>CM057345.1:417131641-418331641 GCA_030015575.1 Agapanthus africanus | reverse complement strand
GCTCCTTAATGCGAAGCACTCAGACGCACAAAACCCCAACAACCAACTCTGCAGCTGATCCTTAAGATCCCCAAGCTTCGCCGGCTCATCTGGAACAACGTCGGATAACTCTCGCAAGAAAGGGACCCGGTCCAACAAACCAACTGTAGCTCTAGTACCATGAATGAACGCAAAGAATCCACGACATCCTCTCCTCAAAAGCTGACTATTGAAAAAGGCAGAATTCGTGCTGTGAGAGGCGACACAACTATCCACCTGCACAACAAGAACTGACTCGCCAGGGAAAACAACACTTGACTATTTTCTCACGGTAGTCCATAGACGCCTAGCATGTAGCTAACCAGTCCGTGCCCAGGAGAACGTCAAATCCAACATCTCTAGAAGGATCAACAGACGGATGAATCTCCTAACCGATTGACACACGACTGAAATACATGTTGCGCAACAAAAGAATCGCTGACAGAAAAAAAACACAGCAAACGGCTGCTCTACCTACCACGACTCTCGTCCTAACCACAGCATAAGTGTGAAAAAACAACAAGTACATCAAAGAACATGTGAATTAAGGATACCTGAAAGCCCTGCATTGGACACCCGCGCGTCCCGATGAGTAGAAGCAAACCCTCGTGTCTGCCCTCTACCCGCAACTGGCTGAAATCTACCTCTACCAACCCGTCCCCTCTGAGTGAACCTTCCGCGTCCACGACCTCTCTGAAAATGACCTTGTCGTAGTGCTAAGGAACAATCCCTGATGTGGTGATGAAGGCTCTCGCATCGAAAATATCCATACGAAGGCTGTTGGCCCTCTTGGGGATGAGAGCTGAACGACTGTCCTCGTCCAAAGCCTCTGCTACTCCCGCGCGGTCATAAAATCTGTCTCGACGACTAGGCCTCTGTCTCTGAGATGGTACACCGGTACGAGTCCTCCACTGTTCCGGAACTCCCAATGTCTTTGGAATACGTGTCTCGTAAACTGGGGCTGCATCCACCGGTGCTATGTAGGTGACGGACTGCTGCATGCTGATCGTAAAGAACAACTGGTTAACAGGGGTGACACCCTCCTGTCACTGCGCTCGAACGACCTCAACCAATGAACTCATCGTCTGGCGCAAGTCCTGCATCTCTGCCACAAGCCTATCGAGCTGATCTGTCGAAGGCGGATCCGTCTGCACCTGTGCAACTAGTATGCCATCCTGCTCAGTGCTCGTCTCACCTGAACCAACTCTGACCTTGGCCCTCGCTGCATTACTTTGAGTCCCCATAGTCATCAGCGGCAAGGCTGTAAATGGAAAAAGGATTCAATAAGAATATGGAAATCGAATCACAAGATATGAATCATCAAAGAAGGAATTTCAAGCAATGTACTTAGGTCACATTAGGCGGAGTACCGCATCGTGAGTATGCTGCAGACATACACACACTACGTTACTCTGCTTAAGCCACCTACTCCATCATACCAAGGTCATCCTACACTCCGAAAGGTAAAAACCTAGCGCTCTGATACCAACTTTGTCACGACCCGAAATTGGCACGTCACGGCCCTAATACTACGCAACGTCTACAAGCGTAACACAGTAAAAGAAAGCCAAAACAAAGAAATCTAAACCATTAAAAGAAAAGAAAAGATAAGAAACATTGTTTAAAACTCTTTGAAATCACAACCCAAATTCTTTAAAAGTCCAACTTTATTTCCTTTAAAATTTTGGCAGCACCTCCTTTGTAAAAACTAGCCCCAAAAATGGGTACAACATAAATATAAAGTAAAGCATCCCCAAACGGGAGCAAATACACGCCCAAAGGCGGAAAACAACCACCACAACAAATATACGACGCCGTAGCGAAGAAATAAAGGACGATAGAAAGGAAACTGTATAATGTAGGGTTCCTAGGCACTCTTGTGAAGGTTCATAAGGCATCAAACATGCCCGAATAAAATTTTAGATGTGCCGAACAACCCAAAGGCGGGATCTATGCTAGATTATTAGGGTTAAACATGCAAGTAAACATCTTTACTACTAAGTGTGAGGGATTACAACCTTTGTAGTCCGCTCCTCCGCTTCATAAACTCCGTGTAGAAGTCCCTTCGCCGCGATCTCCCGGACTCAAGAGAAGCTCCACGACTCGAACGATCCATGATAGCTTGTCGTATTCCTTTTCTCCGATGATTTACGTCGAAGTTGCAATAACTCAATCTCTCTCACTCTAATGAGGTGAACACCCTAATCTAATGGGCTAGATTAGATGAGGATGTTGGAGTAGTATTTATGCTTTCTTTTTATATAATAATCTCACATGAAATCATCACAAAAGGAAATTCTAGTAAGCTTTCTCAAAGCTAAAGAGAGAAGAAGATGATGAATAATAAGAGTGTAATCCTTTTCTGATGAATAGGGAAATGAATATATGATTGATTATGGAACCATGGTCAAGGATGAGAAGGTTACCCTTTGTAGAGAATAAACTAGGGCTAGGGTTTGGTTAGGTTAAAGAATGAGTCATAAGATACTATCAATCATAATATCTTACACTTGACAAATGGAAAGCGTCTAGATGGAGCAAGAAGGACCTAACCATAATCAAACCCTAACCTTGTTTAATCTCCACTAATTATGTTCCATTATTAATCATATCATGTCACAATAATATATATCACATATATATATTATATATTTGCAACAAAAGAAAATAATACAATTAACATATATCGCATATATATCAATGTATTATCCGGTGAGAAAATGAAATAATAAAGCGAGCCGATATTAGATAATGTAATATAATATATCATATATATTGTTATACAATAAATCATCGAATCAACACTTGATCCGACAATCCGGCTATATCGAATATAACCGACTAATATATCATGTACCGATTCATCGAATCAACACTTGATCCGATGACCTGGTTCATATCTAAATATCGTGAGAATATAATACGGTATCTCATATTGTATTATCCTCGGTCCTGCACATATCACATATGTGCCCCTACTCCGTTTTGCCCGAGCCAAGAAACCTCTGTGTAGGACTCTAAAGAATCGTCAATACGCCGGTAGCAGGTGATGATCGTATGAAACACCCACAAGTTGCAAGCGGTCAGATAAACGTAACAGCCACCCAGGTATTGAGCGATCAGAAGATCAACAAGCTAGCCTGTACGTTCTCCTGTGAATCCAATCAGTAACACTCCCGTACAGTCCGGTCTCTTTGTCTGATATGTCGCATATCAAGTCTAGGGTGGTATACGTCAGACCCCAGTAACCGATAAGTCGTGTCGATGTGAGGCTCATAACAGGTCGAGAAACTACTAGTAACACTTACCAGTAAATCTCTATATCAGCCCTGGCCAGGGACTTCAGTTATAGCCAATCGAACACAGCACAACATCAACTTCCTATACCGGGAGAGACGAATCCACTCCTATCGCTCATTGCCTCCATGTGATTTGGGACTGTACCCAAAAGCCACCGTTTTGCACGCCCTCTTGGACGTGGTAAGGTGGAAATCAAAGCACAGTGGGAATCACACAAGACTCTATGACGATCTCGGGTCAACAGACTATCCTGTACCAGGGTCACCGGAGAATTGCAATCTGATGTGTGGTATATCACCATCTGGGAGTTCTCGGCGAGTCCGTCCAGTGTATCCAGTCTCCACTGAGCACCCGTACACAATCCTTGATGTCAAACACCGATTGATATGGGATCATCCATCGCCCATCATATAGGTCAAGATGCGTATACGCTAGTCTACTCTGGTGTATCGATGCCCTGTCTCGATATACCCTCGACTAGGAACAGTTATAGGATGTACTCATCGACTACCGTGGCCCCACTAGTATGATCTCATCATAGTCCCTTTAGTCGAGTACAGATCCTAAGGGCTTTATCAACATGTGAGAGAAAGACAGTAAACCAATACAAGTCAACATGTTAAGATAAAGGAAAACCAAATAGCATACTATCATGACGAGCAAGAAAGTCCTCTCTATATATATCCAAGCATCCATTATAATATACATCATATGTACAACAATGGCCTCTAGGGCATATACATAACTAAGAATCTCCCACTTGCACTAAGGCCAGTTGTTGTAGTATCTCGTACCTAGCATCCCGAGTAATCTCTCAAACTGTATCTGGGGAATGGCCTTTGTGAGTGGATCCGCAGTATTGTCCTTCTTATCTACTCTCCTGACCTCGATCTCCCGGCGATCAACTATCTCCCTGATCAGGTGATACCGCCTCAGAATATGTCTGGACTTCTTATGGGGCCTGGGTTCCTTGGCCAAAGCCACAGCACCATTGTTATCGCAATACAGAGGTATTTGATGCTCAATGGATGGAACCACACCAAGTTCACTAATGAACTTCTTTATTCAGACAGCCTCTATGGCAGCATCGTTGGCAGCGATGTATTCAGCCACCATCGTCGAGTCTGCAACGATATCCTGTTTGGAACTCTTCCAAAATACCGCCCCTCCATTGAGGGTAAAGACAAAACCCGAGTGCGATTTAGAGTCGTCCTTATCACTTTGGAAGCTGGAATCGGTAAAGGACTCCACTCGGAGTTATCCGTTACCATGCACCAAGAACATTTCTCTAGTCCTTCGCAAGTACTTGAGAATGTTCTTCACAGCTGTCCAGTGACTCTCTCCAGGATCTTCTTGATACCGACTCACTACATTTAGTGAGTATGCTACATCGGGTCTGGTACATAGCATCACATACATGATAGAGCCTACTGCCGAAGCATAGGGTATCCCTTGCATGCGAGCTCTCTCCAAATCAGTCTTGGGAGACATCTCTTTGGAGAGAGTGAGTCCAGAGATTGTGGGTTGGTTCCCACGCTTGGATTCTTCCATACTAAACCTCTTTAGTATGGTGTCAATGTACCTTGATTGGGACAATTCCAGTATCCGTTTAGATCTATCTCTATAGATCATGATTCCCAATATGCGGGAGGCATCACCTAGATCTTTCATTTAGAATCTTTGTGATAAGAAGAGCTTGATTGATTGCAGCATAGGAATGTCATTTCCTATCAAGAGTATGTCATCCACGTACAATACGAGGAAGACAACCTTACTCTCTGCTACCTTCTTTTAGATACAAGGTTCATCTATATTTTTGATGAATTCAAACTCTTTGACTACAATATCAAAACAGATGTTCCAACTCCGCGATGCTTGCTTCAACCCATAAATGGATTTAAGCAGCTTGCACACCTTTCCGCTGATCCCATTATCTACGAAGCCCTCTGGCTGAGTCATGTACATGCACTCTTCTAAATCACCGTTTAGAAAGGCGGTCTTAACATCCATTTGCCAGATTTCGTAGTCATGGTATGCAGCAATGGCAAGTAAGATCCGGATGGACTTAAGCATAGCCACTAGAGAAAAGGTTTCGTCATAATCAACACCTTGTCGTTGACGAAAACCCTTTGCAATAAGTCTAGCTTTGAAAGTCTCAACTTTTCCATCTACACCAAATTTCTTTTTAAAGATCCACTTGCTCCCAATGGGTTTTATCCCTTCAGGAGCATTTTCCAAAGTCCATACTTTGTTGGTGTACATGGATTCCATCTCAGATCGCATTGCATCCAGCCATTTCACAGAGTCACCACTCGTGATGGCCTGCTCGAAACTAGTCGGGTCATCATCTTCCATGATGCAATCCTCACTTCCACCATCAATGAGAAAACCGTAGTATCTCTCAGGTGGATGAGAAACCCTGCTAGATCGGCGGAGAGGCTGGGGTTCGTTGGGTACTACCGAATCCTCTGGTTCAACTAAATCATCTGTTGTAGTTTGTTCTGCTGGAACTTCTTCCAGTTCTACCTCAATGCCACTAATCTGTTTCATAAGAAAACTTTTTTCTAAGAAAGTGGCATATTGAGAAACAAACACCTTTTGTTCCCCGGAGTGGTAGAAGATATACACTCGCGAATGTTTGGGATATCCAATAAACTTACATAGAACAGACCTTGCCTCGAGTTTGTCCGGATTTTGTGTTTTAACATAGGCTGGACAACCCCGTATCTGAATAAAATTAAGACATGGTCTCTTACCATTCCATATCTCATATGGAGTGGTAGGCACTGATTTGGTTGGAACTCTATTCAATAGGCATGTAGCTATCTTCAGTGCATATCCCCAGAAGGAAATAAGTAACTCAGCAGTGCTCATCATAGAGTGCACCATATCACATAGAATGTGATTTCTCCGTTCCGATACACCGTTGTGCTGTGGTGTATAAGAAGGAGTAAGCTGAGAGAGAATCCAATTCTCTTTTAGATAATCCAGGAACTCATTGCTTAAGTATTCACCTCCTCAATCAGATCGAAGAATCTTAATACTTTTGCCCGTTTGGTTCTCTACTTCGTGCTTATATTCTCTGAATTTCTCAAAAACTTCAGACTTGTGTTTCATCAGGAACACATGTCCGAATCTAGAGAGATCGTCGGTGAATGTAATGAAGTAGGAAGAACCGTTCCTGGCATGCGTAGAAATAGGACCGCATACATCACTATGTACCAGTCCTAAGAGTTCCGTAACTTTTTCTCCGTGTCCACTAAACGTAGCTTTGGTCATTTTTCCTTTGAGACATAAATGGCAAGTATCATAAGATGATAATTCGAACGGATTCAAATATCCATCCTTATTGTCACGACCCGAAAGTACGGAACGTGACCGGCACTTAGATTACGAAGCGTCTAGAGGCGCCACGTAACCTAAGTAAGCCGAAGCCCAGAAATCTAAACCATAGAAGAAGAAGAAGAAGAAGAAGAAGAAGAAAAAGAAAACAAGATTAAAAGCATCAGCAATTTTCCCAAAAATTTCGGCAGAGTCTCCTCTGTAAAAACTGGCCCCCAAACGGGTACAACAAGTATAATATACATAAACAATAAAAAGCATCCCCAAACGGGAGCTAGCATCAACGCCAACAGGCGGAAACAACCACAGCAAGCACAATAATATACAACGCCAATAGGCGAGGCTCAAAACTCAAAAGAAAACAAAACCACCAGATCTGAATAACACATGCGCGACTCTATGGTCGAAATAAACAACTGGTCCAATAAACTTATCAAGTAATACAAATATGGTTGATGGAGCTTACTAGATACAAATGAATGAATAAAAGTACAATGGTGGTTCGGATACAAGTGAACCAACCTACCGTGCAAATCACCCTGAAGAAAAGATGTGCCAACAAGCTGCCACGGAAACCTGTACATCGAACCTGTAAAGAATTTGGCACAACGGGGGTGAGTTGCCAACTCGTGAGTAGAAGACATCTACGAAAAGAAATCGAATGCACGACGCTATCCTAGGTCATAATAATAATACACTATAATATCCCAATCATCTAGTAATAGCAGGGTAATACTACGTGTAAGTGCAAATACTCCGTGTCGTGTCAGTGCCTCATATAATACTATGTCATATGAATGAAATGCATGCACCATGAAGGTAAAGTGACAAATCCTGAAATCCAGATATATATGTATAAAAAAATCTTTAGCTATTATCATAGTAGAATGTGTATAAGAATCTGAAATCTGAATAATGAAACCCATGGAAATCCGTGTCAAACATCGACACAACACATGTAATCTCAAGTCTCAATATCTCGGGCTCCGTCAGTCCGGATCGGCCCATATCATCAAATCTCACGACAACGGTCGGTATCCTCCGGATATCCGCCGCGCCAGACATCACCGGTAGGTAGCCTTCCCCTGACAGGCTCATCGTCTACAACTCGATCTTCTTGCCCCGGGGTACCATACCGGGCCCACCATGTACCCGAGACGGTTCATCCACTCCTCGAATCGGGTCTCGAAATCCAACAGAAAACATGAAATACTCATGGTGGACGACTCATACATCACGAGAAAACCGCATCTTATTTAAAAAGAGAAGAGGAGAGAGAGAGAAGTTTTTATATATTTTTGCGGTTTTCCCCAAAAATCCAGAAATCTCATAGAAATCCAAATCTCAAAATCATGAGTAAGTATATGATAAGTGTCAGCATATGCCCATACTACTGTGCGATAACATGAAATATGAATGCATCAATGTCTAAGTAATAAATATCATGTCTTATACTAATGTCAGAAAATAATCACAATATTATATCTGTCTAGTTGCTAACTGATTCTATCCATAAAAGACAATATGATCTAAAGTGTACGTGACATAGCAATTACCGATGATGATGTGTGTGAGCCGGCAAATAAGTGTGCGTGGAACATGCGCATCATCGGTAATAGTGCTGGTGTCCTAACAGGTAAAGTTTATACTGATTATAGCAACATATAAAAGAACATGCACCATGATGATTACAGTATGAATGTAAATACAGATGTGCATTATCCACTCCTCTGCGAGATACGAGTACAACTACCACTATGTGAGTCGAACCTAAACCAGTGTCCATCTAACATCCTAAGGAATTAAACCTAATAGACTAGTCAGTAAGAAACTAGAGTCTGCCTAAGGTCTTAATCAATATCTCTAATAGTCGGCGATCCCGCCTCAATAGCATCACGTACGTAGTACGGCTTCCTCGAATCAAGAGTGCGGATCAATCATCAAATCTAAGCCTCGTACGGTAAAATCCATCGTACGGCATCCCAATATCGGGGTACGGTCAAGTATCTCCTAGGTGTCTCCTCATTCGTATAATGTCATCATCAGCACATCTCATGATCAAGGTGTTAAACTGTGATCGCATACATCAATCATATATCATTGCCATCATGATAAGCATCATTAGTTTATCCTCAGAAATATCATGTCGTAATCAAGTTATACATATATCATATCGTGATCAGTCATCAGTTACAGTCCGGGTACTATTCTAGCGTCCCATGTACATCAATATCACCACCACTCTTTATAATTTATATATGCATGTTCATTATCTCATTCTCTAATGATCCGCTAACACTTTATTACGACTGTATAGTCAAGAATCACGGCATCAAGCCCAGTTATACTATTTCATCATACCTCGGATATCATATCACATCAATGAATCCCATATACGTGTGGTGTATATATATACACCTATACCTAGTTTTATATATATACACACATATACGTATACGCCAAGTCAAGTTTTAGTGTGTGCGTGTATGTTTCTATCAGAAACCTACGAACCTTTCCCAAAGTATTCATCCTCAGGTATGGTTTTCCTAAATCAGTCTAGTCCCGCCTAGGGTCATTACTAGGGTCCTGCTCGGTAAGAATCTAGGGTCACATCGGGTTTCCTAATGTCACTAAGTACTATTCCTATTCTACGTTGCGGGGGTGCTAAACGCCATCCACCCGACTTCCCCCCGTAGATATACATCTACTCACCTGGTCCATGTCTGCCGAAGACAGTGTCGCCATCCTCCTCTTCATCGCCCGCAGTCCACGTGAGGGGTACCTAGACGCAAACATTTAAATAGCATCGTAAACTGAATCACATACAAAAGTCAAACGATACAAAGAACAAGCATAGGTTAAAACCTATGTCCCGTCCACGCAAAAGAACCAAATACCGCTCGATATCGGCGTACAAACTCCGATGGATCGAGATAACATCATCAAACAACTTGTAGTTTAAAAACACATTACTTATACCATAAAACACGATTAAATCCATCGAAACCCTAAAATCTATCAAACTGTCCAATTTCGCAAAAAACCCGAAAATGCCAATATACCGTTTTTCATCAAAACTTGACATTTAAATGAAACTAATGGTCATAAAACTCATTAAATAGCATTACTAGACTATACAAACCATTACTATATTTTTATTACACAAATTTATATAAATTTGAAATTTCTAGTTTACAACATTTAACAATTTTCAACATTTTCCAAGCAAAATACCACAATTCCACCTCAAAACATGATTTTGCATAAATTAATGACTTAAACCACAATTTATGATGATAATGATATAATGAAACCAATATTATATTTTAAATCCCTTTTATTTAGAATTTTCCAAAATCTAGTTAACAAAATAATAGCATTTTATTACTATTTTCCAATTATCAATTGAATCTAGTGATCAAACTAAGTTTTTCTTTCCATTAACATGTTAATATGCTCACTAAAACTACAATCTAATGATAGAAATCTTAATTGGAATTTTATATTACCCATAAACATATTTTATAAAAAACTAGTTAGCTAAAAAGTATAATTAAATCAATTTTAGGTTAACAATTTACAACATATCATCCCTATAAGAATTTCCACTTCTAAATATGTTAAACTAGTGATTATAACCCTCATTAATTAATAAAAATCACAACTTGATTTTTCAAACCCTAACTTGAATTTTAAAAGTAGTAAATAGAATTAATAGATTAAATCTAATTAAACTTTAAAAGAAATATCTAATAGAAATAAAATAAAAGAGAAGGATTTATACCTCCACAACCTCATGTCCAAACTTGAAAATGAGCCTCAAAAATACATGCTTTCCCACTCCAAATTCCATGTAAAGAAGAGTAGAGAATAAAGGGTATGAAAATATATATGATTTTGTGGAATTTTAATTGAATTTTTGATGTATTTTTGATGATTTTTGAATAAAAATGAGGTGGAAAATGGGGGGGGCTGCCATGGATGAGTTGTGGCCGGCCATGGGGAGGGAGAAAGAGAAAAGAGTGAAGAAAAGTGTGGAAGTTTCAAGAAAGAATCATCATTTAAAGTCTTTTCATGGTTTAATTAATTATTTATTTATTTATTTACTATAGCAACTCAAGAAAGCTCTAGAAATTAGGAAAAATTTGCAAATAATTTTTGCATGATACACACTAAATTCTAATATGCCATGGTTCATTTTTACAAATTAAAACCATTTAAATTTGTAATTTACACTAATTTAGTGTAAAAATAAAGCTTATGTTAATATTTAAAATAATTAATTTAGGAATTTTTTTTTAATTAAACTAAAAATTTATAAGTGGCTAAATAAACACTATTTACTAGTAATTACATAATTAAATAGGTATTTTTGAATTTATAATGAAAAACAATCACGGTTTGGTTTTACGAAAAATACGTTTTACTTTACCGAAAATCCTAAAATTCACTTAAACACTTTTATTCATTTAATTATTTATTTAATTATTTTTAAAACGTTACAATCTTCCCCCCTTTAAGAAATTCGGTCCCCGAATTTAAATTAAAACTCCCCCTCCAAATACTAAAACATTTAGCAAAACACTCAAATCATCGGGGCTCCGAAATCATCAATACATAACAAAAATCAACTCCGTCAAGCATAACGAAATCATCGGAGTTATGGCGAGAATAAAATATCAAAACCCAATATGAAAACCAACATAATATACATCAATCTACAACTTATATATAGTGTGCATCATAGTGAAACTGTACAAATATCTGGATAAGGAAATATACAAAAACCCCTTTTGAAAATTGCCGTGTGATGCACGTGTCACGGCATAAGTAGCGGACGTTTATTTTAAAAAAAAATAACTATATATATATATATCGTTTATTTAACATACACGTCCCGCCTGGTTACTAAATCAATAATAATAATTCGGAAAACATACTGCTCAAACTAAAATCAATCCCAATCACATCAATAAAATGTCATGTGCGTCCGGTGCGCACTGAAATCGAAACCAATTACAGATACCATGAATACCTACAAAACAAAACTAAGTGCAACAGGTGTGCACCAAAAATATCTGTCAAGTGCAACGGGCGTGCACGACACAATATCAGGTGCATCTAATCTGTACAAAACCCCGATTTAGTGCATCTGGTATGCACAAAATCGCATCAAGTGCGCCAAGTATGCGCAAGAATCCTAATCAGGTGCACATGGTGCACGAAAACATACATCGAATATCAAAATCGAAATCACAGCACAAAAATGCATGAAAACTAGGTCGAAACATATGTCAAAATCACGTGTAACCCCAATGCACGAAATCAAATCAAAAATCCCAAATATATAAAACCAAATCAAGTGTACTGGTTGTGTACTAAACAACATCAATACAACTGATATATGAAACACAAATAGAATGAAGGTACACACATGAAATACCAATCGTAGAACAAAGTCCTCAAAATACCAAAATCCAATCAATGAAAATATGAAATTCAAATCACTAAATCACAATCGTAAACACTATCGTCAATGTGCGCCTCTTTCCTCTGATGTCGGCTGCTTTAAACTCGCCTCTTCGTAGCTATGCAGACTGCGCTACCAACGGCAACACTCATATCTAGAGTCTCCCATGTAATCGATCCCTTCACCTGATATCCGGACTACATTAAACTTTTCGATCGATCCATCAAAATCCCATAATTCTCCGAGAGCTCAACACTCAAGTACAGTTTAAAAATATCCGGTACATACCCCAGCATCGATGATCCAGCTGTAGAAGGGTAAACCCAAGCCTCACTAATGGCACAGCGGAACTGCCGTAAACCCTAAGGTTCAAGGGCGTTCTCGTAGTCATTATGTCGAGTTAGGGTTTCATTCTTCTAGAGGGTCCATCGAAATACCTGCATGTTCTTCCGAATACCTTAAACTTAGGAAAATGGTTTTCTGATAATCGTTCGAACCCTTTAACTTCATCCGGACAGCATGTGAATACCCTTCATCCGCACGCTAAGCAATGCTTCAATCCTCAAGAATAACCAATACTCTAATGGTTATCGCATTCGAGCCACAGCTCCCTCTGCCCGTGGTAACAGAAACCACCATCCGACATCGATGAAGATAGATCAAAGGAACGAATGAAATACGGTGCAAACAATGTACATCCTAAGGCTCCTTAAGCAGAGTAGCGTATCGTAAGTATGCCGCGGACCATACCCACGGTACGTTACTCTACCTAAATCGCCTACTCCATCAACCAAGGGTCACCTAGACTTATACAGGGTTAAACCTAGCGCTCTGATACCAACTTTGTCACGACCCGAAAGTACGGAACGTGACCGGCACTTAGATTACGAAGCGTCTAGAGGCGCCACGTAACCTAAGTAAGCCGAAGCCCAGAAATCTAAACCATAGAAGAAGAAGAAGAAGAAGAAGAAGAAGAAAAAGAAAACAAGATTAAAAGCATCAGCAATTTTCCCAAAAATTTCGGCAGAGTCTCCTCTGTAAAAACTGGCCCCCAAACGGGTACAACAAGTATAATATACATAAACAATAAAAAGCATCCCCAAACGGGAGCTAGCATCAACGCCAACAGGCGGAAACAACCACAGCAAGCACAATAATATACAACGCCAATAGGCGAGGCTCAAAACTCAAAAGAAAACAAAACCACCAGATCTGAATAACACATGCGCGACTCTATGGTCGAAATAAACAACTGGTCCAATAAACTTATCAAGTAATACAAATATGGTTGATGGAGCTTACTAGATACAAATGAATGAATAAAAGTACAATGGTGGTTCGGATACAAGTGAACCAACCTACCGTGCAAATCACCCTGAAGAAAAGATGTGCCAACAAGCTGCCACGGAAACCTGTACATCGAACCTGTAAAGAATTTGGCACAACGGGGGTGAGTTGCCAACTCGTGAGTAGAAGACATCTACGAAAAGAAATCGAATGCACGACGCTATCCTAGGTCATAATAATAATACACTATAATATCCCAATCATCTAGTAATAGCAGGGTAATACTACGTGTAAGTGCAAATACTCCGTGTCGTGTCAGTGCCTCATATAATACTATGTCATATGAATGAAATGCATGCACCATGAAGGTAAAGTGACAAATCCTGAAATCCAGATATATATGTATAAAAAAATCTTTAGCTATTATCATAGTAGAATGTGTATAAGAATCTGAAATCTGAATAATGAAACCCATGGAAATCCGTGTCAAACATCGACACAACACATGTAATCTCAAGTCTCAATATCTCGGGCTCCGTCAGTCCGGATCGGCCCATATCATCAAATCTCACGACAACGGTCGGTATCCTCCGGATATCCGCCGCGCCAGACATCACCGGTAGGTAGCCTTCCCCTGACAGGCTCATCGTCTACAACTCGATCTTCTTGCCCCGGGGTACCATACCGGGCCCACCATGTACCCGAGACGGTTCATCCACTCCTCGAATCGGGTCTCGAAATCCAACAGAAAACATGAAATACTCATGGTGGACGACTCATACATCACGAGAAAACCGCATCTTATTTAAAAAGAGAAGAGGAGAGAGAGAGAAGTTTTTATATATTTTTGCGGTTTTCCCCAAAAATCCAGAAATCTCATAGAAATCCAAATCTCAAAATCATGAGTAAGTATATGATAAGTGTCAGCATATGCCCATACTACTGTGCGATAACATGAAATATGAATGCATCAATGTCTAAGTAATAAATATCATGTCTTATACTAATGTCAGAAAATAATCACAATATTATATCTGTCTAGTTGCTAACTGATTCTATCCATAAAAGACAATATGATCTAAAGTGTACGTGACATAGCAATTACCGATGATGATGTGTGTGAGCCGGCAAATAAGTGTGCGTGGAACATGCGCATCATCGGTAATAGTGCTGGTGTCCTAACAGGTAAAGTTTATACTGATTATAGCAACATATAAAAGAACATGCACCATGATGATTACAGTATGAATGTAAATACAGATGTGCATTATCCACTCCTCTGCGAGATACGAGTACAACTACCACTATGTGAGTCGAACCTAAACCAGTGTCCATCTAACATCCTAAGGAATTAAACCTAATAGACTAGTCAGTAAGAAACTAGAGTCTGCCTAAGGTCTTAATCAATATCTCTAATAGTCGGCGATCCCGCCTCAATAGCATCACGTACGTAGTACGGCTTCCTCGAATCAAGAGTGCGGATCAATCATCAAATCTAAGCCTCGTACGGTAAAATCCATCGTACGGCATCCCAATATCGGGGTACGGTCAAGTATCTCCTAGGTGTCTCCTCATTCGTATAATGTCATCATCAGCACATCTCATGATCAAGGTGTTAAACTGTGATCGCATACATCAATCATATATCATTGCCATCATGATAAGCATCATTAGTTTATCCTCAGAAATATCATGTCGTAATCAAGTTATACATATATCATATCGTGATCAGTCATCAGTTACAGTCCGGGTACTATTCTAGCGTCCCATGTACATCAATATCACCACCACTCTTTATAATTTATATATGCATGTTCATTATCTCATTCTCTAATGATCCGCTAACACTTTATTACGACTGTATAGTCAAGAATCACGGCATCAAGCCCAGTTATACTATTTCATCATACCTCGGATATCATATCACATCAATGAATCCCATATACGTGTGGTGTATATATATACACCTATACCTAGTTTTATATATATACACACATATACGTATACGCCAAGTCAAGTTTTAGTGTGTGCGTGTATGTTTCTATCAGAAACCTACGAACCTTTCCCAAAGTATTCATCCTCAGGTATGGTTTTCCTAAATCAGTCTAGTCCCGCCTAGGGTCATTACTAGGGTCCTGCTCGGTAAGAATCTAGGGTCACATCGGGTTTCCTAATGTCACTAAGTACTATTCCTATTCTACGTTGCGGGGGTGCTAAACGCCATCCACCCGACTTCCCCCCGTAGATATACATCTACTCACCTGGTCCATGTCTGCCGAAGACAGTGTCGCCATCCTCCTCTTCATCGCCCGCAGTCCACGTGAGGGGTACCTAGACGCAAACATTTAAATAGCATCGTAAACTGAATCACATACAAAAGTCAAACGATACAAAGAACAAGCATAGGTTAAAACCTATGTCCCGTCCACGCAAAAGAACCAAATACCGCTCGATATCGGCGTACAAACTCCGATGGATCGAGATAACATCATCAAACAACTTGTAGTTTAAAAACACATTACTTATACCATAAAACACGATTAAATCCATCGAAACCCTAAAATCTATCAAACTGTCCAATTTCGCAAAAACCCGAAAATGCCAATATACCGTTTTTCATCAAAACTTGACATTTAAATGAAACTAATGGTCATAAAACTCATTAAATAGCATTACTAGACTATACAAACCATTACTATATTTTTATTACACAAATTTATATAAATTTGAAATTTCTAGTTTACAACATTTAACAATTTTCAACATTTTCCAAGCAAAATACCACAATTCCACCTCAAAACATGATTTTGCATAAATTAATGACTTAAACCACAATTTATGATGATAATGATATAATGAAACCAATATTATATTTTAAATCCCTTTTATTTAGAATTTTCCAAAATCTAGTTAACAAAATAATAGCATTTTATTACTATTTTCCAATTATCAATTGAATCTAGTGATCAAACTAAGTTTTTCTTTCCATTAACATGTTAATATGCTCACTAAAACTACAATCTAATGATAGAAATCTTAATTGGAATTTTATATTACCCATAAACATATTTTATAAAAATTAGTTAGCTAAAAAGTATAATTAAATCAATTTTAGGTTAACAATTTACAACATATCATCCCTATAAGAATTTCCACTTCTAAATATGTTAAACTAGTGATTATAACCCTCATTAATTAATAAAAATCACAACTTGATTTTTCAAACCCTAACTTGAATTTTAAAAGTAGTAAATAGAATTAATAGATTAAATCTAATTAAACTTTAAAAGAAATATCTAATAGAAATAAAATAAAAGAGAAGGATTTATACCTCCACAACCTCATGTCCAAACTTGAAAATGAGCCTCAAAAATACATGCTTTCCCACTCCAAATTCCATGTAAAGAAGAGTAGAGAATAAAGGGTATGAAAATATATATGATTTTGTGGAATTTTAATTGAATTTTTGATGTATTTTTGATGATTTTTGAATAAAAATGAGGTGGAAAATGGGGGGGGCTGCCATGGATGAGTTGTGGCCGGCCATGGGGAGGGAGAAAGAGAAAAGAGTGAAGAAAAGTGTGGAAGTTTCAAGAAAGAATCATCATTTAAAGTCTTTTCATGGTTTAATTAATTATTTATTTATTTATTTACTATAGCAACTCAAGAAAGCTCTAGAAATTAGGAAAAATTTGCAAATAATTTTTGCATGATACACACTAAATTCTAATATGCCATGGTTCATTTTTACAAATTAAAACCATTTAAATTTGTAATTTACACTAATTTAGTGTAAAAATAAAGCTTATGTTAATATTTAAAATAATTAATTTAGGAATTTTTTTTTAATTAAACTAAAAATTTATAAGTGGCTAAATAAACACTATTTACTAGTAATTACATAATTAAATAGGTATTTTTGAATTTATAATGAAAAACAATCACGGTTTGGTTTTACGAAAAATACGTTTTACTTTACCGAAAATCCTAAAATTCACTTAAACACTTTTATTCATTTAATTATTTATTTAATTATTTTTAAAACGTTACACTTATGTAACTTAGCCAGTCCTGTCGCATTGATATGACCAAGTCTACAATGCCACAATCAACTTTTTATATAGGAATATGTTGATAACATTATCCTTTACTACAAAATTATATCCTTCTTTACTTAATAAAGAAACTGATATAATGTTGCACATCATGTTCGGTATATAATAGCACTCATTCAGAATTAGCGTATTACCACTTGGTAATACTAGGTGTTATTCGCCAACTGCTTTGGCTGCAATATTTGCCCCATTCCCTACTTGAACGGAATGATCACCTTTTCCCAGTTCTCTACCTTTACGTAGCCCATGAAACAATTTACATATTTGGGATCCTGATCTGGTATCTAATACTCAGGATGTAGGGTGAACTGAGAAACAGTTCTCAATAACTAACACACCTGAAGAAGATGCATAAACATGCATGTTCTTTTGGGTGGCTTGAGAATCCAGATATTCTCCTATTCCCTGTTCAGTCTTATAACTCTTATAAGAAAGAACGGGTCCAACGTTCCCCTGCTCAGTATAATAAGCGGGTTCAGTCAATACATCCATATTATTATCTTGATTATGGCCTGACATGGTCGCTACCTGGAGAGAGAGAGAAGAAAACACTTTAGCGTATGCTCTTGCAAAATTAGATTGGTCATTATCTTATCTAATCAGGATGTATCCCACTGTTTTTATCAAATCTTCCATCAAACCCTAAATGGTAAGATTAACCGGGATTAATTACACCCTACAATTTCGTCAATCTTTCAGCCAGATCAGTGTCGGTACTTAAGGGAGGTTCCCCGTGCTACCGCACGGACCTAATTAAAGTAAACCTCGTTTTTCCAGAGGCGTAACCCCGTTAACACTTTTCTAGAAACCTACTTGATCGGCTAATTGTCTTGTGTAAAACTCTCCCAGGAGTAACTCTTACTCGCAGTGGGTATCGGGATCCAACTATCTCATAGAAGGTATGCAATCTCATTGCAAATTTCAACACTTGAAATTCCCGATAATGCTTTTGCCCCTAGCGTCCCATGACCTTGATGGAGGCCAAACTACATATAGAGCGCTAGTCAAGTTCAACCCGTCATTTCTTGATTGAATTAAACCCACCCGTACGATCCTTGACGGAGGCCAAACTACGCCGTACGAATACCCTAATCCAATCGTATTGTATGCTAGCAGATAAGCACTAGTTAGCTACCGTACACTACGCCTTGACGGAGGCCAAACTACCGCAGCACGAATACTAAGTAGCACTTATCTGAAATGACGGAGGGCTACGCAGGTTTTTCAGAAAAACCATGAGCGTAATGAACTTGATATCGTTGTAGAATCATGTGGTTTTTGAAAAAGGAGTGTTTTTAAGGCTTTTCTAGTTTCGCTAAAGAGGTCACTCCCAGTGAAGGGATCTCGGCTCTTTCCCAATCGAATAAGGTGCAGGATATATCATATATACCGCTGTGCAAAGCAAGAACTATATAAGCTGTCAAAAACAAAACCGTGAGTTTGTAGCATCTACCAGTTTTGCTAAAGAGGTCACTTTCAGTGAAGGGATCTCAGCTCTTTCCTTATCGAATAAGGTGCAGGGTATATCATATATACCGCTATGCAAAGCAAGACTGTAGCTACCCTTTTTATAATGTTTTGATTTTATAATATCTTTTAGGTTTCTTCTCTTTTTATTAATCTCATTAATAAAATCCCATCAGCTTATGCTTCCTGAGCATCACAGAAGAAACGAAAGCAGTAATATTTATATATCAGCATATATATATAGTATAAGCATTCGTCTCAGGCAGTAATATGATCTCATCACAGAACATTGCAGCAGAAGAACATATATGAAATATTGGATATACTAGGACGTCCGTGTTTTCAATACGAGCCTGTATAAAACACGGATTCCACGGTCGGGACGAATAGCCAAACCCACATCCTAAGACCCCTATGAGAGCGGCATGTAACACTGCCAATTCTAGGGTTGGAAGACCCGGTCTCGACTCCTCGAGATGGCCTCCCACTGGACCATAGAACCCGGTTACTTGTGCTCCCTTCCTTGGGTCTACCTAATGCGGAAAAGTAAATAATATACACTGGTGACATCAACCTCATCCCGGAAGTGCCCCAATAAAAGAATATTACGTACAAATGAATTTTACATGAATGAAAATAAAATCCCTCATCTCACATAAAACCCCCGGCTATTCAGAACACGACGATCCAATATAACATATCACAGCAACACATAATATCACATATCATCAACGTAAGTAAGTATGCATACACCGATCGTCGTTGATGTATAGCAACGAAAACCGGAAATACAACTACATACTACACTTACAGTCACAGAAAAGAAATTGTAAAACTACAATATTTGGAATCCACAATCACTTTAGACATCGTAAATCCGAAATATCACATACTTCACATTTCAAGCCTAACTATATGAATTCCACATATTGTATCACATTCCAGATAAATAGACGGTATTAAACTTTCCGAACAGATAATCAAATACCCAAAATTTTCTGAATAGCTCAACACTTGAGCGGAGTTCAAATAATCCCAGAAACTGTCACAGTACCGATGATCCAGCCGTAGAAGGGTCAAGCCAACGCCTCACATGTGGCATGCCGTACTGCCCCAAACCCTAAGGTTTAGAGGCGGTTCAAGACGGTCACATAATCGAGTTAAGGTTTGTGTTCATCTAGAGGGACCGCCGCGTTACTTGTTCATTTTTCCGAAAGATTAAAACCCGATAAAAATTCAACACTTGAAAGTTTTACGTGCCGGGAAAAAGTGAGTTAATGATATCCGTTGGAACATTTTAACAGTTCTAAATATCCGGAAATAGTAACGAATTTAAATTTTCCGCTCGAATCAACGATTACAAAATAAACCCAAGAACACTCAACACTTGAGTCAATTTAAAAATACCCAGAAATTATAACAACAGAAATAGATATTAATGTGCAAAAAGATAAGTTAAACACCACTGTACGGCCGCGGATCCGCGGCCCAATCAAGGATTGGCCGCGATTCCGCAGTGGTCCGTACGTATTAGCCTGTCGTTTTGCACCATAATTCTTATAATTTCCTGCTGTTATTTTTAAGTATTTTTAATTCAGAAAAATCACAGTTTTTGAAAAATATCCAGAGAGGGGTCTAAAATTGCGTTTCGTTGTTCGATCGGAGTTTTAACTTCGTATACACGTCGCCTAATGCTCTAGCTAGGCTCTGATACCACTGTAGGGTTCCTAGGCACTCTTGTGAAGGTTCATAAGGCATCAAACATGCCTGAATAAAATTTTAGAAGTGCCGAACAACCCAAAGCCGGGATCTATGCTGGGTTATTAGGGTTAAACAAGCAAGTAAACATCTTTACTACTAAGTGTGAGGGATTACAACCTTTGTAGTCCGCTCCTCGGCTTCATAAGCTCCGAGTAGAAGTCCCTTCGCCACGATCCATGATCTCCCGGACTCAAGGGAGGCTCCACGACTCGAACGATCCATGATAGCTTGTCGTATTCCTTTTCTCCGATGATCTACGTCGAATTTGCAATAACTCAAGCTCTCTAACTCTAATGAGGTGAACACCCTAATCTAATGGGCTAGATTAGATGAGGATGATGGAGTAGTATTTATGCTTTCTATTTATATCGTAATCTCACATGAAATCATCACAAAAGGAAATTCTAGTAAGCTTTCTCAAAGCTAAAGAGAGAAGAAGATGATGAATAATGAGAGTGTAATCCTTTTGTGATGAATAGGGAAATGAATATATGATTGATTATGGAACCATGGTCAAGGATGAGAAGGTTAACCTTTGTAGAGAATAAACTAGGGCTAGGGTTTGGTTAGGTTAAAGAATGAGTCATAAGATAATATCAACCATAATATCTTACACTTGACAAAAGGAAAGCTTCTAGATGGTGCAAGAAGGAGCTAACCTTAATCAAACCCTAACCTTGCTTAATCTCCACTAAGTATATTCCATTATTAATTATATCATGTCACAATAATATATATCACATATATATATATTATATATTTGCAACAAAAGAAAATAATACAATTAACATATATCGCATATATATCAATGTATTATCCGGTGAGAAAATGAAATAATAAAGCGAGCCAATATTAGATAATGTAATATAATATATCATATATATTATTATAAATTAAATCATCGAATCAATACTTGATCCGACAATCCGGTTACATCAAATATAACCGACTAATATATCATGTACAGATTTATCGAATCAACACGTGATCCGATGACCCGGTTCATATCTAAATTTCGCGAGAATATAATATGGTATCTCATATCGTATTATCCTCGGTCCTGCACATATCACATATATGCCTCTACTCCGTTTTGCCTGAGCCAAGAAACCTCTGTGTAGGACTTTAAAGAATCGTCAATACGCCGGTAGCAGGTGATGATCATATCAAACACCCACAAGCTGCAAGCGGTCAGATAAACGTAACAGCCACCCAGGTATTGAGTGATCAGAAGATCAACAAGCTAGCCTGTATGTTCTCCTGTGAATCCAATCAGCAACACTCCCGTACAGTCCTGTCTCTTCGTCTGATATGTCGGATATCAAGTCTAGGTGTGGTATACGTCAGACCCCAGTAACCGATAAGTCGTGTCGATGTGAGGCTCATAACAGGTCGAGAAACTATTAGTAACACTTACCAGTAAATCTCTATATCAGCCCTGGCCAAGGACTTCCAGTTATAGCCAATCGAACATAGCACAACATCAACTCCCTATACCTGGAGAGACGAATCCCCTCCTATCGCTCATTGCCTCCATGTGATTCGGGAATGTACCCAAAAGCCACCGTTTTGCACGCCCTCTTGGACGTGGTAAGGTGGAAATCAAAGCACAGTAGGAATCACACAAGACTCTATGACGATCTCGGGTCTACAGACTACCATGTACCAGTGTCACCGGAGAACTGCCATCTGACGTGTGGTATATCACCGTCTGGGAGTTCTCGGCGAGTCCGTTCAGTGTACCCAGTCTCCAATGAGCACCCGTACACCATCTTTGATGTCAAACAACGATGGATATAGGATCATCCATCGCCCATCATATGGGTCAAGATGCGTATACGCTAGTCTACTCTGGTGTATCGATGCCCTGTCTCGATATACCCTCGACTAGGAACAGTTATAGGATGTACTCATCGACTACTGTGGCCCCACTAGTATGATCTCATCATAGTCCCAGTATTCGAGTACAGATCCTAAGGGCTTTATCAACATGTGAGAGGAAGACAGTAAACCAATACAATTCAACATGTTAAGATAAAGGAAAACCAAATAGCATACTATCATGACCACCAAGAAATTCCTCTCCATATATATCCAAGCATCCATTATAATATACATCATATGTACAACAATGGCCTCTAGGGCATATACATAACTAACATATAAAAGACAACAAGTCACAAATAATATACAATATCGTCCTCACCAAGTCTCTAAGTCAACAAGAAAATATAGTACATAGAGAGTACAAGGATACAACGAATATACAATACAACAAACGAATAACCACAAAACCCACCTAAGCAAACTGCAGACTGTGAGCTGATGCGGTATCCGTAGCAAAAGATGATAGAAGAATAACCAGCCTCGACTACTCTGGGGAACACCCTGCAAAACAAAATGTGGCACAACAAGGGTGAGTTGCCAACTCGTGAATAGTAAATAACATATGCAGGTAATCGCAAGTATGCACGTACAGCGTGAATCTATCATAAGCAATTAAAAGCAATAAAAGGTCATATGAATGCAATAATCATGAAAGGTATACTAACATGTACTACTAATACATGAAACAGTGCATAAATAAAGGTATGTAAATGCAACAGTCATGAAAGGTACTCTAACAGGTACTACTAATACATGAAGCAGTGCATAAATAATAAATATGGAGTATGGAATGAAATACGTCATTTCCACGGAATCCTGACATCGTGGTAGGATCACAATCCATCAAGACAAATCCAAATCCCAATTCCTCAAATCAGTCCCTAAATTGGCTTTCATATCAAATAAGTCTCACAAATCCTGAATGTACAATATCGAATAAATCTCATATATCCTGAATATACAAATCAGCAAATCTCATAAATATCCTGTATCCAATATCAAATGAATTACCTATATCCCAAATCCAAAATCAAGTAAAATTCTAACATCCTAAATATATTTGCACGAATAAATATGATGATGTAAATAAATTAATGTCAATACACATATATTAGCATCCCATTCCACTAATATTAGTGTAAGGGCATATATAACAACGTCCTAACCCACTGTTATATATACAAAGAAGTAAAAATGTCAATACACATATATTAGCGTCCCATTCCACTAATATTGGTGTAAGGGCATATATAACAGCGTCCTAACCCACTGTTATATATACAATGAATTAAAAATGAAATATCATGAAAACAATGTTTCAAGCATCGACAAAGAGATGCAGGTCTATCAGGTGCTGTCACCACGACTGGCACCCTGATAGGTACGTATCATACGCTATCCCGAAAGCTCGAGTGCCTAGCTCTGACCCTTGCCTCTCGACGTATCTATACGTACATGACTCCCGTCGGTATCCCCACAATAACCGCTGAGTCATTGGTAATGTCAACGGATGGTATGGTTCCCTTGCAACTCATCGTCTGACACCACGACTTCATTCTTGCCTCAGGGTACCTCCGGGCCCCACCATGTACCCGCACACGGACCCCTCCGTTCCTCGCGTGGGGTATATAATCAGAACCGATAAATCTCATGGTGGCTGCTGAAATATCATATCAAGGGAAACCGGGTTTTTAAAATAATGCATAATTTCATGAACTCCCACGGTCCCCAAATCCAGAAAACATCATGAAAAATTCACATCACAATGCGAAAATCCATGAATATAATATATGCAACATAAAACTGTAATGAAAGCATATAATGGAAAAGCCGCTAATTAACTGCAACAAGTTAATATAAATATCTTGCGGTTCCTAATTTCTCTAATTCTAAATAACATCAAGTAAAGGTAAACAATATAGCTATAACTGATATATGCGTAAACAATAAGGTATAGCAAGGTATATGTATCTACCTATAAATAATGATGTAATATACCCCCTGGGTATAAGTGAAGTATGTGTACAAGGTATACCTGTAGCTATGTCATAAAGTGTGTATGTACCTATCACTAATGGTACAATACACTATAGGTACACAGGTATCTAAATATAAGTATACGAAGGCATATGTGTAAGCAATAGATATACAGGTATGCTAAATGTCATATGCGATAATAAATATGAATTAATGTCACTATGTCCCTAACCAAGCAATATCCTAACTATAAGTGGTTTGTGTGTGACATGGCAATTATTGACGGTGTGTGTAGCATACAATCAGTGCTCGTGCAACATGAATCGTCAATAATATGTGCAGTGTCCTAAGGCTACTAGTCCAAGCACAACAATATCTATGTAATAGGGTAAATGCGCAATTCTAAATATGACATAGAATATGCGACAGAAATAACATCTCTAGCCCAGACGCATAACGCCATGCGAGCGATTTCCCTGTAGATGTTAAATCTACTCACCAACACTCCAAGCTAGGTGAAGTCCACCACCTGTTTTCCTTTTGTAGCAGCGTCCGAAGTCCCCACCTGCGAACCTGCAACATAATACGATATAACAAATATATATTAGCAATAGACCCAAAACACGTATAATCTACACGGACCTACACGACACACATACATACTCTAAAGGGTTCGTATTGTAGCTAACGCGTATAGCAACACTACGAAACCAACTCAGAACAATAGCAACACAGAACACGCACCGTATCGGATAACGTATCGTGTGAAACGAAACACGAGAAACACACAAGTGGTCCCAGATTTTTCTGAATCAGTAATCTGTAAAAATTTCAAGTACCATGAGATCACAAACAACCCTAGAGACCCCTACCCAAAAACCCAAACCTCAACTCCCCAGCCTGGCCGCAAATTGCGGCCAAAACCACTAAATCTGTAGCCTGAACATGGTGGAATTGGCTCGTATTTTGTTGGTAGGTTCTAGGTCACTACACTAGGTTACTGTCAAGTCAATTTTTGCAACAAGTACCTGGTTAAACAGCAGATCATCCGAGACCCCAAAACAACACTAAAAATACGATATTTACCCAAAACGATACGATACGTGATAAAAACTGAAACTTTAATGGTAAGCAACACAATAAACATCTAAAGAAGAGAAAGGGAACATTACCTAATCAAAAGAACACAAAGATCCTAGCTTTGCATGCTCTTATGCATCCATAAGGAAAAAAGTGAAGAAAGATGTGATTTTGTGAACTTTTTTGTGAATTTGTGATGAATTTTGATGGAGTTTAATGAAGTGTTTAGTTTAGTAGAGGGAGAGATGAAGAATACAAGAGTTAGAGAAAAAGAGAGAGGGTGTGAGGATAAAAGAGTGGGAGGTGAGTGTAGGGTGTGAGATGAGGGTGAGTGTATCCACTTCATTAATGAACCATCAATGCTTTCATACACTCAAATGCCACCTCCTCATTCAATAAACAAATCTCTCTCTCTCTCTCTCTCTCACAAAAGATCAAGAGTATTTAGGGTTAAGGATTGGATTAAACAAGGATTAGGTTAAGGGTCAAGGTTGCTAAGATCAAAATTAGCACAAACAAATCCTCGCATTTACGTGCACACGTGCGTGCATGCTTATAACAAATACTGATAATTTATTAATTAAATGTTATAAAATGTGAGGTACCCGAATTGGTAAACTTTTTACAGTAAACCCGCACTAACGTCTAAACGAACACTAACCGAAATCTAAGGCGTTACATTTATGATGGAACCTTTTTCTTAAGTAGCTATGCTTAAATCCATCCGGATCCTACTTGCCATTGCTACATACCATGACTGCGATATCTGACGGTTGGGTATCATGACAGCTTTTCTAAATAGTTATTTAGAAGCGAGCGTCTATATGTACACAGCTAGAGGCTTCGTAGACAGTGGGAGCAACGGAAACATGTGCAAGTTGCTTTACAGGTTAAAGCAAGCTTCGCAGAGCTGGAACATCTGTTTTGATGAGGTAGTAAAAGTGTTTGACATTATCAAAATGGTAGATGAACCTTGTATGTACAAAAAGGTAGTAGAGAGTATTGTGGTCTTCCTCGTATTGTACGTGGATGGCATACTCTTGATAGGGAAGGTGTTTCATATGCTACACTCGGTCAATCTCCTCTATTCACAAGGATTCTCCATATAGGATCAAGGTGATATCTCATAAATCCTGGGTTTTGGATCTATGAGATAGATCTAAGTGGATGTTAGGATTCTCACTAGTTGTAGTGAGATGGTATCAATTGATCTGGGGAGAATCACTGGAAACCTTCCACGGTGATAAGGTCAACTGAATGTTAGTCACAGGCATTGTCTTTACCCTCAGTTGAGGGACGGTATGTTGGAAGAGTTCCAAGCTAGATACCGTGGCAAAATAAACGATAAAGGTTGGATACATCGCTACCAACGATACTACTATATAAGTTCATGACATGAACTTTGTTCCTACCATTTTGTGACAATGGAGTTGTGGCTTTGGCCTAGGAACCCCCGTTCCATCAGTGATCCAGACATATTCTAAGGCAGTATCACCTGATCATGGAGATGGTTAAATCTCTAGGGAGATCGAGGATAGGAGAGCAGACTCAGAGGACAACACGGCGGATCCACTCACAGAGGCCTTTTCCCAAGAGAGACTTTTATGGGATGGTTGAGTATGAGATACTACAACCACTGTTAATTGTTGGGTATTGGATGCTACAACATATGACCCTAGTGTAAGTGGGGGATTGGTAGTTATATGTATGTCCTAGAGGCCATTACTGTACATGCGATGTATATTGTAATGGATGCTTGGACATATATAGGGAGGACTTTCTTGCTCGACATGATAGTATGCTATCTTGTTGCTCTTTATCTTAACATGTACACTTATTGTCTTTCTATTACATGTTGATAAAGCCCTTAGGATGAGTACTTGACTACCAGGTTTATGATGCAGATCATACTAGTGGGGATAGAGCAGTCGGTAAGTACATCCTTCAAATGTTCCTAGTCGTGGGTATATTGAGACAGGGCATCGATATACCAGAGTAGACTAGCGTATAGCTTCTCGACCTATGTAGATGGGCGATGGATGATCCCATATCCATTGGTGTTTGACATCAGAGATAGTATACGGGTGCTCAGTGGAGACTTGGTACACTGGACGAACTCGCCAAGAACCCCCAGATGGTATTATACCTCACGTCACATGGCAGTTCTTTTGTGACACTGGTCCATATTAGTCTGTCGACCCAAGATCGTCATAGAGTCTTGTGTGATTCCCACTGTGCTTTGATTTTCACCTTACCACGTTCAGGAGAATGTGCAAAATGGTGCTTTTTGGTTACAGTTCGGAGTCATATGGAGGCAATGAGCGATAGGAGGGGATTCGTCTCTCCCGGTATATGGAGTTGATGTTGCGCTGTGCTCGATTGGCTATAACAGGAAGTCCCCGGCCAGGGCTGATTCAAAGATATACTGGTAAGTGTTATCAGTAGTTTCTCGACCAGTTATGAGCCTCACATCAGCACGACTTATCGAGTTACTGGGGTCTGACGTTTACCTACCCTAGACGAGATATGTGACATATCAGACGAAGAGACCAGACTGTACGGTAATGTTTCTGATTGGATTCGCCGGAGTATGAACATGCATGCTTGTTGATCTTCTGATCGCTCAAAACCCGAGTGGCCGTTACGTTTAGCAGACCTCTTACGGCTTGTGGGTGTTTGATATGATCATCACCTACTGCCAACGTACTGACGAGTCTTTAGAGTCCTACACAGATGTTTCCTGGCCCAAACGAAACGGAGTAGGAGCACATATGTGATATGTACGGGACCGAGATTAATACGATATGTGACACCGTATTCTATTCTCGCGATTTGTGTTATCGGTTTGTTATATGTGATATAGCCGAGTTATCGAATCAAATGTCGATTCGATAAGATGATACACATGATATTAGTTGGTTATATATGATATAGCCGGATTATTAAATCAAGTGTTGATTTAATAATTTAATGTATAATTATATATTTAATATATTAAGTTACATTAACTAATATTCATTCACTTAAGATTTCTTTTCTCACTTGATTTGTGTATGTGTATATATGTGATATATATTTTAGTGTACAAAATTATGTGTCATGTTTGATGATACATGCTTCATGGGTGTGGGTGTGGGTGACTTACACCATGCTATGTATAAATTAGGGTTTATTAATTGATTAAGTAAGTCAAAACGGTTGCATATTAGTCATGGCAAGATGCTTGGAGAAGCTTGGATAACCATTGACTAATTCAACTAGTTTTGTTTTGCTAATGATATTTTACAAACCCAACCATTATATTTAGCCATGGTTAACTCTCTACAAGATTTAGTGTATGTCATATACTCAACATAGTTTATTTTCTCACCTCATGAGTTCATTCTCTCATTGATCATTTTCATCTTCTTCTTCATGAGAAAAAGCATGCAAGCTTTTTCTAATGTGAGAAAATATGTGAGAAAATTATTTCTAAAGTTTGCAAAATTCCTACTTCAACATCCTCTACTACTAGCCATTTAGTATAGGATGTTTGCTTCACTAACTCTACAATTAGTGAAGAGGTAACTTGGGTTAGTGTCTCCTCGACGTAGATCATCTTCGGCCTCGAAGACTTCAAGCAAGCTTGTTCCGTACATCTTGTGGGGCATCTCAAGATTCCAGGAGTTCATGGATCTCAGCGAAGGGACGACTACACGGAGCTATTGAAGTGAAGGACCGGTCTACAAAGGTTGTATTCCTTGTTCACTTGTTTGCAAAGTTGTTTGCATATTGTTTTGTCGCATTTTCAAGTAACGATTCTAGGGTTAGGGTTAGCTAGAAAGGCAAATTTTTAAAATTTGCATAGACGATGCCTTCCGAAACCTTGCAGCCGTGCCAGACAACCCTGCAGCACCACGGTCCCCCAGTACAACAAGAACTGACTTGCCCGGAAAACAATATCCGACTGTCTTCGCGCGGCAGTCCACAGACGCATAGCAAGTAACTTACCAGTCCATGCCCAGGAGAACGTCGAAGTCCAACATCTCAAAAGGATCAAGTCGACGGGCGAATCTTTATCTCCAATACGAACGACACACAACTGAAACACATGTCGCGCAACAAAAGAATCACCAACAGGAGTAGTCACGACAAGCGGCTGATCTAGCAAACACGACCCTCGGCCCAACCTCGGCACGAAATGTGTAGAAACTTATGAGTGCGTAGATCCCGGATCATACAAAACGTGTGCATCGAAAGAACATAATGAATGAGTACCTGAAACCACTGCATTGGAGGCCTGCGTGTCCTGATGAGTCAAAGCAAATACTCAAGCCTGCCCTCTACCTGCGACTGGCTGTCCTCCGCCTCTGCCACCCCGTCCTCTCTGAACAAAACCTCCGCGACCATAACCTCTCTGAGCATAAGTCTGACATGGAGCAATAATAGGCATAAGGGGCAATGCTCTCTGAGGTGGAGGAGGTGGTAAGGTGACATGTGATGCGGCTGCCTCGTCCTCACGTGGCTCAGTAAAATCTCTGACTCGATGATAAAAACTCTCACACCGGAAACATCCAGACGATGACTGCTGACCCTCCTGGGATAAGAGGTGAATAACTGGCCTCGTCCCAAGCCTTTGCTACTCCCACGACCTGAACGAAATCTGTCGTGGCATCTATACATCTGTTTCCGGGCTGATACACCAGTACGAACCCTCTTCGGTTCCGGAACGACCGAAGTCTCGGAAAGACGCTCTTCAACCAGTAGGGCTGCGTACACTGCGACTATATATGTGTCACAATGCTGGGCGCTGATAGCGAGGAACAACTGGGTAAGCATTCCTCGCACAAATCTCTTGATCAGCATCTCCTCAGTATCCACCAAATATGGAGCATACACAAATAGCTGGGTAAACTGAACATCGTACTCTGCCACCTTCATACCCGGAGTCTGGCGTAACGACTTAAAACAGCGAGCTCGAGCATCCCTGCTGCTTTATGGAAGAAAACGGGCAAGAAAAACCGTCACGAACTCAGCCCAGGTCATAAGAGAAAGACCTCCGGCTCTGTCCCTCTCTAAAGACTCGCACAAGGTCTGGGCAAGACCCTCCAGACGAAAACTCGCGATCTCTACCCATCTCGCGTCGGAGCATCTCAGCGTACGATAGATCCTGGCCATCCGATCGATAAACGACTGGGGATCCTCAGCTGCATTGGTGCCAGTGAAAACCGGAGGCTTCAGCCTCATGAACTCAGATATGATATGGTGATAACCTCCGTACCTGCACATATGACTGCATGAACAGTAGGCACCATCGTGGTCCCCGTGATAGGTGGGACAACCTCCTGTCTCAGCGCTCGACAGGCCTCAACCAACGACCCCATCATCTGACGCAAATCTTGCATACCAGCCTTTAGCCTAGTAATACGATCTAGCGAAGGTGGATCAATCTGCTCCTGTAAAACAGGCATAACACCCTGGTCAGTCCCCGTCTCTGACGAGCTTATCCTGACATTGGCTCTCGCAGCCGCTCTCTGCGCCTTCGTAGTCTTCGGCGGTATAATGGCTGGAAATAAAAACAGGATTCGATAAGAACATAGAAATCGAATCACAAGGATGTATATAATCACGGAAGGAATTTCAACCAAAAGTCGAAAAGTCACTTAGGCAGAGTACCGTGTCGTAAGTATGCCGCGGAACATACACACGCTACGTTACTCTGCTTAAGCTACCTACTCCATCATACCAAGGTTATTCTACACTTCGAAAGTTAAAACCTACCGCTCTGATACCAACTTTGTCATGACCCAAATTTAGTCACGTGGCCGGCACTTAAACCACATGACGTCAACAGGCGTAACGCAATTTAAGTAAGCCGAAATCCAGAAATCTAAACCATCCAAAGAAGTAAATGATAAAACATTGTTAAAAACATTTGGAAATCTCAAGTAAAAATCTTAAAGCTTAAGTTTATTTTCATAAAAATTTCGGCAGCACCTCCTTTGTACAAACTAACCCGAAATGGGTACAAACACAGGATATAAATAAAGCATCCCCAAACGGGAGCAAATCACGCCCAAAGACGGAAACAACCACTATAAGCATATATACGATGCCGTAATGAAGAAATAGACAATAAAGTGAAAACAACGTAAAAGAGATGAAACAACATGAGAAAGGCCGGCTCACACGAGCACGACACCCAGAGTCACATATAATACAATATTGATACTCACAAACTCGTCTCTAAGTCAATACATGAAAGTGGTAGATGGAGAGTACTAGATACAATGAGATATACAATGGATATAATCGGATAACCGCAAACCCACCTACAGCGAAAAGGCCTCACAGCAAATCGTAGCGGTATCCGCTGAAATAGATACAATAGGGAGCCCTGTCGCGATAATTCCGAGGGTCAATCCTGCAAAACACTGTGCCACAACAGGGTTGAGTTGCCAACTCATGAATAGTAAGTAACATCATACAGATAATCGCAGGTATTGTCACGACCCAAAGTTCGGCCCGTGACCGGCACTTGACCACGTAACGTCTACAGGCGTAACGTGATTAAGTGAGCCGAAACCCAGAAATCAAAACCACTAAAAATAGTGAGTGTTGAAAACATTGGTTTAAAACATTTAGAAAACTCGAGTAAAAATCTTTAAAGTTTGAGTTATTTTCTTAAAAATTTTGGCAGCACCTCCTTTGTAAAACTAGCCCCGAATCGGGTACAAGACATGATATAAGTGAAATGACATATAAGAATGAAGTATTCCTAAACGGGAGCAATCACGCCCAACGGCGGAAACAACCACCACAAGAATAGTATATGACGCCGTAACGAAGAATGAATGAAATAAGTGAAAAACAACATAAAGGATAAAACTGCATAAATAAAGCCGGCTCACACGAGCTCGACATCCATAATACAAAATAATATAAATCGTCCTTACAACTGGTCTCTAAGTCAATACATGAAAGAGTAGATGGAGAGTACTAGATACAATAGTGTGTACAAATGGAAAATAAACGGATACCGTAAAAACCCACCTATAAGCAAACGGCTCACACGCCAACTGTAGTGGTATCTGTAGCGAAAGATACATGGAAGTAGCCTGCCGCAACTGCTCTGAGGGTCGACCTGCAAACACTGTGGCGCAACGGGGGTGAGTTGCCAACTTGTGAATATTGGATAACATATAAAGGTAATCGCGAGTATGCACGTACTGCGATACTCTAACATGTGCAATCGGATAATATCTATATGATGAGCTGGATACGCAATAGTCATGCATAACAAGTGCAATCTAATAACATCTATATATGATGCTGGGTACGCAATAGTCATGCATAACAAGTGCAATCTAATAACATCTATATATGATGAGCAGGGTATGCAATAATCATGCCAAAGTACTCTATCAGGTACTACGACTACAGGATGCGATGTATAACAAAGAATGCTGAGAATGGGATAAAATATCATCTACACGGAAGATCGACGTGGAAAAACACCGGTATCTACGGAAACACCCCAAAATCCCGATAACTCAGGCGCCGTCACTCTATCCGGCCCTCAATCCTGTAAATCTCATAGAAGCAGGGTGCCCAACATCGGCACCCGAAAACATTATGAAATACCCGTGTCCAGCATCAACACGCAAATCCTCATATATCGGGCTCTGTCAGTCCGGATCGGCCCACGGGCTCCGTCTGCGGAATCGGCCCTCGGCCCCGGCAGTACGGGTCGGCCCGTATCCATCTCTTGACTCTGGTCAGTATCCTCCGGATAACCGCCAGGGCCAACCAATCACCGGTAAGTAGTAGTCCCTCTGCCAGGCTCACCGTCTGTATACACAGCATCCTTTTCTTGCCCCGGGGTACTATACCGGGTCCACCATGTACCCGCAATCGTCCTCATCCAGCTCCTCGATTCGGGTTCCCATGTCACACGTCTCAGAACCGAGAAAACGCATGGTGGACGCACTGAAATATCATATCAAGAGAAACCGGGTTTTCAAAACAGTGCATATTTTCTTAAAATAATACCATGGTTCTCAAATCCAGAAATCACACGAATCCAAAACTCAATGCGTAAATCCATGCAATGTGTCGTATGCCACTAAGAGTAAAAAGGGAAGCCTCTCTTTTAAATGGATCCATTTTTGAAAATATCTCATGCGGTCCCCATTTTCTAGAAATCAAAGCCAGTATCATCCATATATGTGAAATGTGTATGTATGTAGGTATGGATGTGCAAGTGGATATATACGCAAGTATGAATATACCAATGTATATGTGCACCAATAGCGATATACAGTATGTATGTGCGCAATATGGATATATCAATGTATGTGTGCATCAAAATGGGTATACAATGTGTATGTGCGCAAGTATAGATATATCAATGTATGTGTGCACCAATAGGGATATACAGTATGTATGTGCGCAATATGCGGCAGAAGCATATCTAATCATCAATGATGCGGTAATCAAAATGATGTATGGTTCGTAGCAATCCTATAGTGCGAGTGTCATGGCAATCACTGTAAGACTACGGTAGCGCCCCGGCCGTCTTTCTGAGGCCAAAATGCGGAAACGAAATTTTTTCTTAACTTGAAAACTGGCGCTATCGTATTCTTAAAACCCGGATCGAACCATTAATCTACTACTAGCAAACTAGAGAAGGGATAAAATGCTATACCGATCAATCCGTGTCCTTCGGTCTTTGGCCACCATCCCAAGCTCCTCGCTGCATCTCCGGTCTTGATCTCCTCGTCGGAAAGAGGACCGCATCTACGAGTCTTTTTACGGGCTCCTGCTTCATCCATAGCAACTCGGGCATGAAGTGTGCTAGCCGACGTGTCCAAGGTGTTGTAGAGAATGTTTGTGATCACTTTGTCTCTTGCATCCCTTGCTTGGATGGAGGTTGAAGGTGTTGCCATTAGTGGAGGATAATGAGCTAGAGGAAGAAGAATAAGAGGAGGCTCTTTTCCTTTGTGTTGAATGATCATGATAGTGAGAGAGTGTAACAATAATATGAGAGCCAACCCCTCACATGGCAACCCACTTTCTCTATCCCTCTCATTTCATCCACTCATCAATCAAATAATGTGACATAAGTGCTAAAAAAGTGACCATGAGTCACCTAATATGCCCATGTCACATTAAATGCATGTCATGATGAATTCTAGCTCATTATTTCCAAATGCAAACATTAATCCAAATGTTTTCCACAACAAAAAGATACGGCAACATCTAAAGTAAACTCGTGACGGATCACAAGGATACCCCTCACCTGTATATACATACCTGCATCCGCATTCCGACTGAATGCGAATGCGACGAGACTAAAATAATTCAACAAATCTAATACTAGGATCCGGCTTAAACCAAAGCCCACTAGTATGATCCGTCCGATCATGATCCGCGCAATACCGCATGCATATGATCGAACCCTGCCATATATCATACGGCCTTTACAACGTTTCGCCCGAAACTTGAGAAACTGTCTGTGGGGGACTCTAAAGACTCGTCAATACATTGGCTGTGGATTTAACCGCTAGCACGTCAGAGGAACTAGCTGTATGTAATGGACTACCAGGTATTGACCAAAAGGGAGGTTGATGAGCGAACTCATCCCGACAACCTACTGAGCCTGTCAGTGACAATATCCGTACAGTCCGGTCCGTTCGTCTATGAGCATCACATGTCGGGCCTAGGGGGTTGGTAAAAGTCAGACCCCCAAAAGCTGTACAAGTCGTGTCGGAGTGTAGACCAGAACACCCTGAGATACTACTGGAATACCTACCAGTAAATCTCCTGCCTCGGCCGAGGGTTTTGTGTAATGGCTCTCCTAGACACAGCGTGATCTCACCCCCATTACCGGGAGAGACGAAACCCCTGCTGATCTGCTCACTGCCTCCATGTGGCTCGGGACTTTACCCAACTAAAACCTGTTTGCACGACTCCTTTGAGCCGTGGTAGGGTAGTAATCAAAGCACAGTGGGAACTCACACGAGAGAAATGACGATCTCAGGTCGAAGAACTAACCTGTACTTATGTCACCAGGGAACTGCTATCTGACGTCAGGTATAATACCAACTAGCATGTTCCCAGCGAGTCCTGTCCGGTGTACTCATAAACCAATGAGCACCTGTATACATCTTTGGTGAACCAACTGACTCCAATGGCTTGTGAAACCGGCCACTGCCCCTCGTCGGGGTCTCGACTGTATACACTAGTCTACTAATGGAGTATCGATGCCCAGTCTCGAAACTCTCACGACTAGGGACCTTTTAAGGATGTGCTTATAGACCGCAGCTCCCACGTATATGATCGCCATCATACTGCTGGTAGTCAAGCAAGAATCCTAAGGGCTCTATCAACGTGTAATAGCGACCTGTAAGGTCACCTAAAGCAGTACACGATGATAAAGACAAACCATGGTAGCATACTATTCTCTATCAACGTGTAATAGTGAACCACAATGTCACCTACAGCATGTACACGATGATAAAGACAAACCAGATAGTATACAATCATCCTGAGTAAGATTGTCCTACAGGCATAGGTCCTCCCTCAATCATTGCAATCACGTGCCTGTGATCCAATAATTGACTTTGAGGGCACTATATCCAACAATCTCCCACTTGCACTCAAGGCTAATTATTGTGATGTCGCATACTCACAGCCCGTGTGATACCGAACACCCATCTCCTCTACTAATCAGTCTCACAAAGCTCGTTTGCTAAACTATTGCGTTCGAGAAATAGCCTCAGCTAGTGGATCCACCCTGATGTTTCTTTCTATGTCTCTCTTTATCTCAAGTTCGCCGAGAAGCCATCTCCCGAAATGAGCAATACCTGTCTTAGAATATGTCTGGATATCTGATGGGACCTAGTTCATAAATGAACTCCAAATCCAAACTTCTTAGACTGTATCGACAACTGAACTTAATCAGTATCCTGCACCATACCTCTCTCCGTATCCGCTTGGACCACCTGTCCAAAATACTGCCCCTTGCCAAAGGGAAAACTACAACTCTGACAGTCACTCTGTCATCCAGGTCACCTTAGAAGCCTGGAATGATATCCGTCTGCTAAAAGAGGCGGTTGTTATCATTTCCCTAAAACATCCACTTATGTTCTAAAACTGCTTCCGAACGTTTCTCCAGGATAAGATTAATATCAACTTACTGCATCTCGTGCCAAAAAAATATCTGGTGTGTTACTTGACATCTCATGATTGACTCAATTGCCTAAGCAAGTGATCTGCCAATCGTGCACATCCCTCTCCCCTTTAGTCTGTAAGACACCTTTAGAGAGGGTGACTCCATCACCTGCAGGTACACTACCGTTCCAGGAGTCATCCATTCTAAAGCGCCTTTAGAATGCTGTCTAAGTACCCAGATTGGGAAATTACCTAAATCTAGATCTAAAACCATAGATCTAGTAACCAGAATGTCTGATATTATATCTATGTCCTTTGTGGAGAAACCACCGTGTGACAACCAAATTATAACCGATCATAGTATAGGAATTTCACTTCCTACTCTGTGTATGTCATCCAAATATCAGGACATCACACCCTACTACCTTCTTAACAGACCCATCCCCCATTCTGCTGAAGTCAAACCTATGACTGTCACATCAGAAATAGATGATCTATCTCCGCTATATCCGCTTTAGTCCATAAATAGACATAAGCTACTTGTCCACTATGCTTCCGCTGCTCCCACTGACTATGACAACCCTCTGGTAGAGTCATATACACGTGCACATCTAAAGCTAGTTTAGAATGACGCTATACTCATCCTCCTTCCGGGTCTCATAGCCTGGAACAACAGTAGTGTCAAATCTGGATAAACAAGAACCTCCCTGTCACCGTCCTTTAGGCAACCGAAGTACCTCTCGGGTGCCTGAGGTTACCCACCATATCTGCGGAGTGGCCAATGGAATGTCAATCCAGATCGAATCTTTAGGTTCTTATCAAATTTTCAGTAATCGTTTGCGGTTCTGGAATCACTTCCAGTTCTACCATACTCCCACTACTGTTTTCTGAAAAAAATTCATTTTACTAAAACTGTGGCGAGTCAAGAACAATATCACTATTGATCTTCTAGATGGTAGAAAATTAACCCTCATCATAGCCAGAGTCAACCCACAAACAACTATTACAGAAACGTGCCTTGAGTTATCCAGAGTCTGGTTTTAAGCATAAGCCGGACAACTCCCCGTACCTTAACAATATTAAGATATGAACTATTCTATATCCAATATAGAAATAGAGGCACTGATTTAATTGGAACCAGATTCAAATCATGCAGCTGTCTCCAGTCCATGTCAACTAAATAGAAGGCGGCCGATCAGAGTTACTCAACTTAGGAATACATCCAATTATGAATAACCTGAAAGAGAAGCAAGTTCTCTTAATTATTACTATTAATTGAATACCATACACAAGCATCTACATCTTCGATCTTTTTGAAGAATCCCGATACTTGAAACACCTGGCTCTCAACTTTACTCTTATACCTACAACTTCTCAAAACTTAGACCTTGCATTTCTACGAAACGCGTGTCTAAGAACTAGAGAAGTCACAAGTAAACAGAATATAGTACGAGTACCAACCCCACTGTCCTAATGGACACTGGACAACATACAATACTCTGTTTAAGTCCCTTGAGTCTAATAACTCAATCCATGTGTGTCGTAGGTTGAAAACTGTACTTATGGTTAACAAGAATTACACCGTTGTTAAATGCTCCTTACCTAACCATCCACTGATATAGGTAAATGTCAAAGACATAATTTCAAAAAGTTATATCTCACTTTATAAAAATAAACGTACAGATGTATCAATTTGAAATTGGTGCATAACAACGGATATTCAAAACCAAATATTTGCCGTCCGGCAAACAACCCAGGCGATTTCCTCAAATATCACCAATTACAACGAATCCCGATATAATGAGGATGATCACCCAATTCCCAATAACTTACTCTCACTCATCATCTGTAAAACCATACAGATGTGAGAATCAAACCTGGTAAATACATACCCTGGAGCAAGGACTAATTGGGAAATCAATTATCTTTTAACAATACACAGTGAAACTGAAACATATATATGTTTCGTAGGGGCATCCTGGTATTTCTAGTAATGCATCTTCCATTATCAGACTCACAACTATAACCGTATATTTCTTTGCCATCTCTCCAAATCCCTATATATGTCTTCAGTCATTACATTCTGTACACCCCTTTAGGCCAAATGGTTTTCTTCCTTCCCTACCGTTCGACACCAGCCAATGGTTTGGAAGAAGACTATCCAATAAGCATAATGGGTGTACCCCCCTAATCCTAGGAACACTCGCAATCTGAGAGAAGGTAAAGATGAAAGAAAACTGAATAAACTTTATTCCTATTTCTCCTGAACCAGAATCCATCCCCGAACTGGAACAAGTCCCTTCGAGTTCGTATATAACCATATGATGGAATATCCAATAAACTGTAGATCTTCGTAGTGATACGGAGTGTCCTGGAGAAATACAAAGGTGAAGTAGTAGTGGCGATGAAATACTTGGTTTGGTCGTGAATAGCAGTCGCAGTTTACTTTGCCCTCTTACTAATCCCTTTATTTGTCTTAACTTATTACCTTCTGTACACCATCGTTAGGCTAATTGGTTTTCTTCATTCCCTACCGTTCGGCACCTGCCTATGGTTTGGAAGAAGACTATCTAAAAAGCGTAATAGGTGTACTGTCCTAATCCAAGGAGCACTCGCAACCTGAGAGAAGTTAAAAGGAAAAGACAACTGAATAGTCCTATTCATTTTCTCCAGAACCGAAAACCATCCTCGAATCTGGAACAAGTTCCTTCGAGTTCGTATATAACCATACGATGGTTTTATCCAATGGAAGTGGATGTTCGTAATAATACAGGGTGTCCTAAAGAAAAGGGTAAAAGTAGGAGTGGCAATGAGGTATGCAACTCTGACAATTCAAAAACCAGTGTTTAAGAAGGATTGGTTAATCTTGGTTACTGAGTCATAGTCAAGGGTCGGGTCATGGTCCCTGCCAAAGAGATAGAAAAGAAACACTCAGCGTGCACTCTAACCTGAATCAGAATGGTTATCACTTTATCTAATCAGGAAACCTCCCACTGTAACCTCAAATTCTCTTCCAAAGCTGAAAGAAAAATTAGTCGGGATCACCCGAGGAGTAAACCAACTCATCAGTGGGAATCGGGATCCAACTATCATCGCATGATAACGTGATGGAATCCACTCACGTTACCACACTCCAAAAGGTATGCGCATATCTGGCAAGTTTCAGTTTCTTTAGAAACTCCCGATATGATTTTTACCCCTAGGACCCAAGTGACCTTGACGAATAATCAACAAATCAAAAGGTCCTAGTCAAGTTCAACCCGTCATTATCTTGATCGCGTTAAACTCACCCGCACGACCCTTGACGAATAATCAACAAAGTCCTACGACTGTCCTAACCAATCCACATATCCATGCGACAGGAAAGCATTACAGAGCTACCGCACACTACGCCTCGGCGAATCGCAACGACAAACGTAGCGCGAATACTAAGCAATACTAATCTGAAATGACGGAGGGCTACGGCAGGTTTTTGGCGAAAAACCTTTTAACGTAATGAACTTGATATCGTTGAAGGAACCGGATATCTTTTTAAAAAAATATAGTGGCGAAAACCTTTGCTAAAGAGGTCACTCCCGATGAAGAGATCTCGTCTCTTTCCCCGTAGAATGAGGTACAGGATATTCCAACTGAATACCACAATGCAAACAAAAGGTAATCGGCTATAGTGAAGTTATTTCCCTGATGCCAACTTCTGTCCAAGGGGTCACTCCCGGTGAAGGGATCTCGGCCCTTGCCTCGTCGACTGAAGTGCTGGATATTCATAACCGAATACCACTGTGCAAAACAAAAGAGAACGTCTTTGCAATAACTGCTATTTTTGAAAAATGTTCCACCAACATCAGAATAGGTTTGTTTAGCTTACATTAATCTGAATCAATGCAGTCCCATCAATTAATCACACCATAAAAGAACAAAAATATGATGTACGTATATGCCATCCGCATTCGCCACTGGGTCCCGTCATCACCCGTTAGGTTACTTAACTAACGACAGAGCGGGGACTGGACTAGCGCGGGTGTAAAATATATACAACATTTACTAGTATATATATCAATATATAATATTCGCTCAAGGAATGATAAAATGCAACATCACAGAAATGTAATCAGCATCACAGAACAATACAGATAATCTGGGATCCTCGGGTTTCATAGAGCCGCTACTGAAACCCGACGTTCCCCTGGTCGTGTGGATAGCCTGTGCAATGAAATCCTAGACCCCTACAGGCGTGGCAAGTTACCCGCCAAGACCTGAAGCGAGGTAACCCCCTTCAACAACGTGAATAGACCACTCAGCACTTCACGGAATCCGGTAACTTGAGCACCCCTCCTTGGGTCAACCTGTACCCCCTACGAGAGCGGCGAATAGCCCGCCAATTCTAGAGTGAAGCCCCCTCCGTCTCAAAGCCATGAGATGCGGGCCGGTTGCCCTCTAGAACCCGACTATCCATGCACCCCACCGCAGGGTATGTTAGTTATATGTATGCCCTAGAGGCCATTACTGTACATAGGATGTATATTGTAGTGGATGCTGGGACATATATAGGGAGGACTTTCTTGCTCGACATGATAGTATGCTATCTGGTTAATCTTTACCTTAACGTGTACACTGATTGTCTAACTGTTACATGTTGGTAAAGCCCTTAGGATCTGTACTTGACTACCTGGACTATGATGCGGATCATACTAGTGGGGACATGGTAGTCCATAAGTACATCCTTCAAAGTCCCTAGTCGTAGGTATATCGAGACGGGGCATCGATATACCAGAGTAGACTAGCGTGTACTTTCTCGACCCATACAGATGGGCGATGGATGATCCCATATCCATTGGTGTTTGACTGTAACATTTTCAAAAATATAAAATATTAATTTTGGGAATTTTTATAATTTAATATTATTTTATTGATTATTTTAATATTAAATGCAAATAAATAGGAAAAATGTTAGAAAAAATTATGAAAAATTATGGAAAATTCTAAAATAGGGTAAATTAGTGGATTATGGCATTTTTAAGTTTTTGTGATTAGTTTGACAATAATTTAGTGCTAATCGCGATTAAAATCGCTAATCGGGTTTTTTGGCAATTTTGTGCAAAACTTGCACATATCACTTTTTCTACACTTGTGCATTTTTCTAGCCATGGTTTTCTTTTGGGATTACTATTGATGTGAGAAGGTTTGGATTTTAAAAGAAAAGGAAAAGAAAGGAAAATATAATGATGAGGGTAGGTGAGAGAGAGAGGTGGACTTTGACTTAGCATACTTAGCCATTCTCCTCGTTTTCTGTGCACAGCCCCTGTTCCTCTAGTGTTGACCCAGGGTACTTCTAGTTTTGACAGATTCTATCTAGGGTGAAATCTGGGACATATATCCTAAGTTGCTATTTTGGATTCGTGTTTCCGTATTCCGTATTTTTGATTCTGAAATGGTGGAATGTGTTTTGCCTCGACTAATTGTCGTTTATACGACGATGTAGAGGATTTATTGATGGTTTTGAAGGCGTGCCATAGGTTCTCACCTATAGGCCCCTTATCGTATCGTTTTGGATTTCGTGCGCCGTTTTAGATTGGATTTGGTTTTAATGCGCATATACGATATTTTGATGTGTAGGTACCCATGAAGACTTCGGGACGACAAGCAAATACGTGGTGACGTCCGCAATTGGTGATGCAAGGTGAGTAGATTATATCTACAGGGGGAAGTCGGGTGGATGGCGTATAGCACCCCCGCAGTCCGTAGATAGATTACTATGTAGTTTATTGTGATATTAGGTGTATTGTGGATAATGTAGGGTTAGAAGTGACTAGTGTAGTTCATAGTCGCGAACCCTAGGGTAGAATTACACCTACACACACCCTTGCTTATCACTTGTACTTGCACTGTGATTGATGATATGTGATGACTTTGGAGATGAGTCGATGATGTGGGCTGGGTGCCCTGGGATCGGTGATTTTATACGATTCATATGTGGGATATGACTTGTGATTCTTGCGGGCTTGGGATATGTGTTTACCCCCGCATGCATACTTACTGAGGTTACCGTTTTGTACTAGACATAGAGTAGTACTCCAGACTATATGATCTGACGATGGTGATATCTGTTATGTGATGAGACAGTGAGATACTGACCCCTACCCAGCTATGGGGATGCCGTACGATGATTTACCGTACGAGCCGATATTGATGATAGATCCGCACTCATAACTCGAGGATATCTTATGATATGACATTGAGGCGAGATCACCGACTATATACTTTTATACATGTATCGACTCAGATTTAGGTGGTTTCCACACCTACCCCTCCTGATTGACCGGATACTTAGATGTAGTTTGCATAGTAGATACTTCACTGTGGTGTTGACTACTAGATATCTGCATTTTCCTGCTATTCGCATTGCTGGCATATGTTCATTGTTATATTATTATCATGCTGTTAGGACACCAGCACCATTATCGATGATGCGTATGTTTCACGTACACTATTTGCCGGCTCACACACTTCATCATCGATAATTGCCATGTCACTACACTGTAGTACTGTTGCATTCATGATATGATTACTGCTTGGCATATTGTACACATGTACCTGTACACAAACATAGATGATTCTGACTTGATTGAGATTGAGGACCGCAAGATATTCTTTAAACTGATTCATTCTAAAGGAGCGGTTCCTCCCGACATATGTACATTACTATTCCATGTTGCATGATTTCTGATATGATTATCTCTCTTTACATGTCGCATACATCATGGATTGATTGCATAGCACATTGCATTGGATTTACTTCTTGATGTGGATTTTCATGTGATTTCTGATTTTGAGGACCGTGGGATTATTTAAGAAAAGATGTTCTTTTATGAAAACCCGGTACCTCGTGATATGATATTTGGGTGCGTCCACCACGCGTTTTCTCGGTGCTGAGACGTGTGCTTGAAACCCGATTCGAGGAGTGATGATCCGTTTGCGGGTTCGTGGTGGGCCCGGTATGGTTCCCCTCGGCGAGATGATCGATGGGTTATGCCGATTGAGCCTGGAGGCGGGCGAGTACCTACCGGTGATTTTACCTGAGCTCGGCGGATATCCGGGGGATACCGCCTGGAGCCGAGAGATGGGCATACTGCCGGGGCCGACGGGCCGATATCCGCAGACGGAGCCCAGAGATGGACATGGGTTGACTCGTGCTGCCGGGGCCGAGGGCCGATACCGCAGACGGAGCCCCATATGGATGAGGATTTACGTGTCGATGCTTGGCACGGGTTTCATGATGTTTTCCATGATATTGTTTATATCCTCATACTTGCATACATGATGCTTACTGTCAGTGGGTGACAGGTGGACGGGTTCCACATATATACAGACATGGATCATATACAGACTGGATTTACACTTGTCATACTTCATTTGTATATATAACAGGGTATGAGGGCGCTGTTATATATACCCTTACACCAATATTAGTGGTATGGGACGCTAATATATGTGTATTGATATTATTGATATTTCTTCATTGATACTTCATGCAGACATACCTTACATTGATGACATGTTGTTACCTGAGTACCTGGCATTATATACATGATTAGATATTACCTTGCCACCTTATTACACTCAGATGTACTCTTGTGGATATTTTATTGATCGTTGACTTAGGATTATGTCTTGCATTCGATTTATCCTTGTAGATGTTTCTATTCACGAGTTGGCAACTCACCCCCGTTGTGCCACAGTTCTTGCAGGTTATGTCGTACAGGTTCTATTGCGGCATTTCTGGCACACTTCCTTCTTGCGGGTGATTTGCTTTTGGTAGGTGGATTCTTTTGCATCAAGAATCCCCAGTTTGTATTTATTTTATTCATTGTATCTAGAAATTGTCCATCAACCCAAAAACTTGTATATTCTTTCAGACTTAGAGACAGTGTGGTATTATTCGACCTTAGAGTCGCGCTTAGTAGTATTGCGGTTTTCTTGCTGCTTTTTGAGCTTTCCTTGATTTTGATCCTCGCCACTTGGCGTTGTATATTATCATATCATCGTGTGGTTGTGACCGTCGATTGACGAAGAGCTAGCTCCCGCTTGGGGATGCCTTTATCATTTTATATATTGTTATTCATGTTGTACCCCATTCGGGGCCAGTTTTACAAGAGAAACTCTGCCGAAAATTTTAGAAAAGACTGTACGGTTTTCAAATGCACATTCGGCTTAGTTATTTAAAAACCTTGATTTCAAACATGTTTTTCTACACTTCTTTAAACCAGTTTTCTTTACTTATTCTCAAAAATGGTTTTAGATTTCTGGGCTTTTGGCTTACTTGGATCAGATGGAGTCCTATAGACTTCATATGGTTCAAGGGCCAGTCACGTGCTCTTTCGGGTCGTGACAAAGTTGGTATCAGAGCGCTAGGTTGACCTTGGTTCGAGTCTAAGTTTGACTATGTGGAGCCTAGGGATTTGTTTATATACGGAACTTAGGCTTGACCTTACGGAACTTAGACTTGGTCGAGGGGGTGTAAACCCGAACTTTTGTCGTTTTAGGATGACCCTTGGTTGATGGATTTGGTGACTAAAGTAGAGTGACGTACCGTTGGTATGTTCCGCGGCATACTTACGACACGCCACTCCGCTTAAGGAACCTTAGGATGTACATACTTTCGAGATCAGTGATTCTCTTTATATCCAGGATTATTCATCCATTTGAGATCCCCGATTCTATTAGTTTCATGATCATACCTTCATTGATACTGTTCCTTCCTATGATCATGTATCCACTTTGGATCTGTTGTTTCCCTTCTTGCCACTGATGTGCTCTCTTTGATACTCGATTGAGATTCCTGTCACCGTGTTTGAGCGCAGTTTGGGCTGCTGCTAGGGTTACGGCCGGTGTGAGCTCGTTTGGTACGAGGGCCGACCTTTGTGTTTTCTGGTGACATGGGAACGTCTCGAGTTAGTGTTGGTGATTGTGACCTCTAGTGGAGGCGAGTGCTTGGTCTTGCACCGGATGATCGGGCCTTTGTTAGAGCTGCCAGTTGAGAGAGGACTGTTGATGTACAGCATACCTCAGAGATGGTGATGTCGCCTACCGTGCAGACAGATGGACCAGCTGTCGCTGAGATTGACAGGGTGTTGCTTTCGGAGCTTACGAGCTGAGATTGCCGGAGCTTTCAGGCAGTTATGCGACAGATGATAGCTAGTCTACCCGATTTGAGAGACGAAGGTGATTCGTCCGATTTTGCGCCAGAGCGGGCCCAGTTGAGTTGAAGATTTCCAGTGTGGAGAGTCTTACTCAGATCTAGAGCAGGCTGATTCAGAGATGACCGCTTATGTATTGCCTTTCCTGGAGGATTGAGGCGTTGTTCGGCGTACAGGCATATGAGCCAGTTGTTGCTGCAAATGATGAGATATCGCCCAGATGATTGGAGCTACTGCAGCATGAGCATGTTCTTAGAGAGATGATAGCGAGTTGCTAGTCACCGAGGATGGATGACTAGGACGCGTGGTGAGCTCGCTTACCCCGATGCGAGGTCATCAGGTGGATTGATTCCAGCTAGAGACGACTTCACGCAGATTCGTTGAGAGTCGATTGAGACGATCGAATGTCAGGAGCCTATTTTCCAAGTTTAAAGTATACGGAAAGACATGCAGGTGATTCTATGGACCCTCTAGAAGAATGAAACCCTAACTCGACTTAATGACCGTGTGACAGCCTTGGAACCTTAGGGTTTACGGCGGTTCCGCGGCGCCATTAGTGAGGCTTGGGTTTGCCCTTCTACGGCTGGACCACCGACGCTGTGGCATGTACTCGATACTATTAAACTGTACCCGAGATGTGAGCTCTTGGGGGATTATGAGGATCTGACGAGTCGATCGGATGGTTCGACATCTTTCGGATATCGTGATGGGACACTGCTTGGGAGACTCCAGGTGCGAGCATAGCCGTCGGAGCGCAGTTCGTGCAGCCATGATGAGACGAGTCCGAATCAGTCGACACTGATGCAGAGTGAAGAAAAGAGTTCGCAAGATATTTCGACGAGATGACGTCCCACTCCGCCGACATCAGAGATGTTATACGCACCCAGAGGCGTGGTATATGGATATACCTTCCAGAAAGAAGCGCGATAGGTATGCAGCCGTTCCGGAATAAGCTTTAGCTTCAGCATTGGATGATGACTTCCGGGCATTTCGGCAGGATTGAGATTTGAGAAAGGAACCTCGGCAGGACCTTTCTGGAGTACGATACGAGAAGACCTGGACCAGGAGTGGTCGTGTTGCGCACACCCAGCAGGCCAGAGTTCGGCATTGTCGACGAGGTAGTTGACCAAGTTCGGATAGAGGAGCTTAACCAGATGCGTTGCGAATTGATCAAGGATGGACGAGTGACGAGTATTCCTCCGATAGTTGGGACGTGTTTCCGAGGACCAGTTCGGCCTGACATATGCTACAGAGTGATGAAGCTACAGAATACGTGATTCGAGTCCGTGTGAGAGACTTCAGATTGACCGTGGCCGAGACAGTGCAGTGCATAGTAGCTTGGCGTGACGTCACAGTGGACGACGATAGAGACAGTTGGAACAAGAGGTTCGTGTGAGACCCCGACGAGCTGTCATTGCTTCCCGTCGAAACTAGAGACCTGATATGCTTACAGAAACGTTGGGATGTGACCAATTTCCGAGAAATGTTGTGCTGAGGACACAGATGTCTTTCCAGCGAGAAGAGATAGCACAAGAGAGCCAGCCTCTGTACAGATCGGCATAGGCATGATTGGAAGAGACCTTGAGCAGGATTCCTTTCAGGACATTGCTGCAATGATGTTTGCATCCAGGATCAGATGTGTGACGTGCATTCAGATAGCCAGAGACCGACGTCAGTGATATGCTGCCTTACGAGTGGTCGTGAGGTTTGACCGAGAGGTGACCAGAAAAGTGCCAGAACGGAATCGTCCCCGTTAGCACACCTGACAGGGCCGATGAGCCGATTGACCGCGTGATAGGTAATCCGCAGAGAAGATAAGGACCTAGAGAGTCAGAAGACGCCAGACCGTGAGCAAGAGGCAGGTAGATATCCTGCGCTGCTAGCAGTGGATTACACTGACTCCTTCTCGACCTTGAAGGAGAAACTACCGAAGACGGTATTTATGATTTGTGATTTTGTGATTCGATTATCACGTATCCGTCATTTTGGATTTCAGTATTTTGGGCGTTCTATTTGCACGATCTAGTTTTGGTGACTGAGTTTCATGATATTGGTTTCATGCACCCACTGGATATTTATATATTTTGCGCAGAGTTTTCATGCATTTTAGTGTTAGGCTTTGATTCGTGCACGCTGATGCACACGGTTGTGAGATTTTCCTTGCGGTACCCTGATTTTGGTTTGAGCCGCATTATATCGTTGATTTTGACCCGGATTTTGATGGTTGATTTTTGCACTCCGTGCTGGCGATGTGCTTTACGCCTGTTCGGTGTTTGCTATTGGATTTCGTGATTTCCGTGCATGTTGAGTGCGCAGGGTTTAGATTTTCATTCGTGCACGATGGATGCACCGGTTTGGATTTTCGCGCATGTTGGGCGCATGTTTTTAGATACGATTTTGGTGCACGCCAGATGCACTAAATCGAGATTCTTCGTGCATGTCAGATGCACTGGATTTTTGACTGCCAGGCACACACGTTGCCTATGACAGATGCTTCGTGCACACCCGTTGCACTTGGATGTTGTTTTGTGCACCTGTTTAGCACATATATGGATTTTTTTTTGATTTCAGTGCGCACCAGACGCACAGGATGGTGTTATGTTTAGATTGGATGTCTACATGTGTAGTTCCGATCCATATCATATCGGTTTTGTATTGGATTTGACATTGTGTTTTTTTTACATTGACTCCGATGATTGCGGGATGCTTGACGGAGTTTTGTTTTCGAGTTATCTGCTCAGTACCCTTGCGCATGCATTGCGCTGTGACGTTCTATGTGTTGATGATTTCGGAGCCCCGACGACTTTGGTTTATTACTGAGATGTTTTTGTATCTGGGGGTTTAAATTTAAAATTCGGGGACCGAATTTCTTTAAGGGGGGTAGATTGTAACATTTTCAAAAATATAAAATATTAATTTTGGGAATTTTTATAATTTAATATTATTTTATTGATTATTTTAATATTAAATGCAAATAAATAGGAAAAATGTTAGAAAAAATTATGAAAAATTATGGAAAATTCTAAAATAGGGTAAATTAGTGGATTATGGCATTTTTTAAGTTTTTGTGATTAGTTTGACAATAATTTAGTGCTAATCGCGATTAAAATCGCTAATCGGGTTTTTTGGCAATTTTGTGCAAAACTTGCACATATCACTTTTTCTACACTTGTGCATTTTTCTAGCCATGGTTTTCTTTTGGGATTACTATTGATGTGAGAAGGTTTGGATTTTAAAAGAAAAGGAAAAGAAAGGAAAATATAATGATGAGGGTAGGTGAGAGAGAGAGGTGGACTTTGACTTAGCATACTTAGCCATTCTCCTCGTTTTCTGTGCACAGCCCCTGTTCCTCTAGTGTTGACCCAGGGTACTTCTAGTTTTGACAGATTCTATCTAGGGTGAAATCTGGGACATATATCCTAAGTTGCTATTTTGGATTCGTGTTTCCGTATTCCGTATTTTTGATTCTGAAATGGTGGAATGTGTTTTGCCTCGACTAATTGTCGTTTATACGACGATGTAGAGGATTTATTGATGGTTTTGAAGGCGTGCCATAGGTTCTCACCTATAGGCCCCTTATCGTATCGTTTTGGATTTCGTGCGCCGTTTTAGATTGGATTTGGTTTTAATGCGCATATACGATATTTTGATGTGTAGGTACCCATGAAGACTTCGGGACGACAAGCAAATACGTGGTGACGTCCGCAATTGGTGATGCAAGGTGAGTAGATTATATCTACAGGGGGAAGTCGGGTGGATGGCGTATAGCACCCCCGCAGTCCGTAGATAGATTACTATGTAGTTTATTGTGATATTAGGTGTATTGTGGATAATGTAGGGTTAGAAGTGACTAGTGTAGTTCATAGTCGCGAACCCTAGGGTAGAATTACACCTACACACACCCTTGCTTATCACTTGTACTTGCACTGTGATTGATGATATGTGATGACTTTGGAGATGAGTCGATGATGTGGGCTGGGTGCCCTGGGATCGGTGATTTTATACGATTCATATGTGGGATATGACTTGTGATTCTTGCGGGCTTGGGATATGTGTTTACCCCCGCATGCATACTTACTGAGGTTACCGTTTTGTACTAGACATAGAGTAGTACTCCAGACTATATGATCTGACGATGGTGATATCTGTTATGTGATGAGACAGTGAGATACTGACCCCTACCCAGCTATGGGGATGCCGTACGATGATTTACCGTACGAGCCGATATTGATGATAGATCCGCACTCATAACTCGAGGATATCTTATGATATGACATTGAGGCGAGATCACCGACTATATACTTTTATACATGTATCGACTCAGATTTAGGTGGTTTCCACACCTACCCCTCCTGATTGACCGGATACTTAGATGTAGTTTGCATAGTAGATACTTCACTGTGGTGTTGACTACTAGATATCTGCATTTTCCTGCTATTCGCATTGCTGGCATATGTTCATTGTTATATTATTATCATGCTGTTAGGACACCAGCACCATTATCGATGATGCGTATGTTTCACGTACACTATTTGCCGGCTCACACACTTCATCATCGATAATTGCCATGTCACTACACTGTAGTACTGTTGCATTCATGATATGATTACTGCTTGGCATATTGTACACATGTACCTGTACACAAACATAGATGATTCTGACTTGATTGAGATTGAGGACCGCAAGATATTCTTTAAACTGATTCATTCTAAAGGAGCGGTTCCTCCCGACATATGTACATTACTATTCCATGTTGCATGATTTCTGATATGATTATCTCTCTTTACATGTCGCATACATCATGGATTGATTGCATAGCACATTGCATTGGATTTACTTCTTGATGTGGATTTTCATGTGATTTCTGATTTTGAGGACCGTGGGATTATTTAAGAAAAGATGTTCTTTTATGAAAACCCGGTACCTCGTGATATGATATTTGGGTGCGTCCACCACGCGTTTTCTCGGTGCTGAGACGTGTGCTTGAAACCCGATTCGAGGAGTGATGATCCGTTTGCGGGTTCGTGGTGGGCCCGGTATGGTTCCCCTCGGCGAGATGATCGATGGGTTATGCCGATTGAGCCTGGAGGCGGGCGAGTACCTACCGGTGATTTTACCTGAGCTCGGCGGATATCCGGGGGATACCGCCTGGAGCCGAGAGATGGGCATACTGCCGGGGCCGACGGGCCGATATCCGCAGACGGAGCCCAGAGATGGACATGGGTTGACTCGTGCTGCCGGGGCCGAGGGCCGATACCGCAGACGGAGCCCCATATGGATGAGGATTTACGTGTCGATGCTTGGCACGGGTTTCATGATGTTTTCCATGATATTGTTTATATCCTCATACTTGCATACATGATGCTTACTGTCAGTGGGTGACAGGTGGACGGGTTCCACATATATACAGACATGGATCATATACAGACTGGATTTACACTTGTCATACTTCATTTGTATATATAACAGGGTATGAGGGCGCTGTTATATATACCCTTACACCAATATTAGTGGTATGGGACGCTAATATATGTGTATTGATATTATTGATATTTCTTCATTGATACTTCATGCAGACATACCTTACATTGATGACATGTTGTTACCTGAGTACCTGGCATTATATACATGATTAGATATTACCTTGCCACCTTATTACACTCAGATGTACTCTTGTGGATATTTTATTGATCGTTGACTTAGGATTATGTCTTGCATTCGATTTATCCTTGTAGATGTTTCTATTCACGAGTTGGCAACTCACCCCCGTTGTGCCACAGTTCTTGCAGGTTATGTCGTACAGGTTCTATTGCGGCATTTCTGGCACACTTCCTTCTTGCGGGTGATTTGCTTTTGGTAGGTGGATTCTTTTGCATCAAGAATCCCCAGTTTGTATTTATTTTATTCATTGTATCTAGAAATTGTCCATCAACCCAAAAACTTGTATATTCTTTCAGACTTAGAGACAGTGTGGTATTATTCGACCTTAGAGTCGCGCTTAGTAGTATTGCGGTTTTCTTGCTGCTTTTTGAGCTTTCCTTGATTTTGATCCTCGCCACTTGGCGTTGTATATTATCATATCATCGTGTGGTTGTGACCGTCGATTGACGAAGAGCTAGCTCCCGCTTGGGGATGCCTTTATCATTTTATATATTGTTATTCATGTTGTACCCCATTCGGGGCCAGTTTTACAAGAGAAACTCTGCCGAAAATTTTAGAAAAGACTGTACGGTTTTCAAATGCACATTCGGCTTAGTTATTTAAAAACCTTGATTTCAAACATGTTTTTCTACACTTCTTTAAACCAGTTTTCTTTACTTATTCTCAAAAATGGTTTTAGATTTCTGGGCTTTTGGCTTACTTGGATCAGATGGAGTCCTATAGACTTCATATGGTTCAAGGGCCAGTCACGTGCTCTTTCGGGTCGTGACATTGACATCAGAGATGATATACGGGTGCTCAGTGGAGACTGGGTACACTGGACGGAATCGCCGAGAACTCCCAGATAGTATTATACCTCACGTCAGATGGCAGTTCTCTGGTGACACTGGTACAGAGTAGTCTGTTGACCCGAGATCGTCATAGAGTCTTGTGTGGTTCCCGCTGTGCTTTGATTTCCATCTTACCACGTCCAAGAGGGCGTGCAAAACGGTGGTTTTTGGGTACAGTCCCGAGTCACATGGAGGCAATGAGCGATAGGAGGGGATTCGTCTCTCCCGGTATAGGGAGTTGATGTTGCGCTGTGTTCGATTGGCTATAACAGGAAATCCCTGGCCAGGGTTGTTGAGATTTACTGGTAAGTGTTACTAGTAGTTTCTCGAATAGTTATAGACCTCATATCGACACGACTTATCGAGCTATTGGGGTCTGACGTTTACCACCCCTAGGCGAGCTATGCGACATATCAGACGATCAGATCGGACTGTACGGTAGTGTTACTGGTTGGATTCACTGGAGTGTGAGCGGGCTTGCTCGTCGATCTTCAGATCGCTCAATACCCGGGTGGCCGTTACGTTTAGCAGACCGCTTGCGGCTTGTGGGTGCTTGATATGATCATCACCTGCTGCCGGCGTATTGACGAGTCTTTAGAGTCCTACACAGAGGTTTCCTGGCAAGAGCGAAACGAAATAGGAGCGCATAAGAGATATGTGCGGGACCGAGAATAATGCGTGTATGTGATACCGTATTCTATTCTCGCGATGAATGTATCGATATGGTTGTATGCGATATAACCTAGTTATCGAATCAAGTATTGATTCGATAAGCCGATACATTGAATACTAGTCGGTTGTGTGCGACATGACCGGATCATTGAATCAAGTGTTGATTTAATGATTTAATGCATAATTATATATTTGATATATTACTTTGCACTAACTAGTATAGGTTCACTTTAAACGGATTTTCTCACTTAATTGTACAAGTTGTATATGTGATATAGTTTTTGTGCAAATGATTGTATCATGTTTGATGATATATGATAGCTAGGGTTTGTGTAAAGAGTTAAACCTTAGTTAAGTAAATGGTTAGGGTTTTGATATATTTATTAATTCTTTTATCTTTTAATTTTTAGTAAAATGATAAGAGATAAAGAAAACAAAAGGTTGCTTTTCTTCATGAAGCTTGTTGAAGCTTCATGAAGCTTTGACCAAAGAAACCTTTTGTCCTCATCTCATTAACCCTAACCATTCATTAAACTATAGTTAGCTCTCTACACTTTACCATGGTTACAATTATGATAAGAATTCATTTTTCTTTTCTATTCTTATTCTTATCATAATAATTATCATCTTCTTCACTTGAAGAAAGCAAGGTCCATCAATGGTTATTGATGGAAATGAGTGAGAAATCCAATTCTAAAGTCTACCCACTTCCTATTTCTTCATCCTCTACCTCTTGCCAAGTAGTAGAGTGTGTTTTCTTCACAAGTTTCATGACTTGGTGAAGTGAGAGCTTGATCTTGCGATGCTTCGACGTAGATCATCTTCGGCATGGACATCGACGACCTAGCTCGCCTATTCTCCGATGAAGCTGACGCTAGAGCCCGGGATTTATTTTGGACAGCGAGAGGACTTCATTGCGGAGCTATGGAGGTGGAGCACCGGATCTACAAAGGTTGTATTTCCGTTTCCTTTAGTTAAGTGTTAACTAGTTTCATTTATCGCCTAGAAATCTAGCCAACGATCCGTATTAGGGTTTCTCGGCACCGTTAAAATTTGAAATTGGCATGGTTGATGACTTGTGAGACCTCTAGAGAGTGCCTAGGAACCCTACAGTGGTATCAAAGCCAAGCTAGAGCCTTAGGCGAAGTCTAGACGGAATTTGAAGTCCGAACGAACCGAAAACCCAACCCGGAAAATGCTCTCTGTCCTTTTTCTAAAATCTGGGATTTTTCGAAAATAAAAATTGCTAAAAAATTCAGCAGGGAAAAATAAGAATTACGATGCAAATTTTTTTCGATGAACAGTATTTATTACGGCGGAACCGCGGCAGAAGCCTAGCTTCTACGGCGGTTCCGCGGCTATCTGGTGACGTCAGCCCACATTGTTTGCACAGTAATTCCTGATAAATTATGCTGAGTTTTCTGGGAATTTTTAAAATTTATTCAAGAGTTGAATTTTCTGCTAAGTATTTGGGGATTCGGTGTTTCGATCGGAGTATCAAATTTTGTCTCTGTGGCTTTCCGGATAATTTTAGAATATGTTAAAAAGTTCGACCGGATATAAATACCCAATTTTTCCCCTGTCGGGAAATTTCCAAGTGTTGGATTTTTCCCAAGTTTAACGACGTTCTAAGTAGTGCAAGTAACGCGATGGTCCCTCTAGAAGACAACAAACCTTAACTCGATTATATGACTGTCTTGAACTGCCCTTTGAACCTTCGGGTTTGGGGCAGTACGGCGTGCCACATGTGAGGCGTTGGCTTGACCCTTCTACGGCTGGACCGTTGGTACTGAGGCACGAACTGAATGTTGTTAGACTTATTTCATGTGTTGAGCTATATCGGGAAAACTTGGGTGTTCGATTGTTCGATCGGAAAGTTTAACATTTTCTATTTATCCGGAATGTGATACAATAATTGGAATTCACAATAAGTTATGAGATAACTGAATGAATGTTATGAACATAGCAGTTTAGTCTCACTTGATCGGTTGCCACGGAATTTTGATGTGATCAAAAGTCCGTCGCAATCACGTAGCGTACGCGGATACTCGCCGGGTAAACTTAATAGACAGCCTCACTCCATAGCCCCGACCAAGTGACTGTAGGAGAACCCCGTCGCCGAAAGCATCCGTCCGGGTGCTCACGGCAGCGGTGTTCCGCCTTGGTGCACTTCGTCGACGGCGTCGAGGGTGCGGCCGTCTACTAAAGTTTGCGACGAGCATTCGATCAGAATGTCGGGAATCTTGTTCAATTGCCCGACTTGATATTGAAAAGTGTTTTCGATAATGAGACTAAAATGCGGGGTTTATAATTGTTAGGCATGCGATGTCTAAGTAATTCATTTGGTCAGGCATGCGATGTCTGAGGTGGTTGCGGATTCCAACTGTTGTAGTTTTACACTTTCTTTTCTGTGACCGTAAGTGTAATATGTGATATCGCCGGTTTCGTTGCTATATGTCAACGACAATTGGGATGCGCATATTTACTTACGTTGATGACATGTGATGTTATGTGTTGCTGGATATGTTATATTGGATCGTCGTGTTTGAATAGCCGGGGTTTTTTATGTGGGATGAGTGTTTTTCATTTTCATTCATGTAAAAACTTGTATGTAAAATTCTTTTATTAGGGCACTTCCAGGTTGCGGAAGTTGTCACCCTTTGTATATTATTTACTTTTCCGCACTAGGATAGACCCAAGGAGGGGAGCACAAGTAACAGGGTTCTGGAGTCCAGTAGGAGACCAACTCGAGGAGTCGAGTCCGGGTCTCCTAACTCTAGAATTGGTAGGGTTGCTTGCCGCTCTCGTAGGGGTCTAGGGGTGTGGGTTTGGCTATTCATCGCGACCATGGAATCCGTGTTTTATACTGGCTCGTATTGAAAACACGGACGTCCTAGTATATCCAATATTTCATATGTTTCTTCTGCTGCGATATCTGTGATGTGATCATGTGATGTGATCATGTGATGTTCTGTGATAGATACTGTATATAGTATATATGATATATTATATAGGCGTTACTTATGTTTTACACCCGCGCTAGCCCTGCCCCGCTCTGCCGTTAGTTACCTAACCTAACGGTGCACGAGGGGACATCGAGGCGAATGCGGATGGCATAAGTGTACGTCGTATTTATCTGTGATGTTTAGGTACTTAAATGATGGGACTTCATTAATGTGATTAATGAAATAAAAGAAACCTAAGATGTTGTAGAATCGAATTTCAAAATAAAACAGGTAGCTACAGTTCTTGCTTTGCACAGCGGTATATGTGATATATCCTGCACCTTATTCGATGAGGAAAGGACCGAGATCCCTTCACCGGGAGTGACTCCTTTAGCAATAACTGGCAGATGCTACACACTCGGTTTGTCTTTTGATAGCTTTTAAGTGTTTTTGCTTTGCACCGAGATATATATGATATATCCCGCACCTCATTCGACGAGGAAAGGACCGACGATCCCTTCACCGGGAGTGACTCCTTTAGCAAAACTAGAAAAACCTAAAAAAACACTCCATTTAAAAATTCATTCGATCCTACAACGATATCAAGTTCATTACGCAATAGGTTTTCAGAAAAACCTGTCGTAGCCCTCCGTCATTTCAGATAAGTAGTAGTTAGTATTCGTGCTGCGTTTGTTGGCCTTTGTCAAGGCGCAGTGTGCGGTAGCTAACTGGTGCTTATCTGCTTATGCATATGATGCAGATTGAGTTAGGGTAGTCGTGCGACCTTGTTGGCCTTTGTCAAGGGCCGTGCGGATGGGTTTAATTCAATCAGGAAATGACGGGTTGAACTTGACTAGCATCCTATGGTTTGTTGGCCTTTGTCAAGGTCATAGGAGGTTAGGGGCAAAATATTATCGGGAATTTCAAGTGTTGAAATTTGCAATGAGATTGCATACCTTCTATGAGATAGTTGGATCCCGATACCCGCTGCGAGTAAGAGTTACTCCTGGGAGAGTTTTATACATTACAATTAGCCGATCAAGTAGGTGTCTAGAAAGGTGTTAACGAGGTTACGCCTCTGGGAAAACGAGGTTTACATTAATTAGGTTCGTGCGAAAGCACGGGGGACCTCCCTCAAAGTACCGACACTGGCCTGGCTGAAAGATTGGCGAACTTGTAGTGTGTAATTAATCCCGGCTAGTCTTTCCTTTTAGGGTTTGAAGGAAGATTTGATAAAAAGCAGTGGGAGCCATCCTGATTAGATAAAATAATAACTAATCTATTCTTGTAAGAGCACACGCTGAGTGTTTTCTTCTCTCTCTCTCCAGGTAGCGACCATATCACGCCTTAATCAAGATAATAATACGGATATTTGACCGAACCCGCTTGTTATACTGAGCTGGGGAACGTTGGTCCTGCACCAACTTATAAATGTTATAAGACAGAGCAGGAAATTGGGGATTACCAGAATTTCCGTGCCGCCCAAACGAAGAGAGTGCATGATGATGCATCATCTTCGGGTGTGTTCGTTACACAGAACTGTTTCTCTGTATCCTCTACGTCCTAGGTATATGATACCAGATCAGGATCCCAGATATGTAATCTGTTACATAGGGCTACAGACAGGTAGAGAACTGAGAACGGGTGATAAGTTTCATGAGGCAGAAAACGGGGCAAGTGTTGCAGCCAAGTCTGTTGGTCACTGTCACCCTGTATTACGAATACATTGATTCTGAACGAATGTTATTAGATACCGAACCTGATATACAAAATCATATCTATCTCTTTATTAGTAAAGAAATGATAGAATTTTGTATAGTTGGATAATGTTTTGAACATTTCCTATATCAAAAGTTGATCGGTTCAGGCACGTTATCTAAAAGCATTGATGTTCTAAATCAAACTACAGTTCTTTAGTATACTGAACACACACAAGAGGAAGAGTTTAGAATTGAACGATTCCTTCTTGAGGTATTGTGGACTAGGTCAGATCAATGTGACCCGACTAGCTAGAGTTACATAAAGATGCATATTTAAATTAGTTTGAATTTACATCTTGTGAAACTCGCCAGTCATGTCACAAGGATAAGATGACCACAGCTCTGTTTACTGGAAACAGAGAAAGAGTTAGAGAACTCTTGGGATGATACATGTTGATGTATGTAGGTCCCCTGTCTACACATGCCAAGACTGGTTCTTTGTACTTCATTACATTCTCTGATGATCTTTCGAGATTCAGACCTATGTTCCTGTTGAAACACAAGTCCGAACCTTTTGAGATATTCACGGAATATAAGTTATAAGTAGAGAACCAAAATACGGGTATAAGTATTATGTCCTTTGATGTGATCAAGGAGGAGAATACTTGTGCATGGAATTTCTGGATTATTCTAAAGGAAAATGAGATTCTCTCTCAGCATTACTCCTCCGTATACACCATAGCACGATGGTATATCGGGGCGGAGCAGATACACCCTATTTGATATGGTGTGCTCTATGATGAGTACTACTGAGTTACCTATTTCCTTTTGGGTGTTATGCGCTTGAGAAGCTGCATACCTATTGAATAAGGTTCAAATCAAATCAGTTACCTACCACTTCATATGTGATATGGAAAGGGAAGAGCCCATGTCTTAAGCTAGTTAAGATTTGGGGTTGTCCGGCCTATGTCTAAAAGCAAAATCCGGACAAGCTCGAGGTAAGGTAAGTTATGTAGAACTGGAAGTGTTTCAGCTATACAAACTACAGCAAATGATTTGGTAGAACCGAAGGATTCAATAGTAATCAACGAACCTCGGCCTCTCCACCGATCTAGTGAGGTTCCTCACCCGCCTGAGAGATACTTCGGTTACTCTATGACAGTGGGAGCGAGGATTGCATCATGAGATGATGACCCAACTAGCTTCGAGCAGGCCATCGAGAGTAAGACTCTGTAAGAATGGCTGGATGCTTATCGATCTGAGATGGAATCCTTATACACCAACAAAGTATGGACTTTGGATGCTATATCTGAAGGGTTAAATTCCCATCAGGAGGAAGTATATCTTGAGAAGATTACTTGGTGTACATGGAAAGGTTGAGACTTTCAAAGCTAGACTTGTTAAAAGTTTGCATCATTGACCAGGTGTGGATAATGATGAAACCTTTTCAAGTAGCTATGCTTAAGTCCATCCAGATCCTATTTGTCACGGCTACATACCATGACTACGATATCTGGTGGTTGGGTGTCTTGACTGCTTTTCTAAATGATGATTTAGAAGAGAGCGTCTATAAGTACACAGCCAGAGGGCTTCGTAGACAGTGGGAGAAGCGGAAACGTGTGCAAGATGCTTTATTTGATAAAGCAGGCATCACGGAGTTGGAACATCTGTTTTGATGAATTAGTCAAAGAGTTTGACATCATCAGACATCATCAAAATGGTAGATGAACCTTGTATAAACAAAAAGGTAGTAGGGAGTATGGTAGTGATCCTCGTAGAGTACGTGGATGACATACTCTTGATAGGGAAGGAGTTTCCTATGCTACGCTCGATCAATCTCCGCCTATCACAATGGTTCTCCACATAGGATCAAAGTGATACCTCCTAAATCCTGGGTTTTGGATCTATGAGATAGATCTAAATAGATGTTAGGATTCTCACTAGTTGCAGTGAGACGGTATCAATCGACCCTGGGAGAATCACTGGAATGGTTCCAGGGTGATAATGACGACTGAGTGTCAGTCACAGGCATTGTCTTTACCCTCAGAAAAGGGACGGTATGTTGGAAGAGTTCCAAGCTAGATACCGTGACATACTAGACGATAAAGGCTGGATACATCGCTACTTAAGATGCTACTAAAGAGGCTGTTTGGGTGTCTATTGGTTCATGAGATGAACTATGTTCCTCCCATTGTGTGACAATGGAGTTGTGGCTTATGCCAAGGAACGCCGGTCCCATCAGTGATCCAGACATATTCTAAGGCAGTATCACTTGATCATGGAGATGGTTGATCTCCAGGGTGATCGAGGTTTGGAGAGTAGACTCAGAGGACAACACAGCGGATCCACTCACAAAGGCCTATTCCAAGAGAGAGACTTTTATGGGATGGTTGAGTATGAGATACTACAGCCACTGCTATCAGATGGCCCTAGTGCAAGTGGGAAATTGTTAGTTATATGTATGCCCTAGAGGCCATTACTGTACATAAGATGTATATTGTAATGGATGCTGGGACATATATAGGGAGGACTTTCTTGCTCGACATGATAGTATGCTATCTGGTTAATCTTTACCTTAACGTGTACACTGATTGTCTCCCTGTTACATGTTGGTAAAGCCCTTAGGATCTGTACTTGACTACCTGGACTATGATGCAGATCATACTAGTGGGGACATGGTAGTCCATAAGTACATCCTTCAAAGTCCCTAGTCGTGGGTATATCGAGACGGGGCATCGATATACCAGAGTAGACTAGCGTGTACCTTCTCGACCCATACAGATGGGCGATGGATGATCCCATATCCATTGGTGTTTGACATCAGAGATGATATACGGGTGCTCAGTGGAGACTGGGTACACTGGACGGACTCGCCGAGAACTCCCAGATGGTATTATACCTCACGTCAGATGGCAGTTCTCTGGTGACACTGGTACAGAGTAGTCTGTTGACCCGAGATCGTCATAGAGTCTTGTGTGGTTCCCACTGTGCTTTGATTTCCATCTTACCACGTCCAAGAGGGCGTGCAAAACGGTGGTTTTTTGGTACAGTCCCGAGTCACATGGAGGCAATGAGCGATAGGAGGGGATTCGTCTCTCCCGGTATAGGGAGTTGATGTTGCGCTGTGTTCGATTGGCTATAACAGGAAATCCCTGGACAGGGTTGTTGAGATTTACTGGTAAGTGTTACTAGTAGTTTCTCGAATAGTTATAGACCTCATATCGACACGACTTATCGAGCTATTGGGGTCTGACGTTTACTACCCCTAGGCGAGATATGCGACATATCAGACGATCAGACCGGACTGTACGGTAGTGTTACTGGTTGGATTCACTGGAGTGTGAGTGGGCTTGCTCGTCGATCTTCAGATCGCTCAATACCCGGGTGGCCGTTACGTTTAGCAGACCGCTTGCGGTTTGTGGGTGCTTGATATGATCATCACCTGCTGCCGGCGTATTGACGAGTCTTTAGAGTCCTACACAGAGGTTTCCTGGCTCAAGCGAAACGAAATAGGAGCGCATATGAGATATGTGAGGGACCGAGAATAATGCGTGTATGTGATACCGTATTCTATTCTCGCGATGAATGTATCGATATGGTTGTATGCGATATAACCTAGTTATCGAATCAAGTATTGATTCGATAAGCCGATACATTGAATACTAGTCGGTTGTGTGCGACATGACCGGATCATTGAATCAAGTGTTGATTTAATGATTTAATGCATAATTATATATTTGATATATTACTTTGCACTAACTAGTATAGGTTCACTTTAAACGGATTTTCTCACTTGATTGTACAAGTTGCATATGTGATATAGTTTTTGTGCAAATGATTGTATCATGTTTGATGATATATGATAGCTAGGGTTTGTGTAAAGAGTTAAACCTTAGTTAAGTAAATGGTTAGGGTTTTGATATATTTATTAATTCTTTTATCCTTTAATTTGTATTAAAAAGATAAGAGATAAATAAAACCAAAGGTTGCTTTTCTTCATGAAGCTTGTTGAAGCTTCATGAAGCTTTGACCAAAGAAACCTTTTGTCCTCATCTCATTAACCCTAACCATTCATTAAACTATAGTTAGCTCTCTACACTTTACCATGGTTACAATTATGATAAGAATTCATTTTTCTTTTCTATTCTTATTCTTATCATAATAATTATCATCTTCTTCTTCATCTTCTTCACTTGAAGAAAGCAAGGTCCATCAATGGTGATTGATGGAAATGAGTGAGAAATTCAATTCTAAAGTCTACCCACTTCCTATTTCTTCATCCTCTACCTCTTGCCAAGTAGTAGAGTGTGTTTTCTTCACAAGTTTCATGACTTGGTGAAGTGAGAGCTTGATCTTGCGATACTTCGACGTAGATCATCTTCGGCATGGACATCGACGACCTAGCTCGCCTATTCTCCGATGAAGCTGACGCTAGAGCCCGGGATTTATTTTGGACAGCGAGAGGACTTCATTGCGGAGCTATGGAGGTGGAGCACCAGATCTACAAAGGTTGTATTTCCGTTTCCTTTAGTTAAGTGTTAACTAGTTTCATTTATCGCCTAGAAATCTAGCCAACGATCCGTATTAGGATTTCTCGGCACCGTTAAAATTTGAAATTGGTATGGTTGATGACTTGTGAGACCTTTAGAGAGTGCCTAGGAACCCTACAGGGTAATCCTAGTACAGAAAGTAAAATATACATACAACGGGTACATCGACCTCAGCCCGGTCGTGCCCCCAAAGAATAATATACAAACAGGCAGTGACGGCAGTCCACATGTCGGACGCTCGCCCTGTAATATCAAATGTACATAATAATAACAAAAAGGTACTAACATTGCATCCAGGCTATCCACCACGAAAAATCCGCAACATCACAGCACAACACAGAACATCAACGTGAATGCCACGTTTGCAAATCCGTCTAAAAGAACTATAGCAATTAGACAGGATTTACCGATCAAATGACATTCACGGTCGCAGATATAATGTAAATACTGTGAACTAGCATGTTTAAAATTTTCGATCGACAAAATTTCTCAAAGTGGGCCCCAAGTACAATACCCAGTGCTCAGACAAATCTGGGCCCAAACAAAAAATACCAGAAACCACATTTCCAAGTCAGAGACCACCTCAGAAAATTTCGTGCACTGTGGCTACAGTACGGCCGCGGATCCGTGGCCAAAACATGGTTACGGCCGTGGATCAGCAATGCTACAGTGAAATCAGCACACCAAATTTTCTTAGTTCTCTTAAAAAACCCTGCCTGTTTTTCTGCACTACACCAAATAATTTTTTGACAACAAAAAAAATTCGACAGAAACTGTTAAATTGGAAATGCGGTTTTTGAAATTTTCGTTCGATCGAAGTTCTGAATACGTTAGAGCAAGCTAGAAAAGGTTAATGGCGTGGCTCTGATACCATGTAAGACTATGGTAGTGCCCCGGCCGTCTTTCCGAAGCCAAAATGCGGAAACGAAATTTTTTCTTAACTTGAAAACCGGCGTTATCGTATGCTTAAAACCCGAATCGAACCATTAACCTACTACTAGCAAACTAGAGAAGGGATAGAAAGCTATACCGATCGATCCATGTCCTTCGGTCTTTGGCCACCATCCCAAACTCCTTGCGGCATCTCCGGTCTTGATCTCCTCGTCGGAAAGGGCACCACATCTACGAGTCATTTTACGGGCTCCCGCTTCATCCGAAGCAACTCGGGCACGAAGTGTGCTAGCCGACGTGTCCAAGGTGTTGTAGAGAATGTTTGTGATCACTTTGTCTCTTGCATCCATTGCTTGGATGGAGGTTGAAGGTGTTGCCATTAGTGGAGGATAATGAGCTAGAGGAAAAAGAAGAAGAGGAGGCTCTTGTTAGTTATATGTATGCCCTAGAGGCCATTACTGTACATGAGATGTATATTGTAGTGGATGCTGGGACATATATAGGTAGGACTTTCTTGCTCGACATGATAGTACGCTATCTGGTTACTCTTTATCTTAACATGTATACTTGTTGTCTCTCTATTACATGTTGATAAAGCCCTTATGATATGTGCTCGACTTGCAGGACAATGATGTAGATCATACTAGTGGGGCCTGGGTAGTCCATGAGTACATCCTTCAATGTTCCTAGTCGTGGGAATATCGAGACGAGGCATCGATATTCTAGAGTAGACTAGCGTATATCTTTTCGACCTATGTGATGGGCGATGGATGATCCCATATCCATTGGTGTTTGACATTAAAGATGGTATGCTGGTGCTCAGTGGAGACTGGGTACACTGAATGGACTCGCCGAGAACTCCCAGATGGTATTATACCTTACGTCAGATGGCAGTTCTCTTGTGACACTGGTACAGCTTAGTCTTTTGACCCGAGATCGTCATAGAGCCTTGTGTGTCTCCTACTATGCTTTGATTTCCACCCTACCACGGCTCTACTGAGTCATGCAAACAGGTGGTTTTTGGGTACAGTCCCGATTCACATGGAGGCAATGAGCGATAGGAGGGGATTCGTCTCTCCCGGTATTGGGGGTTGATGTTGCGCTATGCTCGACTGGCCATAACTGGAAATCCCTGGCCAGGGTTGCACTGATTTACTGGTAAGGGTTATCAGTAGTTTCATGCTTGTTATGGACCTTACATCGGCATGACTTATCAAGCTACTGGGGTTAGACGTTTAGCACCCCTAGGCGAGTTATGCGACATATCAGACGAACAGACCGGACTGTGCGGTAAGTGTTACTGAATGGATTCGCAGGAGTGTGAGCAGGCTTGCTCGTTGATCTTCTGATCGCTCAATACCTAGGTGGCCATTACGTTTAGAAGACCGCTTGCGTCTTGTGGGTGTTTGATATGATCATCACCTACTAACGGCGTATTGACGAGTCTTTAGAGTCCTATACAGGGGTTTCCTGGCTCAAGCGAAACGAAATAGGAGCGCATATGAGATATATGCGGGACCGAGATTAATACGATATGAGATACCGTAATCTATTCTCGCGATTCGTGACATTGATCGGTTGTATGCGATATAGCCGGGGTATCGGATCAAGTGTTGATTCGATAAGTTGTTACACATGATATTAGTCGGTTATGACCGGATCGTTAAATTAAGTGTTGATTTAATGATTTAATGTATAATTATATATTTGATATATTACTTTACATTAACTAGTATTGGCTCACTTAAGATTGATTTTCTCACTAGATTGTGCATATTGTTTATATGTGATATATGCAAGTGTACATGTTTGTATCATGTTTGTTGATACATACAAGATGTGTGTATGAGACTTAAACCAAATCAAGGTTAAATTAGGGTTTACTAATTTCCTAACAAATAACAAAAGCGATGAGACTTTGGTCAAAGTTATCAAGCTTCATGAAGCTTGAAAAAACATTGACAAAGTCAACTCCTTTGTCATTTCCTTAGGATATTAGTTAACCCAACCCTTAACCAAATACTTTGGTTAATTCTCTACATGAGTTAAGCATGAGGGCTTAACTCAACCATGGTGATATAATTTGAAGGATAAGTTTTATTTGGATTCATTTATTCTTTATTCTTTTCTTCTTCTTCTTCTTCATCAAGCTTCATCAAAAGCTTGCTTGCTCCAATGGTGCCATGATAAAAAATGTGAAGAAAACAATTCTAAAGTGAGCCCACTTCCTATTTCTTCATCCTCTACTACTTGCCATGTAGTATAGGGTGTTCTCTTCACAAAGTTCTTGACCAAGTGAAGGAATAGCTTTAGTTTGAGTCTCCCCGACGTAGATCATCTTCGGCCTCGAAGTCAATGACCTAGCCCGCTCATTTCTTCGAAGAAACCATCGCTAGGGTCCGGGATCCCGATGATCGCAGTGAAGGGACGTCAACACGGAGCATTAGAAGTGGCGGACCGGATCTACAAAGGTTGTAATCCCTTTCACTTTGTAGTAAAGTAGTTTACTTGCTTTCTTTCGCCTTACCTCTAGTAAACGATCTTGATTAGGGTTTCTCGGCACATATAAAAATTTTGATTTTCGCATGGTTGATGCCTTGTTGAACCTCATGAGTGTGCCTAGGAACCCTACAGTGGTATCAGAGCCTAGCTAAGGCTTTAGGCGAAGTGTAGACGAAGTTAGAAACCCGATCGAACCTCGAAACCCGAATTCCTGTATTTTCTGGGAATTTTTAATTTATACTCAAGAGTTGAGTTTTTAGGGTCGTATTGGGGACTCGATGATTCGATCGAATTATTTAACTTTGTTTACTTTGTTTTTCCGGGTATTTTAGAACGTGTTAAAATGTTCGACCGGATATCAATATCTCACCTTTTCCCCTACCGGAAAATTTCCAAGTGTTGGATTTTTCCGTAGTTTAAGAACGTCTAAGTAGTGCAGGCAACGCGATGGACCCACTAGAAGACAACAAACCTTAACTTGATTATGTGACCGTCTTGAACTGCCTTTTGAACCTTAGGGTTGGGGGCAGTATGGCGTGCCACATGTGAGGCGTTGGCTTGACCCTTCTACGGCTGGACCGTTGGTACTGTGGCATGAAGTGGATGTTTTTAAACTTATTTCAAGTGTTGAGCTATTTGGGAAAACTTGGGTGTTTGATTATTCGATCGGAAAGTTTAACATTGTCTGTTTATCTGGAATGTGATACAATATTTGGAATCCACAAATTGTTATGAGATAACTGATTTGAATGCTATAAATCTAGCGGTTTAGTCTCACTTGATAGGTTGCCATGGAATTTTGATGTGATCGAAAGTCCGTCGCAATCACGTTGCGTACGCGGATACTCGCCGGGTAAACTTATTAGATAGCCACGCCCCATAGCCCCGACCAAGTGACTGATGGAGAACCCCATCGCCAAAAGCATCAGTTTGGGTGCTCGCGGTAGCGGTGTTCCGCCTTAGTGCACTTCGTCGACGGTATAGGGGTGCGGCCGTCTACTAAAGTTTGCGACGAGCATTCGTTCAGGATGTCGGGAATCTTATTGAATTTTCCGACTTGATATTGAAAAGTGTTTTCGATAATGAGACTGAAATGCGGGGTTTATAATTGTTAGGCATGCGATGTCTAAGGAATTCATTTGGTTAGGCATGCGATGTCTAAGAAGGTTGCGGATTCCAACTGTTGTAGTTTTACACTTTCTTTTCTGCGACCGTAAGTGTAATATGTGATATCGCCGGTTTCGTTGCTATATGTCAACGACAATTGGGATGGGCATATTTACTTACGTTGATGACATGTGATGTTATGTGTTGCTGGATATGTTATATTAGGTCGTCGTGTTTGAATAGCCGGGGTTTTTTATGTGAGATGAGTGTTTTTCTTTTTCATTCATGTAAAAACTTGTATGTAATATTCTTTTATTGGGGCACTTCCGGGTTGAGGATGATGTCACCATTGTATATTATTTACTTTTCTGCATTAGGATAGACCCAAGGAGGGGAGCAAAAGTAACCGGGTTCCTGGGTCCAGTGGGAGACCATCTCGAGGAGTCGAGTTCGGGTCTCCTAACTCTAGAATTGGTAGGGTTGCTTGCCGCTCTCGTAGGGGTCTAGGGGTGTGGGATTGGCTATTCATCACGACCATGGAATCCGTGTTTTATACAGGCTCAAAATAAAACACGGACGTCCTAGTATATCCAATATTTCATATGATATTTTCTGCTGCGTTATCTGTGATGTGATCGTGTGATATGTTCAAATTGATACTGTATATAGTATATATGATATATTATATAGACGTTGCTTATGTTTTACACCCGCACTAGCCCTGCCCCGCTCTGCCGTTAGTTACCTAACCTAACGGTGCAGACGGGATATCGAGGCGAATGCGGATGCCATAAGCGTACGTTGTATTTATCTGTGATGTTTAGGTGGACTTAAATGATGGGACATTCATTAATGAGATTAATGAAAGAAAATAAACCTAAAAGATGTTGTGGAATCGAATTTCAAAAATTAGGTAGCTCTAGTTGTATTCCTTGTAGAACATCCAGCACCTTATCCGATGAGGAAAGAGCCGACGATCCCTTCACCGGGAGTGACCGCTTTAGCAATAATTAGCAGATGCTACAACCCTCGGTTTGTCTTTTGATTGCTTCTATAGTTTTTTCTTTGCATAGCGGTATATATGATATATCCTGCACCTTATTCGATGAGGAAAGGGCCGACGATCCCTTCACCGGGAGTGACCCCTTTAGCAAAACTAGAAAAGCCTCAAAAACACTTCATTTAAAAACCGTTTGATTCCGCAACGAGATCAAGTTCAAAGCGTTAAAGGTTTTCATAAAAACCATCTGCAACCCTCCGTCATTTTAGGAAGTAGAGTACTTAGTATTCGTGGTGTGTTTGTTGACCATAGTCAAGGCACAGTGTACGGTAGCTAAGTGATGTCTTCCTACACCGCATATGATGCGATTATTTAGGACAGACGCATGACTTTGTTGACCTTAGTTAAGGGTCATGTGGGTGGGTCTAATTAATCACGAAATGATGGGTAGAACTTGACTATTACTTATGATTTTTTGACCATAGTTAAGGTCATAAGTGCTAGTGGTAAAAACCTTTATCGGGAGTTTCAAGTGTTGAAATTTGCAATGAGATTGCATACCTTCTATGAGATAGTTGGATCCCGATACCCACTGCGAGTAATTGTTACTCCTGGGAGAGTTTTGCACTTTACAATTAGCCGATCAAGTAGGTGTCTAGAAAGGTATCGACGGGGTTACGCCCCTGGGAAAACGAGGTTTATTTTAATTAGGTCCGTACGAAAGCACAGGGAACCTCCCTCAAAGTACCGACACTGTCCTGGCTGAAAGATTGGCGAACTTGTAGAGTGTAATTAATCCCGGCCAGTCTTTCCTTTTAGGGTTTGAAGGAAGATTTGATAAAAACAGTGGGAGCCATCCTCATTAGATAAAATAAATAACCAATCTAATTTTGCAAGAGCGCACGCAGAGTGTTTTCTTCTCTCTCTCCAGATAGCGACCATATCACGCCTTAATCAAGATAATAATATGGATGCATTGACCGAACCCGCTTGTTATACTGAGCTGGGGAATGTTGGTCCCGCTCCAACTTATAATTGTTATAAGACTGAGCAGGAAATAGGAGAATACCAAGATTCCCATGCCGCCCAAACGAAGAAAGTGCATGAGATGCATCTCCTTCGGATGTGTTCATTACAAAGAACTGTTTCTCAGTATCCTCTACGTCCTGGGTATTTGATACCGGATCAGGATCCCAAAAATGTAATCCGTTACATGGGCTACAGAAAGGTAGAGAACTGAGAATGGGTGATAAGTTTCATGAGATAGAAAACGGTGCAAGTGTTGCAGCCAAGTGTGTTTGTCACTATCACCCTGTATTACCAGAATACATTGATTCTGAACGAATGTTATTAGATACCGAACCTGATATACAACATCATATCAGTCTCTTTATTACTAAAGAAGGATGTAATTTTGTATTGTTGGATAATGTTTTGAACATTTCCTATATCAATAGTTGATCGGTTCAGGCACGTTATCTAAAAGCATTGACATTCTAAATCAAACTACAGTTCCTAGTATACAGAACACACATAAGAGGAAGAGTTCAGAAATGAACGATTCCTTCTTGAGGTATTGTAGACTAGGTCATATCAATGTGACCCGACTAGCTTAAGTTACATTTTAGATGCATATTTAAATCAGTTTGAATTTACATCTTGTGAAACTTGCCTGTCATGTCACAAAGATAAGATGACCATAACTCCGTTTACTGGAAACAGAGAAAGAGTTAGTGAACTCTTGGGACTGATACATGATGATGTATGCAAGGTCCCCTGTCTACACATGCCAGGACCGGTTTTTTGTACTTCATTACATTCTCTGATGATCTCTCAAGATTCAGTCATATGTTCCTGTTGAAACACAAGTCCGAAACTTTTGAGATAATCACCGAATATAAGCCAGAAGTAGAGAACCAATACAGGTATAAGTATTATGTCTTATGATGAGATCAGGGAGGAGAATACTTATGCATGGAATTCTTGGACTATTCTAAAGGAGAATGAGATTCTCTCTCAGCATTACTCCTCCGTATACACCACAGCATGTCGGTGTGTCGGGGAGGAGCAATCACACCCTATGTGATATGGTGCGCTCTATGATGAGTACTACTGAGTTACCTATTTCCTTTTTGGGGTTATGCACTTGAAAAGCCGCATACCTATTGAATTAGATTCCAATCAAATCAATGCCTACCACTCCATATGAGATATGGTATGGGAAGTGCCCATCTCTTAAGTAAATTAAGATTTGGGATTGTCCGGCCTATGTCAAAAGCAAAATCTGGACAAGATCTAGGCAAGGTCAGTTCTGTAGAACTGGAAGGAGTTCCAGCTATACAAACTACAGCAGATGATTTGGTATAACCAAAGGATTCAATAGATTCCGACGAACCTCAGCCTCTCCGCCGATCTAGCAGGGTTCCTCATCCACCTGAGAGATACTCCGGTTTCTCGATGACAGTGGGAGCGAGAATTGCATCATAAGATGATGACCCAACTAGTTTCGAGCAGGCCATCAAGAGTAGGGACTCTGTAAGAATGGCTGGATGCTTAGCGATCTGAGATGGAATCCATGTACACCGACAAAGTATGGACTTTGAATGGTATATCTGAAGGGTTGAATCCCCATCAGAAGCAAGTATATCTTGAGAGGATTACTTGGTGTAGATGGAAAAGTTGAGACTTTCAAAGCTAGACTTGTTAAAGGTTTTCGTCATCGACCAGGCGTGGATAATGATGAAACCTTTTCTATTGGCTATGCTTAAGTCCATCCAGATGCTACTTGTTATTGCTACATACCATGACTATGATATCTGGTGGTTGGGTGTCGTGACTATTTTTCTAAATACTGATTTAGAAGAGAAGGTCTATAAGTACACAGCTAGAAGGCTTCGTAAATAGTGGGAGCAGCGGAAACGTGTGTGAGTTGCTTTACAGGATAAAGCAGGCATCGCGGAGTTGGAACGTCTGTTTTGATGTGGTAGTCAAAGAGTTTGACTTCATCAAAATGGTAGATGAACCTTGTATATACAAAAAGATAGTAGGGAGTATGGTGGTGATTCTCGTATTGTAAGTGGAAAACATACTCTTGGTAGGAGAAGAGTTTCCTATACTACACACGGTCAATCTCCTCTTATCATAAGGATTCTCTAATAGGATAAAGGTGATACCTCCTAAATCCTGGGTTTTGGATTTATGAGATAGATCTGAATGGATATTAGGATTCTCACTAGGTGTAGTAAGATAGTATCAATCGATCTTGGGGAGAATCACTGGAAAAGTTCCAGGATGATAAAGATGACTGGATGTCAGTCGCAGGCATTGTCTTTACCCTCAGTGGAGGGACGGTATGTTGGAAGAGTTCCAAGCTAGATACCGTGGTAGACTAGACGATAAAGGTTGGTGATATCGCTATTAAAGATACTACCAAAGAGGCAGTTTGGGTGTATATTAGTTCATGAGATGAACTAGGTTCCTGCCATTGTATTACAATGGAAGTGAGGTTTTGGCCCAGGAACCACGGTCCCATCAGTGACCAAGACTTATTCTGAGGCAGCATCACCTGATCATGGAGATAGTAGATCTCCACGGTGATCAAGGTTTGGAGAATAGACTCAGAGGACAACACGGCAGATCCACTCACAAAGGCTATTTCCCAGAGAGAGACTTTTATGGGATGGTTGAGTATGAGATACTGCAACCACTGCTACAGATGGCCCTAGTGCAAGTGGGAGATTGTTAGTTATATGTATGCCCTAGAGGCCATTACTGTACATGAGATGTATATTGTAGTGGATGCTGGGACATATATAGGTAGGACTTTCTTGCTCGACATGATAGTACGCTATCTGGTTACTCTTTATCTTAACATGTATACTTGTTGTCTCTCTATTACATGTTGATAAAGCCCTTAGGATATGTGCTTGACTTGCAGGAATATGATGTAGATCATACTAGTGGGGCCTGGGTAGTCCATGAGTACATCCTTTAATGTTCCTAGTCGTGGGAATATCGAGACGGGGCATCGATATTCCAGAGTAGACTAGCGTTACCTTCTCGACCTATGTGATAGGCGATGGATAATCCCATATCCATTGGTGTTTGACATCAGAGATGGTTTGCGGGTGCTCAGTGGAGATTGGGTGCACTAAACGGACTCGCCGAGAACTCCCAGATGGTATTATACCTTAGGTCAGATGGCAGTTCTCTGGTGACACTGGTACAGCTTAGTCTGTTGACCCGAGATCGTCATAGAGCCTTGTGTGTCTCCCACTGTGCTTTGATTTCCACCCTACCATGGCTCTACTGAGTCGTGCAAACATGTGGTTTTTGGGTACAGTCCCGATTCACATGGAGGCAATGAGCGATAGGAGGGGATTTGTCTCTCCTGGTATTGGGGTTTGATGTTGCGCTATGCTCGACTGGCCATAACTGGAAATCCCTGACCAGGGTTGCACTGATTTACTGGTAAGTGTTATCAGTTGTTTCATGCTTGTTATGGACCTTATATCGGCATGACTTATCAAGCTACTTGGGTCTGACGTTTACCACCCCTAGGCGAGATATGCGACATATCAGACGAACAGACCGGACTGTGCGGTAAGTGTTACTGATTAGATTCGCAGGAGTGTGAGCAGGCTTGCTCGTTGATCTTCTGATCGCTCAATACCCGGGTGGCCGTTATGTTTAGCAGACCGCTCGCAGCTTGTGGGTGCTTGATATGATCATCACCTACTGCCGGCGTATTGACGAGACTTTAGAGTCCCACAGAGGGGTTTCCTGGCTCAAGCGAAACGAAATAGGAGCGCATATGAGATATGTGCGGGACCGAGATTAATATGATATGAGATACCGTATTCTATTCTCGCGATTCGTGACATTGATCGGTTGTATGCGATATAGCCGGGTTATCGGATCAAGTGTTGATTCGATAAGTTGTTACACATGATATTAGTCGGTTATGACCGGATCGTTAAATCAAGTTTTGATTTAATGATTTAATGTATAATTATATATTTGATATATTATTTTACATTAACTAGTATTGGTTCACTTAAGATTGATTTTCTCACTAGATTGTGCACATTGTTTATATGTGATATATGCAAGTGTACATGTTTGTATCATGTTTGATGATACATACAAGATGTGTGTATGAGACTTAAACCAAATCAAGGTTAAATTAGGGTTACTAATTTCCTAACGAATAACAAAAGAGATGAGACTTTGGTTAAAATTATCAAGCTTCATGAAGCTTGAAGAAACATTGACAAAGTCAACTCCTTTGTCATTTCCTTATGATATTAGTTAACCCAACCCTTAACCTAATACTTTGGTTAATTCTCTACATGAGTTAAGCATGAGGGCTTAACCCAACTATGTGCCATAATTAAAAGGGTAAGTTTCATTTGGATTCATTTATTCTTTATTCTTTTCTTCTTCTTCTTCTTCATCAAGCTTCATCAAAAGCTTGCTAGCTCCAATGGCGCCATGAGAAAAAGTGTGAGAAAAATAATTCTAAAGTGAACCCACTTCCTATTTCTTCATCCTCTACTACTTGCCATGTAGTATAGGGTGTTCTCTTCATAAAGTTCTTGACCAAGGAATAGCTTGAGTTTGACTCTCCCCGACGTAAATCATCTTCGGCCTCGAAGTCAATGACCTAGCCCGCTCATTTCTTCGAAGAAACCATCGCTAGGGTCCGGGATCCTGATGATCGCAGCGAAGGGACGTCAACACAGAGCTTTAGAAGTGGAGGACCGGATCTACAAAGGTTGTAATCCCTTTCACTTTGTAGTAAAGTAGTTTACTTGCTTGCTTTCGCTTTACCTCTAGTAAATGATCTTGATTAGGGTTTCTCGGCACATATAAAAATTTTGATTTTGGCATGGTTGATGCCTTGTTGAACCTCATGAGTGTGCCTAGGAACCCTACAGCTCTTTTCTTTTGTGTCGAATGATCATGAGAGTGAGAGAGTGTAACAATAATATGAGAGCCAATCCCTCACATGGCAGCCCACTTTCTCTCTCCCTCTCATTTCATCCACTCATCAATCAAATAATGTGAAATAAGTGCTAAAAAGGAGACCATGAGTCACCTAATATGTCCATGTCACATTAAATGCATGTCATGATGAACTCTAGCTCATTATTTCCAAATGCAAACATTAATCCAAATGTTTGCCACGACAAAAAGATACGGCAACATCTAAAGTAAACTCGTGACGGATCACAAGGATACCCCTCACCTGTATATACATACTTGCATCCGCATTCCGACTGAATGCGAATGCGATGAGACTAAAATAATCCAACAAATTTAATACTAAGATCCGGCTTAAACCAAAGCCCACTAGTATGATCCGTCCGATCATGTTCCGTGCAATACCACACGTATATGATCGAACCCTGCCATATATCATACGGACTCTACAACGTTTCGCCCGAAACTTGAGAAACTGTCTGTGGGGGACTCTAAAGACTCGTCAATACATTGGCTGTGGATTTAACCACTAGCACGTCAGAGGTACTAGCTGTATGTAACAGGCTACCAGGTATTGACCAAAAGGGAGGTCGATTAGCGAACTCATCCTGACACCCTACTGAGCCTGTCAGTGACATTATCCGTACAGTCCGGTCCGTTTGTCTATGAGCATCGCATGTCGGGCCTAGGGGGTTGGTAAAAGTCAGACACCCAAAAGCGGTACATATCGTGTCGGAGTGTAACCTAGAACACCCTGAGATACTACTGGAATACCTATCAGTAAATCTCCTGCCTCGGTCGAGGGCTTTGTGTAATGGCTCTCCTAGACACAGTGCGATCTCACCCCCAATACCGAGAGAGACGAAACCCCCTGCCGATCCGCTCACTGCCTCCATATGGCTCGGGACTGTACCCAACTAAAACCTGTTTGCACGACACCTTTGAGCCAATGTAGGGTAGTAATCAAAGCACAGTGGGAACTCACATGAGACAAATGACGATCTCAGGTCGATGAACTAACCTGTACATATGTCACCAGGGAATTGCTATCTGACGTCAGGTATAATAGCAACTAGCATGTTCCCAGCGAGTCATGTCCAGTGTACTCATAACCCAATGAGCACCTGTATACATCTTAGGTGAACCAACTGACACCAATGACTTGTGAGACCAGCCACCGCCCCTCGTCGGGGTCTCGACTTTATACACTAGTCTACTAATAGAGTATCGATACCCAGTCTCGAAACTCCCACAACTAGGGACCTTTTAAGGATGTGCTTATAGACCCCAGCTCCCACGTATATGATCGCCATCATACTGCGGGTAGTCAAGCAAGAATCCTAAGGGCACTATCAACGTGTAATAGCGACCTGTAAGGTCACCTAAAGCAGTACACGATGATAAAGACAAACCATGGTAGTATACTATTCTCTATCAACGTGTAATAGTGAACCACAATGTCACCTAAAGCATGTACACGATGATAAAGACAAACCAGATAGTATACAATAATCCTGAGTAAGATTGTCCTATCGGCATAGGTCCTCCCTCAATCATTGCAATCACATGCTTGTGATCCAATAATTGACTTTGAGGGCACTATATCCAACAATCACTAATGGTGTGAGTGTAACATACAAATAGTGCTCATGCAGCTTGAACCGTTAGTGACAGTGCGGTGTTACATAACTATTATTTCTATATAGAGCAAAAGATGGGTACGCTACAATAGTACATACGCACGAGCAATATGCATATAAATATATGCGCGACTACAATATCCTATCATGCCCTGACGCTTAATGCCATACGGGCGATTTCCCCGTAGATGTTAAATCAAATCACCGTGGTCTCGTGCTAAGTATAGCCGACTACTTGCTTCCCCTTCTTTACGGCGTTCGACGTACCCGCCTGCGAACCTAGAAATTACACAAAGAATACACATAAGCTAAAATCCTGCAAAAACGCGATATTAAAACCAAACGAGAAACACACGTCGCGAACTAAATGCGTGTGTATACATAACGTATGTGAATACGCCAAAAACCAACGCGACACGCTGTGACACAGATCGAACCAACTCAACTAGTATCGTACTTGTCGCGCAAGTCCCGCTATGCTAAATATAGGTAAACGGTCCCATATTAAATCTGGAGAAAAAACAAGAAAATCAAATAAGACCAAACATCTTATAATACCTACAGACAGCTACCTGCAAAAATCCAACACAAACCCACAAAACTGGGCCGGCCACCATAGGGGTCATATCGGCCAAAAAAGTGAAAAGGGTCCAGGAAGAAGGAGGAGAAGAAGAGGAGGAGGAGGTTCTGTTGCTGCTGCTGCTACTGAGCTGCTGTTGTTGCTTCTGTTTTTGTTGCTGCTGCTGCCTTGCTGTTGTTGTTGTTGTTGGCTGCTGCTGCTGTTGTTTCTACTGCTGCTGCAGTTGCTTCTGCTGCTGTTGCAGCTGGGTGTGTGTGCAAGTGAGAGGGAGAGAGAGAAGTAAGAAAGAGAAATGAGAGAAAAAATAATTGTTTGAAAACAAAAGAGATGAGAGTCAACCCCCCTCTCTCTCCTCATTAATTGTCAAGCATGGCTCGTGCCGTTATGCTCTCTCTCTCTCTCTCTCACCATGTCAACTCCCAAAACACCACAATTTTAAAAAAAAAACTAATACACTTACTGAATCCAAATTAACTTAATAAAATGGGTTAGTCCACCATGGTTGTCTAAATATGGTTTAACCCTAACTTAACCCTAGTTTACATGCACATGTGTGTGCAAGCCTAATTAAATTCTAATAAAATATTCATAAATATTGATAAAATATTTGAAAATCGTTTTGGTAAACTTTTTACTAAAAACCACACATTAAAGCATAATTAGCCACTAATCACATTCTAAGGTGTTACAATCTTCCTCCCTTAAAGAAATTCGTTCCCGAATTTAAAAATATAGCTACGCGTACCTTCAAAGAGATGAGGGAATTTCTTCCGCATCTCGCCCTCGCCCTCCCAAGTGATCTCTTAACCATTTAGGCTGCGCCAAAGCCCCTTGACAAATGGCAAGACCTTTGATTGAAATTTCTTCACCTGCCGGTCCAATATCACTACTGGCTGCTCAGTGAATGAAAGATTGCGCTCGAGCTGAACGGTCTGATGCTGAATCATGTGAGAAGGGTCATGCAGGTATCTGCGAAGCATCGACACCTGGAACACGAGGTGAACATCCAGGATGTCGGGTGGAAGAGCCATACAATATTCCACTGCGCCCACACGCTCGAGGATCTCGAAGGGACAAAAAAATCTGGGGCTAAGTTTCCCTTTCCGTCCAAATCTCATCACGCCCTTCATTGGGGAGACCCTCAGAAAGACATGATCGCCAACTGCGAACTCGAGTCTGCGACGGCGTCTGTCAGCTTACGATTTCTCCCTGCTCTGAGCCGCTCTCATCCGATCTCGAATCAATTGGATCTTCGCGGTTGTCTCCTCGACAATCTGTGGCCCCAGAATGCTGCTCTCGCTAAGCTCTGTCCAACAGACGGGTGATCTACATCTCCTCCCATACAAGGCCTCGAATGGTGCTATCTGAGTAGTATCTGTAGGGTTCCTAGGCATCCTAATGAGGTCTCACAAGGCATCAACCATGCCAATTTCAAATTTAAACGTTGCCGAGAAACCCTAGAACGGATCGTTGGCTAGAATTCTAGGCGAAAAGTAAACTAGTTAACACTTAACTAAAAGATACGGAAATACAACCTTTGTAGATCCGGTTCTCCACCTCCATAGCTCCGCAATGAAGTCTCCTCGCTGCCCATAACAAGTCCCGGGCTCTAGCGTCGGCTTCATCGGAGAATGGACGGGCTAGGTCATCGATGTCCATGCCGAAGATGATCTACGTCGAGGCATCGCTAAATCAAGCTCCGACTTCACCAAGTCAAGAAACTTGTGAAGAAAACACACTCTACTACTTGGCAAGAGGTAGAGGATGAAGAAATAGGAAGTTGGTAGACTTTAGAATTGGATTTCTCACTCTTTATCATCAATCACCATTGATGACCTCAAGCTTTTCTTCTTGAGTTCAAGGAAGAAGAAGAAGAAATGATATGATAAGTTATTTTTAAAAATGAAAAGAAAATGAAAACTTATCATAATGTAAACCATGGTCAACTGTAGAGATTAAACTAGGGTTAGTGGGAATGGTTAGGGTTAAGGATGAGATAAGAATGGTTGACTTGATCAAAACTTCAAGAAGCTTCAACAAGAAACAAAATTAGCCACCATTCTTTTCTCATTATCTTTTCCAAAAGAATAAACAAATAAATGAATAAATAAATAATGGGAGAATAAACAAAACCCTAACCACTCTCACAACCATGGTTTAATCTTCACATAAATCCAAGTTAACATGTATCATCAAACATGATACAATCATGTGCACAAAACTATATCAAATATACAATGTGCACATCCGAGCGAGAAAATCCATTTAAAGTGAACCGATACTAGTTAATGCAAAGTAATATATCAAATATATAATTATGCATTAAATCATTAAATCAACACTTGATTTAACGATCCGGTCATATCGCATATAGCCGACTAGTATCCTATGCATCGGCTTATCGAATGAATACTTGATTCGATAACTAGGTTATATCGCATATAACCAATCGATACATTTATCGCGAGAATAGAATACGGTATCACATACACGCATTATTCTTGGTCCCGCACATATCTCATATGCGCTCCTATTTCGTTTCGCTTGAGCCAGGAAACCTCTGTGTAGGACTCTAAAGACTCGTCAATACGCCGGCAGCAGGCGATGATCATATCAAACACCCACAAGCCGCAAGCGGTCTGCTAAACGTAACGGCCACCCGGGTATTGAGCGATCTGAAGATCGACGAGCAAGCCCGCTCACACTCCAGTGAATCCAACCAGTAACACTACCGTACAGTCCGGTCTGATCGTCTGATATGTCGCATATCTTGCCTAGGGGTGGTAAACGTCAGACCCCAATAGCTCGATAAGTCGTGTTGATATGAGGTCTATAACATCTTGAGAAACTACAAGTAACACTTACCAGAAAATCTCAGCAACCCTGGCCAGGGATTTCCTGTTATAGCCAATCGAACACAGCGCAACATCAACCCCCTATACCGGGAGAGACGAATCCCCTCCTATCGTTTATTGCCTCCATTTGACTCGGGACTGTACCCAAAAACCACCGTTTTGCACGCCCTCTTGGACGCGGTAAGATGGAAATCAAAGCACAGTGGGAACCACACACGACTCTATGACGATCTCGGGTCAACAGACTACTCTGTACCAGTGTCACCAGAGAACTGCCATCTGACGTGAGGTATAATACAATCTGGGAGTTCTCGGCGAGTCCGTCCAGTGTACCCAGTCTCTACTGAGCACCCGTATATCATCTCTGATGTCAAACACCAATGGATATGGGATCATCCATCGCCCATCTGTATGGGTCGAGAAGGTACACGCTAGTCTACTCTGGTATATCGATGCCCCGTCTCGATACACCCACGAATAGGGACTTTGAAGAATGTACTTATAGACTACCATGTCCCCACTAGTATGATCCGCATCATAGTCCAGATAGTCAAGTACAGATCCTAAGGGCTTTACCAACATGTAACAGGGAGACAATCAGTGTACACGTTAAGGTAAAGATCAACCAGATAGCATACTATCATGTCGAGCAAGAAAGTCCTCCCTATATATGTCCCAGCATCCACTACAATATACATCCTATGTATAGTAATGGCCTCTAGGGCATACATATAACTAACAATCTCCCACTTGCACTAGGGCCATCTGATAGCAGTGGTTGTAGTATCTCATACTCAACCATCCCATAAAAGTCTCTCTGGGAACAGGCCTTTGTGAGTGGATCCGCTGTGTTGTCCTCTGAGTCTACTTCCTAACCTCGATCTCCCTGGAGATCAACCATCTCCATGATCAGGTGACACTGCCTTAGAATATGTCTGGATCACTGATGGGATGGACGTTCCTTGGCATAAGCCACAACTCCATTGTCTTACAATGGTTGGAACGTAGTTCATCTCATGAACCAATATACACCCAAACATCCTCCTTGGTAGCATCTTAAGTAGCGATGTATCCTGCCTTTATCTTCTAGTATGCCACGGTATCTAGCTTGGAACTCTTCCAACATACCGTCCCTCCACTGAGGGTAAAGACAATGCCTGTGACTGACATTCAGTCGTCTTTATCACCCTGGAACCCTTCCAGTGATTCTCCCCAGGATCGGTTGATACCGTCTCACTATAACTTGTGAGAGTCCTAACATCCAATTAGATCTATCTCATAGATCCAAAAACCCAGGATTTAGGAGGTATCACTTTGATCCTATATGGAGAATCATTGTGATAAGCGGAGATTGATCGAGCGTAGCATAGGAAACTCCTTCCCTATCAAGAGTATGTCATCCACGTACTCTACGAGGATCGTCACCATACTCCCTACTACCTTCTTGTTTATACAAGGTTCATCTACCATTTTGATGATGTCAAACTGTTTGACTATCTCATCAAAACAGATGTTCTAACTCCGCGACGCCTGCTTTATCCTATAAAGCATCTTGTACACGTTTCCGCTGCTCCCACTGTCTACGAAGCCCTCTGGCTGTGTACTTATAGACGTTCTCTTCTAAAACATCATTTAGAAAAGCAGTCATGACACCCAACCACCAGATATCGTAGTCATGGTATGTAGCCGTGACAAGTAGGATCTGGATGGACTTAAGCATAGATACTTAAAAAAGGTTTCATCATAATCCACGCCTGGTAAATGATGCAAACTTTTAACAAGTCTAGCTTTGAAAGTCTCAACTTTTCCATGTACACCAAGTAATCTTCTCAAGATATACTTGCTCCTGATGGGGATTTAACCCTTCAGATATAGCAACCAAAGTTCATACTTTGTTGGTGTATAAGGATCCCATCTCAGATCACTAAGCATCCAGCCATTCTTACAGAGTCCCACTCCTGATGGCCAGCTCGAAACTAGTTGGGTCATCATCTCATGATGCAATCCTCGCTCCCACTGTCATAGAGAAACAGAAGTGTCTCTCAGGTGGGTGAGGAACCCTACTAGATCGGCGGAGAGGCTGAGGTTCATTGGTAACTATTGAATCCTTTGGTTCTTTCAAATCATTAGCTGTAGTTTGCATAGCTGGAACCTTTCCAGTTCTACATTACAGACTTTGCCTCGAGCTTGTCCGGATTTTGCTTTCAGACATAGGCCGGACAACCCCAAATCTTAACTAGCTTAAGACATGGGCTCTACCCTTTCCATATCACATATGAAGTGGTAGGCAACTGATTTGATTTGAACCCTATTCAATAGGTATGCAACTTCTCAAGTGCATAACTCCCAAAAGGAAATAGGTAACTCAGTAGTACTCATCATAGAGCACACCTTATCATATAGGGTGTGATTGCTCCGCCCCGATATACCATCGTGCTATAGTGTATACGGAGGAGTAATGCTGAGAGAGAATCTCATTCTCCTTTAGAATAATCCAGGGTTTCCGTGCTCAAGTATTCTCCTCCTTGATCACATCAAAGGACATAATACTTAAACCCGTATTTTGGTTCTCTACTTCTAACTTATATTCTATGAATATCTCAAAAGGTTCGGACTTGTGTTTCAACAGGAACATATGTCTGAATCTTGAGAGATTTATCAGAGAATGTAATGAAGTACAAAGAACCAGTCCTGGCATATGTAGACAGGGGATCTGACATACATCAACATGTATCATCCGAAGAGTTTACTAACTCTTTCTCTGTTTCCAATAAACAGAGCTTTGGTCATCTTATCTTTGTGACATGACTGGCGAGTTTCACAAGATGTAAGTTCAAACTAATTTAAATATGCATCTTTATGTAACTCTAGCCAATCGGGTCGCATTGATCTGACCTAGTCTACAATACCTCAAGAAGGAATCGTTCAATTCTGAACTCTTCCTCTTGTGTGTGTTCTGTATACTAAGAACTGTAGTTTGATATAGAACATCAATGCTTTTAGATAACGTGCCTGAACCGATCAACTTTTGATATAGGAAATGTTCAAAACATTATCCAACAATACAAAATTTTATCGTTTCTTTACTACTAAAGAAACTGATATGATTTTGTATATCAGGTTCGGTATCTAATAACATTCGTTCAGAATCAATGTATTTGGAATACAGGGTGACAGTGACCAACAGACTTGGCTGCAACACTTGCCCCGTTTTCTGCCTCATGAAACTTATCAACCGTTCTCAGTTCTCTACCTTTCTGTAGCCCTATGTAACAGATTACATATCTGGGATCCTGATCTGGTATCACATACCCAGGACGTAAAGGATACTGAGAAACAGTTCTCTGTAATGAACACACCCGAAGATGATGCATCATCATGCACTCTCCTCGTTTGGGCGGCACGGGAAATCTGGTATTCCCCAATTTCCTGCTCTGTCTTATAACAATTATAAGTTGGAGCGGGACCAACGTTCCCCAGCTCAGTATAACAAGCGGGTTCGGTCAATAATCCGTATTATTATCTTGATTAAGGCGTGATATGGTCGCTACCTGGAGAGAGAGAGAAGAAAACACTCAGCGTGCGCTCTTGCAAGAATAGATTGGTTATTATTTTATCTAATCAGGATGGCTCCCACTGCTTTTTATCAAATCTTCCTTCAAACCCTAAAAGGAAAGACTAGCCGGGATTAATTACACACTACAAGTTCGCCAATCTTTCAGCCAGGCCAGTGTCGGTACTTTGAGGGAGGTCCCCCGTGCTTTCGCACGAACCTAATTAGTGTAAACCTCGTTTTCCCAGAGGCGTAACCCCGTTGACACCTTTCTAGACACCTACTTGATCGGCTAATTGTAATGTGTAAAACTCTCCCAGGAGTAACAATTACTCGCAGCGGGTATCGGGATCCAACTATCTCATAGAAGGTATGCAATCTCATTGCAAATTTCAACGCTTGAAATTCCCGATAATATTTTGCCCCTAGCGTCCTATGACCTTGACGCAGGCCAACAAAGTCGCACGACTACCCTAATCCAATCACATCATATGCTTATGCAGATAAGCACCAGTTAGCTACCGCACACTACGCCTTGACGCAGGCCAACAAACGTAGCACGAATACTAACTACTACTTATCTGAAATGACGGAGGGCTACGACAGGTTTTTCTGAAAACCTATTGCGTAATGAACTTGATATCGTTGTAGGATCGAATGAATTTTGAAATGGAGTGTTTTTGAGGCTTTTCTAGTTTTGCTAAAGGAGTCACTCCCGGTGAAGGGATCGTCGGTCCTTTCCTCGTCGAATGAGGTGCGGGATATATCACATATATCACTGTGCAAAGCAAAAACAGTTAAAAGCAATCAAAAGTCAAACCGAGTGTATAGCATCTGCCAGTTATTGCTAAAGGAGTCACTCCCGGTGAAGGGATCTCGGTCCTTTCCTCATCGAATAAGGTGCAGGATATATCGTATATACCGCTGTACAAAGCAAGAACTGTAGCTACCTGTTTTATTTTGAAATTCGATTCTACAACATCTTAGGTTTCTTTTATTTCATTAATCACATTAATGAAGTCCCATCATTTAAATTACCTAAACATCATAGATAAATACGACGTACACTTATGCCATCCACATTCGCCTCGATGTCCCCTCGTGCACCGTTAGGTTAGGTAACTAACGGCAGAGCGGGGCAGGGCTAGCGCGGGTGTAAAACATAAGTAACGCCTTTATAATATATCATATATACTATATACTATATCTATCACAGAACATCACATGATCACATCACAGATATCGCAGCAGAAGAATCATATGAAATATTGGATATACTAGGACGCCCGTGTTTTCAATACGAGCCAGTATAAAACACGGATTCCACGGTCGCGATGAATAGCCAAACCCACACCCCTAGACCCCTACGAGAGCGGCAAGCAACCCTACCAATTCTGGAGTTAGGAGACCCGGACTCGACTCCTCGAGATGGTCTCCCACTGGACCCTAGAACCCGGTTACTTGTGCTCCCCTCCTTGGGTCTATCCTAGTGCGGAAAAGTAAATAATATACAACAACGGTGACAACTTCCGCAACCTGGAAGCGCCCCAATAAAAAGAATATTACATACATGTTTTTACATGAATGAAAATGAAAAACACTCATCTCACATAAAAACCCCCGGCTATTCAAACACGACGATCCAATATAACATATCCAGCAACACATAACATCACATGTCATCAACGTAAGTAAATATGCGCATCCCAATTGTCGTTGACATATAGCAACGAAACCGGCAATATCACATATTACACTTACGGTCACAGAAAAGAAAGTGTAAAACTACAACAGTTGGAATCCGCAACCTCTTTAGACATCGCATGCCTAATCAAATGAATTACTTAGACATCGCATGCCTAACAATTATAAACCCTGCATTTTAGTCCCATTATCGAAAACACTTTTCAATATCAAGTCGGGAATTCAACAAGATTCCCGAAATCCTGATCGAATGCTCGTCGCAAACTTCAGTAGGCGGCCGCACCCCCGATGCCGTCGACGAAGTGCACCAAGGCGGAACACCGCTACCGCGAGCACCCGAACGGATGCTTTCGGCGACGGGGTTCTCCTACAGTCACTTGGTCGGGGCTATGGAGTGAGGCTGTCTATTAAGTTTACCCGGCGAGTATCCGCGTACGCTACGTGATTGCGACGGACTTTTGATCACATCAAAATTCCGTAGCAACCGATCAAGTGAGACTAAACTGCTATGTTTATAATATTCATTCAGTTATCTCATAACTACTTGTGAATTCCAATTATTGTATCACATTCCGGATAAATAGAAAATGTTAAACTTTCCGATCGAACAATCGAACACCCAAGTTTTCCCGATATAGATCAACACATGAAACAAGTCGAACAACATTCAGTTCGTGCCTCAGTACCAACGGTCCAGCCGTAGAAGGGTCAAGCTAACGCCTCACATGTGGCACGCCGTACTGCCCCAAACCCGAAGGTTCAAAGGGCAGTTCAAGACGGTCACATAATCGAGTTAAGGTTTGTTGTCTTCTAGAGGGACCATCGCGTTACTTGCACTACTTAGAACATCGTTAAACTACGGAAAAATCCAACACTTGGAAATTTCCCGACAAGGGAAAAATTGGGTATTTATATCCGGTCGAACTTTTTAACATATTGTAAAAATTTATCCGGAAAGCCACACAGACAAAATTCGATAATCCGATCGAACATTCGAATCCCCAAAACAACCCAGAAAATTCAACTCTTGAATAATTTTTAAAAATACCCAGAGAACTCAGCACAGTTAAATAGGAGTTACTGTGAAAATAGGTATTGCTGACGTCATCAAGTGGCGGCGGAACCGCCGCACGAGCCATGCACGTGCCGCGGTTCCGCGGCTGTTTAAACTCCAAACAGTGTCGTATTTGCACAGTAATTCTTACAATTTCCTGCTGATATTTCTACATATTTTTAATACTGAAAAATTCCTGTTTTTAGAAAAAGTACAGAGAGCACATTTGAGTTGGGGTTTCGGGTTCGTTCGGGTTTCAAACATCGTCTGGACTTCGCCTAAGGCTCTAGCTAGGCTCTGATACCACTGTAGGGTTCCTAGGCATCCTAATGAGGTCTCACAAGGCATCAACCATGCCAATTTCAAATTTAAACGGTGCCGAGAAACCCTAGAACGGATCGTTGGCTAGAATTCTAGGCGAAAAGTAAACTAGTTAACACTTAACTAAAAGATACGAAAATACAACCTTTGTAGATCCGGTTCTCCACCTCCATAGCTCCGCAATGAAGTCTCCTCGCTGTCCATAACAAGTCCCGGTCTCTAGCGTCGGCTTCATCGGAGAATGGACGGGCTAGGTCATCGATGTCCATGCCGAAGATGATCTACGTCGAGGCATCGCTAAATCAAGCTCCGACTTCACCAAGTCAAGAAACTTGTGAAGAAAACACACTCTACTACTTGGCAAGAGGTAGAGGATGAAGAAATAGGAAGTGGGTAGACTTTAGAATTGGATTTCTCACTCTTTATCATCAATCACCATTGATGACCTCAAGGTTTTCTTCTTGAGTTCAAGGAAGAAGAAGAAGAATTGATATGATAAGTTATTTTTAAAAATGAAAAGAAAATGAAAACTTATCATAATGTAAACCATGGTCAAGTGTAGAGATTAAACTAGGGTTAGTGGGAATGGTTAGGGTTAAGGATGAAATAAGAATGGTTGACTTGATCAAAACTTCAAGAAGCTTCAACAAGAAACAAAATTAGCCACCATTCTTTTCTCATTATCTTTTCCAAAAGAATAAACAAATAAATGAATAAATAAATAATGGGAGAATAAACAAAACCCTAACCACTCTCACAACCATGGTTTAATCATCACACAAATCCAAGTTAACATGTATCATCAAACATGATACAATCATGTGCACAAAACTATATCAAATATACAATGTGCACATCCGAGCGAGAAAATCCATTTAAAGTGAACCGATACTAGTTAATGCAAAGTAATATATCAAATATATAATTATGCATTAAATCATTAAATCAACACTTGATTTAACGATCCGGTCATATCGCATATAGCCGACTAGTATCGTATGCATCGGCTTAACGAATCAATACTTGATTCGATAACTAGGTTATATCGCATATAACCAATCGATACATTTATCGCGAGAATAGAATACGGTATCACATACACGCGTTATTCTCGGTCCCGCACATATCTCATATGCGCTCCTATTTCGTTTCGCTTGAGCCAGGAAACCTCTGTGTAGGACTCTAAAGACTCGTCAATACGCCGGCAGCAGGCGATGATCATATCAAACACCCACAAGCCGCAAGCGGTCTGCTAAACGTAACGGCCACCCGGGTATTGAGCGATCTGAAGACCGACGAGCAAGCCCGCTCACACTCCAGTGAATCCAACCAGTAACACTACCGTACAGTCCGGTCTGATCGTCTGATATGTCGCATATCTTGCCTAGGGGTGGTAAATGTCTGACCCCAATAGCTCGATAAGTCGTGTCGATATGAGGTCTATAACATCTCGAGAAACTACAGGTAACACTTACCAGTAAATCTCAGCAACCCTGGCCAGGGATTTCCTGTTATAGCCAATCGAACACAGCGCAACATCAACCCCCTATACCGGGAGAGACGAATCCCCTCCTATCGTTCATTGCCTCCATGTGACTCGGGACTGTACCCAAAAACCACCGTTTTGCACGCCTTCTTGGACGTGGTAAGATGGAAATCAAAGCACAGTGGGAACCACACAAGACTCTATGACGATCTCGGGTCAACAGACTACTCTGTACCAGTGTCACCAGAGAACTGCCATCTGACGTGAGGTATAATACCATCTGGGAGTTCTCGACGAGTCCGTCCAGTGTACCCAGTCTCTACTGAGCACCCGTATATCATCTCTGATGTCAAACACCAATGGATATGGGATCATCCATCGCCCATCTGTATGGGTCGAGAAGGTACACGCTAGTCTACTCTGGTATATCGATGCCCCGTCTCGATACACCCACGACTAGGGACTTTGAAGGATGTACTTATAGACTACCATGTCCCCACTAGTATGATCCGCATCATAGTCCAGATAGTCAAGTACAGATCCTAAGGGCTTTACCAACATGTAACAGGGAGACAATCAGTGTACACGTTAAGGTAAAGATCAACCAGATAGCATACTATCATGTCGAGCAAGAAAGTCCTCCCTATATATGTCCCAGCATCCACTACAATATACATCCTATGTATAGTAATGGCCTCTAGGGCATACATATAACTAACAGTATCCTCGAAACTATTGTTGTAGGAGAACTCCACCAAGGGTAAATGATGATCCCAGCTGCCACCAAAGTCTAAAACGCACGCTCGGAGCATGTCCTCGAGAGTCTGAATAGTCCGCTCTGACTGGTCGTCGATCTGCGGTTGAAATGCTGTGCTGAAACTCAAGCAGGTGCCCAAAGCCTCCTGAAGCCTCTACCATAGTCGGCTGGTAAACTGAGTGCCTCGGTCGGACACGATACACGTCGGGACTCCATGCAGTTGTATGATCTCATCGATATTTATCTGGGTGTACTGAGCAAATCTGAATGTGGTCTTCACCTGCAGGAAGTGAGCCCCTTTCATCAATCGATCCACGATCACCGAAATGGAGTCATACCCTCGACTAGTCCTAGGTAGACCCACAACGAAGTCTATAGAAATCTGCTCCCATTTCCACTCCGGAATGGGTAACGGCTGTAGCTCTCCCGCGGGCCTTTGTTGCTCGGCCTTGACTTGCTGACAAGTCAGGCATCTCGACACAAAGTCTGTGATGTCCATCTTCATCCTGTCCCACCAGTAAACATCTCTCATATCATGGTACATCTTGGTGGAACCCGGATGAACACTGTACACCGATCGATGTGACTCCTCAAGAATCTCACGCCGCAGTCCCCCAGCATCTGGTACGCACAGTCTAGTCCCAAATCGTAGTATCCCCTAATCATCAATCACGAACTCGGAAAGTCTGCCCTGTCCAATCTGTGCCATGATATCTGAACAACGGTCAGCACTGTACTATGCCTCCTGTATACGGTCAAGCAACTGTGGGCGTGCACAAACATGTGCAAGCTGTCCCCCGATCGGAGTGAACTCGAACTGCACTCGGCTGTCGCATAAAATATGCCAATCTGCTGATGACTGCCTCTGCACTACGCTCAAACAAGATAGACGACCCCCGGGCCTCCTACTCAAAGCATCCGCCACTACATTCGCCTTGCCGGGGTGATAAAGGATCTCACAATCGTAGTCCTTCACTAACTCTATCCAACGGCGCTATCTAAGATTCAGGTCTCGCTGCTGAAATATGTACTTCAAGCTCTTGTGATCAGTGAATATCTGGCATGACTCGCCGTATAGGTAATGTCGCCATATCTTGAGTGCAAAGACCACTGCAGCCATCTCCAAATCGTGAGTGGGGTAGTTCTGTTCGTGTTTCTTCAGCTGCCGAGAAGCATACGCGATCACCCTGTCGTGCTGCATTAATACGCACCCTAACCCCACTCGAGAAGCATCACAATAGACCATAAATCCGCCCGATCCCGAAGGCAATGATAACAGCGGCGCCGTAGTCAAACGAGTCTGCAACTGCTGAAAGCTATGCTCGCACGCCTTCGTCCAATCAAAAGGAACTCCCTACCGGGTCAACCCGGTCAATGGTGCAGCAATACAGGAGAAGTCCTGTACAAATCGTCGGTAGTAGCCGGCCGGTCCTAGGAAACTGCGGATCTCCATAACTGATGTCGGTCTGGGCCAATACTGAACGACCTCGATCATCTTCGGGTCCACACATATACCATCTCGTGTAATCATGTGACCCAAGAAACCTACGCTGGTAAGCCAGAACGCACACTGGGAGAATTTCGCGAACAGCTGATGCTCCATCAAAGTCTGCAATGTGATCCGCAGGTGCTGCTCGTGCTCCTCTCGGCTCCGGGAATACACCAAAATGTCGTCAATGAATACGATGATGAACAGATCAAGATATGGCGTGAAAATACGGTTCATCAAGTCCATAAATGCTGCTACGGCATTGGTGAGTCCGAACGACATCACCAAAAACTCATAGTGGGCGTAACGCGTGCGAAAAGCCGTCCTCGGAATATCCTCCTGCCGAACCCGCAACTGATGGTAGCCTGATCGCAAGTCAATCCTCGAAATGTATCCTGCACCCTGAAGCTGGTCGAACAAGTCGTCGATGCGTGGTAAAGGATATCTGTTCCAGACGGTAACCCTGTTAAGCTGGCGGTAGTCAATACACAAGCGCAAACTGCCATCCTTCTTCTTGACAAATAGGACTGGAGCACCCCAACGAGACACACTAGGTCGAATAAGCCCCTTATCCAGCAAATCTTGCAACTGACCTTTCAACTCTCTAAGCTCCGTCGGGGCCATCCGATAAGGCGGTATGGTAATAGGCCTCGTGCCGGGAATCAAGTCAATGCAGGAAACAATATCGCGCTCAGGCGGTAGCCCAGGAAGCTCGTCAGGGAAAACATCAGGGAACACAAACAATCAGAACCTGGTCCAACGGAACCTCTGTAGCTCTAGTATCGCAAACATAGGCTAGAAATCCCTGACATCCCTTCCTCAAAAGCTGTCCAGCGTGAAAAGACGAAACCAAACTGTGACGGGTGGCACCACGGTCCCCCTGCACAACAAAAGCCGACTCGCCGGGATAACAAAACCTAACTGTCTTCTCGCGGCAGTCCACAGACGCGTAGCACGTGGCTAACCAGTCCATGCCCAGGAGAACGTCGAAGTCCAACATCTCCAGAAGGATCAAGACGACAGGCAACTCTCTCTCACCAATACGGACAACACACGACCGGAACACGTGCCTTGCAATTAACGACTCGCCTACAGGAGTGGTCACAACAAGCAGCTGATCAAGCAAACCAGACTCTCTACTCAAACTCGGCACGAAGTGTATGGAAACGTATGAGTGCATGGATCCCGAATCAAACAACACGTGTGCGTCAACAGAACATACTGAAAGGGTACCTGAGACCACTGCATTGGATGCCTACGCGTCCTGATGTGTCAAAGCGAATACCCGTGCCTGTCCTCTGCCTGCGATCGGTCCCCTACTAGCAACTGGCTGTCCTCTCCCGGCAGCTGGCTGTCCCCTGCCTCGGCCACCTCGTCCTCTATGAGCAAGCCCTTCGCGACCACGACCTCTCTGTATATGAGTCTGACGCGGAGCAACAGTAGGTACAATAGGCAACGCCCTCTAGGGTGGAGAAGGTGGAAACATGACATGTGGTACGGCTGTCTCGCCCTCACGTGGCTCCGGACAATCTAACACGATGATAAGTACTCCCGCATCGGAAACATCTAGACGGTGTCGGCTGACGCTCCTGGGGATAAGAGCTGAATAGCTTACCTCGTCCCGATCCTCCGCTATCCCCCATAACTGAACAGAACCTGTCGCGTCGCCTAAACGGCTGTCTCTGTGCTGACGTATCTGTACGAACTCTCTTCGGCCCTGGAACTACCGAAGTCTCAGCAAGGCTCTCCTCGACTAATAGGGCCGCGTCTACAGCTGCTGCATAAGTCTAGCAATGCTGTGCGCTGATCGTAAGAAATAGTGGGGTAAGTAAGCCTTGAACAAACCTCTTGATTCGCATCTCCTCAGTGGCCACTAACTACGGGGCATAAACAGATAGCTCGATGAACTGCACATCATACTCCGCCACCGTCATATCCGGTGTCTTGCGTAATGACTCGAACCAGCGCGCTTGGGCATCCCTGAAACTCTGGGGAAGGAAACGAGCTAGAAATACTGTCACAAACACGGCCCAGGTCATAGGAGGAAGACCTACTGCTCTGCCCTTTTCTACCGACTCGCACCACTTCTGCGCAAGACCTTCAAGGCGAAAGCTCGCGAACTCCACCCATCCCGCATCTGAGCATCTGAGTAAACGACATATCCGGGCCATCCTATCGATAAATGATTGTAGGTTCTCGGCTGCATCGGTGCCTGTGAAGACCGGAGGCTTCAGCCTCATAAACTCAGATAGCGATACTGTGATAACCTCCGTAGCTGCAGGGGAAACTACCTGTACTGTAGGTACCATCGCGGTCGCCGTAATGGGTGGAACTACCTCCGGCTGCTGCGCTCGAAGTGTCTCAACTAACGACCCTATCATCTGGCGCATCTCCTGCATACCAGCCCCTAGCATAGCGATCTGGTCTGTCGAAGGGGGAACAGTCTGCTCCGGTACAACGGGTGTACTGCCTGGGTCAGTCTTCGTATCAGACGAGTCAACTCTAATCTCGGCCCTCGCGGCCGCTCTCTGCGCCCTCGTAGTTTTTGGCGGCAAAATGGCTGAAAAGAAATTAGGATTCGATAAGGATATGGAAATCGAATCACAAGATGCATATAATCTTGAAAGAATTTCAATCAATAAGTCCTGAGGTCACTAAGGCGGAGTACCGTGTCGCGAGTATGCCGCGGAACATACACACGCAACACCACTCTGCTTCAGCTACCTACTCCATCATACCAAGGTCATCCTACACTCCGTAAGGTAAAACCTACGCTCTGATACCAGCATTGTCACGACCCAAAGTTTAGCCCGTGACCGGCACTTGTCAACATAACGTCTACAGGCGTAACGCGATTAAGTAAGCCGAAACCCAGAAATCAAAACCATTAAAAATAGTGAGTGTTGAAAACAATGGTTTAAAAAATTTAGAAAACTCGAGTAAAAATCTTTAAAGTTTGAGTTATTTTCTTAAAAATTTTGGGAGCACCTTCTTTGTAAAACTAGCCCCGAATCGGGTACAAGACATGATATAAGTGAAATGACATATAAGAATGAAGCATTTCCAAACGGGAGCAATCACGCCCAACGGCGGAAACAACCACCACAAGAATAGTATACGACGCTGTAGCGAAGAATGAACGAAACAAGTGAAAAACAACATAAAGGATAAAACTGCATAAATAAAGCCGGCCCACACGAGCTCGACATCCAGAATACAAAATAATATATATCGTCCGAACAACTGGTCTCTAAGTCAATACATGAAATAGTAGATGGAGAGTACAAGATACAATAGTGTGTACAAATGGAAAATAAACGGATACCGCAAAAATCAACCTATAAGCAAAGGGCTCACATGACAACTATAGTGGTATTTGTTGCAAAAGAAACAAGGATGTAGCCTGCCGCAACTACTCTGAGGGTCGACCTGCAAACACTGTGGCATAACGGGGGTGAGTTGCCAACTCGTGAATATTAGATAACATATAAAGATAATCGCGAGTATGCACGTACTGCGATACTCTAATATGTGCAATCAGATAATATCTATATGATGAGCTGGGTACACAATAGTCATGCATAACAAGTGCAATCTAATAACATCTATATATGATGCTGGGTACGGAATAGTCATGCATAACAAGTGCAATCTAATAACATCTATATATGATGATAGGTATGCAATAATCATGCATAATAAGTGCAATCTAATAACATCTATATATGATGAGCAGGGTATGCAATAATCATGCTAAAGTACTCTATCAGGTACTACGACTACAGGATGCGATGAATAACAATGAATGCTGAGCATGGGATAAAATATCATCTACACGGAATATCAACGTGGAAAACCCCCGTTGTCTACCGAAACAACCCAAAATCCCGATAACTCGGGCGCCGTCACTCTATCCGGCCCTCAATCCTGTAAATCTCATAGAAGCAGGGCGCCCAACATCGACACCCGAAAACATCATGAAATACCCGTATCCCGCATCGACACGCAAATCCTCATATATCGGGCTCCGTCAGTTCGGATCGGCCCACGGGCTCCGTCTGCGGAATCGGCCATTGGCCCCGGCAGTACGGATCTGCCTGTATCCATCTCTCGACTCTTATCAGTATCCTACAAATAACCGCCAGGTCCAGCCAATCACCGGTAGGTAGTAGTCCCTCTGCCAGGTGTTCATATCATAATTTTGCATTATTATATTCCCCATTCTTATTCATTTTATAAATAAACAGGTGCGTTTGATCCATGTCTGCTATATAGTTGCAGGTTACAGGTTCTCGGAACAAAAACAGTGAAAACAATGAAAAGGCGATACAAAAGTGAAACTACGACCAACAAATAGAAAGATCTTGATCATGCCTACAGATTGAAGACTAAACGAAGATCAATGGACAATTTCACAAAGAACAATGGCAGCGCAAGGTTCAAGACTTCGACACGAAGCAAGCGGTAAAGTCCACGACATTATTCACTGTGCAAATCTGGAAGAACTCTAGAAGACAATCTGAGAAACCAAGTGAAGAAACAAGAAGCAAAATGCAACCAGAATCATCCCTAAAAATTGCAGTCAATGAAACTGTAGGGTTACTAGGCACTCATACAAGGGTCTATAAGGCATTAGCCATGCCCGATTTAAAATTTTGACATGCCGAACAACCCAAAGCGAGGATCTTTGCTAGATAATTAGGGTTACACATGCAAGTAAACATCTTTATAACTAAAAGTGAGGGATTACAACCTTTGTAGTCCGCTCCTTCGCTTCATAAGCTCCGAGTAGTCGTCCCTTCGCCGTGATCCATGATCTCCCGGACTCAAGAGAAACTCCACAACCCGAATGATCCATGCTTGCTCGTAGTCTTCCTTTTCAAAGATAATCTACCTTAAAGTTCCTTTAACTCATGCTCTTTCTCACTGATGAGGTGAACACCGTAATCTAATTGGCTAGATTAGATGAGGATGATGAAGTAGGATTTATGCTCTCTTTTACTATCAAATTCTCACATTAATTCATCACAAATCTCAAAGCTAGAAAGCTTTGCAAGGAGGAAGAAGAAGAAGATGAATGAATAATTTCTTTTGTGATGAACAATGAAAAATGATATATGATTACAAATGCAACCATTGTCAACGATGACAAGGCAAACCATTGTAGAGAGTTAACTAGGGTTAAGGGTGTTGTTTGGGTAAGGAAAATATCTCACAAAATATCCCTCATAATATCTTTGCAAGAAACAAGAGAAAAGCTTCTAGAGGCTTCATGAATAAGCTAACCCAAATCAAACCCTAACCATATTTAATCTCCACTAATCATGTTGCATTAGTAATTATAACATGTTACAATATTATATATCACATATATAATATATATTTTGTAACAAAAGAAAATAATACAATTAACATATATCGCATATATATCAATGTATTATCCGGTGAGAAAATGAAATAATAAAGCGAGCCAATATTAGATAATGTAATGTAATATATAACATATATAATTCTACATTAAATTATTGAATCAACACTTGATTCGACAATCCGGCTATATCTCCGGACCTCGATCTCCGGCGATCAACTATCTCCTTGATCAGGTGATACCACTTCAGAATATGTCTGGACTTCGGATGGGACCTGGGTTCCTTGGCCAAAGCCACAGCTCCATTGTTATCGCAATACAAAGGTATTGGATGCTCAATGGATGGAACCACACCAAGTTCAGTAATGAACTTCTTTATCCAGACAGCCTCTTTGGCAGCATCGTTGGCAGCGATGTATTCAGCCTCCATCGTCGAGTCTGCAACGGTATCCTGTTTGGAACTCTTCCAACACACCGCCCCTCCATTGAGGGTAAAGACAAATCCCGAGTGCGACTTAGAGTCGTCCTTATCACTTTGGAAGCTTGAATCGGTAAATGACACCACCTCGAGTTCTCCGTTACCATACACCAAGAACATCTCTTTAGTTCTTCTCAAGTACATGAGAATGTTCTTCACAGCTATCCAGTGACTCTCTCCAGGATCTGCTTGATACCGACTCATTACACTTAGTGAGTATGCTACATCTGGTCTGGTACATAGCATCGCATACATGATAGAGCCTACTGCCGAAGCATAGGGTATCCCTTGCATGCGAGCTCTTTCCAAATCAGTCTTAGGAGACATCTCTTTGGAGAGAGTGAGTCCAGAGATCGTGGGTAGGTACCCACGCTTGGATTCTTCCATACTAAACCTCTTTAGTATGGTGTCAATGTACCTGGATTGGGACAATCCCAGTATCCGTTTAGATCTATCTCTATAGATCATTATTCCCAGTATGCAGGAGGCATCACCTAGATCTTTCGTTGAGAATCTTTGTGATAAGAAGAGCTTGACCGATTGCAGCATAGGAACGCCATTTCCTATCAAGAGTATGTCATCGACGTACAATATGAGGAAGACTACCTTACTCTCTGCAACCTTCTTATATATACAAGGTTCGTTTACGTTTTCGATGAAGTCAAACTCTTTGACTACAACATCAAAGCAGATGTTCCAACTCCGCGATACTTGCTTTAATCCATAGATGGATTTAAGCAGCTTGCACACCTTTCCGCTGCTCCCACTACCTAGGAAGCCCTCTGGCTGAGTCATGTACACGCACTCTTCTAAATCACCATTTAGAATGGCGGTCTTAACATTCATCTGCCAGATTTCGTAGTCATGGTATGCAGCAATGGAAAGTAGGATCCGGATGGACTTAAGCATAGCTACTGGAGAAATGGTTTCGTCATAATCCACACCTGGTCGTTGACGAAAACCCTTTGCAACAAGTCTAGCTTTGAAAGTCTCAACTTTTCCATCTACACCAAATTTCTTCTTAAAGATCCATTTGCTCCCAATGGGTTTTATCCCTTCAGGAGCAACTTCCAAAGTCCATACTTTGTTGGTATACATGGATTCCATCTCAGATCGCATTGCATCCAGCCACTTCACAGAGTCACTACTCGTGATGGCCTGCTCGAAACTAGTCGGGTCATCATCTTCCATGATGCAATCCTCACTTCCACCATCGATGAGAAAACTGTAGTATCTCTCAGGTGGATGAGAAACCCGACTAGATCGGCGGAGAGGCTGGGGTTCATCGGGTACTATTGAATCCTCTGATTCCAATAAATCATCAGTTGTAGTTTGTGGTGCTGGAACCTCTTCCAACTCTACTTCTTTGCCACTAATTTCTTTTGCAAGAAATTCCTTTTCTAAAAAGGTGGCATGTTGAGCAACAAACTCTTTTTGTTGTTCACCGTGGTAGAATAGACATCCATACGAATTGCTTGGATATCCCACAAACTTGCAAAGAACTGATCGGGCCTTGAGTTTGTCCAGATTTTTCCTTTTGACATAGGCCAGACAACCTCATATCTTAACTCGTTTAAGAGATGGTCTCTTCCCATTCCATATCTCATATGGAGTGGTAGGCATAGATTTGGTTGGAACTCTATTCAATAGGTATATGGCTGTCTCAAGCTCATACCCCCAGAAGGAAATAGGCAACTCAGCATTGCTCATCATAGTGCGTACCATATCTAATAGGGTGCGATTCCTCCACTCCGATACACCGTTGTGCTGTAGTGTATAAGGAGGAGTAAGCTGAGAGAGAATCCTATTCTCCTTTAGATAATCTAGGAACTTATTGCTTAAGTATTCTCCTCCTCGATCAGATCGAAGGATCTTAATAATTTTGCCCGTTTGGTTCTCTACTTCGTGCTTATATTCTCTGAATTTCTCAAAAGCTTCAGACTTGTGTTTCATTAGGAACACATGTCTAAATCTTGAGAGATCGTCAGTGAATGTAATGAAGTAAGAAGAACCGTTCCAGGCATGTGTAGACATGGGACCGCATACATCACTATGTACCTGTCCTAAGAGTTCCTAACTCTTTCTCCGTGTCCACTAAATGGAGTTTTAGTCATTTTTCCTTTGAAACATGAATGGCAAGTATCGTAAGATGATAATTCGAACGGATTCAAATATCCATCTTTATGTAACTTAGCTAGCCGTGTCGCATTGATATGACCAAGTCAAACATGCCATAAGAAGGATTCGTTCATTTCTGTACTCTTCCTCTTGTGTGTGTTTTGTATATTAAGGACTGTATTTTAATTGAGAACGTATATGCCATTATGTAACGAGCCTGATCCAATCAACTTTTGATCTAGGAATATGTTCATAACATTATCCTGTATTACAAAATTATATCCTTCTTTACATAATAAAGAAACTGATATAATGTTGCACATCATGTCCGGTATACAATAGCACTCGTTCAGAATCAATGTATTACTCCTTGGTATTACAAGGTGATTTTCGCCAACTACTTTGGCTGCAATACTTGCACCATTCCCAACATGCATGGAATGATCACCCTTTCCCAGTTCTCTACCTTTACGTAGCCTACGTAACAATTTACATATATGGGATCCTGATCCGGTATCTAATACCCAGGACGTAGGGTGAACTGAAAAACAGTTCTCAATAACTAACACACCCGAAGAAGATGCATCAGCATGCTTGTTCTTCGTTTGGACGGCATAAGAATCCTGATATTCTCCTGTTTCCTGCTCATTCTTATAACTCTTATAAGAAAGAACGGGACCAACGTTCCCATGCTCAGCATAATAAGCGGGTTCAGTCAATACATCCATATTATTATCTTGATTAAGGCCTGACATGGTCGCTACCTGGAGAGAGAGAGAAGGAAACACTTTAGCGTATGCTCTTGCAAGATTACAATGGTTATTATCTTATCTAATCAGGATGTCTCCCACTGGTTTTATCAAATCTTCCTTCAAACCCTAAAAGGAAAGACTAGCCGGGATTAATTACACCCTACAACTTCGTCAATCTTTTAGCCAGATCAGTGTTGGCACTTGAGGGAGGTTCCCCGTGCATTTGCACGAACCTAATTAAAATAAACCTCGTCTTCCCTGAGGCATAACTCCGTAAACACCTATCTAGACACCTACTTGATCGCCTAATTGTCCTGTGTAAAATTCTCCTAGTAGTAACTCTTACTCATAATGGGTATCAGGATCCATCTATCTTGTAGAAGGTATGCAATCTCATTGCAAATTTCAACATTTGAAATTCCCGATAATACTTTTGCCCCTAGCAACTCATGACCTTGGCTAAGGTCAATAAATCATAAGTGCTAGCCAAGTTCAACCCGTCATTTCCCGATTGAATTAAACCCACCCGTACGACCCTTGGCTAAGGTCAACAAAGTCGTACGACTACCCTAATTCAATCACATCTCATGTTTTAGCAGATAAATACTAATTAGCTACCGTACACTACGCCTTGGCTAAGGTCAACAAACGCAGCACAAATACTAACTAGTGTATATCTGAAATGACCGAGGGCTATGTAGGTTTTTTAGAAAACCATGAGCGTAATGAACTTGATATCGTCGTAGAATCAATTGATTTTTGAAAAAGGAGTGTTTTTTAGGCTTTTCTAGTTTCTCTAAAGAGGTCACTCCCGGTGAAGGGATCTCGGCTCTTTCCCCATAGAAGAAGGTGCAGGGTATATCATATATACCGCTGTGCAAAGCAAAAACTATATAAGCTGTTAAAAACTAAACCGCGAGTTTGTAGCATCTGCTAGTTTTGCTAAAGAGGTCACTCCCGGTGAAGGGATCTCAGCTCTTTCCTCATCGAATAAGGTGCAGGGTATATCATATATACCGCTGTACAAAGCAAAACTGTAGCTACCCTTTTTATAAAGTTTTGATTCTACGACATCTTTTAGGTTTCTTTTCTTTTATTAATCTCATTAATAAAAATCCCATCAATTAATGCTTCCTAAGCATCATAGAAGAAACGAAAGAAGTAATATTTATATATCAATATATATATATGGTATAAGCATTCGTCTCAGGCAGTTATATGATCTCATCATAGAACATTGCAGCAGAAGCACATATATGAAATATTGGATATACTAGGATGTCCGTGTTTTAATACGAGCCTGTATAAAGTACGGATTCCACGGTCGCGATGAATAGCCAAACCCACATCCCTAGACCCCTACGAGAGCGAAAAGTAACACTGCCAATTCTAGGGTTAGGAGACCCGGTCTCGACTACTCGAGATGGCCTCCCACTGGACCCTAGAACCCGGTTACTTATGCTCCCCTCCTTCGGTCTACCTAATGCGGAAAAGTAAATGATATACACTGGTGACATCAACCTCATCCCGGAAGTGCCCCAATAAAAGAATATTACATACAAATGAATTTTACATGAATGAAAATAAAAACTCTCATCTTACATAAAACCCCAGGCTATTCAGAACACGACGATCCAATATAACATATCACAGCAATACATAATATCTCATATCATCAACGTAAGCAAGTATGGGTATCCCGATTGTCATTCATGTATAGCAACGAAGCCGGCGATACATCACAAACTACGCTTACGGTCACAGAAAAGAAAATGTAAAACTACAACATTTGGAATCCACAATCACTCTAGACATCGTTAATCCGAAATATCACAAACATTGCATTTCATGCCTAACTATTTGAATTCCACATATTGTATCACATTCCAGATAAATAGATAATATTAAACTTTCCGATCGAATAATCAAATACCCAATGTTTCCTAAAATATAGCTCAACAGTTGAGCGGAGTCCAAAAATCCCAGAAGAACATGTCACAGCCCAATGGTCCAGCCGTAGAAGGGTCAAACCAACGCCTCACATGTGGCAACGCCTTACTGCCCCAAACCCTAAGGTTTAGAGACAGTTCAGACGGTCACATAATCGAGTTAAGGTTTGTGTTCTTCTAGAGGGTCCACAGATATGCTTGCATGTTTTTCTGTAAGTTTTAAACTCAAGAAAAAATCAACACTTGAAAGTTTTTCGTGCCGGGAAAAAGTGAGTTAATGATATCCGTTCGAACATTTTAACAGTTTCTAAAATATCCGGAAAGCAAAACGAAATTAAACTTTCCGATCGAATCAACGAATACATAAAAATCCCCAGAACACTCAACACTTGAGTAAGATTAAAAATGCCCAGAATCATGTATAAGTACCTACGGATATACTGTGCCAAAAAGCTAACCCTAATTCTACTGTGCTGCCGCGGAACCGCCGCGCAAGGTATGGTATTGCCGCGGTTCCGCGGCGCTTTAGTGGAATTTTGGTGTCATTTTTCAAAGTAACTCATAGAATTCCCTGCTGATATTTTGAGTATTTTTAATGCAGAAAAAATCACATTTTTACAAAATTTCTAAAGAGGGGGTCAAGTTCGATGTTTCGGGGTTCGATCGGAATTTTAACTTCGTATACACGTCCCCTAATGCTCTAGCTAGGCTCTGATACCACTGTAGGGTTACTAGGCACTCATACAAGGGTCTATAAGGCATCAACCATGTAGGGTTCCTAGGCACTCTCAAGAGGTCTTACAAGACATCAACCATGCCAATTTCAAATTTTAGGGGTGCCGAGAAACCCTAGACTACGGATCGTTAACTAGATGTCTAGGCGACCAAAGCAACTAGTTTACAACTAAACTAAAAGAAAGGAAATACAACCTTTGTAGATCCGGTCCTCCACCTCCACGGCTCCGTAATGAAGTCCTCTCCGCTGTCCAAATGCAATCCCGGGCTCTAGCGTCGGCTTCATCGGAGAAATGGGCGGGCAAGGTCGTCGGCTTCGTGCCGAAGATGATCTACGTCGAGGCATCACAAGATCAAGCTCCCACTTCACCAGGTCATGAAACTTGTGAAGAAAACGCCCTATACTTCTTGGCAAGAGGTAGAGGATGAAGAAATAGGAAGTTGGTAGACTTTACAATTGGATTTCTCACTCATTTCATCAATCCACCATTGATGAAGTCAAGCTTCTTCATCTTAAAGAAGAAGAAGAAGAAGAAGATAATGTTATGATGAGTATAATCAAATAGAAAAGAAAATGAATTCTTATCACAATTTTAACCATGGTAAAGTGTAGAGAATTAACTTAGGTTAAATGAATGGTTAGGGTTTAGGAGATGAAGACAAAAGAGTCACTTTGGTCAAAGCTTCATGAAGCTTCAACAAGCTTCATGTTGAAAGCAACCCTTTTGTTTTTCTTTTCTCATTTCTTTTAATCCAAATTAAAAGATAAATGAAAGAATAAATATATAAAAACCCTAACCATTTACTTAACTAAGGTTTAACTCTTTACACAATCATGTATCATCAAACATGATACAATCAAGTGCACAAAAAATATATCACATATACAATGTGCACAAGTGAGTGAGAAAATCCATTTAAAGTGAACCAATACTAGTTAATGCAAAGCAATATATCAAATATATAATTACGCATTAGATCATTGAATCAACACTTGATTCAATGATCCGGTCATATCGCATATAACCGACCAGTATCCAATGTATAGGCTTATCGAATCAATCCTCGATTCGATAACTAGGTTATATCGTATACAACCACTCGACACATTCATCGCGAGAATAGAATGCGGTATCACATACACGCATTATTCTCGGTCCCGCACATATCTCATATGCGCTCCTATTTCGTTTCGCTTGAGCCAGGAAACCTCTGTGTAGGACTCTAAAGACTCGTCAATACGCCGGCAGCAGATGATGATCATATCAAGCACCCACAAGCCGCAAGCGGTCTGCTAAACGTAACGGCCACCCGGGTATTGAGCGATCAGAAGATCGACGAGCAAGCCCGCTCACACTCCTATGAATCCAACCAGTAACACTTACCGTACAGTCCGGTCTGATCGTCTGATATGTCGCATATCTTGCCTAGGGGTGGTAAACGTCAGACACCAATAGCTCGAAAAGTCGTGTCGATATGAGGTCTATAACAATTCGAGAAACTACTGGTAACACTTACCAGTAAATCTCAGCAACCTTGGCCAGGGATTTCCGGTTATAGCCAATCGAACACAGCGCAACATCAACTCCCTATACCGGGAGAGACGAATCCCCTCCTATCGCTCATTGCCTCCATGTGACTCGGGACTATACCCAAAAACCACCGTTTTGCACGCCCTCTTGGACGTGGTAAGGTGGAAATCAAAGCACAGTGGAAACCACACAAGACTCTATGACGATCTCGGGTCAACAGACTACTTTGTACCTGTGTCACCAGAGAACTGCCATCTGACGTAAGGTATAATACCAACTGGGAGTTCTCGGCGAGTCCGTCCAGTGTACCCAGTCTCCACTGAGCACCCGTATATCATTTCTGATGTCAAACACCAATGGATATGGGATCATCCATCGCCCATCTGTATGGGTCGAGAAGGTATACGCTAGTCTACTCTGGTATATCGATGCCCCGTCTCGATACACCCACGACTAGGGACCTTGAAGAATGTACTTATGGACTACCATGTTCCCACTAGTATGATCCGCATCATAGTCCAGGTAGTCAAGCACACATCCTAAGGGCTTTACCAACATGTAACTTAGAGACAATGAGTGTACACGTTAAGGTAAAGAGCAACCAGATAGCATACTATCATGTCGAGCAAGAAAGTCCTCCCTATATATGTCCAAGCATCCACTACAATATACATCCTATGTACAGTAATGGCCTCTAGGGCATACATATAACTAACAATCTCCCACTTGCACTAGGGCCATCTGATAGCAGTGGTTGTAGTATCTCATACTCAACCATCCCATAAAAGTCTCTCTCTGGGAACAGGCCTTTGTGAGTGGATCCACTGTGTTGTCCTCTGAGTCTACTCTCCAAACCTCGATCCCCTGGAGATCAACCATCTCCATGATCAGGTGATACTGCCATAGAATATGTCTGGATCACTGATGGGACCTGCGTTCCTTAGCATAAGCCACAACTCCATTGTCTCACAATGGTGGGAACGTAGTTCATCTCATGAACCAATATACACCCAAACAGCCTCTTCGGTAGCATCTTAAGTAGCGATGTATCCTGCCTTTATCGTCTAGTATGCCACGGTATTTAGCTTGGAACCCTTCCAACATACCGTCCCTTTACTGAGGGTAAAGACAATGCCTGTGACAGACATTCAGTCGTCTTTATCACCCTGGAACAATTTCAGTGATTTTCCCCAGGATCAACTGATACCATTTCACTACAATTAGTGAGTATCCTAACATCCAATTACATCTATCTTATAGACGAAAACTCAGGATTTAGGAGGTATCACTTTGATCCTATATGGAGAATCCTTGTGATAAGCGGAGATTGACCGAGCGTAGTGTTGGAGATAGTGCCCTCAGAATCAATTATTAGGTCACAGGTACGTGATTGTAATGATTGAGGGAGGACCTATCCCGGTAGGACAGTCTTACTCGAGATGATAGTATGCTATCTGGTTTACCTTTATCATCGTGTACTGCTTGAGGTGACCTGACACGTCGCTATTACACGTTGATAGAGCCCCTAGGATTCTTGCTTGACCACCAGCAGTATGAGGGCGATCATATAAGTGGGAGCTGGGGGTCTATAAGCTTATCCTTAAAAGGTCCCTAGTCGTGGGAGTTTCGAGACTGGGTGTCACGACCCGCAGGGTACGGAACGTGACTGGCACTTAAGTTTACGAAACGTCTAAAGGCGTCCGTAAAATAAGTAAGCCAAAGCCCAGAAAACAAAACCAATTAAGCAAAAGAGTGAAGAAAACCCAATCATTTGAAGCAAGTTTATCAAATAAGTCATGTAAAACCCTTTTTAAAAACAATACCAATTTTTCTCGAAAATTTCGGCAGAGTCTCCTTTGTAAATACTGGCCCCCAAAAATGGGTACAACAAAATATATACATGAATCCACAAAATAGGGCATCCCCAAGCGGGAGCTAGCTCTTCGCCACAAGGTGGTCACAAATCCCACGCAATGTAAATGACAACAAGCATAATAATCATAATAAAGCATAAGGAAGCATGAAAAAGTAGCATGTCGGCTCAAGTGAGCTCGACCCCAAAATACAGCATAAAATCCACAAACCTCACTGTCTCATCTCTAGGTCAATATACAATAATCTGGTGGAAAACAGTAGATGGAGTACACTAGATGCAAAGAATATACAAGGTGGTACAAAAATATTAACATAACCCACCTATGAGCAAATCTCGAGTCCAGGCAAAAGAGGCAAAAGAAGCAAGCGCACCCGCCGCTACTGAACTGACGGAGCGGACCTGCAACAGGCTATGGCACAACGGGGGTGAGTTGCCAACTCGTGAGTAATAAATAACATTTACACAGGCTATCGAATGCATGCACACAAGCATCCTAGCATCTATATACAGGTAAGGCAGGACATAATGGCGAGTATGTATGCAATATGGATATACTAGCAGGTGTGTATACAACATCAGTGTACGAATATGTATGCAACATGAATATCTGAGGTCTCAATAGGTTTATATATAAAAATATTTTATCAGATGTTGTTTTTGATACTCTTTTAGAATGCCAGCAAATGTCAATGAATCGACGAAAACCGGTGTCCAGTAACGACACCCCAAAAGCTGTCTCAAATCTCATAAATGTATCGCTGGCCTCAGCCGTCCGGCTGACCCATCTCAAATATCAATATCTCATCATCTAGCGGCCACGGTCGGTATCCTCTGGATATCCGCCGTCCCAAACAGTCACCGGTAGGTAATCCGTCCCCTGCCAGGCTCAACGTCATCACCACATTCCTCTTGCCCCGGGGTACCTTACCGGGCCCACCATGTACCCGTGCCGGTTCCTCCACTCCTCGACACGGATTTCCAAAGCCACAGCAAACTCATGGTGGACGACACTTACATCACTAGAAAACCGCAATTTACATGTTTTAAAAATATCATAAGTTTGGAAATTTTGCGGCTTTCCCCCGAAATCCAGCAATATCATAAAATCTCAAGAAATCCTCATAAGTGCATATATCAGTGATAATGAATGCATATGATATCAATAATCAAGATGCGATGTGTGATTAATGTATTAAGCATGAACAATTAATATGATGAAGTACATGCACATGACTAGCAATACTACGGTTTCATTTTTAAGGAATTAAAGGCAATAGTACCAGTTTAAGTACCAATTAGTAAAAGGTTTCAATTTAAAAGTTATCTAGTGTGGTGGCATGGCAATTACCAGGATGTGTGTGTAAACATGAATAGTGCTCGTGCTGCATATAAAAACCTGGTAATGGTGCATGTGTCCTACAATTGAGTTTGCGTATATGGGTATAACATATTGATCTAATTGCAGCAATTATCATGCCAGTAATATTATTCTAATGTCACAAGTGGTTATCCAATTTACTATTTTCCAGTTTACTAAATCTATCGGGCGACTTGCGCCATCCAAACGATCGTCCCCCGTAGATGTTAAATCTACTCACCGGGATCCCTGGCTAGCTGTGTCCAATCACCGCCTTTCCCTTTCGCGCCGCGTCTGACGTTTCCGCGACCGAACCTGGAATTTACATCATTACCAATTATAAGGTTACATATCAAGAACGACGCAAACCCCAACGAAACTACTAAAGTTCGCTAACTAGGTACAACGTGCACAAAGTGCGCGGAACACACGCGAAAATCGCAAAAACTGCCAAAAACGCCGATTTGGGTCACCCGGCAAAACTAAAACCCGACTACCCAAAAACCGCACTCACGCATCCTAAAAGTCGTAGGACAAGCCATTACAATCATCAAGATATCAAAAATAGTCCATCTCATAATTTATATAAAAATCTAGTAAGCATATACATTCCAAAAATCGGTGCAAAAATCGCCGATTTGCGACAAAACGACTACAATAAAGCATACTCACCCAAGCACACTACAAGCAATCCACACCCACTAATTAAAACACATTAATCATGCTCCAAAACCTATATTCCACAACCAAACCCTTTCTTGATTTTTATAAATAGCAATTGCAAATCAAAAACCATACTTGAAAAACTTAATTAACACTAATTTCAACCCCAATTAGCAAGTTCACCTCTTAGATTAAGGTTAGCAAAACACTTGATAGCAAATTAGGTTTAAATCAATTAAATAATGCTTTCTAAAACTTAATCAACTCACTAATCAAGTTTCAAATATCAATTCCATACAAAAACCTTCTCTTGAAAATTTAAAAACAACAATTTACAACTAAAATCAACTTCTAAAATTACCTAAATTAGCATAATTAAAGACTACATAACAAGATAACCATATAGATTAGTTCACTAACAACTAGATTAACTAATAAACAACTTAATTAATTATCATGGCTTCAAAACCCTAATTTAAACAAACTACTCTTTTAAATTAGATTAGAAATAAGCTAACTTTTAACACTAACCATACAATTAAAGGAATTTTTAGCAAAAGAAAGCAACTTGATGAGAATTATACCTCTTGATTTATGGATCAAGCAAGAAAATTTGCTCCAATTGATGGCCTCAACACCAAGGTCCAAGCAAGAATGGCTAAGGATAATGATAGCATAAGGATTTTTGTTTGGATTTTTGAATTAAATCATGGATTTTGATGTATTTCTTGAAGAAATTGAAGAAAAATGAAAAGAAAAGAGAGGAAGAAGAGGGTGTGCAGGAATTTCGGCCAGAATGAGGTATGGGGGAGGGTGTGGGCAAGTGGGGAAAGTCATGGTCAAGTCCACAAAAGTCAATGTATCATACATTATCCATTTTAATTAAAATAATACCATAAACTATCAAATTAACTCAAGAAAGAAACCAAGAAGAGTGAGGCCAGAAATTTCTGGTCTCACACAAGGTGGGGCTGTCCTAGGGCTGAGGAAAAAGATAGAGGGGTTTTACAAAAGAAATTTTATGCAAAAAGGCCCCCTACAACTCAAAAATTGCAAGTTTTAGCCCAAAATTCAATAAATTCGTTTCAATTCATAAAAATTTGTTAAAAATCAAAATAAATTACTAAAAATTCATGTTATCACTAGATTATAATTATCATAATTTTAGAGATTAAAATTAGCACGGAAAAATTTGTATTTATCGCTTATTTAATGTATTTTCTTACCGGCTTAAAATAATATTAAAAAAAAGAAAAATAGGGAAAAATTTTTAAATGACCAAAATTTCATAATTAACTCATTAGTCACTAAAAACAAGTAATTACCTATCCATTTAAGGTATAATTAGCCCTAAACTGCAAAATAACAAGAAAGACGGTTTTCGGAAAAATACCGAATTTTCACCGAATTTCAGGAAAACACCAAAACGACTTTTCAAGACGCTACAATCTTCCCCCCTTAAAGAAATTCGGTCCCCGAATTTAAAAATATAGCTACGCGTACCTTCGAAGAGATGGGGATATTTCTTCCTCATCTCGCCCTCGGTCTCCCAGGTAACCTCCTCGCTGCTCGGGCTGCGCCAAAGGACCTTGACGGTTGGTATAATCTTCGACCTCAACTTCTTCACCTGCCGATCCAGGATGGCCACCGGCTGCTCTGCAAAAGAAAGGTCGCGCTCTAGCTGGACTGTCGGGTGCTGAATCGCATGCGAAGGGTCGTGAAGGTACTTGCGGAGCATCGAAACATGAAAAACGGGGTGAACATCGGGAAAGCTGGGTGGAAGAGCCAAACGATATGCAACAGCGCCAACCCGCTCGAGGATCTCGAAGGGACCTACGAATCTAGGGCTAAGCTTCCCCTTTCGCCCAAAACGCATCACGCCCTTCATCGGAGAGACCCTCAGAAAAACATGGTCGCCAACTGCAAACTCTAACCTGCGACGGCGCCTGTCTGCATACGATTTCTGCCTGCTCTGAGCCGCTCTCATCCGGTCTCGGATCAACTGTATCTTCGCTGTCGTCTCCTCAACAAGCTGCGGCCCCAAAATGCTGCTCTCGCTGAGCTCTGTCCAACAAACGGGCGATCTGCATCTCCTCCCATACAATGCCTCGAAAGGTGCCATCTGAATCGTATCCTGGAAGCTGTTGTTATAGGAGAACTCCACTAGAGGTAAATGACGATCCCAGCTGCCACCAAGGTCTAAAACGCACGCTCTGAGCATGTCCTCGAGAGTCTGAATGGTCCGCTCTGACTGTCCGTCGGTCTGCGGATGAAACGCTGTGCTGAAGCTCAAACGAGTGCCCAAAGCCTCCTGAAGTCTCTGCCAAAGTCGGCTGGTGAACTGAGTGCCTCGATCTGACACGATACAAGTCGGTATGCCATGTAGTCGCACGATCTCGTCAATATAGAGCTGAGCATACTGAGCGAAGCTGAAAGTCATCTTCACTGGAAGGAAGTGAGCCGCTTTCGTCAATCTATCCACGATCACCCAGATGGAGTCGTACCCTCGACTGGTCCTGGGTAGACCCACAACGAAATCCATCGAAATCTGTTCCCATTTCCACTCTGGAATGGGTAATGGCTGTAGCTCTCCTGCGGGCCTCTGGTGCTCGGCCTTGACTTGCTGACAAGTCAGGCATCTCGAAACGAGCTCCGCAATGTCCCTCTTCATCCCGTCCCACCAGTAGGTCTCTCTCATATCATGGTACATCTTGGTGGAACCGGGGTGGACACTATACACTGATCAGTGTGCCTCCTCGAGAATGTCGCGCCGTAATCCATCAGTATCTGGTACGCACAGTCTAGATCCATATCATAAAATCCCTTGATCGTCAACCATGAACTCGGAAAATCTGCCCTGTCCCATCTGTGCCATGATCTCTGAGCAACGGTCGTCACTACGCTGTGCCTCATATATACGGTCAAGCAACTGTGGGCGTGCACGAACATGCGCGAGCTGTCCCCCTGTCTGAGTGAACTCGAACTCAACTCGGCTGTCGCATAACATCTGCCAATCTGCTGACGACTGCCTTTGCACTGCGCGTAAAAAGGATAGACTACCCCCGGGCCTCCTACTCAACGCATCTGCCACCACATTTGCCTTGCCGGGGTGATATAAGATCTCGCAGTCGTAGTCTTTCACCAACTCCATCCAACGACGCTGTCTGAGGTTCAGGTCTCGCTGCTGAAATATGTACTTTAAGCTCTGGTGATCGCTGAATATCTGACACGACTCGCCGTATAGGTAATGTCGCTAAATTTTCAGTGCAAAGACCACTGCAGCCATCTCCAAATCATGAGTGGAGTAGTTCTGTTCATGCTTCTTCAACTGCCGAGAAGCATAAGCGATCACCCGGCCATGCTGCATCAATACGCATCCTAATCCCACTCGCGAAGCATCACAGTAGAAAACAAATCCGCCTGATCCCGAAGGTAAAGATAATACCGGCGCCATAGTCAAACAAGTCTGTAGCTGCTGAAAACTGCGCACGCACTCCTCTGTCCAAACGAAAGGAACTCCCTTCCGGGTCAAACTGGTCAACGGTGCAGCTATACGGGAGAAGTCCTGAACAAAACGCCTGTAGTAGCCCGCCAGGCCTAGAAAACTACGGATCTCAGTAACCGATGTAGGTCGGGGCCACTGCTGAACAGCCTCAATCTTCTTCGGGTCCACACAAATGCCGTCTCTCGTAACCACGTGACCCAAGAATCCGACGCTGTCCAGCCAGAAAGCACACTTGGAGAACTTCGCGAACAGCTGGTGCTCCCTCAGAGTCTGTAACGTAATCCGCAAGTGCTGCTCGTGCTCCTCTCTGCTCCGGGAGTACACCAAGATATCGTCGATAAACACGATGATGAACAAGTCAAGATACGGCCTGAATGTACGGTTCATCAAATCCATAAATGCTGCTGGGGCATTGGTGAGTCCGAACGACATCACCAAAAACTCGTAGTGGCCGTAGCGCGTACGGAAAGCTGTCCTCGGTATATCCTCCTGTCGAACCCTCAGCTGATGGTATCCTGATCGCAAGTCGATCCTCGAAAAATACCCCGCACCCTGAAGCTGGTCGAACAAATCATCAATGCGCGGCAACGGATATCTGTTCCGAACGGTAACTTTGTTCAGCTGGCGGTAGTCGATACATAAGCGCAACTTCCATCCTTCTTCTTGACAAACAGGACCGGAGCACCCCACGGAGAATACTCGGTCGAATAAGCCCCTTGTCCAACAAATCCTGCAACTGATCCTTCAGCTCTCGAAGCTCTGCCGGGGCCATCCGATAAGGCGGTATAGAAATAGGCCCCGAACCGGGAATCAAATCAATGCCGAACTCAACATTGCGCTCAGGCGGTAGCCCAGGTAGCTCATCAGGGAAAACATCAGGGAACTCACAAACTACCGGGACCCAGTCCAACGGAACCTCTGCAGCTCGAGTAACACAAACAAACGCTAAGAATCCCTGACATCCCTTCCGCAAGAGCTGACCAGCGCGAAGAGACGAAATTAAGCTGGGAAGGGCGACACTGCGGTCTCCCTGAATAACAAGGACTGGCTCTCCCGGAAAGCTAAATCTGACTGCCTTCTCACGGCAGTCCACCGAAGCATAACAAGTGGTTAGCCAATCCATGCCCAGAAGCACATCAAAGTCCAACATATCGAGGAGTATCAAATCAACTGATGAATCCCTCTCCCCGATACGAACGGAACACAAACGAAATACAAACCGAGCGACAAACGACTCACCTACCGGAGTAACAACAACAACCGGCTGATCCAACGACGACGACTCACGGCCCAACATCGGTGCAAAGTGTGTAGAGACGTACGAATGTGTGGAACCTGGGTCGAATAATACCCGCGCGTCAAAAGAACAAACTGGCAAAGTACCTGTCACAACGGCATTGGATGCTTGCGCATCCTGCGGTGTCAAAGCAAAAACTCGGGCCTGTCCTCCACCGATAGCGGGCTGACCTCGACCTCGGCCTCTGCCTCCTCGTCCTCTCTGAACAGGACCGCCGCGTCCACGGCCTCTCGGTGCACCTAACTGGCGTTGAGCATCGCCTGGGGTAGGAAGTAGGGCTCTCTGAGGAGGGGATGGTGATGGTGGTAGGGTCACATGCGGAACTGTCGCTGCTCCCTGTCGTCTCACCGGACAGTCTCTGATACGATGATGCAGGCTACCACACCAAAAACATCCTAACCATGGCTGCTGACCATATGGGTGAAGGCGATATAACTGGCCCCTAAAGAATCCACCACAGCCTCTGCGAACCCTCCTAGGTGCTAACATATCAGTGCGAATCCGACTCGGTCTCGAAACGACTGCAGGGGGAGTAATATCCGATCTATGTGCTCGATTGACCTCTACTAACGATTCCACCATCTGTCGTAACTCCTGCATGCCTCCCATCATCTGTCGCAGCTCCTCCATACCGGACTCAAGCCTATCCATGCGACCTGGGGAATGCGGATCAGTCTGTCCCTGCGGCGTAGGCATACCACCCTGCTCAGTCCTAGTCTCGGACGAGCCAGCTCGAATCTCGTCTCTGACGGCAACCCTCTGTGCCCTCGTAGCCTTCGGCGGCATAGTGGCTGGTACAGGAAAAGGATAATAAGGACAGTGCAATAGGATCATAGGATACACGGAATTGAAGAAGGAAATTTCCAAGCAAGTATCCTAAAGTCACTTAGGCGGAGTACCGTATCGTAAGTATGCCGCGGACATACGCACGCTACGTTACGCTGCTTAAGTCACTTACTCCATCTACCAAGGGTCATCCTACACTCACAAAGGTAAAACCTATCGCTCTGATACCAACTTTGTCACGACCCGCAGGGTACGGAACGTGACTGGCACTTAAGTTTACGAAACGTCTAAAGGCGTCCGTAAAATAAGTAAGCCAAAGCCCAGAAAACAAAACCAATTAAGCAAAAGAGTGAAGAAAACCCAATCATTTGAAGCAAGTTTATCAAATAAGTCATGTAAAACCCTTTTTAAAAACAATACCAATTTTTCTCGAAAATTTCGGCAGAGTCTCCTTTGTAAATACTGGCCCCCAAAAATGGGTACAACAAAATATATACATGAATCCACAAAATAGGGCATCCCCAAGCGGGAGCTAGCTCTTCGCCACAAGGTGGTCACAAATCCCACGCAATGTAAATGACAGCAAGCATAATAATCATAATAAAGCATAAGGAAGCATGAAAAAGTAGCATGTCGGCTCAAGTGAGCTCGACCCCAAAATACAGCATAAAATCCACAAACCTCACTGTCTCATCTCTAGGTCAATATACAATAATCTGGTGGAAAACAGTAGATGGAGTACACTAGATGCAAAGAATATACAAGGTGGTACAAAAATATTAACATAACCCACCTATGAGCAAATCTCGAGTCCAGGCAAAAGAGGCAAAAGAAGCAAGCGCACCCGCCGCTACTGAACTGACGGAGCGGACCTGCAACAGGCTATGGCACAACGGGGGTGAGTTGCCAACTCGTGAGTAATAAATAACATTTACACAGGCTATCGAATGCATGCACACAAGCATCCTAGCATCTATATACAGGTAAGGCAGGACATAATGGCGAGTATGTATGCAATATGGATATACTAGCAGGTGTGTATACAACATCAGTGTACGAATATGTATGCAACATGAATATCTGAGGTCTCAATAGGTTTATATATAAAAATATTTTATCAGATGTTGTTTTTGAAACTCTTTTAGAATGCCAGCAAATGTCAATGAATCGACGAAAACCGGTGTCCAGCAACGACACCCCAAAAGCTGTCTCAAATCTCATAAATGTATCGCTGGCCTCAGCCGTCCGGCTGACCCATCTCAAATATCAATATCTCATCATCTAGCGGCCACGGTCGGTATCCTCTGGATATCCGCCGTCCCAAACAGTCACCGGTAGGTAATCCGTCCCCTGCCAGGCTCAACGTCATCACCACATTCCTCTTGCCCCGGGGTACCTTACCGGGCCCACCATGTACCCGTGCCGATTCCTCCACTCCTCAACACGGATTTCCAAAGCCACAGCAAACTCATGGTGGACGACACTTACATCACTAGAAAACCGCAATTTACATGTTTTAAAAATATCATAAGTTTGGAAATTTTGCGGCTTTCCCCCGAAATCCAGCAATATCATAAAATCTCAAGAAATCCTCATAATTGCATATATCAGTGATAATGAATGCATATGATATCAATAATCAAGATGCGATGTGTGATTAATGTATTAAGCATGAACAATTAATATGATGAAGTACATGCACATGACTAGCAATACTACGGTTTCATTTTTAAGGAATTAAAGGCAATAGTACCAGTTTAAGTACCAATTAGTAAAAGGTTTCAATTTAAAAGTTATCTAGTGTGGTGGCATGGCAATTACCAGGATGTGTGTGTAAACATGAATAGTGCTCGTGCTGCATATAAAAACCTGGTAATGGTGCATGTGTCCTACAATTGAGTTTGCGTATATGGGTATAACATATTGATCTAATTGCAGCAATTATCATGCCAGTAATATTATTCTAATGTCACAAGTGGTTATCCAATTTACTATTTTCCAGTTTACTAAATCTATCGGGCGACTTGCGCCATCCAAACGATCGTCCCCCATAGATGTTAAATCTACTCACCGGGATCCCTGGCTAGCTGTGTCCAATCACCGCCTTTCCCTTTCGCGCCGCGTCTGACGTTTCCGCGACCGAACCTGGAATTTACATCATTACCAATTATAAGGTTACATATCAAGAACGACGCAAACCCCAACGAAACTACTAAAGTTCGCTAACTAGGTACAACGTGCACAAAGTGCGCGGAACACACGCGAAAATCGCAAAAACTGCCAAAAACGCCGATTTGGGTCACCCGGCAAAACTAAAACCCGACTACCCAAAAACCGCACTCACGCATCCTAAAAGTCGTAGGACAAGCCATTACAATCATCAAGATATCAAAAATAGTCCATCTCATAATTTATATAAAAATCTAGTAAGCATATACATTCCAAAAATCGGTGCAAAAATCGCCGATTTGCGACAAAACGACTACAATAAAGCATACTCACCCAAGCACACTACAAGCAATCCACACCCACTAATTAAAACACATTAATCATGCTCCAAAACCTATATTCCACAACCAAACCCTTTCTTGATTTTTATAAATAGCAATTGCAAATCAAAAACCATACTTGAAAAACTTAATTAACACTAATTTCAACCCCAATTAGCAAGTTCACCTCTTAGATTAAGGTTAGCAAAACACTAGATAGCAAATTAGGTTTAAATCAATTAAATAATGCTTTCTAAAACTTAATCAACTCACTAATCAAGTTTCAAATATCAATTCCATACAAAAACCTTCTCTTGAAAATTTAAAAACAACAATTTACAACTAAAATCAACTTCTAAAATTACCTAAATTAGCATAATTAAAGACTACATAACAAGGTAACCATATAGATTAGTTCACTAACAACTAGATTAACTAATAAACAACTTAATTAATTATCATGGCTTCAAAACCCTAATTTAAACAAATTACTCTTTTAAACTAGATTAGAAATAAGCTAACTTTTAACACTAACCATACAATTAAAGGAATTTTTAGCAAAAGAAAGCAACTTGATGAGAATTATACCTCTTGATTTATGGATCAAGCAAGAAAATTTGCTCCAATTGATGGCCTCAACACCAAGGTCCAAGCAAGAATGGCTAAGGATAATGATAGCATAAGGATTTTTGTTTGGATTTTTGAATTAAATCATGGATTTTGATGTATTTCTTGAAGAAATTGAAGAAAAATGAAAAGAAAAGAGAGGAAGAAGAGGGTGTGCAGGAATTTCGGCCAGAATGAGGTATGGGGGAGGGTGTGGGCAAGTGGGGAAAGTCATGGTCAAGTCCACAAAAGTCAATGTATCATACATTATCCATTTTAATTAAAATAATACCATAAACTATCAAATTAACTCAAGAAAGAAACCAAGAAGAGAGAGGCCAGAAATTTCTGGTCTCACACAAGGTGGGGCTGTCCTAGGGCCGAGGAAAAAGATAGAGGGGTTTTACAAAAGAAATTTTATGCAAAAAGGCCCCCTACAACTCAAAAATTGCAAGTTTTAGCCCAAAATTCAATAAATTCGTTTCAATTCATAAAAATTTGTTAAAAATCAAAATAAATTACTAAAAATTCATGTTATCACTAGATTATAATTATCATAATTTTAGAGATTAAAATTAGCCCGGAAAAATTTGTATTTATCGCTTATTTAATGTATTTTCTTACCGGCTTAAAATAATATTAAAAAAAAGAAAAATAGGGAAAAATTTTTAAATGACCAAAATTTCATAATTAACTCATTAGTCACTAAAAACAAGTAATTACCTATCCATTTAAGGTATAATTAGCCCTAAACTGCAAAATAACAAGAAAGACGGTTTTCGGAAAAATACCGAATTTTCACCGAATTTCAGGAAAACACCAAAACGACTTTTCAAGACGCTACACTGGGCATCGATACTCCATTAGTAGACTAGTGTATACAGTCGAGACCCCGACGAGGGGCGGTGGCCGGTCTCACAAGCCACTGGTGTAAGTTGGATCACCTAAGATGTATACAGGTGCTCATTGGGTTATGAGTACACCGGACAGGACTCGCCGGGAACATGCTAGTTGGTCATATACCAGACGTCAGATGGCAGTTCCCTGGTGACATGTGTGCAGGTTAGTTCATCGACCTGGGGATCGTCATTTGTCTCGTGTAAGTTCCCACTGTACTTTGATTACTACCCTACCACGGCTCAAACGAGTCGTGCAAACAGGTTTTAGTTGGGTACAGTCCCGAGCCACATGGAGGCAGTGAGCGTATCTTCAGGGGTTCGTCTCTCCCGGTATTGGGGGTGAGGTCGTGCTGTGTCTAGGAGAGCCATTACACAAAGTCCTTGGCCAAGGCAAGGAGATTTACTGGTAGGTATTCCAGTAGTATCTCAGGGTGTTCTGGGCTACACTCCGACACGACTTGTACCGCTTTTGGGGGTCTGACTTTTACCAACCCCCTAGGCCCGCCATGCGATACTCATAGACGAACGGACCGGACTGCACGGATATTGTCACTGACAGGCTCAGTAGGGTTGTCAGGCTGAGCTCGCTCACAGACGTCCCTTTTGGTCAATACCTGGTGGCCCGTTATGTATTGGCTTATACCTCTAACGTGCTAGTGGTTAAATCCATAACCAAGGTGTTGATGAGTCTTTAGAGTCCCCCACATTCAGTTACTCAGCTTTCGGGCGAAAGGTTGTAGAGGCCGTATGGAGATATGGCAAGGTCCGATCAGATATGTGCGGTATTGCACGGATCAGGATCGAACAGTTTGTACTATAGGCCGTATGGTTATATGGCAGGGTTTGATCAGATACGTGCGGTATTGCACGGATCAGGATCGAACAGATATTACTAGCCGGCTTTGGTATAAGCCGGATCCTAGTATAGTACAGTGGAGATTTTGTCTCATTGCATTTGTATTTCGGTCGAAATACAGATGCGGGTGTGTATGCACAATATCGGGGTTTTTTCCTGTAATTTATTACGGGACCAGTTTTCTGGAGTTGCCAGTTTGCTTTCCGTTTCGGCCAATTTTCCTTTGTATCGTTCATTGGCCGATGTTTGGTGGAGGAGGGTTTATTTGCATTGTTGCAAATAGGCTTTTTGTGGAGGGAGTCTTTGCTTATTTTGGCATCATGATGGTTTTCATGATGTGCACCATCATTGACTTCTCCTTCTCATGATGGATTGACTTTGTGGACTTGATGGTTGTGGTTGTGTGTGGTTTTTTGCTTGTGATCATATTCTTTCATGATGCCCTCTTGCATGATGGTTCCACCCACCCCCTTGTCTTGGTTCTTTCTCTCTCCTATCACACATGGGAACAAGGGGGGCCGGCCATTCCTTGGAGGATGGGGGGGAATTCATTTTTCATGTGTGGCAATTTTGGTTCTCATGGTGCCAAGGAAAAATGCTCTCTTGTTCATCCAAAAACATCTTTTATTTCCTCCACCAAAATGGCAATTCCACAACCCCAAAATGAGACTTCTTCACTACATATTCTACAGCGAATCTTGGGCACGTCGAGTAGCCGGCTTCGTGCCCGAGTTGCCTCGGCATTGAGGTGGGAGCCCGTAAACAAAGTAGGCGATGTGGTGCACTTCCGGCGACGAGGAGGAGACAGGATTTTCCGCAGGAGATCGGGACCATGACGAGAAGACCGGAGGACTTGGATCGTCGGTATATCTCTATTCCCTTTCTTGTTGATAGCTAGGACTAGTTAGCGGTTCGATCCGGGTATTAGTGCGCGGCGGTTTGCCAGTTCAAGAAAATTTAAAGTTTATCACCGCTTCCGCTTTTGGCCGTCGGATTGACGGCCGGGGCGCCGCCGTGCACTTACAGTGGTATCAGAGCCTCGCCATTAACTTAGTCTAGCTTTGTGTAATGTGTTTTTTAGTTCCGATCGATCGAAATGTCCAAAAACCCGTATTTGCCCACATCAGTTTTCTGTTGGAAATTTTTGGTGTCGAAAAATTTTTCAGGTTGTAAAATATTGATGTACTGGAAAATCTAAGAGCTCTGTAAAAATTCGACGAAGTAACTCCACAGTGGGAGCGCGGAACCGCCGCGAAAACCACCTTCCCGCCGCCCTTCCGCCGCGCACTGTGGAGATCACTTCACCAATTTTTTACAGATGCCTTCTGGGCTTAAAATATGGGTTTTGGAATATTAAAATTGGGCCCAGGTTTTCTGTGAGTGCTACAGTTTTGATTGGGGGCCCACTTGTTAATTTTTGATCGATCGGATATTTTAAACACATTTTTCACAGTATTTACATTATATCTGCAACCGTGAATGTCACTTGATCGGTAAATCCGGTCTAACTGCTATAGCCCGGTTAGACGGATTTGCGAACGTGACTTTCACGTTAATGTTTTGTTTTTGCTGTGATGTTGCGGATCGGTCGTGGGGGATAGCCTGGATGCAATGCTAGTACAGTTCTGTTGTATTATGTACATTTGATATTGCGGGGCGAGCATCCGACATGTGGACTGCCATCACTGCCTGTTTGTATTATTATTTTGGGGCACGACCTGGTTGCGGTCGATGTACCCGTTGTATGTATATTTTACTTTCTGTACTAGGATTGCCCCGCGGAGGGGTGCACGGATAGCCGGGTTCTGGAGGGCAACAAGCCCGCATCTCATAGCATTGAGACGGAGGGGGCTTCACTCTAGGATTGGCGGGCTATTCGCCGCACTCGTAGGGGGTACAGGTTGACCCAGGAGGGGTGCCCAAGTTGCCGGATTCCGTGAAGTGCTGGGTGGTCCATTCACGGCGCTGAAGGGGGCTGCCTCGCTTCAGGTTTTGGCGGGTGACTTGCCGCGCCCGTAGGGGTCTAGGATTTCATTGCACAGGCTATCCACACGACCAGGGGAACGTCGGGTTTCAGTGGCTCTGTGAAACCCGGGGATCCCAGATATCTGTATTGTTTCTGTGATGCTGTACATTTCTGTGATGTTGCATTTTATTCACGCCTTGAGCGAATATAATATATTGGTATATATATTAGTAGATGTTGTATATGTTTTGCATCCGCGCTAGTCCAGTCCCCGCTCTGTCGTTAGTAAGCTAACCTAACGGGTAATGACGGGACCCAGTGGCGAATGCGGATGGCATATACGTACATCAGTATATTTTCGTTCTTTTTGGTGTGATCAATTGATGGGACTGCATTGATTCGGATCAATGCAAGTTTAAAAACAAACCTAATCTGATGTTGTTGGAACACTTTTCAAAAAGCTGTTATTGCAAGGACGTTCACTTTTGTTTTGCATCGCGGTATTCATTTAGAATATCCTGCTCCTCAGTCGACGAGGCAAGGGCCGAGATCCCTTCACCGGGAGTGACCCCTTGGACAAAAAGTTTGCGTCAGGGCATTAACTTCACTATAGCCGATTACTTTTGCTTTGCATCGCGGTATTCAGTTGGAATATCCTGCACCTCATTCTACGGGGAAAGAGCCGAGATCCCTTCACCGGGAGTGACCTCTTTAGCAACGGTTTTCGTCACTATATTTTCAAAAAGCTATCAGTTCCTTCAACGATATCAAGTTCTTTACGTTAAAGGTTTTCGCCAGAAACCATTCGTAGCCCTCCGTCGTTTCAGACGGGTAGCACGTAGTATTCATGCTGTGTTTGTTGACCTTCGTCAAGGCATAGTGTATGGTAGCTGCTTGTTACCTTTCTGCTGCATAGATAGATGCGTTGGTTTGGGACAGTCGTATAGCCTTGTTGACCTTCGTCAAGGGCTTGTACGGGTGGATTCAAATCAACCTGGAGAATGACGGGTAGAACTTGACATGTGACTTATGATTTGTTGGCCTTCGTCAAGGTCATAAGAGCATGGGGCAGAAATCACATCGGGAGTTTCAAAAGAACTGAAACTTGCCAGATATGTGCATACCTTCTAGAGTGTGATTGCGTGAGCGGATTCCGTCACGTTATCATGCGGTGATAGTTGGATCCCGATTCCCACTGAAGAGTTAGTTTACTCCTCGGGTGACTCCGACTAATTCTTCTTTCAGGTTTGGAGGAGAATTTGAGGTACAGTGGGAGGTTTCCAGATTAGATAAATTGGTGACCATTCTGATCTAGGTTAGAGTGCACGCTGAGTGTTTTCTTTTCTCTCTCTCTTTGGCAGCGACCATTGACCCGACCCTAAGACTTTGACTCAGTGACCAAGTTGACCGAACCTTCTTAAACACCGGCTTTTGGATTGTCAGAGTTGCAAACCTCATTGCCACTCCTACTTTTACCCTTTTCTCCAGGACACCCCGTTTTACTACGAACGTCCACTTCCATTGGACAAAACCATCGTATGGTTAGATACGAACTCGAAAGAATTTATTCGAGGATGGTTTCCGGTTCTGGAGAAAACGGATAGGATTATTCAGTTGTCTTTTCCTTTTACCCTCTCTCATGTTACGAGTACTCCTTGGTTTAGGGGTAGTACACCTATTACGCAAATTGGATTGTCTTCTTCCAAACCTTAGGCTGGTGCCGACCGGTAGGGAATGAAGAAAACCAATTAGCATAACGATGGTGTGCAGAAGGTATTAAGTTCAGACAAAGCAAGGGATTAGTAAGAGGGCAAAGTAAATTGCAACAGATATTCACGACCAAACCAAATATTTCGTTACCACTCCCACATCACCTTTGTATTTCTCCAGGACACTCCGTATCACTACGAAGATCCACAGTTTATTTGGATACTCCATCGTATGGTTATATACGAACTCGAATGGAACTTGTTCCAGTTCGGGGATGGATTCTGGTCCAGGAGAAATAGGAATAAGGTTTATTCGGTTGTCTTTTATCTTCACCCTCTCTCATTGCGAGTGTTCCTAGGATTGGGACAGTACACCCATTATGCTTATTGGATAGTCTTCTTCCAAACCATAGGCTGGTGTCGAACGGTAGGGAAGGAAGAAAACCATTTGGCCTAAAGGGGTGTACAGAAGGTAAAGACTAAAGACATATGAAGGGATTTGGAGAGGTGGCAAAGAACTATACGGTTACAGTCGTGAATCTGGAAGAGGCATTACTAGGAATACCAGAATACCCTATCGGAACATTTCAATGTTTCAGTTTCACTGTGTAATGTTAAAGGAAAACTGATTTCCCGATTAGATACTTACTCCAGGGTATGTATTTACCAGGTACGATTCTCACATCTGTATGGTTTTACAGATGATGAGTGGGAGTAAGTTATTGGGAATTGGGTGATTATCCTCATTATATCGGGATTCGTTGTAATCGGTGATATTTGAGGAAATCACCTGGGCTGTTTGCCGGTTGACAAATATTTGGTTTTGAATATCCGCAGTTATGCACCAATTTCAAATTGATATATCTGTACGTCTATTTTCATAGAGTGAGATATACCTTTCTGAAATTATGTCTACGACATTTACCTATATCAGTGGATGGTTAGGTAAGGAGCATTAAACAGCGGTGTAATTCTTCTTAACCATAAGTACAGTTTTCAACCTACGACACACAGTGAATGAGTTATCAGACTCAAGGGACTTATACAAAGGATTGTATATTGTCCAGGGTCCATCAGGACAAAGGGGTTGGTCCTCGTACTACATTCAGTTTACTTATGACTTCTCTAGTTTTTAGACAAGTGTTTCGTGGAAACACAGGATCTGAATTTTGAGAAGTTATAGGTATTTGAATAGAGTAGAGAACCAGTTATAGCAAGTATCGGGATTCTTCAAAGAGATCGAAGATGTAGATACTTGTGTATGGTATTCAGTTGATAGTAATGATAAAGAGATCTTGCTTCTCTTTCAGGTTACTCATAATTGGAAGCATTCCTGAGTTGAGTAACGCTGATCGGCCTCCTTCCGTTTAGTTGACATGCGCTGGGGACAGCTGCATGATTTGAATCTGGTTCAATTAAATCAGTGCCTCTGTTTCTATATTGGATATAGAACAGTTCATATCTTAACGATGTTAAGGTACGGGGAGTTGTCCGGTTTATGATTAAAACCAGACACTGGACAACTCAAGGCACGTTTCTGTAATGGCTGTTTGTGGGTTGACCCAGGCTATGACGAGGGTTGACTTTCTACCATCTGGATGAACAATAGCGATATTGTTCTAGACTCGCCACAGTTTTAATAAAAATGGATTTTTTCAGAAAACAGTAGTGGGAGTATGGTAGAACTGGAAGTGATTCCAGAACCACAAACGATTACTGAAGATTTGATAAGGAACCTAAAGATTCAATCTGGTTTGACATTCCATTGGCCACTCCGCGGATAAGGTGGGTAACTTCAGGCACCCGAGAGGTACTACGGTAGCCTCAAGGACGGTGACAGGGAAGTTCTTGTTTACCCACACTTGCCATTGCTGTTGTTCCAGGTTACGAAACCCGGCGGGAGGATGAGTATAGCGTCGTTCTAAACCAGTTTTAGGAGTGTACGTCTATATGACTCTGCCAGAGGGTTGTCGTAGTCAGTGGGAGCAGCGGAAGCATTGGTGGACAGGTTGCTTATGTCTATTTATAGACTAGAGCAGATGTAGCGGAGATAGATCATCTGTTTCTGACGTGACAGTCATGGGTTTGACTTCATCAGAATAGGGGATGGATCTGTTGAGAAGGTAGTAGGGTGTGATATCCTGGTATTTGGATGATATACACAGAGTAGGAAAAGAAACTCCTACACTACGATCGGTTATACTTTGGTCGTCACACAGTTGTTTCTCCACAAAGGAAATGGATTTTATATCAGACATACTGGTTATTAGATCTATAGTCTTAGATCTAGATTTGGGTGGTTTCCCAATCAGGGTACTTGACAGCATTCTAAGAGTATTTAGGATGGACGACTCCTGGCACGGTAGTGTACCTACAGGTAATGGAGTCACCCTCTCTAAAGGTGTCTTACAGACTAAAGGGGAGAGGGACGTGCATGATTGGCAGATCACTTGCTCAGGCAATTGAGTCAATCATGAGATGTCAAGTACCACACCAGATGTTGTTCTTGCACTAGATGCAATAAGTTGACATTAATCCAATCCTGGAGAAACAGTCGGAAGCAGTTTTAGAACATAAGTGGATGTTCTAGGGATATGATAACGACAGCCTCATTCAGGAGACAGTTATCATTCCAGGCTTCCAAGGTGACATGGACGACAAGGAGGTTGTCAGAGTTATAGTTTTCCTTCATATGAGGGGCAGTATTTTGGACAGGTGGTCCAAGGCAATACTGAGGGAGGCATGGCGCGCAGGATACTTATTAAGTTCAGTTGACGATACAGTCTAAGATGTTTGGATTTGGAGTTCATTTATGAGCTAGGTCCCATCAGACATCCAGACATATTCTGAGACAGGTATTGCTCTTTTCGGGAGATGGCTTTCTCCGTGAACTTGAGATATAGAGAGACATAGAAAGAAACAACTAAGCGGATCCACTCACTGAGGCTATTCCTCGAACGCAATAGTTCCGCAAACGAGCTTTGTGAGACTGACTAGTAGAGGAGTTGGATGTTCGGTATCACACGGGCTGTGAGTGTGCGACATCGCAATAATTAGCCTTGAGTGCAAGTGGGAGATTGTTGGAGATAGTGCCCTCAGAATCAATTATTAGGTCACAGGTACGTGATTGTAATGATTGAGGGAGGACCTATCCCGGTAGGACAGTCTTACTCGAGATGATAGTATGCTATCTGGTTTACCTTTATCATCGTGTACTGCTTGAGGTGACCTGACACGTCGCTATTACACGTTGATAGAGCCCCTAGGATTCTTGCTTGACCACCAGCAGTATGAGGGCGATCATATAAGTGGGAGCTAGGGGTCTATAAGCTTATCCTTAAAAGGTCCCTAGTCGTGGGAGTTTCGAGACTGGGCATCGATACTCCATTAGTAGACTAGTGTATACAGTCGAGACCCCGACGAGGGGCGGTGGCCGGTCTCACAAGCCACTGGTGTCAGTTGGATCACCTAAGATGTATACAGGTGCTCATTGGGTTATGAGTACACCGGACAGGACTCGCCGGGAACATGCTAGTTGGTCATATACCAGACGTCAGATGGCAGTTCCCTGGTGACATGTGTGCAGGTTAGTTCATCGACCTGGGGATCGTCATTTGTCTCGTGTGAGTTCCCACTGTACTTTGATTACTACCCTACCACGGCTCAAAGGAGTCGTGCAAACAGGTTTTAGTTGGGTACAGTCCCGAGCCACATGGAGGCAGTGAGCGTATCTTCAGGGGTTCGTCTCTCCCGGTATTGGGGGTGAGGTCGTGCTGTGTCTAGGAGAGCCATTACACAAAGTCCTTGGCCAAGGCAAGGAGATTTACTGGTAGGTATTCCAGTAGTATCTCAGGGTGTTCTGGGCTATACTCCGACACGACTTGTACCGCTTTTGGGGGTCTGACTTTTACCAACCCCCTAGGCCCGCCATGCGATACTCATAGAAGAACGGACCGGACTGCACGGATATTGTCACTGACAGGCTCAGTAGGGTTGTCAGGCTGAGCTCGCTCACAGACGTCCCTTTTGGTCAATACCTGGTGGCCCGTTATGTATTGGCTTATACCTCTAACGTGCTAGTGGTTAAATCCACAACCAAGGTGTTGATGAGTCTTTAGAGTCCCCCACATTCAGTTACTCAGCTTTCGGGCGAAAGGTTGTAGAGGCCGTATGGAGATATGGCAAGGTCCGATCAGATACGTGCGGTATTGCACGGATCAGGATCGAACAGTTTGTACTATAGGCCGTATGGTTATATGGCAGGGTTTGATCAGATACGTGCGGTATTGCACGGATCAAGATCGAACAGATATTACTAGCCGGCTTTGGTATAAGCCGGATCCTAGTATAGTACAGTGGAGATTTTGTCTCATTGCATTTGTATTTCGGTCGAAATACAGATGCGGGTGTGTATGCACAATATCGGGGTTTTTTCCTGTAATTTATTACGGGACCAGTTTTCTGGAGTTGCCAGTTTGCTTTCCGTTTCGGCCAATTTTCCTTTGTATCGTTCATTGGCCGATGTTTGGTGGAGGAGGGTTTATTTGCATTGTTGCAAATAGGCTTTTTGTGGAGGGGGTCTTTGCTTATTTTGGCATCATGATGGTTTTCATGATGTGCACCATCATTGACTTCTCCTTCTCATGATGGATTGACTTTGTGGACTTGATGGTTGTGGTTGTGTGTGGTTTTTTGCTTGTGATCATATTCTTTCATGATGCCCTCTTGCATGATGGTTCCACCCACCCCCTTGTCTTGGTTCTTTCTCTCTCCTATCACACATGGGAACAAGGGGGGCCGGCCATTCCTTGGAGGATGGGGGGGAATTCATTTTTCATGTGTGGCAATTTTGGTTCTCATGGTGCCAAGGAAAAATGCTCTCTTGTTCATCCAAAAACATCTTTTATTTCCTCCACCAAAATGGCAATTCCACAACCCCAAAATGAGACTTCTTCACTACATATTCTACAGCGAATCTTGGGCACGTCGAGTAGCCGGCTTCGTGCCCGAGTTGCCTCGGCATTGAGGTGGGAGCCCGTAAACAAAGTAGGCGATGTGGTGCACTTCCGGCGACGAGGAGGAGACAGGATTTTCCGCAGGAGATCGGGACTATGACGAGAAGACCGGAGGACTTGGATCGTCGGTATATCTCTATTCCCTTTCTTGTTGATAGCTAGGACTAGTTAGTGGTTCGATCCGGGTATTAGTGCGCGGCAGTTTGCCAGTTCAAGAAAATTTAAAGTTTATCACCGCTTCCGCTTTTGGCCGTCGGATTGACGGCCGGGGCGCCGCCGTGCACTTACACATAGCATAGGAAACTCCTTCCCTATCAAGAGTATGTCATCCACGTACTCTACGAGGATTGTCACCATACTCCCTACTACCTTTTTGTTTATACAAGGTTCATCTACCATTTTGATGATGTCAACTTCTTTGACTAACACATCAAAATAGACGTTCCAACTCCGCGATGCCTGCTTTATCTTATAAAGCATCTTGCACACGTTTCCGCTGCTCCCACTGTCTACGAAGCCCTCTGGCTGTGTACTTATAGACGCCCTCTTCTAAAACTTCATTTAGAAAAGCTGTCATGATACCCAACCACCAGATATCGTAGTCATGGTATGTAGCCGTGGCAAGTAGGATCTGGATGGACTTAAGCATAGCTACTTGAAAAGGTTTCATCATTATCCACGCCTGGTCGATGACGAAAGGCTTTAACAAGTCTAGCTTTGAAAGTCTCAACTCTTCCATCTACACCAAGTAATCTTCTCAAGATATACTTGCTCCTGATGGGGATTTAACCCTTCAGATATAGCAACCAAAGTCCATACTTTGTTGGTGTACATGGATTCCATCTCAGATCACTAAGCATCCAGCCATTCTTACAGAGTCCCACTCCTGATGGCCAGCTCGAAGCTAGTTGGGTCATCATCTCATGATGCAATCCTCGCTCCCACTGTCATAGAGAAACCGAAGTATCTCTCAGGTGGGTGAGGAACCCTACTAGATCGGCGGAGAGGCTGAGATTCGTTGGAATCTACTGAATCCTTTGGTTCTATCAAATAATCAGCTTTAGTTTGTATAGATGGAACCTTTCCAGTTTTACATAACTTACCTTGCCTCGAGCTTGTCCGGATTATGCTTTTAGACATAGCCGGGACAACCCCAAATCTTAACCAACTTAAGATATGGGCTCTTCCCTTATCATATCAAATATGAAGTGGTAAGCAACTGATTTGATTTGAACCCTATTCAATAGGTATGCAGCTTCTCAAGTGCATAACTCCCAAAAAGGAAATAGGTAACTCAGTAGTACTCATCATAGAGCACACCTTATCATATAGGCTGTGATTGCTCCACCCCGATATACCATCGTTCTATGGTGTATTCGGAGGAGTAATGCTGAGAGAGAATCTCATTCTCGTTTAGAAAAGTCCAAGAATTTCGTGCTCAAGTATTCTCCTCCTTGATCTCATCATAGGACATAATACTTATACCCGTATTTTGGTTCTCTACTTCTAACTTATATTCTGTGAATATCTCAAAAGGTTCGGACTTGTGTTTCAACAGGAACATATGTCTGAATCTAAAGCGATCATCAGAGAATGTAATGAAGTACAAAGAACCGGTCTTGGCATGTGTTGACAGGGGACCTAACATACATCAACATGTATCATCCCAAGAGTTCATTAACTCTTTCTCTGTTTCCAGTAAACGGAGCTATGGTCATCTTATCTCTGTGACATGACTGGCAAGTTTCACAAGATGTAAATTCAAACTGATTTAAATATGCATCTAAATGTAACTTCAGCTAGTCGGGTCACATTGATATGACCTAGTCTACAATACCTCAAGAACGATTCGTTCATTTCTGAACTCTTCCTCTTGTGTGTGTTCCGTACACTAAAGAACTATAGTTTGATTTAGAACATCAATGCTTTTAGATAACGTGCCTGAACCGATCTACTTTTGATATAGGAAATGTTCAAAACATAATCCAACAATACAAAATTATATCCTTTCTTTACTAATAAAGAGACTGATATGATTTTGTATATCAGGTTCGGTATCTAATAGCATTTGTTCAGAATCAATGTATTTGGAATACAGGGTGACAGTGACCAACAGACTTGGCTGCAACACTTGCCCCGTTTTCTGCCTCATGAAACTTATCACCCGTTCTTAGTCCTCCACCTTTCTGTAGCCCTATGTAACAGATTACATATCTGGGATCCTGATCTGGTATCACATACCCAGGACGTAAAGGATACTGAGAAACAGTTCTCTGTAATGAACACACCAGAAGATGATGCATCATCATGCACTCTCCTCGTTTGGGCGGCACGGGAATTCTGGTAATCCCCAATTTCCTGCTCTGTCTTATAACAATTATAAGTTGGAGCGGGACCAACGTTCCCCAGCTCAGTATAACAAGCGAGTTCGTTCAAAAATCCGTATTATTATCTTGATTAAGGCGTGATATGGTCGCTACCTGGAGAGAGAGAGAAGAAAACACTCAGCATGCGCTCTTGCAAGAATAGATTGGTTATTATTTTATCTAATCAGGATGGCTCCCACTGCTTTTTATCAAATCTCACTTCAAACCCAAAAAGGAAAGACTAGCCGGGATTAATTAACCACTATAAGTTCGCCAATCTTTCAGCCAGGCCAGTGTCGGTACTTTGAGGGAGGTCCCCCGTGCTTTCGCACGAACCTAATTAATGTAAACCTCGTTTTCCCAGAGGCGTAACCTCATTGACACCTTTCTAGACACCTACTTGATCGGCTAATTGTAATGTATAAAATTCTCCCAGGATTAACAATTACTAAAAGCGGGTATCGGGATCCAACTATCTCATAGAAGGTATGCAATCTCATTGCAAATTTCAACACTTGAAATTCCCGATAATTTTGCCCCAAGTGATCTATGACCTTGACTGAGTCAACAAACCATAGACCGCAAGTAAAGTTCAACCCGTCATTTCCTTATTGAATTAAACCCACCCGCACGACCCTTGACTGAGTCAACAAGGCCGCACGCCTACCCTAATCCAATCTGCATCATATGCATAAGCAGATAAATAGTAATCAGCTACCGCACACTACGCCTTGACTGAGTCAACAAACGCAGCACGAATACTAACTATTACTTATCTGAAATGACGGAGGGCTACGTCAGGTTTTTAAGAAAACCCTTTGCGTAATGAACTTTATATCGTTGTAGAATCAAATGATTTTAAAAAATGGAGTGTTTTTTAGGCTTTTCTAGTTTTGCTAAAGGAGTCACTCCCGGTGAAGGGATCGTCGGTCCTTTCCTCATCGAATGAGGTGCGGGATATATCATATATATCACTGTGCAAAGCAAAAACTCTTAAAAGTAATCAAAAGACAAACCGAGTGTGTAGCATCTGCCAGTTATTGCTAAAGGAGTCACTCCCGGTGAAGGGATCTCGGTCCTTTCCTCATCGAATAAGGTGCAGGATATAACATTTATACCGCTGTGCAACGCAAGAACTGTAGCTACCCTTTTTATTTTGAAATTCGATTCTGCAAAATCTTAGGTTTCTTTTATTTCATTAATCACATTAATGAAGTCCCATCATTTAAGTACCTAAACATCACAGATAAATACGACGCACACTTATGCCATTCGCATTCGCCTCGATGTCCTCTCGTGCACCGTTAGGTTAGGTAACTAACGACAGAGCGGGGCAGGGCTAACGCGGGTGTAAAACATAAGTAACGCCTATATAATATATCATATATACTATATACTGTATCTATCACAGAACATCACATGATCACATCACAGATATCGCAGCAGAAGAATCATATGAAATATTGGATATACTAGGACGTCCGTGTTTTCAATACGAGCCAGCATAAAACACGGATTCCACGGTCGTGATGAATAGCCAAACCCACACCCCTAGACCCCTACGAGAGCGGCAAGCAACCCTACCAATTCTAGAGTTAGGAGACCCGGACTCGACTCCTTGAGTTGGTCTCCGACTGGACTCCAGAACCCGGTTACTTGTGCTCCCCTCCTTGGGTCTATCCTTATGCGGAAAAGTAAATAATATACAAAGGGTGACAACTTCCGCAACCTGGAAGTGCCCCAATAAAAGAATATTATATACAAGTTTTTACATGAATGAAAATGAAAAACACTCATCTCACATAAAAACCCCCGGCTATTCAAACAGGACGATCCAATATAACATATCCAGCAACACATAACATCACATGTCATCAACGTAAGTAAATATGCGTATCCCAATTGTCGTTGACATATAGCAACGAAACCGGCGATATCAGATATTACACTTACGATCACAGAAAAGAAAGTGTAAAACTACAACAGTTGGAATCCGCAACCTCCATAGACATCGCATGCCTAACTATTATAAACCCCGCATTTTAGTCTCATTATCGAAAACTCTTTTCAATATCAAGTCGGGCAATTCAGCAAGATTCCCGACATCCTGATCGAATGCTCGTCGCAAACTTTAGTAGGCGGCCGCACCCCGATACCGTCGACGAAGTGCACCAAGGCGGAACACCGCTACCGCGAGCACCCGGACGGCTGCTTTCGGCGACGGGGTTCTCCTACAGTCACTTGGTCGGGGCTATGGAGTGAGGCTGTCTATTAAGTTTACCCGGCGAGTATCCGCGTACGCTACGTGATTGCGACGGACTTTTGATCAAATCAAAATTCCGTGGCAACCGATCAAGTGAGACTAAACTGCTATATTTATAACATTCATTCAGTTATCTCATAACTTATTGTGAATTCCAATTATTGTATCCCATTCCAGATAAATAGAAAATGTTAAACTTTCCGATCGAACATTCAAACACCCAAGTTTTCCCGATACAGATCAACTCATGAAATTAGTTCAAAGACATTCACTTCATGCCTCAGTACCAACGGTCCAGCCGTAGAAGGGTCAAGCCAACGCCTCACATGTGGCACGCCGTACTGCCCCAAACCCGAAGGTTCAAAGGGCAGTTCAAGACGGTCACATAATCGAGTTAAGGTTTGTTGTCTTCTAGAGGGTCCATCGCGTTACTTGCACTACTTAGAACGTCGTTAAACTACGGAAAAATCCAACACTTGGAAATTTCCCGACAGGGGAAAAGGTGGGTATTTATATCCGGTCGAACTTTTTTAACATATTCAAAAATTATCCGGAAAGCCAAATAGACAAAGTTAAATAATCCGATCGATTCATCGAATCCCCAAAACAACCGCAGAAAATTCAACTCTTGAATAAATATTAAAAATTCCCAGAAAACTCAACACCTGAAAACATGAATTACTGTGCAAAAATTAAACAGTGATAACACTTATTGGCCGCGGAACCGCCGCAGAAGCCAAGCTTCTACCGCGGTTCCGCCGCACTGTAGCAGCTTAACTCAAAAATTTTTGCATCGTAATTCTTAGTTTTTCCTGCTGAATTTTTTAAGAATTTTTAATCTGGAAAAAACCCAGTTTTTAGAAAAAGTCCAGAGAGCATGTTTGGTTTAGGGTTTCAGGTTCGTTCGGGTTTCAAACTTCGTCTACGCATCGCATAAGGCTCTAGCTAGTCTCTGATACCACTGTAGGGTTCCTAGGCACTCTCAAGAGGTCTCACAAGGCATCAACCATGCCAATTTCAAATTTTAGGGGTGCCGAGAAACCCTAGACTACGGATCGTTAACTAGATGTCTAGGCGACCAAAGCAACTAGTTTACAACTAAACTAAAAGAACGGAAATACAACCTTTGTAGATCCGGTCCTCCACCTCCACGGCTCCGTGATGAAGTCCTCTCCGCTGTCCAAATGCAATCCCGGGCTCTAGCGTCGGCTTCATCGGAGAAATGGGTGGGCAAGGTCGTCGGCTTCGTGCCGAAGATGATCTACGTCGAGGCATCACAAGATCAAGCTCCCACTTCACCAAGTCATGAAACTTGTGAAGAAAACACCCTATACTTCTTGGCAAGAGGTAGAGGATGAAGAAATAGGAAGTGGGTAGACTTTAGAATTGGATTTCTCACTCATTTCATCAATCCACCATTGATGAAGTCAAGCTTCTTCATCTTAAAGAAGAAGAAGAAGAAGAAGATAATGTTATGATGAGTATAATCAAATAGAAAAGAAAATTAATTCTTATTATAATTTTAACCATGGTAAAGTGTAGAGAATTAACTTAGGTTAAATGAATGGTTAGGGTTTAGGAGATGAAGACAAAAGAGTCACGTTGGTCAAAGCTTCATGAAGCTTCAACAAGCTTCATGTTGAAAGCAACCCTTTTGTTTTTCTTTTCTCATTTCTTTTAATCCAAATTAAAAGATAAATGAAAGAATAAATATATAAAAACCCTAACCATTTACTTAACTAAGGTTTAACTCTTTACACAATCATGTATCATCAAACATGATACAATAAAGTGCACAAAAAATATATCAAATATACAATGTGCACAAGCGAGTGAGAAAATCCATTTAAAGTGAACCAATACTAGTTAATGCAAAGCAATATATCAAATATATAATTACACATTAGATCATTGAATAAACACTTGATTCAATGATCCGGTCATATCGCATATAACCGACCAGTATCCAATGTATCGGCTTATCGAATCAATCCTCGATTCGATAACTAGGTTATATCGTATACAACCACTTGACACATTAATCGCGAGAATAGAATGTGGTGTCACATACACGCATTATTCTCGGTCCAGCAAATATCTCATACGCGCTCCTATTTCGTTTCGCTTGAGCCAGGAAACCTCTGTATAGGACTCTAAAGACTCGTCAATACGCCGGCAGCAGATGATGATCATATCAAGCGCCCACAAGCCGCAAGCGGTCTGTTAAACATAACGGCCACCCGGGTATTGAGCGATCAGAAGATCGACGAGCAAGCCCGCTCACACTCCTGTGAATCTAACCAGTAACACTTACCGTACAGTCCGGTCTGATCGTCTGATATGTCGCATATCTTGCCTAGGGGTGGTAAACGTCAGACCCCAATAGCTCGATAAGTCGTGTCGATATGAGGTCTATAACAATTCGAGAAACTACTGGTAACACTTACCAGTAAATCTCAGCAACCCTGGCCAGGGATTTCCGGTTATGGACAATCGAACACAGCGCAGCATCAACTCCCTATACCGGGAGAGACGAATCCCCTCCTATCGCTCATTGCCTCCATGTGACTCGGGACTGTACCCAAAAACCACCGTTTTGCACGCCCTCTTGGACGTGGTAAGGTGGAAATCAAAGCACAGTGGGAACCATACAAGACTCTATGACGATCTCGGGTCAACAGACTACTCTGTACCAGTGTCACCAGAGAACTGCCATCTGACGTAAGGTATAATACCAACTGGGAGTTCTCGGCGAGTCCGTCCAGTGTACCCAGTCTCCACTGAGCACCCGTATATCATCTCTGATGTCAAACACCAATGGATATGGGATCATCCATCGCCCATCTGTATGGGTCGAGAAGGTATACGCTAGTCTACTCTGGTATATCGATGCCCCGTCTCGATACACCCACGACTAGGGACCTTGAAGGATGTACTTATGGACTACCATGTTCCCACTAGTATGATCCGCATCATAGTCCAGGTAGTCAAGCACACATCCTAAGGGCTTTACCAACATGTAACTTAGAGACAATGAGTGTACACGTTAAGGTAAAGACCAACCAGATAGTATACTATCATGTCGAGCAAGAAAGTCCTCCTTATATATGTCCAAGCATCCACTACAATATACATCCTATGTACAGTAATGGCCTCTAGGGCATCCATATAACTAACAAACCATACCCGATTTAAAATTTAGACGTGCCGAACAACCCAAAACGAGGATCTTTGCTAGATAATTAGGGTTACACCTGCAAGTAAACATCTTTACAACTAAGAGTGAGGGATTACAACCTTTGTAGTCCACTCCTTCGCTTCATAAGCTCTGAGTAGTCGTAGCTTCGCCGTGATCCATGATGTCCCAGACTCAAGAGAAACTCCACAACCCGAATGATCCTTGCTTGCTCGTAGTCTTCCTTTTCAAAGATGATCTACCTTGAAGTTCCTTTAACTCAAGCTCTTTCTCACTAATGAGGTAAACACCCTAATCTAATTGGCTAGATTAGATGAGGATGATGAAGTAGGATTTATGCTCTCTTTTATTATTAAATTCTCACACTAATTCCTCACAAATCTCAAAGCTAGAAAGCTTGGCAAGGAGGAAGAAGAAGAAGATGAATGAATAATTCCTTTTGTGATGAATAATGAAAAATGATATATGATTACAAATGCAACCATGGTCAAAGATGACAAGGCAAACCATTATAGAGAGTTAACTAGGGTTAAGAGTGTGGTTTGGTTAAGGAAAATATCTCACAAAATATGCATCATAATATCTTTGCAAGAAACAAAAGAAAAGCTTCTAAAAGATTCATGAATAAGCTAACCCAAATCAAACCCTAACCATGTTTAATCTCCACTAATCATGTTGCATTAGTAATTATAACATGTTACAATATTATCACATATATAAAATTTATTTTGTAACAAAAGAAAATATTACAATTAACATATATCGCATATATATCAATGTATTATCCGGTGAGAAAATGAAATAAAAAAGCGAGCCAATATTAGATAATGTAATGTAATATATCACATATATAATTATACATTAAATTGTCGAATCAACACTTGATCCGACAATCCGTCTATATCGAATATAACCGACTAATATATCATGTACCGATTCATCGAATCAACACTTGATCCGATGACCCGGCTCATATCAAAATATCGCGAGAATATAATTCGGTATCTCATATCGTATTATCCTCGGTCCTGCACATATCACATATGTGCTCCTACTCCGTTTTGCCTGAGTCAAGAAACCTCTGTGTAGGACTCTAAAGAATCGTCAATACGCCGGTAGCAGGTGATGATCATATCAAACACCCACAAGCTGCAAGCGGTCAGCTAAACGTAACAGCCACCAAGGTATTGAGCGATCAGAAGATCGACAAGCAAGCCTGTACATTCTCCTGTTAATCCAATCAGTAACACTTTCGTACAGTCCGGTCTCTTCGTCCGATATGTTGCATATCTAGTCTAGGGGTGGTATACGTCAGACCCCAGTAACCGATAAGTCGTTTCGATGTGAGGCTAATAACAGGTCGAGAACCTACTGATAACACTTACCAGTACTACTCAATATCCTCCCTGGCCAGGGACTTCTAGTTATAGCCAATCGAACACAGCACAACATCAACTCCCTATACCGGGAGAGACGAATCCCCTCCTATCGCTCATTGCTTCCATGTAAGTCGGGACTGTACCCAAAAGCCACCGTTTTGCACGCCCTCTTGGACGTGGTATGGTGTAAATCAAAGCACAGTGGGAATCACACAAGACACTATGACGATCTCGGGTCTACAGACTACCCTGTACCAGTGTCACCAGAGAACTGCCATCTGACGTTAGGTATAATACCATCTGGGAGTTCTCGGCGAGTCCGTCCAGTGTACCCAGTCTCCACTGAGCACACGTACTCCATCCTTGATGTCAAATACTGATGGATATGGGATCATCCATCGCCCATCATATGGGTCAAGATGCGTATACGCTAGTCTACTCTGGTGTATCGATGCCCTGTCTCGACACACCCTCGAATAGGAACAGTTATAGGATGTACTCATCGACTATTCTGGCCCCACTAGTATGATCTTATCATAGTCCTAGTAGTCGAGTACATATCCAAAGGGCTTTATCAACATGTGAGAGTAAGACAATAAACTAATATAAGTCAACATGTTAAGATAAAGAGAAACCAAATAGCATACTATCATGACGAGCAAGAAAGTCTTCTATATATATATCCAAGCATCCATTATAATATACATCATATTTACAACAATGGCCTCTAGGACATATACATAACTAACAGAAACCACTACATGGTCGCGGATCCACAGCCAAACATGGGTTTTGGCCACGGTTCTGCTGCCAAAAAGTGCCCGTGTCGGTGCAAAGTTCATGACGGTGTGGCGGTGCGTTGACTAGTCTTCTTAGGGTATATTTGTAAATGCAGATGTGTATCAATTGTAATCCTAGGGTTTCTATGCTCTATAAATAGAAATCCTAAACCTCTCTTTGAGGTATGCCTCTTTTCATTGATAAAAAATTCAGAATCATTTGTAATGTTTTGAGAGCATCAATAAAGTAAGTAGATTCTTTTTATTGCCCTAGTTCTTAATTTTATTTCTGCCTTAGTATAGATTTATTATCTGCCCTAGTTTCAATTAGATTAGAACTTTTTATTAATCTTCCGTAGTTTAGATAGTTAATCTTTTAAAAACAAAACTCATAAAAATGTCTTCTATCAATCCCCTAATGAGTGAGTAGTTCCTCACTTGTTAGGGTTAGGAATAGGAAAGGTTTGAGTGATGAAATCTCTCACCCCTTTCTTGCCCATCACATATTAATTAATAGGACTCCATGCATACATAGACACGCCGCTCCCTACGGCACCGTACCCACGAGGTAACGGTGATACCGTAGTATAAAAGACCAGTTGTGCATGTTTTCCATGGAGGTTAGGGCAAGAATTAAGAAAGGACGGACAAGGACCTAGAGGAAAAAACATCGTTTCTTCCCGATCGTCCAAATCCCCTTTATTAATTATTACCATAACACCTAAAGAGATCTAAATTAGGGCATTGAAAGCGGTGAGAAATCTTTAATTTCCAAACTTAATCTAAACCTAACCCTAGCAAGATTCTAATCCTAGTCTAAATCAACTTAGTTTTTAGTGATAATCATCCCAACACCGTTTGGAATTAACTCGTTAGAACAATTAGAAAATACACAACATCCTTGTAGACCGACACGTACTCACCAGCTAGCTACCAAGCGACGCCGTTCTTGATTGCGGTAAAAAATTCTTTGATCGTAAAGCCTATCACACACAAATCAAATGGCGCCGTTGCCGGGGATGGCGTAGTATTTTCTTTTTGCAATTTCGGGTTAATATAAAATCATAAACCTCAAAAAAACTTAAAAAAATTTAAAAAAATTTAAAAATTTTATCATCTTGTTTTGTTAGAAGGGTGCTTTCGTTAGAATTTTGCCGGATCGACGAACAAATTCGGATCTGGAAAAATCCATAGGGCGAAACAGAAAACTGAAGATCTGAACAACAGAGGATTACCGGAACAGAGGAGCAGAAGAGGTTTGGAGGCTTGAACCACTTAGAGAACCTTGTTTCCGCCGCCGAACCATACCTTGGACCGTGGATCCGCCGCGGATTGCTGACGTCAGCAACCCGAAACTCCTCTGTGAGCTTCCTTTCTCCTTCTCTGAACCCCCTGATATCTCCTTTGTAAAATTTGCTTGCAGGATACTTTGCGCCAAAAATTTCTCCTCTTCTCCAATAATTGATCTTGTGCAGGATTCTTTGCGCCGAGCTAAAAAAAAATATTGTTTGAAAGTGATTGTGTTTACTGTTTTGCATATCTAAATTGACTTTAAGGGGCTTGAACACCAATCTAGATTTGGTGGGGATTTCATTACCCTTCCCAGGACCCCAGAAATTGTAAGTCCACGTTACCCTTCTCCGGTTCTTTGGGGTTGCGGAAATGGTGAAAAACGATTTTTCTAGGGTGGTAAGAGGGACTCAAAATACGGATCTTAGTTAAACAACTACCTAACAACCTAACTAGGAGTTTTACCTACTCGGTTAGGGGGTTATACCTTACTTGAATTCCTTCGTCTTCAACTCTTAGCGGTGTACGGATCGGCCTCACCTCGTCGTCTCCTCGCGCCGAAGATGGATCCACCTGAAAGCTTCTACCTTTTGGCTTCTACTTCAAACTCGAAGAAACTAGAACACTTGGCTTGCTAGACCTTGTGAACTAGGATGAGTAGAGGAGTGTAATGGTGTTTTTATCTCTAAGGCAATCGTTCTCAACTCATGAGAGGGAGTTACCTTGAGCTAGAGAGAGCAAGAGGAAGAGGGAGAGGTTGAGCAAGAGAGAGAAATGAAATGAAAGAATGAGTAAGTCTTTTGCCATCCAAGCTCTCATAATCCAAAAAAATGATAACAAGTAATAATAATTGAGTATAATGTGATGGTTGTTATCATGAAAAATGACAATATCATTTGTTGCATTAAATGCAATTTGTGAACAAAAGAAGCAAGCCAAAGTCAATGCAAACAAATGATAGCCATTGTCATGATGGTGGTCAACAAGTCCAACCTAGTCAACCGGTCAACAAAAGTCAACAAGGTCAACCCTTCAACCCTAGCCATGTCACTATAATACTTAATTAATATTATTGTTAATCATATTTCTAATTCTCATTAGGGTTTAGCAAAAGTAAACAGTCAACAACCCTAATGAGAATCCTCTGCCTTTGTCCCTGTCAACTATGCATACGCACCCGCATCCGCGTTCCAGGTAACACGAATACAAACGAGATAAAACCAATCCCAAAATGTATACTAGGATCCGGCTTAAACTAAAGCCCGCTAGTAAAAACTGCCCGGTCACTAAACGTGCACAAGTGCGCGAATGTGACCGAACCCTGTCGCAAAACCATGCGACCTCTACTCTTTTGCCTAAAGGCGAATAGCTCTTTGCGTGGGACTCTAAAGACTCGACACTACGCTGGCAGTGGGTTTAACCACAGAAAGCAAGTGGCACTAGCTGTGCGTAACGGCCCCCAGGTATATGCCGATAAGAAGACGGACGAGGTGAAACCCATCTGAACTCCTACTGGGCCTGAATGTGACAATCTCCGTACAGTCCGGTCTGTTCGTCTGAGAATATCGCATGGCGGGCCTTGGGGGGCGGTAAATGTCAGTCCTGTAATAGCGGTACAAGTCGTGTCGGAGTGTAGCCAAGAACACCCTGAGATAATACTGGAAACCTACCAGTATATCTCGCTTGCCCTGGCCAGGGACGACTGTTTGTAATGGCTCTCCGTGACACAGCACAATATCAACTCCCAATACCGGGAGAGAAGAATCCTGTCTAACCGTCACTGCCTCCAAGTGCTTCGGGAATGCACCCAACTACTACCTGTTTGCACGACTCCTTTGAGCCGTGGTAGGGTAGTAATCAAAGTACAGTGGGAACACACTCAAGGCGAAGTGACAGTGTCAAGTCAGCGGACTAAGCTGTACTCATGTCACCTGGGAACTGATAACTGACGATAGGTATAGTACCAACCAATCAGTTCCCGACGAGTCCTGTCCAGTGTACTCGTAACCTAACGAGCACCCGCATACTATCTCATGTACGACGTACTGACGGCTGTGGGACAGACCGTCTCCCCTGCTGGGATGAGAAGCGCAAACGCTAGTCTACTCCGGAGTATCGATGCCCTGTCTCGGTAGTCCTACGACTAGGGACCTGTATAAGGATGTGCTTGTGGATTACCCAGCCCCCATGAGTGTGATTGCCATCACAACGCTGGTAATCAAGCAAAGATCCTAAGGGCTCCACTAATGTGTATAGGTGATGTACTAAAACAAACACATGTACACATTAAAGTAGAAACAAACCAAGTAGCATACTACCATTTTGAGCAAGATTGTCTATACAACTGTGAATATCCCATGCTTCCATTAAGTAATATACAAACTAGTATGATACAGTAATGGCCTCAAGGGCATATACACTAACAATCTCCCACTTGCACTAAGGCCATATGCTGGCGTATCGAAGACCTATCATCTCGATCAGCCGCTCGAACTGAGTTTGGGGTAAGGCCTTCGTGAGTGGATCAGCAGTGTTATCTTCCGTAGCAACCCTCCGAACCTCAATCTCCTGGCGATCCACGATCTCCCTGATCAGGTGATACCGCCTCAAGATGTGTCTGGATTTCTGATGGGACCTGGGTTCCTTCGCAAATGCTATAGCCCCGTTGTTGTCGCAGTATAGAGGTATTGGATCAATAATGGACGGAACCACCCGAAGTTCCGTTAAGAACTTCCTCATCCAGAAAGCTTCTTTTGCGGCATCAGCAGCAGCGATGTATTCCGCTTCCATCGTCGAATCAGCAATGGTTTCCTGTTTGGAACTCTTCCAACACACCGCCCCTCCATTGAGGGTAAAGACAAAACCTGACATGGACTTGGAATCATCTTTGTCACTCTCGAAGCTGGAGTCAGGAAAGGCCTCGATCTGGAGGTCTTTTCCGCCGTACACCAAGAACATCTCCTTAGTCCTTCTCAGGTACTTGAGAATGTTCTTTACCGCTATCCAGTGTTTCTCCCCAGGGTTTGAATGATACCGGCTTACCACACTCAGTGCATAAGCTACATCTGGTCTGGTACACACCATCGCATACATTATAGAGCCTACCGCAGAAGCATAGGGTATAATAGATATGCGATCCCTTTCCCATTCAGTCTTGGGAGACATCTCTTTGGAGAGGGTGAACCCGTGACAAGCCGGTAGATTACCGCGCTTGGAATCTTCCATACTGAATCTTTTCAGTATGGTGTCGATGTACCTGGACTGTAAAAGTCCTAACATCCTCTTGGATCTATCACGATGGATCCGGATCCCCAGAATGTACGTGGAATCACGCAGGTTTTTCATGGAGAACCTGTGTGACAAGAACCCCTTGACAGATTGTAGCATAGGAATGTCATTTCCTATCAAAAGAATGTCATCCACGTATAATACGAGGAATACGACTGTTCTTGCTACAAATCAAATATAGATGCATGGTTCATCTGGATTTTTGATAAAGCCAAATTCTTTGACCGTTTCATCAAAACAGATGTTCCAACTCCGCGATGCCCGCTTTAGTCCATAAATGGACTTAAGAAACTTGCACACCTTTCCGCTGCTCCCACTCTGAATGAAACCCTCTGGCTGGTCCATATAGACACACTCCTCTAAATTTCCAATTAGAAAAGCGGTCTTTACATCCATCTGCCAAATCTCATAATCATGGAAGGCAGCATTGGCAAGAAGGATCCGAATGGATTTCAGCATATCCACTGGAGAAAAGGTTTCGTCATAGTCCAAACCAGGTCTTTGACGAAAACCCTTTGCAACAAGTCTAGCCTTATAGGTCTTAACCTGTCCATCTACACTAATCTTTCTTTTGAAGATCCACTTGCATCCTACGGGTTTTACCCCATCTGGAGCAATGTCCAACGTCCATACTTTGTTGGTGTACATGGACTCCATTTCGGTCTGCATTGCATCCAGACATTTTACCGAGTCAACGGTCTGAACGGCCTGCTGGAAGCTAGTAGGCTCATCATAATCAATGATGCAATCCTCTCTATCCCCGTCTATAAGAAAACCGGAGTATCTCTCGGGCGAATGAGACTGCCTACTACTCTTGCAGAGCGGCGTAGGAATGTCCTGTTCTTTCGAACCCTTTGGTTCTACTAAGCTTTCAGTAATAGTCTGTGGTTCTGGAATTTCTTCCGGTTCTATTGCGCTCCCACTTATTTCTTTTTCTAAGAACTGGTGTTCCAGAAAGTGGGCATTACAAGAAACAAAGACCTTTTGTTCCTCTGCGTAATAGAAAAGATACCCCCTGGAGTTCTTTGGGTATCCCACAAACTTGCACAGTACTGAGCGTGCCTCGAGTTTGTCCGCATGCTGCTTTTTGACAAAATCTGGACATCCCCAGATCTTCAGATACTGAAAATAGGGTTTCTTTCCGCTCCATATTTCATATGGTGTGGTAGGCACAGTCTTAGTTGGAACTTGGTTCAAAAGGTATGCAGCTGATTCTAGCGCATATCCCCAGAATGATCGCTGTAACTCAGCGTTACTCATCATGGAACGTACCATATCCAATAGGGTCCGGTTCCGTCTCTCCGATACACCGTTATGTTGCGGAGTGTATGGAGGAGTAAGCTGAGAGAGAATACCATTCTCTTTTAGGTAATCCAGGAACTCGGCACTCAAGTATTCACCACCTCGATCAGATCTCAGTGTCTTGATACTTTTGCCGTTTTGTTTTTCTACTTCATTCTTATATTCCTGGAATTTTCCAAAGGCTTCGGATTTATGTTTCATTAAGAAGACATGTCCGAACCATGAAAAATCATCCGTAAAAGTAATGAAGTAAGAATAACCGCTTCGCGCATGCGTAGACATTGGACCGCACACGTCGCTGTGTACGAGTCCCAAGAGCTCGCTCGCTCTTACTCCGTGTCCTATGAACGGAGTCTTTGTCATCTTTCCTTTGAGACAGGATTGACAAGTTGCATACGAATGATATTCGAACGGATCCAAATATCCTTCTGTATGTAACTTCGTCACTCTTCTCTCATTGATCTGACCCAGTCTACAATGCCATAAGAAAGCCTGATTAATTTCCGGAGACTTTCTTTTGTGTGTATTCTGGACATTGAAAATCTGTGGTTGGTTTAATATGTATATACCATTGCTTAATGTACCTTACCCAATCAGAACTTGATTAAGGTGAATGTTCACAACGTTACTTACAAATGCAAATTCATAACCTTCTCTAGATAATAAAGATACAGAAATGATATTACAAGTTGCATTGGGTACAAAATAGCAATTACGCAAAACCAAAACGTGTCCATCTGATAGTCCCAGGTGATAGTCCCCCACGGACTCAGCATCCATGCCAGCTCCGTTTGCAACTCTGAGGGTCATATCACCTGCCTTCAAAACCCTACGCTTTCTCAGTGCCTGCAAAGAATTACAGATATGTGATCCTGATCCAGTATCCAATATCTAGGAAGTAGAGTTTATTGAAAGACAGTTTTCAATAACATATACACCTGAAGCCGAAGCCGCAACTTGCTTCGGATCCTGGTTTCTGGCCTTCCAAGCCCTGCAATCTTTCTTCCAGTGTCCCTTCTTATGACAATAGAAGCATTATTCCTTTCCCACAAGGGGCCCCGCTATCTTTGTTGCTTTTGCTTTTCCCTTCGTATCCACTTTACTAACACCGCCCCTTGGTTTGGCGGGGTCTTTCTTCTTCTTTCCCTTGGCTTTCGCCTTGGATTTAGAAGAGGAAGATCCTCCTACAAACAAAGTGGATGTTTCCCTACCTTTCTGTAGGGTGCCCTCTGCACTCCTCAACATGTTGAGGAGCTCCGGAAGTTCAACTTCTTTTTCTTGTAAGTTGAAGTTCAGGATAAACTGGGCGTAAGTAGAAAGAAGGGACTGGAGAATCAAGTCCGTATAGAGCTCGTTCTCTAACGTGGTCCCAAGGTCCGCGAGCTCCTCAATAAAGCCAATCATCTTAAGCACGTGTTCTGCTACCGATGATCCGATGGCCAACCTTGCCGAAAACAGCTTCTTCGACACTTCGTATCTTGCGATACGAGATTGCTCTCAATACAGTTCTTTTGTATGGAGAAATATGGACTCGAGGTCCATATTCCCGTGCCTCCTCTGATGTTCATTGTCCATAGAGGCAAGCACGAGGCACTTGGCCTTCGCGCAATCGATCTCCTCGGTCTTACGGATTTCCCTATCCGCGACGCTGGAGGTGGGACCTGGGACAGAGGGAGCTTTGGTGGTTAGAAAATACCCCAGCTTGTCGTAAGTGATTGCCATTTTGACATTCCTGAGCCAATCTTTGTAGTTTGGCCCTGTCAGTATGTTTTTATCTTGAAGTAACTTAAGTCCGGTCATGTCGATTGGTCGCTGCAATTAGGAGAGAGAGAAGAAACACTCAGCATGATGCTCTTGCAAGTTTAGAGTGGTTTTTAGTTTGTCTAAACAAGATGGCTCCCACTGTATCTCGAATTCCTTCTCAAACCAAAAAGGAAGAATTAGTCGGAATCAATCTCACCGTACAATACTTGCTTAACCGTTCAGCCAAGCCAGTGTTGGTACTTCGAGGGAGGTTTTCCAACGCTTTCGCGAAGTTCCTTAATTAAATAATCTCTTTTCCCTGGGGGCGTAGCCCTGCTAACACCTTTCTAGACACCTACTTGGTTTATAGCATTGATCATTAAGTGAGAAATTTCCCGAGGAGTAGCATATACTCACAGTAGGATCGGGATCCAAATATCATCGCGTGACAAAACTGAAGGAATCCTACCAGAATCATCACACTCTAAATGGTATGCAGCGCTAGCAAGTTTCAGGTTCTTTTGAAACTCCTGATGTGGATTTTTTCCCCATGCTCTTATGACCTTGGTATGAGGTCAAAATGTCATAAGTCACATGTCAAGTTCTACCCATCATTATCTATGTTAATTTGAACCCACCCGTACCTACCCTTGACGTAGGCCAAAATGGTAGTACGACTGTCTCAAACCAACGCATTCTATCTATGCAACAGATAAATATCCGGTAGCTACCAATCACTATGCCTTGGCGTGAGGTCAAAATACATAGCTTGAATACTACCGAATATTTAACTGAAATGATGGAGGGCTACGAATGGTTTTGGCGAAACCGTGAATGTAGTGAACTTGATAAAATCGATGAAACGAGATTGCTTTTAAAAGGAGTGGCTCAAGCTCCGCATTTAAAAGTTAGTTTTGAAAAGAACCGAGTGGTTTTTAAACTGTTCCAACGACTTTTACTTGGTTTATTTTCTTGCATTAATTTTAATGCGTCCCATCATTTAATCCTACCATTGCAGAAAACAACAAAAATATGGCATACGCTTATGACATCCGCATTCGCCACGGGGCCCCGTCATTACCCGTTAGGTTACTTAACTAACGACAGAGCGGGGGCTGGAATAGCACGGATGCAAAACATAAGCAACGCCTAAATAATATCATATATAGATATATAGTAATGATAGCCATTTCAGATCACAGATGAACACATTGGATATACTAGGAATCCGCAATTCGTACGAGCCTGTATCGAAAAGCGGATTACACGGTCGCGATGAATAGCCAATACCCCACCCTAGACCCCTACGGGTGCGGCAAACTACCTGCCAAATATTCGAAGCGGAGCAACCTCCCTCAACGACGTGAGTAGGCCACTCGGCACTTTGAGATACCCGGTAGTTTGTGCACCCCACCTTGGGTCTATCCTAGGAGCAAAAACAGTAAAAGAAATTATACAATGACGGCTACAACTTCATCCCGGTTGTGCGGCTAAATAAATAATATTACATCAATTACAAATTTACATGAATTGAAAGAAAAGAAAACTCTCGTCTCACAACCCCCCGGCTATTTACCTGTGATAAATCAAGGAATTCATATACACATACCATCGACATTACAGATCACAGATATGTATAATCCCCACTAATCGACGTATAGCGATTAGCAGACGTTCAAAACATATATCACATCACAGAAATAAACCCGTTAGCTTAAGTCTTTAGAAGTTCAATCAAAATACGGATTTTTAAGCCCCAAAAACAAATTTTGCTTTCCGGAAAATCTGGGCTGAAAAAACATATTGTAAAAATCACAAAACGCCCCACTGAGCACACTGTAAGGAAAATCGCCCACGACCGAGTCAACTCGGCCACGGATCCGCGGCGGGAGCAAGCCCCCGCCGCGGTTCCACGGCGTGTTGATCGGTTCACCGGACCATTTTCCTACAGTGTATTCTAAAAACCCTGAGCCGAATTTTAAGGTAAGATTTATTATTTTTGGAACAGAAAAAAATTCGGCAGAAACTATACTTTTCGGGTGTGTTTCGTGACTTTTTCTCCGATCGAACTTCTATTTACTTCGCTAACATGTTAGATTGTGTTTAACCTGGCTCTGATACCACTGTAAGTCCACGTTACCCTTCCCCGGTTCTTTGGGGTTGCGGAAATGGTGAAAAACGATTTTTCTAGGGTGGTAACATGGACTCAAAATACGGATCATAGTTAAACAACTACCTAACAACCTAACTAGGAGTTTGACCTACTCGGTTAGGGGGTTATACCTTACTTGAACTCCTTCGTCTTCAACTCTTTGCGGTGTACAGATCGGCTTCACCTCGTCGTCTCCTCGCGCCGAAGATGGATCCACCCGAAAGCTTCTACCTTTTGGCTTCCACTTCAAACTCGAAGAAACTAGAACACTTGGCTTGCTAGACCTTGTGAACTAGGATGAGTAGAGGAGTGTAATGGTGTTTTTATCTCTAAGGCAATGGTTCTCAACTCATGAGAGGGAGTTGCCTTGAACTAGAGAGAACAAGAGGAAGAGGGAGAGCTTGAGCAAGAGAGAGAAATGAAATGAAAGAATGAGTAAGTGTTTTGCCATCCAAGCTCTCATAATCCAAAAAAATGATAACAAGTAATAATAATTGAGTATAATGTGATGGTTGTTATCATGTCAAATGACAATATCATTTGTTGCATTGAATGAAATTTGTGAACAAAAGAAGCAAGCCAAAGTCAATGCAAACAAATGATAGCCATTGTCATGATGGTGGTCAACAAGTCCAACCTAGTCAACCGGTCAACAAAAGTCAACAAGGTCAACCCTTCAACCCTAGCCATGTCACTATAATTCTTAATTAATATTATTGTTAATCATATTTCTAATTCTCATTAGGGTTTAGCAAAAGTCAACAGTCAACAACCCTAATGAGAATCCTCCGCCTCTGTCTCTGTCAACTGTGCATACACACCCACATCCGCGTTCCGGGGAATACAAATACAAACGAGATAAAACCAATCCCAAAATGTATACTAGGATCTGGCTTAAACCAAAGCCCTCTAGTAATAACTGCCCGGTCACTAAACGTGCACAAGTGCGCGGATGTGACCGAACCCTGTCGCAAAACCATGCGACCTCTACTCTTTTGCCTAAAGGCGAATAGCTCTCTATGTGGGACTCTAAAGACTCGACACTACGCTAGCTGTGGGTTTAACCACAGACCGCAAGCGGCACTAGCCGTGCGTAACGGCCCCCAGGTAGATGCCGATAAGAAGACGGACGAGGTGAAACCCATCAGAACTCCTACTGAGGCTAAATATGATAATCTCCGTACAGTCCGGTCTGTTTGTCTGAGAATATCGCATGGCGGGCCTAGGGGGCGGTAAACGTCAGTCCACTAATAGCGGTACAAGTTGTGTCGGAGTGTAGCCCAAAACATCCTGAGATAACACTGGAAACCTACCAGTTTATCTCGCTTGCCCTGGCCAGGGACGACTGTGTGTAATGGCTCTCCGTGACACAGCGCGATATCAACTCCCAATACCGGGAGAAAAGAATCCTGTCTAACCGTCACTGCCTCCAAGTGCATCGGGACTGCAGCCAACTACTACCTGTTTGCACGACTCATTTGAGCCGTGGTAGGGTAGCAATCAAAGTACAGTGGGAACACACTCGAGGCGAAGTGACAGTGTCAAGTCAGCAGACTAAGCTGTACTCATGTCACCTAGGAACTGATAACTGATAACTGACGATAGGTATAGTACCAACCAATCTGTTCCCGACGAGTCTTGTCCAGTGTACTCGTAACCTAATGAGCACCCGCATACTATCTCATGTACGACGTACTGACGGCTGTGGGACAGACCGTCTCCCCTGCTGGGATGAGAAGCGCATACGCTAGTCTACTCCGGAGTATCGATGCCCTGTCTCGATAGTCCTACGACTAGGGACCTGTATAAAGATGTGCTTATGGATTACCCAGCCCCCACGAGTGTGACTGCCATTACAACGCTGGTAATCAAGCAATGATCCTAAGGGCACCACTAATGTGTATAGGTGATATACTAAAATAAACACATGTACACATTAAAGTAGAAACAAACCAAGTAGCATACTACCATTTTGAGCAAGATTGTCTATACAACTGTGAATATCCCAAGCTTCCATTAAGTAATATACAAACTAATATGATACAGTAATGGCCTCTAGGCCATATACACTAACAGAAATCACATAAAGCATATCGCATTGACCATCAAGTTAATTAAAAAAGATTAGACTCAGCCCTAAGTACTTCACGCTCAATAGGACAAAGGAATAGTTGTAGGCATCGACCGTTGATCCTAACCTGACTTTGTGGTGCCTAGGCTAGACAGATAGTGAAAGGTAACTTTAAAAGGCCCGCCTCATGGTGATTCGTGAGCGGATCCCTCCTTTCTCTACTTGTGCTTACCAGGCCACAATTTGCGATGAAGAGGCGGTTTGAGGTCCTATTTCTTGCCCTTTGGAACAGTTAGGAGCTGTCTAGCTGACCTAGGTGACCCTAGATCTTGGCTTGATTGTGCATTTGTGATTAATTGAACGTGTGTCTAAGCCTTTTATCGAAAAATATTTTTTGCAAAATGCTCCACATATAAAAAAAACACAAAAAGAAAAAAGGAAATTTCTTTTTACAAAAACATGCAACTTGTCGCTAAGAAATCCGTACACCCCACTTACACCCACTTTCTTTCCATTGACGTTTTCTTACCCCCACCTTCTGTTTTTCACCTTTTTGACTATACTACCTCTTTAGTGTATGTCCGGTTAGACTAGGGACACTAGTGCCCGATTAGTCCGTGTCTCGTTGGTACCGACCGACGACGCTTTCGACTCCGAAGTCCAAATTCCATCCACTTCCTTACCTTCACCTTCACATTCTTCATCTTCTAAGGAGATGTCGGGATTTAATCCTAACAACACCTTACCCACGGGACTAATTCCACCTCCGTTAGGTGCGAATAACCGACAACACCCGCCTGTTGAAGCGCCCTAATGAAACTCGCTCCAGGATCTTTTCTACCCTATCCGCACCGCCTTACCTACTTATCTTTCACTCCCACCGGCAAATGGGGATAACTTTGAGATCAAACCCTACTTCATCAATATGGTGCCAAAATTTCACGGACTGGAATCTGAAGATGCCTATATCTTCATAAACAACTTCCAAAACATTTGCGCAATGATGAAAACAACACAACTTTCAGATGATGCTATAAGGCTAAGGGTCATTCCTTTCACCTTATGTGACTTAGCTGAGAAATGGTTGTACAAAACAGTATCACACTTAATTAAAAATTGGGAAGAGTTTGTTAAAGCTTTTCTTAAAAAGTTTTATCCACATCACAAGACCGCGAGAATTCGCAATGAGATTATCCAATTTTCCCATCTTCTTTCCGAACCTTTTTGGAAGTGTTTTGAAAGATTTAAAGACCTACTTGTTCAATGCCCTCACCACGGTATCAAGAATTGGCAACTTTGCCAAACTTTATACGAAGGATTGAACCCAGCAACGAAACAGTTGTTGGAAACCATTTGTGAAGGTCACTTTCTAACCAAATCTAGTGAGGAAGCTTGGCAGTTTTTCGACGATCTTGCTGAACAAACACTTCAGTGGGAAAGCACCGAGACCACCACATCTTCTGTTGGTCAGTCTAGGGCAGGCATACATCAATTAGATATGTCGATTGTAATGAAGGCCAAGATGGTCGCACTTACGAAAAAACTAGAAGCAATTGAGACCAAAATCTCATCGCCTTCTCCGGCCCCTGCTTTACCCCCACGAACTGTTTGCGCTTGTTGTTCAGATCCATCACATCTTACCGAAGAGTGTCCTTACAATCCACATGTTCAAGGACAAGATCAAGTCAATACCGCCTTTCAGCAACGACAAAGAAATGATCCATACTCTTCGACTTATAATCCTGGTTGGAGGAGTCACCCAAATTTTGCTTGGAATCAAAATCAACAATTCCAACGAAACAACAACTTTCAAAGGCCTCCTCCTCTACAACAACAAGCACCTCCACAAACTCAATACCAGCAACCTTTCCAACCACAACCATACCCAAACCAAATGAACAATTTTGTGCCCAACAATTCTTATCCTCAAAACAATTTTGTTTAACCGAATAATGATAAGGTTACTTCGCTAGAAAGAAGTCTAGATGCGTTTCTAAAACAATCTACATAATCCGCAGCAAGGTTGGAGACTTCCATTCAATCTTTGGCGCAAAACAGTGCCTCACACGATCAAACAATCAAATCAATTGAGGCACAGATTGCACAACTAAATACTGCGTTGAGCGAGCGAGAAAAGGGAAAGCTTCCATCTCAACCATTGCCAAATCCCGGTCACGCACACAGTGCACATGTTGCATATGAACAGCAAAATCATAATGTGAATGCTGTGACCACGTAGAGATCGGGAAAAGTGTTTCACCAGAACGTGGGTATTAATAATGACACCTCTGTCGGTGGTTCTTCTTCATCTTCTTCATCTTCATCTTCTTCGTTAGAGCCTATTCTTCATTCTTCACAATGCTCTACTTCTTCTACTTCGAACGGACCCACTTCTCACATCACGAACACACCTACACTGGGATCCGTTCCAACTCCGCAATCTACTCCACACACGTTGGACTCAACAAATTTTCAAAATGTTCCTTTTCCAAACAGGTTAAGATCCAATAAACCAACTCCACAAATGAAAAAGATTGTAGAGTTGTTCAAACAGATTAGCATAAACATACCACTCTTGGTTGCAATCCAACAAGTTCCTTCTTACGCGAAAATCTTAAAAGATTTATGCACCAAGAAGAGGAAGTCACAAGTAGCAAAGAAAGTTTTCGTGGCTACTTCTGTGAGTGATGCTCTTGTCCAATCTTTACCCCAAAAACATAAGGACCCCGGCTGTCCTACAATTTCGATAACAATTGGGGACAAGAACATTAATAGAGCATTATTAGATCTTGGTGCTAGTGTCAATTTGCTACCCTATTCAGTGTACGAACAATTAGGCGTTGGGGAGCTTAAACCCACTCATTGTACTCTCCAAATGGCCGACCGATCCATCACCCATCCTAGGGGTGAGTTAGAGGATGTGTTAATTAAAGTAGGGGATTTCATTTTCCCCGTTGACTTCATTGTTATGGATACACAGCCTGTAGCTAACCCCCAGAGTCAAATTCCGGTGATACTTGGTCGACCATTCCTTGCGACTTCCAATGCGGTGATCAATTGTCGTAATGGTTCAATGAACCTATCTTTTAGAAATATGATGATTGAACTCAACATTTATAAGTTGGGGAATCAGCCTTCCGAGCCTAATGCTAGTATACTTAATGTTTGCTCGATCCATGAGATCACACAGGAGGACTGTGAGCTCGAAAAATTTCTGTTCGACCACAGCAGTGTTGACGCCTCTAGTGCGTTCCTCCTAGAATCTGACACAGCTTTCACGCCGGAAAACGATTATGAGTGTTTCACCTTTTTGGATGATTTTGAAGACTCACCACCCGAGTTTGAGTCTTTTGATTTTTCGGATGAGTTAGTAAGTCCATATTGCGACCCCCGGTACTTACGGGGAGGCGGAAACGGTATAAAAAACGAATTTTTATCGCAAGAGGCAACATGGACTAAACTATGTCGGGATCGTTGTCTAAACTAAAACTAGTTAACAAGCTAAAGAGAGTTAGCTACTATGGAAGATGGTTATACCTAAACTTGAACTCCTTCTTCTTCAAACCTTGTAGAGGTTGATGGTTCTCTTTTCGTCGCCTTCTCCCGTCGAAGATGGATCCACCTCGAAGGTTCGACTTTGGGCTCTTCCTCGATCTTTGAGTGAACTAGGTTTTCCGGCTTGCTAAACCTTCATCCTAGAATGAGTAGAGAGTGATTAGGGTTTGCTTTTCTATCTAAAGAGAATGATTCTCAACACATGAGAAGGTTTCTCTTTTCAAGAGGAGGAAGAAGATGAAAATGAGGAGAGAGAGAGGTTATGATAGAATGAGCTCAATTATTTCTTTCTTGCAACCATATTGCAAAAGAAATGAATTATCTAAATGATAATAATGGAAATAAGAATAGTTGATGGTAAATATGGAATGACCACTATCATATCTCTTTTAATGAAGTGTAAGCATGAATCAAGGAAGACTTTCAAGGCATGAAAGTGGTCAATGGTCAACAAGTCAACCAAGGTCAACAAGTCAACAAAAAAACAACCATAACATAATTCTTATTTAATTACTATTATTAATAGATAATATACAAATCCATTAGGGTTTGGAAAATGATAACTGTCAACTGTGCATACGCACCCGATCCGAAACCCTAATGAAAAACCTCATTCTCCGCCTCAAGCAACTGTGCATACACACCTGCATTCTCGTTCCGAGGAACAAGAATACCAAGATATAAAAGCAACCCCCAAAACATATACCAGTATCTGGCTCAAACCAGAGCCTGCCAGTATAATCCGTCCGGACTCCAAACGTGCATAAGTGCGCGGATGAGAACGAACCCTGTCGCAAAACCATGCGACCTCTACTCTGTTTTGCCCAGAGGCGAATACCCTCTGTGTGGGACTCTAAAGACTCGACACTACGCTGGCAGTGGGTTTAACCACAGACCGCAAGCGGCACTAGCTGTGCGTAACGGTCCCCAGGTAGATGCCGACAAGAAGGCTGACGAGGTGAAACCCCATCTGAACTCCTACTGAGTCTGAATATGACATTCTCCGTACAGTCCGGTCTGTTCGTCTGATACATCGCATGGCGGGCCTAGGGGGCGGTAAAACGTCAGTCCCCCAATAGCGGTACAAGTCGTGTCGGAGTGAAGCCCAAAACACCCTGAGATAACACTGGAAACCTACCAGTATATCTCGCTTGCCCTGGCCAGGGACTACTCGTGTAATGGCTCTCCTAGACACAGCGCGATGTCAACCCCCAATACCGGGAGAGACGAATCCTGTCTAACTGTCACTGCCTCCAAGTGCTTCGGGACTGCACCCAACCACCACCTGTTTGCACGACTCCTTTGAGCCGTGGTAGGGTAGTGATCAAAGTGCAGTGGGAACACACTCGAGGCGAAGTGTCAGTGTCAAGTCAGCGGACTAAGCTGTACTCATGTCACCTGGGAACTGATAACTGACGATAGGTATAATACCAACCTGTCAGTTCCCGACGAGTCCTGTCCAGTGTACTCGTAACCCAACGAGCACCCGTATACTATCTCCAGTACGACGTACTGATGGCTGTGGGACAGACCATCTCCCACACTGGGATGAGAAGCGCATACGCTAGTCTACTCCGGAGTATCGATGCCCAGTCTCGATAGTCCTACGACTAGGGACCTGTATAAGGATGTGCCTATAGATTACCCAGCCCCCACTAGTGTGACTGCCATCACAAAGCTGGTAATCAAGCAAAGATCCTAAGGGCTCCACTAATGCGTATAAGTGATATACTGAAATAAACACAAGTACACATTGAAGTAGAAACAAACCAAGTAGCATACTACTATATTGAGCAAGACTGTTTATACAAGGTGAATATCCCAAGCTTCCATTAAGTAATATACAAACTAGTATGATACAGTAATGGCCTCAAGGGCATATACACTAACAATCTCCCACTTGCACTAAGGCCATGTACTGGCGTATCGAAGACCTATCATCTCGATCAGCCGCTCGAACTGAGTCTGGGGTAGGGCCTTGGTGAATGGATCTGCAGTGTTCTCTTCTGAAGCAACCCTCCGAACCTCGATCTCCTTGCGATCCACGATCTCCCTGATCAGGTGATACCGCCTCAAGATGTGCCTGGATCTCTGATGGGACCTGGGTTCCTTTGCTAAAGCTATAGCCCCGTTGTTGTCGCAATACAGAGGTACTGGGTCAACAATGGACGGAACCACCTGAAGTTCTTTTAAGAACTTCCTTATCCAGACAGCTTCTTTTGCGGCATCAGATGCAGCGATGTATTCCGCTTCCATAGTCGAGTCTGCAACGGTTTCCTGTTTGGAACACTTCCAACACACCGCCCCTCCATTGAGGGTAAAGACAAAACCCGACATGGACTTGGAATCATCCTTGTCACTCTGGAAGCTGGAGTCAGCAAAGGCCTCAATCTGGAGGTCTTTTCCGCCATACAACAAGAACATCTCCTTAGTCCTCCTCAGGTACTTGAGAATGTTCTTTACCGCTATCCAATGTTTCTCCCCAGGGTTTGACTGATACCGGCTTACTACACTCAGTGCATAAGCTACATCCGGTCTGGTACACAACATCGCATACATTATAGAGCCTACCGCAGAAGCGTAGGGTATAATAGACATGCGATCCCTCTCCAAATCAGTCTTGGGAGACATCTCTTTAGAGAGGGTGATCCCGTGACAAGCCGGTAAGTTACCGCGCTTGGAATCTTCCATACTGAATCTTTTCAGTACAGTGTCGATGTACCTGGACTGTGAAAGTCCTAATATCCTCTTGGATCTATCACGATGGATCCGGATCCCCAGGATGTAAGAGGCATCACCCAGGTCTTTCATGGAGAACCTGTGTGACAAGAAACCCTTGACAGATTGTAGCATAGGAATGTCATTTCCTATTAAGAGAATGTCATCCACGTATAAAACAAGGAATACTACAGTTCTCGCTACAAATCTACTATAGATGCACGGTTCATCTGGATTTTTGATAAAGTCAAATTCCTTGACCGTCTCATCAAAACAGATGTTCCAACTCCGCGATGCCTGCTTTAGTCCATAGATGGACTTAAGCAACTTGCACACCTTTCCGCTGCTCCCACTCTGAATGAAACCTTCTGGCTGATCCATATAGACACACTCCTCTAAATTTCCATTTAGAAAAGCGGTTTTTACGTCCATCTGCCAAATCTCATAATCGTGGAAGGCAGCAATGGCAAGAAGGATCCGAATGGATTTCAGCATAGCCACTGGAGAAAAGGTTTCGTCATAGTCCAAGCCAGGTCTTTGACGGAAACCCTTTGCTACAAGTCTAGCTTTATAGGTCTCAACCTGTCCATCTACACCAATCTTCCTTTTGAAGATCCACTTGCATCCTACGGGTTTTACCCCGTCTGGAGCAATGTCCAACGTCCATACTTTGTTGGTGTACATGGACTCCATTTCGGTCCGCATTGCATCCAGCCATTTTACCGAGTCAACGCTCTGAACGGCCTGCTGGAAGCTAGTAGGCTCATCATAATCTATGATGCAATCCTCTCGATCCCCGTCTATGAGAAAACCGTAGTATCTCTCGGGCGGATGAGACTGCCTACTACTCCTGCGGAGCGGCGTAGGAATGTCCTGTTCATTTGAACCCTCTGGTTCCATTAAGCTTTCAGTAATAGTCTGTGGTTCTGGAATTTCTTCCAGTTCTACTGCGCTCCCACTTAATTCTTTTTCTAAGAACTGATGTTCTAGAAAGTGGGCATGACGAGAAACAAGAACTTTTTGTTCCTCTTCGTAGTAGAAAAGATATCCCTTGGAATTCTTTGGATATCCCACAAACTTACACAGTACTGAGCGCGCCTCGAGCTTGTCCGCATGCTGCTTTTTAACAAAAGCTGGACTTCCCCAAGTCTTAATGTGACTGAGATGGGGTCTCTTCCCACACCACATTTCATATGGTGTAGTAGGCACAGTCTTAGTAGGAACTCGGTTCAAAAGGTACGTAGCTGATTCTAGTGCATACCCCCAGAATGATCGCGGTAACTCAGCGTTACTCATCATGGACCGTACCATATCCAATAGGGTCCGGTTCCGTCTCTCCGATACACCGTTATGTTGCGGGGTGTATGGAGGAGTAAGCTGAGAGAGAATCCCATTCTCTTTTAAATAATTCAGGAACTCGGCACTTAAGTATTCTCCACCTCGATCCGATCTTAGAATCTTGATACTTTTGCCGGTCTGTTTTTCTACTTCATTCTTAAATTCCTGGAATTTTTCAAAAGCTTCGGACTTATGTTTCATTAAGAAGACATAACCGTATCTTGAAAAATCATCCGTAAAAGTAATGAAGTAAGAATAACCGCTTCGCGCATGTGTAGACATTGGACCGCACACGTCGCTGTGTACGAGTCCCAAGAGCTCGCTCGCTCTTACTCCGTGTCCAGTGAACGGAGTCTTTGTCATCTTTCCTTTGAGACAGGATTGACAAGTGGCATATGATTGATATTCGAACGGATCCAAATATCCTTCTGTATGTAACTTAGTCAACCTTCTCTCATTGATGTGACCCAGTCTACAATGCCATAAGAAAGTCTGATTAATATCTGGTGACTTTCTTTTGTGTGTATTCTGGACATTGAAAATCTGTGGTTGGTTTAATACGTATATACCATTGCTCAATGTACCTGACCCAATCAGAACTTGATTAAGGTGAATGTTAACAACATTACTTACAAACGCAAATTCATAACCTTCTTTAGAAACCAAAGATACAGAAATGATATTACAAGTTGCGTTGGGTACAAAAAAGCAATTACGCAAAACCAAAACATGCCCATCTGACATTCCCAGGTGATAGTCCCCCACGGCTTTAGCATCCATGCTAGCTCCGTTCGCAACTCTGAGGGTCATGTCACCTGCCTTCAAAACCCTACGGTTTCTCAACGCCTGCAAAGAATTACAGATATGAGATCCTGATCCGGTATCCAATACCCAGGAAGTAGAGTTTATAGAAAGACAGTTTTCAATAACATACACACCTGAAGCTGAAGCCGCAACCTGCTTCAGTTCCTGTGTCCTGGCTTTCCAAGCCCTGCAATCTTTCTTCCAGTGTCCACTCTTGTGACAATAGAAGCATTCCTCTTTACCAACAAGCTTCCCCGCTATTTTTGTTGCCTTTTCCTTTCCCTTCGCACCCACTTTACTAACACCGCCTCTTTGTTTGGCGGGGGCTTTCTTCTTCTTTCCCTTGGCTTTCGCCTTGGACCTAGAAGAAGAAGATCCTCCTACAAACAAAGTGGATGTATCCCTACCCTTCTGTAGGGTTCCCTCTGCGCTCCTCAGCAGGTTGAGGAGTTCTGAAAGTTCAACTTCCTTTTCTTGCAAGTTGAAATTCAGTATGAACTGGGCGTAAGTGGATGGAAGGGACTGGAGAATTATATCTGTATAAAGTTCACTGTCCAACGTGGTCCCAAGTTCCGCGAGCTCCTCAGTGTAGCCAATCATCTTAAGCACGTGGTCCGCTACCGATGATCCGACGGCCAACTTAGTCGAAAATAACTTCTTCGATACTTCGTATCTTGCGATACGAGACTGCTCTCCATACAGTTCTTTTGTATGAAGAAATATGGATTCCAAATCCATATTCTCGTGCCTCCTCTGATGGTCATTGTCCATCGAGGCAAGTACGAGGCATCTGGCCTTCGCGCTGTCAATCTCCCAAGTCTTACGGATTTCCTTATCCGCGACACTGGAGGTGGGACCTGGGACGGGGGGAGCTTTGCTGGTAAGAAGATACCCCAGCTTGTCGTAAGAGATTGCCAATTTGACATTCCTGAGCCAATCTTTGTAGTTTGGCCCTGTCAATATGTTTTTATCTAGAAGTAACTTAAGTCCAGTCATTTCGATTTGGTCGCTGCAGGGGGAGAGAAGAAACACTTAGCACGATGCTCTTGCAAGTTTAGAATGGTTTTTAATTTGTCTAAACAGGATGGCTCCCACTGTCTCTCGAATCCCTCCTCAAACCACAAAGGAAGAATTAGCCGGGATCAATCCCACCGTACAATACTTGCTTAACCGTTCAGCCAGGCCAGTGTCGGTACTTCGAGGGAGGTTTTCCAACGCTTTCGCGAAGTTCCTTAATTTAAGAACCTTTTTTCCCTGGGGGCGTAGCCCCGCTAACACCTTTCTAGGCACCTACTAGGTTTATAGCATTGATCGTTTAGTGAGAAATTTCCCGAGGAGTAGCATATACTCACAGTAGGATCGGGATCCAAATATCATCGCGTGACGAAAATGAAGGAATCCTACCATAATCATCACACTCCAAATGGTATGCAAATCTAGCAAGTTTCAGTACTTATGAAACTCCCGATGTGGATTTTTGCCCCATGCTCTTATGACCTTGACTTTGGCCAAAATATCATAAGTCACATGTCAAGTTCTTCCCGTCACTTTCCAGGTTAATTTGGATCCATCCGTACATACCCTTGACTTTGGCCAAAATGGCAGCACGACTGTCCCAAACCAACGCATCTATCTATGCTACACATGAACACCCAATAGCTACCAATCACTGTGCCTTGACTTTGGCCAAAATACACAGCTTGAATACTATTGCCTATTCATGCGAAACGACGGAGGGCTACGAATGGTTTTGGTAAAACCGTGAACGTAGTGAACTTGATATAATCGATGGAACGAGATAGCTTTTAGAAGGAGTGGCTCAAGCTCCGCATTTAAAAGTTAGTTTTGAAAAGAACCGAGTGGTTTTTCGAAAGTATTCCATCGACTTAAACTTGGTTTATTATCTTGCATTAGTTCTTTTAATGCGTGATATTCTTGCATTAGTTCTTTTAATGCGTCCCATCATTTAATCCTACCATTGCAGAAAACAACCAAAATATGACGTACGCTTATGCCATTCGCATTCGCCACGGGGTCCCGTCATCACTCGTTAGGTTACTTAACTAACGACAGAGCGGGGGCTGGGCTAGCACGGCTGTAAAACATAAGCAACGTCTAAATAGAAAGCAATGATAGACATTACAGATCACAGATGAATACATTGGATATATTAGCAATCCGCATTCCTTTCGAGCCTGAAACGAAAAGCGGATAACACGGTCGCGGTGAATAGCAAATACCCCACCCAAGACCCCTACGGGTGCGGCAAACTACCCTCCATGTTCCCGGTAGTTTGTGCACCCCACCATGGGTCTATCCTAGGAGCAAAAACAGTAAAAAGAATTATACAATGACGGCTACAACCCCGACCCGGTTGTGCGGCCAAACAAATAATATTATTACATCAATTTACATTTACAATGAATGAAAGAAAAACAAAAGCTCATCTCACATCCACCCCGGCTATTCACCCGCGACAGTCCAACACATTCATATACACATTCCAGCACATTACAGATCATGTATAACCCCGACTAATCGACTTATAGCGATTAGCCGACGTTCAATACATGCAAACATCACAGATATAACCAACATGGCCAAAGTGCAGTGAAGTTCGGAAAAAATACGGAATTATAGGACCCCAAAAGTGAATTTCAGTTCTGGAAAATCTGGGTACATATAATATATCTTAAAAATCCCAAAACCAACACAGAAGAACACTGCACGAAAAACGATGCAAAGATGACACCAACTTGCGGCGGTTCCGCGGCCAGATGAGTAGCTCAGGCCGCGGAAGGGCGGCGGTTTTGATGAAACATGCTATCGTTTTTCTTGTGTGTTCTTAGAAAACCCTGAGACAATTTTACAAGTATAAAGTTTTTCATTTTGAGCAGAAAAAATTTCAACAGAAAGTTAGGGTTTTGATTTTCCGGTTTTGCGATTTTTCGGTTCCGAACTTCGTTACACTTCACTACCAAGCTAGTTTAAGTTTAGTTAGGCTCTGATACCACTGTAAGTCCATATTGCGACCCCCGGTACTTACGGGGAGGCGGAAACGGTATAAAAAACGAATTTTTATCGCAAGAGGCAACATGGACTAAACTATGTCGGGATCGTTGTCTAAACTAAAACTAGTTAACAAGCTAAAGAGAGTTAGCTACTATGGAAGATGGTTATACCTAAACTTGAACTCCTTCTTCTTCAAACCTTGTAGAGGTTGATGGTTCTCTTTTCGTCGCCTTCTCCCGTCGAAGATGGATCCACCTCGAAAGTTCGACTTTGGGCTCTTCCTCGATCTTTGAGTGAACTAGGTTTTCCGGCTTGCTAAACCTTCATCCTAGAATGAGTAGAGAGTGATTAGGGTTTGCTTTTCTATCTAAAGAGAATGATTCTCAACACATGAGAAGGTTTCTCTTTTCAAGAGGAGGAAGAAGATGAAAATGAGGAGAGAGAGAGGTTATGATAGAATGAGCTCAATTATTTCTTTCTTGCAACCATATTGCAAAAGAAATGAATTATCTAAATGATAATAATGGAAATAAGAATAGTTGATGGTAAATATGGAATGACCACTATCATATCTCTTTTAATGAAGTGTAAGCATGAATCAAGGAAGACTTTCAAGGCATGAAAGTGGTCAATGGTCAACAAGTCAACCAAGGTCAACAAGTCAACAAAAAAATAACCATAACATAATTCTTATTTAATTACTATTATTAATAGATAATATACAAATCCATTAGGGTTTGGAAAATGATAACTGTCAACTGTGCATACGCACCCGATCCGAAACCCTAATGAAAAACCTCATTCTCCGCCTCAAGCAACTGTGCATACACACCTGCATTCTCGTTCCGAGGAACAAGAATACCAAGATATAAAAGCAACCCCCAAAACATATACCAGTATCTGGCTCAAACCAGAGCCTGCCAGTATAATCCGTCCAGACTCCAAACGTGCATAAGTGCGCGGATGAGAACGAACCCTGTCGCAAAACCATGCGACCTCTACTCTGTTTTGTCCAGAGGCGAATACCCTCTGTGTGGGACTCTAAAGACTCGACACTACGCTGGCAGTGGGTTTAACCACAGACCGCAAGCGGCACTAGCTGTGCGTAACGGTCCCCAGGTAGATGCCGACAAGAAGGCTGACGAGGTGAAACCCCATCTGAACTCCTACTGAGTCTGAATATGACATTCTCCGTACAGTCCGGTCTGTTCGTCTGATACATCGCATGGCGGGCCTAGGGGGCGGTAAAACGTCAGTCCCCCAATAGCGGTACAAGTCGTGTCGGAGTGAAGCCCAAAACACCCTGAGATAACACTGGAAACCTACCAGTATATCTCGCTTGCCCTGGCCAGGGACTACTCGTGTAATGGCTCTCCTAGACACAGCGCGATGTCAACCCCCAATACCGGGAGAGACGAATCCTGTCTAACCGTCACTGCCTCCAAGTGCTTCGGGACTGCACCCAACCACCACCTGTTTGCACGACTCCTTTGAGCCGTGGTAGGGTAGTGATCAAAGTGCAGTGGGAACACACTCGAGGCGAAGTGTCAGTGTCAAGTCAGCGGACTAAGCTGTACTCATGTCACCTGGGAACTGATAACTGACGATAGGTATAATACCAACCTGTCAGTTCCCGACGAGTCCTGTCCAGTGTACTCGTAACCCAACGAGCACCCGTATACTATCTCCAGTACGACGTACTGATGGCTGTGGGACAGACCATCTCCCACACTGGGATGAGAAGTGCATACGCTAGTCTACTCCGGAGTATCGATGCCCAGTCTCGATAGTCCTACGACTAGGGACCTGTATAAGGATGTGCCTATATATTACCCAGCCCCCACTAGTGTGACTGCCATCACAACGCTGGTAATCAAGCAAAGATCCTAAGGGCTCCACTAATGCGTATAAGTGATATACTGAAATAAACACAAGTACACATTGAAGTAGAAACAAACCAAGTAGCATACTACTATATTGAGCAAGACTGTTTATACAAGGTGAATATCCCAAGCTTCCATTAAGTAATATACAAACTAGTATGATACAGTAATGGCCTCAAGGGCATATACACTAACAGTTGAACCATCCGACTCGATTGCGTACACTCGATTTGAACCGTTGATGGAATCCTTCGAGTTTGAAACAGTTTCAACTATGTTACCATCAATTGTTTCACCTCCCAAACTCGAACTCAAGCTTTTGCCGTCACACCTTAAATATGCTTACCTAGGTGAGAATGAGACCCTTCCCGTTATCATATCGTCCTCTCTAGCTCTCGAGCAAGAGAAAGCCTTTTTAATGGTTTTACAAAACAACCGGCAAGCTTTTGGCTGGACTATGGCGGACATCAAAGGGATTAGTCCTCTCATGGTTGAACATCATATACACATGATGGATGATGCCAAGCCAGTAAGGGATCCACAAAGACGCCTCAACCCCATAATGAAAGAGGTTGTCAAGAAGGAGATTGTAAAATGCCTTAATAGTTGTATCATTTACCTTATCTCCGATAGCCAGTGGGTTAGTCCCATTCATGTTGTCCCAAAGAAATCGGGCAAAACAGTTATAACCAATGAGGCAAATGAGTTAATACCTACTTGCACCCAAACTGGGTGGCGGGTTCGCATCTACTATAGAAAATGCAATGCCGCAACAAGGAAAGACTACTTTCCTTTACCTTTCATTGACCAAATGCTAGAGCGATTGGATGAGCACGAATTTTATTGCTTTTTGGATGGCTATTCCGGCTATAATCAAGTCCCCATCGCCGAAAAGGATCAAGACAAGACCACATTTAATTGTCCTTTCGGTACTTTCGCTTACCGTCGCATGCCATTTGGGTTATGCAATGCACCGGCTACATTTCAGCGGTGCATGATGGGGATCTTTTCTGACATGGTGGAGATATTTTTGGAGATCTTTATAGTTGATTTCTCCATTTTCGGTGACTCCTTTGATGAGTGTTTGCTACACCTTGACCCAGTTCTTACCCGTTGTAGGGATAAGAACCTCACATTAAATTGGTAGAAGTGCGACTTTATGGTACGAGAGGGTATTGTCTCACGACATGTCATCTCTCAAAACGGCATAGAAGTTGATAAAGCCAAGATTGAAGTCATTTCCAATCTTCCTCCTCTTAGATGCGTTAAAGACATCCGAGCCTTCCTTGGCCATGCCATTTTTTATAGACGGTTCATCAAGGATTTGAGCAAGATATCTAGACCCTTGACTCTCTTATTGGCCAAGGATACAACATTTGATTTTGACTCAACTTGCATGGAAGCGTTCGAGTCATTGATACACTCACTCATTTTTGCGCCCATTCTTTCATCTCCCGACTGGACGTATCCAATTGAAATTATGTGCGATGCATCTGATTTTGCCATTGGTGTTGTTCTTGGACAGCACATTAATATGATGCCGCACGTAAATTATTACGCTAGCCGAACATTAAATGAGGCCCAACTGAACTACACAACAACAGAAAAAGAATTTTTAGCCGTTGTGTTTGCACTTGAAAAATTCCGGCCTAATTTAATCGGATCTCCAGTGATTGCGTACACGGACCATTCAGCTCTTCGCCACCTTTTTGAGAAGAAGGATGCTAAATCGAGGTTAATACGTTGGATCCTCCTGCTACAAGAATTTGACCTTGTCATAAGGGACAAAAGAGGATGTGAAAACGTAGTTGCCGACCACCTTTCACGACTTTCTTCTTCGCCTACACTTGAAATTCTAATTAAAGATATTTTTCCCGATGAGCAACTCTTAACCGTGTCATGCGACCTTGGTTCGTTGATATAGTAAACTATTTGGCCACCGGAGTGATACCTAAAATTGGTTGAAACAGGATAAACTCCGATTCTTGTCCCAAGTAAAACATTTTTACTGGGATGAACCGTATCTTTTTAAATACTGTTTCGACCAAATCATTCGTCGGTGTGTACCTGAAAATGAGTTTAAGAGTGTGCTGTCTTTTTTCCACGATCAATCGTGTGGAGGGCACTTTGGCCCCAAGAAGACAGCCGAGAAAATCTTGCAGTGTGGTTTCTACTGGCCACGACTATTTAAAGATGAATATGAATACTGCAAGACATGCTGCCGGTGCCAACACTTAGGCCGGATATCGCGGAAAAACGAAATTCCGCTCCAACCAATTTTGGTTGTGGATATCTTTGATGTTTGGGGAATAGACTTCATGGGACCATTTCCCAATTCGTTTGGGAATGTGTATATTATTATGGCTGTTGACTATGTATCAAAATGGGTCGAGGTTGTGCCTAGCCGAATGAATGATAACAAGGTTGTCATTCGATTTCTTAAAGAAAATATCTTTTCTCGGTTCGGGCACCCTCGAGCAATTATACGTAATAATGAATCTCACTTCTGCAATAGGACTTTTGAGTCCTTAATGCATAAATATTCCATTACTCACAAATTGTCAACACCAAACCATCCCCAAACTTGTGGGCAAGCCGAGGTTTCGAATCGGCAAATTAAACAAATTTTGGAGAAAACGATTTCTAAAAACCGTAAAGATTGGTCAAACAAACTGATTGATGCACTATGGGCATTCCGTACTGCATACAAGACCAATCTTGGTATGTTTCCATACTGGCTTGTCTATGGGAAGTCTTTCTACCTCCTAGTTGAAATTGAGCACAAGGCATTTTGGGCGACTAAGGAGTTGAATTTATCAATGGGAGATGCGGGCAGCAATAAAAGGCTGCAATTCAATGAACTAGATGAGCTGCGGGATGAGGCTTATGATAATGCTGTAATTGTTAAAAACCGAACTAAGGTGTTCTATGAAAAACACCTTATGCACAAAACGTTTAAACCTGGTCAACAGGTTTTGCTTTATGACACTCGGTTACACTTTCACCCCGGCAAGCTTAAATCTAGGTTGAAAAGGCCGTATTTGGTACCTACCGTATATCCGCACGGTGCGGTAGATCTTGAAAACCTAGAGGACGGTACTTTATTTAATGTAAACGGGCATCGACTCAAACCATTCCTCACTGTGGACCCGTCGGAGGAGCTCCTGTTTTTGCAGGAGCCGATTTACACTACCTCGTCTTCCTCCATTTTACCCCGAAATTTTTGATCAACTTGCCAAAACTTTATTTCAAACAAGTTTGGGGGTATGTACCATTTGTAAATATATAAATACAAAATAACATTAAAAAAACATAAAAAAAATATTTAGGTATTTTTGTAAAATAAAAAATAAACAGGGTAGTGCCGACGATTTTGACCCTCTTGGTGTAGCCTGACAAGTGAGAACACTGTCAAGTTTAATTTTGGGGGTGTGCTCGGTAAGCTTTCTTCCTTCGCATTCATATGTATATTTTTGCATTTGCATTCTTATTTTAAAACCAATAAAAATTGAAAAATTTTAAAAATTTTAAAAATTAAAACAGTCAATTTTGGCCTTAATTGGCTGGAGTTTGCCAAATAGGTTAACTAGCTAGGAACAACTAGATCTTAGAATTAGTAAATTAAAAACCCTAAAAATAAACTTTCTTAAAATTTAACGGTAGAATGTATATGTCTTTGTAGTTTATTTAGAAATAGGAAAATTTCGAGTTGACTTCTTAGGCTAATTCAAAACAAGGGAAAAGTATTGATATTTTTATTAAAGTATAAGTTTGAAAAATAATTCCTACGCTTAAGTCTAAATTCTGAAAATATATACCCTACAAATTGCACAAACACGAACCTTGAAACTTGGAATAGTAGAAGAGGCCTTGAAATGCTATTGTCTAAAGTCCTTAATACGAAGAAAAATAAAATAAAAATACAAGTGTGAATAAAGAGATAAGAAAATGAACACTGGTTTTTGTAATCACTTAATGCTGCATAAATAGAAAAATATTTAGCGAGGGTGCTTCATCACCTAGTGCCTTAGACCAACTGGTTTGGGAGTCACTGCTAAAAGCCTTAGGGATTACAAAACTAGGAATTACGCTTTAATATGCAAACACATTTAGTAATCTGTCGTTGGTACCTCAAGAAGTATTAACGATCGCATGAAGAATGTGTGAGCAATTTCATCTAAAAATTCACCAATTGAAAAGTACTTTGGACAATGCACAAGAGTATAATAGCTTGATTTGAATTTCTAAGTGTAGGGGTGATATATACACACACGTAGGGGTATGTGATTGGCGTTTAGATAAGAGATGGGAATGAGACATAGGACTTATATCTTTAATAGAGATGATAAAAATTCCTAAGTTAAGATAGAACCCTAGAAGGAAAACTCAAAAGATGCTAAAAGCTAAGTAAATCTACAAATCATATATAATCTTAAGTTAAATGATAAGGAAGCGTGAAAAATACGGGTTGATAATTTATGAGTCAAAGATAATAGAGTTTCTTGTTAGAAAACCTAATTGGAGAATAAAAGTCAATGGGCCGAATTGATAGGATTTTGTAGGTAGTATCCGCTGAAAACCCTCAGGAGACAACACTCCTCCTACTAGGGATAGCTAGAGGTTTAACAGCTTGTTGCACGAGCTCAGTGCAATCACGTTTCCATGCGAAAGTGAGGCTAGCTCTTTTTCAAGAATAAAACTAGGTTTGCTCGAGGACGAGCAAAAGATAAGTTTGGGGGTATTTGTTCATATCATAATTTTGCATTATTATATTCCACATTCTTAGTCATTTTACAAATAAACAGGTGCGTTTGATCCATGTCTGCTACATAGTTGCAGGTTACAGGTTCTCGGAACAAAAACAGTGAAAACGATGAGAAGACGATACAAAAGTGATACTACGACCAACAAATGGAAAGATCTTGATCATGCCTAAAGATTGAATACTAAACGAAGATCAATGGACAATTTCACAAAGAACAAAAGCAGCGCAAGGTTCAAGACTTTGACACGAAGCAAGCGGTAAAGTCCACTACATTATTCACTATGCAAATCTGGAAGAAATCTAAAAGACAATCTGAGAAACCAAGTGAAGAAATAAGAAGCAAAATGCAACCAGAATCAGCCATAAAATTTGCAGTCAATGAAACCACTACATGGCCGCGGATCCGCGGCTAAACATGGGTTTTGGCCGCAGTTCCGCGGCCATAAAGAGCCCGTGTCGGTGCAAAGTTCGTGACGGTGTGGCGGTGCGTTCACTAGTCTTCTTAAGGTATATTTGTAAATGCAGATGTGTATTGATTGTAACCCTAGGGTTTCTATGCTCGATAAATAGAAATCCTAAACCTCTCTTTGATGTATGCCTTTTTTCATTGATCAAAAATTCAGAATCATTTGTAATGTTTTGAGAGCATCAATAAAGTAAGTAGATTCTTTTTATTGCCCTAGTTCTTAATTTTATTTCTGCCTTAGTACAGATTTATTATCTGCCCTAGTTTAAATTAGATTAGAACTTTTTATTAATATGCCGTAGTTTAGATAGTTAATCTTTTAAAAACAAAACTCATAAAAATGTCTTTTATCAATCCCCTAATGAGTGAGTAGTTCCTCACTTGTTATGATTAGGAATAGGAAATGTATGAGAGATGAAAATCTCTCACCCCTTTCTTGCTCATCACATATTAACAAATAGGACTTCATGCATACATACACACACCGCTCCCTACGGCACCCTACCCACGAGGTAACGGTGATACCGTAGTACAAAAGACCGGTTGTGCATGTTTTCCATGGAGGTTAGGGTAAAAATTAAGAAAGGACGGACAAGGACCTAGAGGAAGAAACATCGTTTCTTCCCGATCGTCCTAATCCCCTTTATTAATTATTACCATAACACCTAAAGAGATCTAAATTAGGGTATTGAAAGCGGTGAGAAATCTTTAATTTCCAAACTTAACCTAAACCTAACCCTAGCAAGATTCTAATCCTAGTCTAAATTAACATAGTTTTTAGTGATAATCATCCCAACACCGTTTAGAATTAACTCGTTAAAACAATTAGAAAATACACAACATCCCTGTGGACCGACCCGTACTACCGGCTAACTACCAACTGACGCCGTTCTTGATTGCGGTAAAAAATTCTTTGAACGTAAAGCCTATCACACATAGATCACCAGGCTCACCGTCTGTATACACAGCATCCCTTTCTTGCCCCGGTGTACCATATCGGGTGCACCATGTACCCGCAATCGGCCTCTTCCAGCTCCTTAATTCGGGTTCCCATGTCATACGTCTCAGAACTGAGAAAACGCATGGTGGACGCACTGAAATATCATATCAAGAGAAACCGGGTTTTCAAAACAGTGCATATTTTCTTAAAATAATACCACGGTTCTCAAATCCAGAAATCACACGAATCCAAAACTCAATGCGTAAATCCATGCAATATTTCGTATGCCACTAACAGTAAAAAGGGAAACCGCTCTTTTAAATGGATCCATTTTTGAAAATATCTCATGCGGTTCCCATTTTCTAGAAATCAAAGCCAGTATCATCCATATATGTGAAATGTGTATGTATGTAGGTATGGATGTGCAAGTGGATATATACGCAAGTATGAGTATACCAATGTATATGTGCACCAATAGGGATATACAGTATGTATGTGCGCAATATGGATATATCAATGTATGTATGCACCAATATGGGTATACAATATGTATGTGCGCAAGTATAGATATATCAATGTATGTATACACCAATAGGGATATACAGTATGTATGTGCGCAATATGCGACAGAAGCATGTCTAATTATCAATGATGCGGTAATCAAAATGATGTATGGTTCGTAGCAATCCTATAGTGCGAGTGTCATGGCAATCACTAACGGTGTGAGTGTAACATACAAATAGTGCTCGTGCAGCTTGAACCGTTAATGACAGTGCGGTGTTACATAACTACTATTTCTATATGCAACAAAAGATGGGTACGCTACAATAGTACATATGCACGGGCAATATGCATATAAATATATGCGCGACTACAATATCCAATCACGCCCTGACGCTTAACGCCATACGGGCAATTTCCCCGTAGATGTTAAATCTACTCACCATGGTCTCGTGCTAAGTGTAGCTTACTACTTGCTTCCCCTTCTTTGCGGCGTCCGACGTACCCGCCTACGAACCTAGAAATTACACAAAGAATACACATAAGCTAAAATCTCGCAAAACGGAGATATTAAAACCAAACGAGAAACTCGCGTCGTGAACTAAACGCGTGTGTATACGTAACGTGTGTGCATACGCTAAAAACCAATGCGACACGCTGTGACACATAGCGCACCAACTCAACTCGTATCGTACGTGTCGCGCAAGTCCCGCTATGCTAAATATAGGTAAACGGTCCCATATTTAATCTGGAGCAAAAACAAGAAAATCAAACAAGACCAAACATCTTATAATACCTACAGACACCTACCTGCAAAAATCCAACACAAACCTACAAAATTGGGCCGGCCACCATATGGGTCATATCGGCCAAAAAAAAGTGAAAAGGGTCCAGGTTTCTACAATATATTCCTAACACAATGTATAGCCTAATGTATATGTTTGCTTACCAAAATTACTACCCTAGATACAACAGATTCTATGTATCATAAAGTTTAGTTTAAAACCGTTTTAAAACACTTAGTTCGCAATAATAGGGTGCACAAGTGATATTAGGTGAAATTACAGGAATCAAGTGATACCAACAGCACAGATCAGAGCTAATCTAACCTTAACCATCTTGACATACCCTATTCTCCAACTAAACCATCAATAACATCGTCAAGGTCCACAACACACTAAAAACTAACCAAACTCCCCCGGATTTCTCCAACAGCAAAACCCCAGTACCCAAACAATACCAAACACAGAAAAATCCCCACAGACACCACTAGCCAAAACACCAACACCCATCTCTTCAGGGGGGCCGGCAGCGCCGGAATCATTGGGGTAGTCGTCGGAATTTTGGGGAGGGGATGCGCTCGAAATTCAACACAACACTCTACAAGGCCTGCACACTATTCTGAACATGTTTGCTAAGCTAGAAAATAAACATGGTTGCAGCAGATCTCATATATCCTACAACTTGCCTCAAAACCGCATTTTTTAAAAGTTCAAATTTTGCGACTTTAAGGTGACTTAGCTAAATCTAGTGATACTGCTAGGTTTACACAACACCTATAACACTTAATTAGGTTCATTAAGCTATAATAACCCTAACTTAGCTTAAACCCCACCTAAATCACAAAACTAGCACTAAAACCACATTAATCACTAACCGAAGCTAAAATAACCGCATGAAAGCAAAGATAGGAGTTGAGTTTAAGAAATTATACCCCACTTGATCCTAGGATGCAGGAAGATGGAGGAGAAGAAGAGGAGGAGGCGGTTCTATTGTTGCTGCTGCTACTGAGCTACTGTTGTTGCTGCCGCAGCCTTGCTGCTGCTGCTGTTGTTGCCTGCTGCTGCTGTTGTTTCTACTGTTGCTGCTGTTGCTTTTGCTGCTGTTGCAGCTGGGTGTGTGTGTGCAAGTGAGCGGGAGAGAGAGAAGTGAGAAAGAGAAATGAGAGAAAAAAATAATTGTTTGAAAGCAAAAGAGATGAGAGTCAACCCCTCTCTCTCTCCTCATTAATTGTCAAGCATGGCTCATGCCATCATGCTCTCTCTCTCTCCAAGTCAACTCCCAAAACACCACAATTTAAAAAAAAACTAATACACTTACTAAATCCAAATTAACTTAATAAAATGGGTTAGTCCACCATGGGTGTCTAAACATGGTTTAACCCTAACCTAACCCTAGTTTACATGCACATGTGTGTGCAAGCCTAATTAAATTCTTATAAAATATTCATAAACTTTGATAAAATATTTAAAAATCATTTTGGTAAACTTTTTACTAAAAACCACACATTAAAGCATAATTAGCCACTAATCACACTCTAAGGTGTTACAGGTATGCACTAACAGCGATAATCTTATCACATTCAATCTCATAGCATAAGTATGGCAATAAGGGTATGGAACAATCATGATCAAGATACACTATCAGGGTACTACAACTACATGAAACAATGTATATCTAATAAATCCTGAGTGTGGGATAAAACATAACATCATCAATGAATCATCATTATGGAAAATCCCGGTGTCCATCAACGACACCCCAAATCCCAATACCTCAGGCGCCGTCACTCTGATCGGCCCTCATATCTGTAAATCTCATGGAACCTGAGTGCCCAACATCAACACTCGAAATATCATGAAAACCCGTGTCCAACATCGACTGTAAATCCACATAACTCGGGCTCCGTCAGTCCGAATCGGCCCACGGGCTCCGTCAGTCCGGATCAGCCCATATCTATCTGACGACTCCGGTCGGTATCCTCCGGATAACCGCCGAATCCAAACTATCACCGGTAGGTAGTTGTCCCTCTGCCAGGATTATCTTCTATTGCACAACATACCTTTCTTGCCCCAGGGTACCATACCAGGTCCACCATCAACCCGCAAACGGATCATCCATCTCCCCGAATCGGGTTTCTAACACAATCTCAAAACCTAGAAAAACTCATGGTGGACGCATCGAAATAACATATCAAGAGAATGTTGGATATGTATTCCCTAGAGGCCATTACTGTATAGAACTAGTTTGTATATTACATTTTGAAAGCTTGGGATATATACACGGATTGACGACAGTTTTGCTCGATATAGTAGTATGCTACTTTGTTTGTATCTATCTTAATATGTGTATGTGTTACTTTTAACATATCGCTAAAACATATTGATGGAGCCCTTAGGATCTTTTCTTGACTACTAGCGTTGTGATGGCGATCATACTAGTGGGGGCCGTGTAGTCTATAAGCACATCCTTATATAGGTCCCTAGTCATAAGATTATCGAGGCAGGGCATCGATACTTCAGAGTAGACTAGTGTATACGTTTCTTATCCCAGCAGGGGAGATGGTCTATCCCACAGCCATCAGTACCTTGTACTGGAGATAGTATACAAGTGCTCATTGGGTTATGAGTTACACTGGACGGACTCGTCGGGAACTGGTGGTTGGTATTATACCTATCGTCAGGTAGCAGTTCCCAGGTGACATGAGTACAGCTTTGTCCGTTGACTTGACACTGCCACTTCGCCTCAAGTGTGTTCCCACTGTTCTTAGATTGCTACCCTACCACGGCTCTACTGAGTCGTGCAAACAGGTAGTAGTTGGGTGCAGTCCCAAAGCACTTGGAGGCAGTGGTGGTTAGATAGGATTCGTCTCTCCCGGTATCGGGGGTTGATATCGTGCTGTGTTTGTAGAGCCATTACACAAAGTCCCTGGGTAGGGCAAGTGAGATTTACTGGTAGGTGTTCCAGTAGTTTCTCAGGGTGTTCTGGGCTACACTCTGACACGACTCATACCGCTATTAGGGGTCTAATGTTTAGCACCCCCTAGGCCCGATATACGATACTCTTAGACGAACAGACCGGACTGTACGGAGATTGTCACAGATAGGCTCAGTAGGAGTTTGGATGAGCTTGCTCGTCGACCTTCTTATCGGAAGATACCTGGATAGTCGTTACGCACAGCTAGTGCCGCTGACGTGCTTGTGGTTAAACCCACTGCCAAAGTACTGTCGAGTCTTTAGAGCCCCACACAGAGGGTTTCCCAGCTTCAGGCGAAACGAGTAAAGGTCGTATGATTTTACGACAGGGTTCGATCACATACGTGTACTTGTGCGCGTGTGGTGTTCGAGCGGACAATACGAGTGTGCTTTGGTTTAAGTTGGATCCTAGAATTTGATTATTGGACTAGCTTCGTCTCATTGTATTCATGTTTCGCGGAACACGGATGCGGGTATATATATAATGATAATTGTGCCATGGCTAATTGGTTTGACTATTTGACTAGGTTGACTTAGGTATTTTTGTTGGGCACTAGATATTTTTTCTTAGCATTAATTGTGACATGCTTATGGTCAAATCAAAGTAGCCATCTCAATTATCATAATAAAAACTTAGTTTTCTCTTTCCTCAAGCTCATTCTCTTCATTATTCTCTACACTCATTTTCTCTCCTTCTTCCCTCTCATAACCCTAATGTCTCATGAGTTGAGAACCAAGGTCTAGTGAGACTTTGCTACCAAAATCATTCTCTACTCACTCTAGGCTACTTAGTTTAGCACACCAAGTGCCCTAGTTACTTCATTTTAGAGGTAGGAGCTCAAGATTGGAACTCTCGGATGGATCATCGTTGACACAAGGAGGCCGATGTTCAAACACGATCCATACATCCAACGAGGAGCTTAAGGAGAGGATCGAAGACCCGAAGGACTTGTTTTCTTTAGGTATACTTTCTATCATAGTAGATAGAACCCTAACTTGCTAACTAAGTTTATGGTAAAGATCCGTCTTTGTGTATGCCTAGCGCCAAGTTTCTATTTGTTGTAAAAATTTTGTTCCGCATTTGGTCACGGAAGTTGGCCGGGGCGCTAGCGTAACCCTTCATGGTATCAGAGCCAACCCATAAACCCTACTAGCCAGTTTGCACAAGGTTAAAATCTCGATCGACCCAAATTTCCGAATCGTATTTCCATTGTTGTCCGCATGCTGTCGAATTTTAAATTTGTTCATAAAATTTTTCCAGGCATCTTAAAAATATGTGCAGGAAAAACTATAGATGTGAAAAAATTTGGGCACGTAACTCCAAAATTCAGCGGTGGAGCCGGAGCAAAATAGCACATTTTACGGCGGTTCTGCGGCGCTTTTTGGGTTACATTGCCCGAAATTTTTTCTAGGGCTTTAGTTCATGGAAATATGATTTTTTTATATGTGGTTTTGGCCCAGGTTTGTTTGAGTGCTCTATTTACCTTCGGGGCCAATTTGGGAAAGTTTAGTCGATCGAAATTTTAAAATACATATTTTATTAACAGCACATTGACTTTTATTTGTGACCGTGAATGTGATTTGATCGGTAAACTCGTCTGATTGCTATATGTTCTTTTAGATGGGTTTGCGAACGTGACATTCGTGTTGATGTTTTGTGCTTGTGCTGTGATTGTGGTTGGATTGTCGTGGTGGATAGCATATGGTGCAATGTTAGCAGTGCAGTTTATATTCATTTGTACATTTGTCATTACGGGGCGAGCGTCCGAAATGTGGACAGCCGTCTTTGCCGGGTTGTATATTATTTTGGGGCACGACCGGGTTAAAGTCGATGTCACCATTTGTACATATTATTTTCTTTTTCTGTACTAGGATTACCCTACGGTGGAGTGCATGAATAGCCTGGTTCTAGAAGGCAACAAGCTCGCATCTCATGGCGTTGAGACGGATGTGACTTCATTCTAGATTTGGCGAGCTATTCGCCGCACTCGTAGGGGGTATAGGATGACCGACGGAGGGGCGCCCAAGTTACCGGATTCCATAAAGTGTTGGGTGGCCCATTCACTTCGTTGAAGGGGGTTGCCTCACTTCTGGAATTGGTGGGCAAGTTGCTGCACTCATAAGGGTCCAGGTTTTCATTACCCAGGCTATCCACACGACCGAAAACGTCGGGTTTTATTTGCGGCACAAATGAAATCCGGGGCTCCAAGATTATCCACCATTCTGTATTGTTGGCTGAGATTCTGTGATGTTGATTATTATCATGCATGGGACGAATGTTATATATACTAGTAGTTGTTGTATGTGTTTTGCACCCGCGCTAGTCCAGCCACTGCTCTGTCGTTAGTTAAGTAACCTAACGGGTGATGAAGAGGCCCAGAATGCGGATGGCATATACGTACATTGCATTTTCCTTCTTTTCTGGTGTGATAGGATTAAATTGATGGGACCGCATTAATTTTGATAAATGCAAGAAAATAAACCTAAAAGATGTTGTTGGAACCATGTTTTAAAAACTAACATTACAGACGTTCTTTTTTGCTTTGGACAGTGGTATTCGGTTATGAATATCCAGCACCTCATTCAACGAGGCAAGGGCCGAGTTCCCTTCGTCAGGAGTGACCCCTTGAGTAAAAGTTTGCATCAACATAATAACTTCACTATAGTCGATTATTTTTCCTTTGTATCGTGCTATTCCGTTTGGAATATCCTGCACCTCATTCAACGAGGAAAGAGCCGAGATCCCTTCACAGGGAGTGACCTCTTTAGCAAAAGTTTTCGCCTCTATATATTTACAAAACCACACAGATTCTTTCAACGATATCAAGTTCATTACGTTAACGGGTTTTTCTCTAAAAACCCAGCCGTAGCCCTCCGTCGTTTCAGATAATCACTACATAGTATTCGTGCTGCGTTTGTTGATTAATCGTCAAGGCACAGTGAACGGTACCTGAGTAATGATTCTTTGTTGCACTGATAGATGTGATTGGTTAGAACTGTCGCATGATTTCGTTGATTATTCATCAAGGATCATGCAGGTGGGTCTAATGCAATCCAGGATAACGACTGGTTGAACTTGACTAAGACCTTTTGATTTGTTGATTATTCGTCAAGGACACTTGGGTCCTAGCGGTAAAAAACCACATCGGGAGTTTCAAATATACAGAAAACTTGCAGATTTAGCATACCTTCTGGAGTGTAGTGACTAGAGTGGATTCCATCTAGGTCATTACACAATGATTGTTGGATCCCGATCCCACTGATGAGTTGGATTACTCTCGGAAGATTATTTCACTTAACAATAAATGCTATAAAACAAGTAAGTGTCTAGAACGGTGTTAGCGGGGCTATGCCTCCAGAGAATAAAGGTTATATAATTAAGGAACTTCGCGAAAGCATTGGAAAACCTTCATCAAAGTAGCAACACTAGCCTAGCTGAAAGGTTAACCAAGTATTATGACGTGTGATTAAATCCTGACTAGTTCTTTTTTTAGGGTTTGAAGAAGAATTTTAGGAAACAGTGGGAGCCATCCTGGTTAGATAAATTTATAACCAATCTAATCTTGCAAGAGCGCACGCTGAATGTTTTTTCTCTCTCTCTCCAAGTAGCAACCATTTCACGTCCTAATCAAGATAATAAAATGTATCGCTTGAACGATCTGAAGTCTTATTCGGGGCTGGGGAACGTCGGTTCGGCTCTAACTTACGACATCAGTCATAAGTGTGAGCAAGGGAAAGAGGATTTTATGGATTCCAAAGAGACCCCAATGAAGAAGAAGCATACTATTGCATCTACTTCACGTGTTCTTGTAATTGAGAACTGCTTCTCGGTCAGTACTACCACCTGGGTACTAGATACCAGATCAGGTTCTCATATCTGTAATTTATTACAGGGACTGAGAAAAAGTAGGATAGTTAGACCTGGTGATATGTCCCTCAGGGTAGGGAACGGAGCACAAGTTAATGCTGCAGCCGTCGGTGAATATCACCTAGTATTGCCAAATAGCAATACTATGATTTTAAATAATTTCTACTATGTACCTTCCATGGTTTGTAATATCATATCAGTTTCTTTACTTGATAAAGATGGATATAATTTTTTTATTGATAGAAATATCATGAACATTTACCTTGATAAGGTACTGGTTACAGAAGGTACACTGTGTAATGGTATCTATATTCTAAATCAGAATACAGTTCTCAATATACAAAACACACGCAAGTGGAAGAGTTCAGATACGAACGAATCCTACTTGTGGCATTGTAGACTTGGTCTTATCGGAGAGAAAAAACTAAGTAAGTTACATAAAGATGGACGCTTGAATACGTTCGAATTTTCATCTTATGAAACTTGTCAGTCTTGTTTCAAAGGAAAAATGGCCAAATCTCCATTCACCGGACATGGAGAAAGAGTAGCAGAGCTCTTGGGACTCATACACAGTGCTGTGTATGGTCCGATGTCAATACATGCAAGAGGTGGGTTCTCATACTTCATTACATTCACTGAAGATCTCTCTAGGTTCGGATATGTGTATCTCATGAAACACAAATCTGAAGCTTTTGAGAAATTCAAAGAATTCAGAAACGAAGTAGAGAACCAGATTGGCAAAAGTATCAAGATCCTTCGATCTGATAGGGGATGGGAGTACTTGAGCACGGAATTCCTAGATTACTTAAAAGAGAATGGAATTCTCTCTCAGCTTACTCCTCCTTATACACCACAGCACAACGGTGTATCGGAGCGGTGGAATCGTACTCTATTAGATATGGTTCGCTCCATGATAAGTAGTGTTGAGTTGCCTTTTTCATTCTGGGGACTTGCTCTTCAGACAGCAGCATACCTTTTGAATCAAGTTCCGTCCAAATCTGTGCCTAAAACTCCGTATGAAATATGGGGTAGTAAGAAACCATGTCTTAAATTTATTAAGATATGGGTTTGTCCAGCCTATGTCAAAGCACAGAAACTGGACAAGCTTCAGGCACATGCAGTTTTTATAAATCTGTGGGATATCCTAAGGATTCACTAGGATAACTGTTCTACCACACTGAGGAACAGAAGGTGTTTGTATCTCGCCATGCTACCTTTTTAGAAAGGGAGTTTCTTGCAAAAGAAACTAGTGGAAGTACGGTAGAACTGGGAGAAATCCATGAACCACAAAATGTGACTGAAGATTTGGAGGAACCGCTAGATTCAGTAACCCCAGACGAACCTCAGCCACTCCACAGATCTGGTAGGATTTCTCAGCCTCCTGAGAGATACTACGGTTTTCTCATAGACGGGTATCGAGAGGATTACATCTTAGAAGAAGATGACCCTACCAGTTTCAGGCAGGCCATTATAAGTAGGGACTCTTATAAGTGGTTGGATGCTATGCGATCCGAAATGGAGTCCGTGTACACCAATAATGTATGGACCTTAGATATTGCTCCACCTGGGGTAAAACCCGTTGGATGCAAATGGATCTATAAAAGGAAACTTGGTGTAGATGGGCAGGTGGAAACCTATAAGGCTAGACTCGTTGCAAAAGGTTTTCGTCAAAGACCTGGTGTGGACTATGACGAAATATTTTCTCCAGTGGCTATGCTCAAATCCATCCAGATCCTACTTTCTATTGCTGCCTTCCATGACTATGAGATCTTGCAGATGGACCTAAAAACGGCTTTTCTAAACGGAAGTTTGGAAGAGTGCGTTTATATGGATCAGCCAGAAGGTTTTATAGACAGTGGGAGCACCGGGAAGGTGTGCAAATAGCTTAAATCCATTTATACATTAAAGTAGGCATCGCGGAGCTGGAACATCTACTTAGATGAAACAGTCAAGGAATTTGACTTCATCAAGAACGAAGATGAGCCTTGTATTTATAACAAGATTGTAGGACGAATTGTCGTATTCCTAGTCTTGTATGTGGACGACTTTCTTTTGATAGGAAATGTTATTCCTATACTACAATCAGTCACGCTATTCTTGTCATAACGGTTCTCCATGAAGGTCCTGGGTGATGCCTCGTGCATTCTGGAGATCAAGATCTACAGAGATAGATTTAAGAGATTACTGGGACTTTCGCAGTCCAGGTACATAAAGACTGTACTAAAAAGATTTAGTATGGAAGATTCCAAGTGCGGTAATATACCCGCATTGCACGGAATCACCCTCTCCAAGAAGATGTCTCCCAAGACTGACGAGGAGAGGGTTCGCATGAGCACTATACCCTACGCTTCGGCGTTAGGATCTATAATATATGCGATGCTATGTATAAGACTAGATGTAGCTTACGTGCTAAGCGTGGTGAGCTGGTATCAGTCAGACCCAGGTGAGAACCACAGGACAGCAGTAAAGAACATTCTCAAGTACCTGAGAAGGACTAAGGAGATGTTCCTGGTTTACGGTAATAGAGACCTCAGGGTCGAGTCCTTTACCAATTCAAGCTTCCCGAGTGACAAGGATGACAAGTCTGTCTCGAGTTTTGTATTTACCATCAACGGAGAGGCGATGTGTTGAAGGAGTTCCAAACAGAACACCGTTGCAGACTCGACGATGGAGGCTGAATACATTGCTGCAACCGATGCCGCAAAAGAGGCGGTCTGGATGAAGAAGTTCATTAGTGAACTTCAGGTAGTTCCGTCCATTGTTGACCTAATACCTTTGTAGGGATCCTAGGCACACCCATGAGGTTCCACAACAGATCAAACATGGCCAATTCAAAATTTTTCTATGTGCCGAAAAACCTAATACGGATCGGTGACTAGAGGTAAGGCGAAAGAATGCAAGTTAACAACTTTAACTAAAAAGGAAAGTGACTACAACCTTTGTAGATCCGGTCCTCCACTTCCTTAGCTCCGTGATGACGTCTCTCCGCTGCGATCATCGGATCCCGGACTCTAGCGATGGTTTCGACGAAGAAATGATCGGGCTAGGTCGTCGACTTCGATGCCGAAGATGATCTACGTCGAGGCAACTCAAGATCAAGCTCCAACTTCACCAAGTCATGAAACTTGTGAAGAAAACACCCTATACTACATGGCAAGTAGTAGAGGATGAAGAAATAGGAAGTGGGTTCACTCTTGATTTGGATTTCTCACTTGGAATCATCACTTAGAAATTTCAAGCAAAGGTTTTTCTTTTTCTCTTCATGAAGAAGATGAAGAAGAAGAATGAAAAACAATTATGAATAATAGAAAAAAAGTGATGGTTATCATAATGCAACCATGGTTAAGTGTAGAGAATAAACTAGGGTTATGTGAATGGTTAGGTTAAGCAAAAGAAACAAAAATGGTTGAAATTTTCAAAGCTTCATGAAGATTCAAAGAAAATCCAAAAGAAGCAACCATTTCTTTTCTTGCTAAAAAGAATAAATAAATAAAATAAATAATCAAGAGAAGATAATAAAACCCTAACCATTCACTTAAACATGGTTTAAGTTAAACACAAACCCAAGTTTGCATGTATCATCAAACATGATACAAACAAGTGCACAAAAATATATCACATATACAACTTGTGCATTTCAAGTGAGAAAATCAATCTTGAGTGAACCAATATTAGTTAATGCAAAGTAATATATCAAATATATAATTATACATTAAATCATTAAATCAACACTTGATTTAATGATCCGGTCATACTGCATATAACCGACTAATATCATGTGTATCAATGTATCGAATCAACATTTGATTCGGTAACCCGGCTATATCACATATAACCGTCCCATGATACATTTCGCGAGAATAGAATACAGTATCACATACTGGTATTATTCTCGGTCCCGCACACATCCCATATGCGCTCCTATTTCGTTTCGCTTGAGCCAGGAAAGCTCTATGTAGGACTCTAAAGACTCGTCAATACGCCGGCAACAGGTGATGATCATATCAAACACCCACAAGCCACAAGCGGTCTGCTAAACGTAACGGCCACCCGGGTATTGAACGATCAAAAGATCGACAAGCAAGCCCGCTCACACTCCTGTGAATCCAACCAGTAACACTTACCGTACAATCCGGTCTGTTCGTCTGATATGTCGCATATCTTGTCTAGGGGTGGTAAACGTCAGACCCCAATAGCTTGATAAGTCATGCCGACGTAAGTTCCATAACAATAGAATGAAACTACTGATAACTCTTACCAGTATATCACTGCAACCCTGCCAGGGATTTCCAGTTATGGCCAGTCGTGCATAGCGCAACATCAACCCCCAATACCGGGAGAGACGAATTCCCTCCTATCGCTCATTGCCTTCATGTGAATCGGGACTGTACCCAAAAACCACCTGTTTGCACGACTCAGTAGAGCCGTGGTAGGGTGGAAATCAAAGCACAGTGGGAAACACATAAGACTCTATGACGATCTCGGGTCAACAGACTAAGCTGTACCAGTGTCACCAGAGAAGTGCCATCTGACGTGAGGTATAATACCATCTGGGAGTTCTCGGCGAGTCCGTTCAGTGTACCCAGTCTCCACTGAGCACCCGCATACCATCTCTGTTGTCAAACACCAATGGATATGGGATCATCCATCGCCCATCACATGGGTCGAGAAGATATGCGCTGGTCTACTCTTGAATATCGATGCCCCGTCTCGATATTCCCACGATTCGGAATATTGAAGGATGTACTCATGGACTACCCAGGCCCCACTGGTATGATCTACATCATAGTCCTGGAAGTCGAGTACTCATCCTAAGGGCTTTATCAACATGTAACAGAGAGACAGAAAGTATACATGTTAAGATAAAGAGCAACCAGATAGCGTACTATCATGTCGAGCAAGAAAGTCCTACCTATATATGTCCCAGCATCCATTACAATATACATCCAATGCACAGTAATGGCCTCTAGGGCATACATATAACTAACAATCTCCCACTTGCACTAGGGCCATCTGTAGCAGTGGTTGCTGTATCACATACTCAACCATCCCATATGAGTCTCTCTCTGGGAAAAAGCCTTTGTGAGTGGATCCGCCGTGTTGTCCTCTGAGTCTACTCTCCTAACCTCGATCACCCTGGAGATCATCTATCTCCATGATCTGGTGATGCTGCCTCAGAATATGTCTGGGTCACTGATGGGACCATGGTTCCTTGGCCAAAGCCACACTTCCATTGACATACAATGGTAGGAACCTAGTTCATCTCATGAACCAATATACACCCAAACTGCCTCTTTGGTAGTATCCTTAATAGTGATGTTACCAGCCTTTATCGTCTAGTTTGCCACGGTATCTACCTTGGAACTCTTCCAACATACCGTCCCTCGACTGAGGGTAAAGGCAATGCCTGCGACTGACATTCAGTCGTCCTTATCACCCTGGAACCTTTCCAGTGATTCACATTTATCCTATTTTGATAATCCTTGTGATAAGAGGAGATTGATTGAGCGTAGTATAGGAAACTCCTTCCCTATCAAGAGTATGTGATCTACGCACTCTACGAGGATCACCACCATACTCCCTACTACCTTTTTGTATATACAAGGCTCATATATAATTTTGATGAAGTCAAACACTTTGACTATCACATCAAAACAGACGTTCCAACTCCGCGATGCCTGCTTTATTGTGTAAAGCAACTTGCACACGTTTCCGCTGCTCCCACTGTTTACGAAGCCCTCTGGCTGTCTTCTTATAGACGTTCTCTTCTAAACCATTTTAGAAAAGCAGTCATGGCACCCAACCACCTGATATCGTAGTCATGGTATGTAGCAGAGGCAAGTAGGATCTGGATGGACTTAAGCATAGTCCCTGGAAAAGGTTTCATCATTATCCACGCCTGGTCGATGACGAAAACCATTAACAAGTCTAGCTTTGAAAGTCTCAACCTTTCCATCTACACCAAGTAATCTTCTCAAGATATACTTGCTCCTGATGGGGATTTAACCCTTCAGATATAGCAACCAAAGTCCATACTTTGTTGGTGTACATGGATTACATCTCTGATCGCTAAGCATCCAGCCATTCTTACAGAGTCCCTACTGTCGATGGCCTGCTCGAAACTAGTTAGGACATCATCTCATGATGTAATCCTCGCTCCCACTGTCATCGAGAAACCGAAGTATCTCTCAGGCGGATGAGGAACCCTACCAGATCGGCGGAGAGGCTGAGGTTCGTCGGGGACTATTGAATCCTTTGGTTCTGACAAATCATCAGCTGCAGTTTTGTATAGCTGGAACCTTTCGAGTTCTACAGAACTGACCTTGCCTCGATCTTGTCCGGATTTTGCTTTTGACATAGGCCGGACAACCCTAAATCTTAACTTTCTTAAGAGATAGGCTCTTCCCATACCATATCTTATATGGAGTGGTAGGCAATGATCTGATTCATACCTAATTCAATAGGTATCCAGCTTCTCAAGTGCACAACCCCAAAAGAAAATATGTAACTCAGTAATACTCATCATAGAGCACACCATATCTAATATGGTGCGATTGTTCCGCCCCGATACACCATTGTGCTGTGGTGTATTCAGAGGAGTAACACCGAGAGAGAATCTCATTCTCCTTTAGAGCAGTCCAAGAATTCTATGCACAAGTATTCGCCTCCCTGATCTTATCATAGGACATAATACTTATACCCGGTTTTTCGTTCTCTACTTCTAATTTATATTGTGTGAATATCTCAAAAGGTTCGGACCTATGTTTCAACAGGAACATATGGCTGAATCTTGAGAGACTATCAGAGAATGTAATGAAGTATAAAGAACTGGTCCTGGCATGTGTAGACAGGAGACCTTACATACATCATCATGTATTAGTCCCAAGAGCTCACTAACTTTTTCTCCGTTTCCAATAAACAGAGCTATGGTCATTTTATCTTTGTGACATGACTGGCAAGTTTCACAAGATGTAAATTCAAACTGATTTAAATGTGCAACTAAAATGTAACTTAAGCTAGTCGGGTCACATCGATATGACCTAGTCTACAATGTCTCAAGAAAAATTCGTTCATTTCTGGACTCTTCCTCTTGTGTGTGTTTTATATATTAGGAACTGTAGTTTGATTTAGAACGTCAATGCTTTTAGATAACGTGCCTGAACCGATCAACTTTTGAAATAGGAAATGTTCAAAACAATATCCATCAATACAAAATTTTATCATTTCTTTTACTAAATAAAGAGATTGATATGATTTTGTATATCAGGTTCGATATCTAATAGCATTTGTTCAGAATCAATGTATTTGTAATACAGGGTGACAGTGACCAACAGACCTGGTTGCAACACTTGCACCGTTTTCTGTCTCATGAAACTTATCACCCGTTCTCATTTCTCTGCCTTTCTGTAGCCCTATGTAACAGATTACATATCTGGGATCCTGATCTGGTATCAGATACCCAGGATGCAGAGGACACTGAGAAACAGTTCTTTATAATGAACACACCCGAAGGAGATGCAGCATATGCACTTTCTTCGTTTGGGCGGCATAGGAATTCTGGTATTCCCCTATTTCCTGCTCTGCCTTATAACAATTATAAGTTGGAGCGGGACCAGCGTTCCCTAGCGCAGTATAACAAGCGGGTTCGGTCAATACATCCATATTATTATCTTGATTAAGGCGTGATATGGTCGCTACCTGGAGAGAGAGAGAAGAAAACACTCTGCGTGCGCTCTTGCAAGATTAGATTGGTTATTTATTTTATCTAATCAGGATGGCTCCCACTGTTTTTATCAAATCTTCCTTCAAACCCTAAAAGGAAAGACTATCTGGGATTAATTACACTCTACAAGTTCGCCAATCTTTCAGCCAGGCCAGTGTCGGTAGTTTGAGGGAGCTTCCCCGTGCTTTCGCACGGACCTAATTACAGTAAACCTTGTTTTCCCAGAGGCGTAACCCCGTTGACACCTTTCTAGACACCTACTTGATCGGCTAATTGCAAAGTTCAAAACTCTCCCAGGAGTAACAATTACTCGCAGTGGGTATCGGGATCCAACTATCATATAGAAGGTATGCAATTTCATTGCAAATTTCAACACTTGAAACTCCCGACAAAGGTTTTTACCCCTAGCACTTATGACTTTAACTATGGTCAACAAATCATAAGCACTAGTCAAGTTCTACCCGTCATTTCGTGATTAATTAGACCTACCCACATGACCCTTAACTAAGGTCAACAAAATCACGCGACTGTCCTAACTAATCGCATCATATGCGGTGTAGGAAGACATCACTTAGCTACCGTACACTGTGCCTTGACTAGGGTCAACAAACACAGCACGAATACTAAGTACTCTACTTCCTAAAATGACAGAGGGTTGCGAATGGTTTTTATGAAAACCTTTAACGCTATGAACTTGATCTCGTTGCGGAATCAAACGGTTTTTAAATGGAGTGTTTTTGAAGCTTTACTAGTTTTACTAAAGGGGTCACTCCCGGTGAAGGGATCGTCGGCCCTTTCCTCGTCGAATGAGGTGCGGAATATATCATATATATCACTGTGCAAAGAAGAAACTATAGAAGCAATCAAAAGAAAAACCGAGTGTGTAGCATCTGCCAGTTATTGCTAAAGGAGTCACTCCCGGTGAAGGGATCTCGGTCCTTTCCTCATCGAATAAGGTGCAGGATGTTCTACAAGGAACACCGCGATGCAAAGCAAGAACTGTAGCTACCTGTTTTATTTTGAAATTCGATTCCACAACATCTTTTAGGTTTATTTTCTTTCATTAATCTCATTAATGAATGCCCCATCAATTAAGTCCACCTAAACATCACAGATAAATATAACGTACGCTTATGCCATCCGCATTCGCCTCGATGTCCCGTCTGCACCGTTAGGTTAGGTAACTAACGCCAGAGCGAGGCAGGGCTAGCGCGGGTGTAAAACATAAGCAACGTCTATATAATATATCATATATACTATATACAATATCTATCTGAACAAATCACATGATCACATCACAGATAACACAGCAGAAAATATCATATGAAATATTGGATATACTCGGACGTCCGTGTTTTATATCGAGCCTGTATAAAACACGGATTCCACGGTCGTGATGAACAGCCAATCCCACACCCCTAGACCCCTACGAGAGCGGCAAGCAACCCTACCAATTCTAGGGTTAGGAGACCCGGGCTCGACTCCTCGAGATGGTCTCCCACTGGACCCTAGAACCCGGTTACTTGTGCTCCCCTCCTTGGGTCTATCCTAATGCGGAAAAGTAAATAATGTACAAATGGTGACATCATCCGCAACCTGGAAATGCCCCAATAAAAGAATATTACATACAAGTTTTTACATGAATGAAATTGAAAAACACTCATCTCACATAAAAACCCCCGGCTATTCAAACGCGACAATCCAATATAACATATCCAGCAACACATAACATCACATGTCATCAACGTAAGTAAGTATGCATACACCGATTGTCATCGACGTATAGCAACGACAATCGGCAATACCACTACATACTACACTTATGGTCACAGAAAAGAAAGTGTAAAACTACAACAGTTGGAATCCGCAACCTCTTTAGACATCGCATGCCTAATCAAATGAATTCCTTAGACATCGCATGCATAACAATTATAAAACCTGCATTTTAGTCTCATTATCGAAAACACTTTTCAATATCAGGTCGGGCAATTCAACAAGATTCCAGACATCCTGATCGAATGCTCGTCGCAAACTTTAGTAGGCGGCCGCACCCCCGACGCCGTCGACGAAGTGCACCAAGGCGGAACACCGCTGCCGCGAGCACCCGAACGGATGCTTTCGGCGACGGGGTTCTCCTACAGTCACTTGGTTGAGGCTATGGGGTGAGGCTATCTATTAAGTTTACCCGGCGAGTATCTGCGTACACTACATGATTGCGACGGACTTTTGATCACATCAAAATCCCGTCCAATCAAGTGAGACTAAACTGCTATGTTTATAACATTCATTCAGTTATCTCATAAATACTTGTGGATTCCAAATATTGTATCACATTCCGGATAAATAGAAAATGTTAAACTCCCTGATCGAATAATCGAACACCCAAGTTTTCCCGAAACAGCTCAACACATGAAATAAGTTTAAAAACATTCACTTCATGCCTCAGTACCAACGGTCCAGCCGTAGAAGGGTCAAGCCAACACCTCACATGTGGCACGCCGTACTGCCCCAAACCCTAAGGTTCAAAGGGCAGTTCAAGACGGTCACATAATCAAGTTAAGGTTTGTTGTCTTCTAGAGGGACCATCGCGTTACTTGCACTAATCAGAACGTCCTTAAACCACGGAAAAATCCAACACTTGGAAATTTCCCGGCAGGGGAAAAAGTGGGTATTTATATCCGGTCGAACCTTTTAACATGTTCTAAAGATACCCGGAAGAACACAGTAAACAAAATTAAATAATCCGATCGAATCATCGAGTCCCCAATACAACCCCAGAACACTGAACTCTTGAGTCATAATAAAAATACCCATAAAATATAAATCACAGAAATAGGAATTATGGAGCAAAAATGATGACCTAACTCCTCTGTACGGCCGCGGAACCGCGGCCCAAGCAGGCTATTGCCGCGGTTCCGCGGTGGAATGTACGATTTAGGGGGTCGTTTTTCACCACAATTCTTATATTTCCCTGCTAAATTTTTCAGGTATTTTTAATTCAGAAAAAACCACAATTTCAGAAAATGTCCAGAGAGTGATTTGGGATTAGGGTTTCGGGTCAGATCGGACTTCTAACATCGTTTACGCATCGCCTAAGGCTCTAGCTAGGCTTTGATACCACTGTAGTGATTCTAGGCACACCCATGAGGTTCCACAACAGATCAAACATGGCCAATTCAAAAATTTTCTATGTGCCGAGAAACCCTAATACGGATCGTTGAGTAGAGGTAAGGCGAAAGAATGCAAGTTAACAACTTAACTAAAAGGGAAAGTGACTACAACTTTTGTAGATCCGGTCCTCCACTTTCTTAGCTCCATGATGACGTCCCTCCGCTGCGATCATCGGATCCCGGGCTCTAGCGATGGTTTCGACGAAGAAATGATCGGGCTAGGTCGTCGACTTCGATGCCGAAGATGATCTACGTCGAGGCAACTCAAGATCAAGATCCAATTTCACCAAGTCATGAAACTTGTGAAGAAAACACCCTATACTACATGGCAAGTGGTAGAGGATGAAGAAATAGGAAGTGGGTTCACTTTTGATTTGGATTTCTCACTTGGAATCATCACTTAGAAATTTCAAGCAAAGGTTTTTCTTTTTCTCTGCATGAAGAAGATGAAGAAGAAGAATGAAAAAGAATTATGAATAATAGAAAAACAAGTGATGCTTATCATAATGCAACCATGGTTAAGTTTAGAGAATAAACAAGGGTTAGGTGAATTGTTAGGTTAAGCAAAAGAAACAAAAATGGTTGAACTTTTCAAAGCTTCATGAAGCTTCAAAGAAAATCCAAAAGAAGCAACCATTTCTTTTCTTGCTAAAAAGAATAAATAAATAAAATAAATAATCAAGAGTAGATAATAAAACCCTAACCATTCACTTAAACATGGTTTAAAGTAAACACAAACCCAAGTTTGCATGTATCATCAAACATGATACAAAGAAGTGCACAAAAATATATCACATATACAACTTGTGCATTTCAAGTGAGAAAATCAATCTTGAGTGAACCAATATTAGTTAATGCAAAGTAATATATCAAATATATAATAATACATTAAATCATTAAATCAACACTTCATTTAATGATCCGGTCATACTGCATATAACCGACTAATATCATGTGTATCAATGTATCGAATCAACATTTGATTCGGTAACCCGGCTATATCACATATAACCGTCCCATGATACATATCACGAGAATAGAATACAGTATCACATACTGGTATTATTCTCGGTCCCGCACATATCTCATATGCACTCCTATTTCGTTTCGCTTGAGCCAGGAAAGCTCTGTGTAGGACTCTAAAGACTCGTCAATACGCCGGCAGCAGGTGATGATGATATCAAACACCCACAAGCCGCAAGCGGTCTGCTAAACGTAACGGCCACCCAGGTATTGAGCGATCAGAAGATCGACGAGCAAGCCCGCTCACACTCCTGTGAATCCAACCAGTAACACTTACCGTACAGTCCGGTCTGTTCGTCTGATATGTCGCATATCTTGCCTAGGGGTGGTAAACGTCAGACCCCAATAGCTTGATAAGTCATGCCAACGTAAGGTCCATAACAATAGCATGAAACTACTGATAACTCTTACCAGTATATCACTGCAACCCTGGCCAGGGATTTCCAGTTATGGCCAGTCGTGTATAGCGCAACATCAACCCCCAATACCGGGAGAGACGAATTCCCTCCTATCGCTCATTGCCTCCATGTGAATCGGGACTGTACCCAAAAAACACCTGTTTGCACGACTCAATAGAGCTGTGGTAGGGTGGAAATCAAAGCACAGTGGGAGACACACAAGACTCTATGACGATCTCGGGTCAACAGACTAAGCTGTACCAGTGTCACCAGAGAACTGCCATCTGACGTGAGGTATAATACCATCTGGGAGTTCTCAGCGAGTCCGTTCAGTGTACCCAGTCTCCACTGAGCACCCGCATACCATCTTTGATGTCAAACACCAATGGATATGGGATCATTCATCGCCCATCACATGGGTCGAGAAGATATGCGCTAGTCTACTCTGGAATATCGATGCCCCGTCTCGATATTCCCACGACTAGGAACATTGAAGGATGTAGTCATGGACTACCCAGGCCCCACTAGTATGATCTACATCATAGTCCTGGAAGTCGAGTACTCATCCTAAAGGCTTTATCAACATGTAACAGAGAGACAGAAAGTATACATGTTAAGATAAAGAGCAACCAGATAACGTACTATCATGTCGAGCATGAAAGTCCTACCTATATATGTCCCAGCATCCATTACAATATACATCCAATGCACAGTAATGGCCTCTAGGGCATACATATAACTAACAACCCTTGTATTGCGATAACAATGTGGCTATACCTTTAGCGAAGGAACCACGGTCCCATCAGAAATCCAGACACATCTTAAGGCGGTATCACCTGATCAGGGAGATCATTGATCGCCAGGAGATCGAGGTACGGAGAGTGGACACTAAAGATAACACGGCGGATCCATTCACAAAGGCCCTCCCTCAAGCACTGTTCGAGCGACTTTTTGAGCTATTGGGAATGCGGTACGCCAGCAGCTGGCCTTAGTGCAGACGTTGGGTATGCGGTACACCAATTACTGGCCTTTAGTGCAAGTAGGAGATTGTTGGATATGTATGCCCTAGAGGCCAATATTGTATAGTACTAGTTTGTATATTACATTTTGGAAGCTTGGGATATATACACGGATTAACGACAGTCTTGCTCGATATAGTAGTATGCTACTTGGTTTGTATCTATCTTAATATGTGTATATGTTTCTTCTAACATATTGCTAATACATATTGATGGAGCCCTTAGGATCTTTGCTTGACTAATAGCGTTGTGATGGCGATCACACTAGTGGGGGCTGGGTAGTTTATAAGCACATCCTTATACAGGTCCCTAATCGTAGGATTATCGAGACAGGGCATCGATACTCTAGAGTAGACTAGTATATACGTTTCTCATCCCAGCAGGGGAGATAGTCTGTTCCACAGCTATCAGTACGTCGTACTGGAGATAGTATACTGTTGCTCATTGGATTATGAGTTACACTGGACGGACTCGTCGAGAACTGCTCGTTGGTATTATACCTATCGTCAGGTAGCAGTTCCCAGGTGACATGAGTGCAGCTTAGTCCGTTGACTTGACACTGCCACTTCGCCACTAGTGTGTTCCTACTAATCTTAGATTGCTACCCTACCACGGCTCTGTTTAGTCATGCAAACAGGAAGTAGTTGGGTGCAGTCCTGAAGCACTTGGAGGCAGTGGCGGTTAGATAGGATTCGTCTCTCCCGGTATTGGGGGTTGATATCGCGCAGTGTTTGGAGAGCCATTACACAAAGTGTAAGTCCACGTTGCCCACCCCGGTTCTTACGTGGAGGCGGAAATGGTAAAAAACGATTTTTGACACAAGGCAACATGGACTAGAAATGAGGATCTTTGCTAAACAAAAACCTAGCAAACAAACTAGAAGTTTAACTACTATGTTAGAGGGTTATACCTAGGTCTAGAACTCCTTCTCTTCTTGCTCCTTGGGATGGTTTGAACGGCTCCTACCTATTAGTTATATGTATGCCCTAGAGGCCATTACTGTACATACGATGTATATTGTAATGGATGCTTGGACATATATAGGGAGGACTTTCTTGCTCGACATGGCAGTATGCTATCTGGTTGTACTTTATCTTAACATGTACTCTGATTGTCTCTATGTTACATGTTGATAAAGCCCTTAGGATATGTACTCGACTACTGGGACTATGATGAGATCATACTAGTGGGGCTGCGGTAGTCGACGAGTACATCCTATAACTGTTCCTAGTCGAGGGTATATCGAGACAGGGCATCGATACACCAGAGTAGACTAGCGTATACGCATCTTGACCCATATGATGGGAGATGGATGATCCCATAACCATCGGTGTTTGACATCAAGGATGGTGTACGGGTGCTCAGCAGAGACTGGGTATACGGGACGGACTCGCCGAGAGCTCCCAGATGGTATTATACCTCACGTCAGATGGCAGTTCTCCGGTGACACTGGCACAGAGTAGTCTGTTGACCCGAGATCGTCATAGAGTCTTGTGTGATTCCCACTTTGCTTTGGATTCCATCATACCACGTCCAAGAGGGTGTGCAAAAAGGTGGCTTTTGGGTACAGTCCCGAATCACATGGAGGCAATGAGCGATAGGAGGGGATTCGTCTCTCCCGGTATAGGGAGTTGATGTTGCGCTATGTTCGATTGGCTATAACCGAAAATCCCTGGCAAGGGTTGCTGAGATTTACTGGTAAGTGTTATCAGTAGTTTCTCGAACTGTTATAGACCTTATATCGACACGACTTATCAAGCTACTGGGGTCTGACGTTTACCACCCCTAGACGAGATATGCAACATATCAGACGACAAGACCGGACTGTACGGGAGTGTTACTGATTGGATTCACAGGAGAATGTACAGGCTTGCTTGTTGATCTTCTGAGCACTCAATACCTGGGTGGCTGTTACATTTAGCTGACCGCTTGCAGCTTGTGGGTGTTTGATATAATCATGACCTACTGCCGGCGTATTGACGATTCTTTAGAGTCCTACACAGAGGTTTCTTGACTCAGGCAAAACGGAGTAGGGGAACATATGTGATATGTGCAGGAACGAGGATAATGCGATATGTGATACCGTATTCTATTCTCGCGATATTTGATATCAGCCGGGTCATCGGATCAAGTGTTGATTCGATGAATCGGTAAATGATATATTAGTCGGTTATATGCGATATAGCCGGATTGTCGGATCAAGTGTTGATTCGATAATTTAATGTATAATAATATATATGATATATTAAATTACATTAACTAATATTAGCTCACTAAAAAATTCTTTTTCTCACTCGGGTAATACATTGATATATATGCGATATATGTTAATTGTATTATTTTCTTTTATTACAATAAATATTATATATGTGATATATAATATTGTAACATGATATGATAACTAATGCAACATGTTTAGTAGAGATTAAAAAAGATTAGGGTTTTATTTGGGTTAATGCTTTCTAGATGTTTCTAGAAGGTTTTCTTTTGTTTTTGTAAAGATATTTTCAAGCGACTCATTCTTAACCTAACCCAAACCATAGCCTTGGTTAATTCTCTACAATGGTTTAGTCAACCCTGGTTGCATTATTGATCATCTTTATCCTTTCATTATTCATCACAAAAGGATTCTAATTGATTCATTCATCTTCTTCCTTCTTTCTTTTCATGGAAAAAGCTTTCGAGCTTTTTCTAAGTGATGAAAATTGAGTGAGAATCAGAAAACAAATGAGAGCAAAAATCCTACATCATCATCCTCATCTATCTTTTCCATTTAGATGAGAGTGTTCACATCAATTCATGAGTGATACCTTGTGTTAACGAAACTTCAAGATAGATCATCTTTGTTATCGAAGATCGGAAGCAAGCTTGTGCCTTTCTCTTCGCTGAGCCTCTCGAGAGTCCGGAACATGATGATCGTAGCGAAGAGACCTCAACACGGAGCCTTTGAAGTGAAAGACCGGATCTACAAAGGTTTTAATCCCTCTCACTTAGTGTTAAAGTGTTTAACATGCTAGTTTTCACCTAAACCCTAGTTTAAAGATCAGGCTTTGGGTTGTTAGGCATGGCTAAAATTTCAATCGGGCATGGTTGATGCCTCGTAGACCCTTGTGAGCGTGCCTAGCAACCCTACAGTGGTATCAGAGCCAAGCTAGAGCTTTAGGAGAAATCTATGCGAAGTTTAAAGTCCGATCGAAACCCGAAACCCTAATTTGAACCCTTCTCTGGACATTTTCTGAAAATGTGATTTTTTCCAAATTAAAAATGCTTAAAAATATCAGCAGGGAATTATATGGCACTCTGTGAAAAACGACAAAGTAAGTCGCCTAAACCGCCGCGGAACCGCCGCGGGACCCATGCTCATGCCGCGGTTCCGCGGCGTCACAGTGACGTCATACTTTGTTTTTAGCACAGAACAGTCCTTATAAATTTCCTTATGTTTCTGGGTATTTTTAATTTTTACTCAAGAGTTGAGTTTTCTGGGTTGTATTGGAGACTCGTTGATTCGATCGGATATTTTAACTTCTTTTAAATTTTTTTCCGGATAATTTTAGAAACTGTTAAAAAGTTCGAACGGATATCAATAACTCACTTTTTCCCCTGTCGGAAATTTTTTCAAAAGTTGGATTTTTCCGTTATTTAAGAATGTTCTAAGTCATGCATGTAACGCGATGGACCCTCTAGAAGACAACAAACCTTAACTCGATTATGTGACCGTCTTGAACCGCCTCTAAACCTTAGGGTTTGTGGCAGTACGGCGTGCCACATGTGAGGCGTTGGGTTGACCCTTCAACGGCTGGACCATTGGTACTGTGGCACGTGATGAATGTTTTTGAACTTATTTCAAGTGTTGAGAACTTAAAGGGAAATCTTGGGTGTTTGCTTATTCGATCGGAATGTTTAACACTGTCTATTTATCTGGAATGTGATACAATATTTGGAATCCACATGTAGTTATGAGATAACTGATTTGAATGTTATAAATCTAGCAGTTTAGTCTCAGATGATCGGTTGACACGGGATTTTGATGCAATCAAATGTCCGTCGCAATCACGTAGCGTACGCGGATACTCAACGGGTAAACTTAACAGACAGCCACGCCCCATTGTCCCGACCAAGTGACTGTAGGAGAACCCCGTCGCCAAAAGCATCCGTTCGGGTGCTCGCGGCAGCGGTGTTCCGCCTTAGTGCACTTCGTCGACGGCAACCGGGGGTGCGACCGTCTACTAAAGTTTGCGACGAGCATTCGATCAGGTTGTCGGGAATCTTATTGAATTGCCCAAGTTAATATTGAAAAGAGTTTTCGAAAATGAGACTAAAATGCGGGGTTTATAATAGTTAGGCATGCGATGTCTAAGGAATTCATTTGGTTAAGCATGCGATGTCTATGGAGGTTGCGGATTCCAACTAATATACTTTTACACTTCCTTTTCTGTGACCGTAAGCGTAGTATGTGGTGTATCGCCGGTTTCGTTGCTATACATCAACGACAATTGGGTTACGCATACTTGCTTACGTTAATGATATGAGATATTATGTGTTGTTGTGATATGTTGTATTGGATCATCGCGTTTGAATAGCCGGGGTTTTATGTGAGATGAGAGTTTTTCTTTTTCATTCATATAAAATTCATTTGTATGTAATATTCTTTTATTGGGGCACTTTCGGGCTGAGGATGATATCACTGTTGTATATTATTTACTTTTCCGCATTAGGTAGACCCAAGGCGAGGAGCACAAGTAACCGGGTTCTAGGGTCCCGTGGGAGACCATCTCGAGGAGTCGAGACCGGGTCTCCTAAACCTAGAATTGGCAGTGTTGCTTGCCGCTCTCGTAGGGGTCTAGGGATATGGGTTTGGCTATTCATCGCGACCGTGGAATCCGTATTTTATACAGGCTCGTATTTAAAACACGGACGTTCTAGTATATCCAATATTTCATATATGTTTCTTCTGCTGCAATGTTCTGTGATGAGATCATATTACTGCCTGAGACGAATATTTATATTATATATATGAGATATATGTTATATTGCAGATTTCGTTTCAAATGTGATGCTTGTGAAGCATAATAAAAAGGGACTTCATTAATGAGATTAATGAAATAAAAGACACATAAAGATGTTGTAGAAACTTGTTTAAAAACTGGTAGCTCTAGTTCTTGCTTTGCATAGCGGTGTTCCTTGTAGAACATCCATCACCTTATTCGATAAGGAAAGAGACGAGATCCCTTCACCGGGTATGACCTCTTTAGTGAAACTAGCAAATGCTGCATTCCCGGTTTGTCTTTTGATTGCTTCTATAGTTTTTGCTTTGCATAGTGGTATATATGATATACCCTGCACCTTATTCGATGAGGAATGGGCCGACAATCCCTTCACCGGGAGTGACCCCTTTAGCAAAACTAGAAAAGGCCTCAAAAACATTCCATTTAAAATCACTCGATTCTATAATGATATCAAGTTCATTACGCAAAGGGTTTTCTTAAAAACCTGTCGTAGCCCTCCGTCAATTCAGATAAGTACTACTTAGTATTCGTGCTAGGGTAGTTTGGCATCCGTCAAGGCATAGTGTACGGTAGCTAACTAGTGCTTATCTGCTAGCATATGATGCGATTGGATTAGGGTATTCGTACGGCGTAGTTTGGCCTCCGTCAATGGTCGTGTGGGTGGGTTTAATTCAATCAAGAAATGTACGGGTTGAACTTGACTAGCGGACTATGGGTAGTTTGGCCTCCGTCAAGGTCATAGGACGCTAGGGGTAAAATATTATTGGGAATTTCAAGTGTTGAAATTTGCAATGAGATTGCATACCTTCTATGAGATAGTTGGATCCCGATACCTGCTGTGAGTAAGAGTTACTCCTGGGAGAGTTTTACACATTACAATTAGCCGATTAAGTAGGTGTCTAGAAAGGTGTCAACGGGGTTACGTCCCTGGGTAAATGAGTTTTACTTTAATTAGGTTCGTTCGAAAGCACCGCGGACCTCCCTCAAAGTACCGGCACTGGCCAGGCTGAAAGATTGGCAAACTTGTAGCGTGTAATTAATCCCGGCTAGTCTTTCCTTTTAGGGTCTGAAAGAAGATTTGACTAAAACAATGGGTGACATCCTGATCAGATATATTAGATAACCAATCTAATCTTGCAAGAGCATACGCTGAGTGTTTTCTTCTCTCTCTCTCCAAGTAGCGACCATATCACGCCTTAATCAAGATAATAATACGGATGTATTGACCGAACCCGCTTGTTATACTGAGCTGGGGAACATTGGTTCCGCTCCAACTTATAATTGTTATAAGACAGAGCAAGAAATTGGGGATTACCAGAATTCCCGTGCCGCCCAAACGAAGAAAGTGCATGTTGATGCATCTTCTTCGGGTGTGTTCATTACAGAGAACTGTTTCTCAGTATCCTTTACGTCTGGGTATGAGATACCGGATCAGGATCCCACATATGTAATTTGTTACATGGGCTACAGATAGGTAGAAAACTGAGAACGGGTGATAAGTTTCATGAGATAGAAACGGTCCAAGTGTTGCAGCCAAGTCTGTTGGTCACTATCACTCTGTATTACCAGAATACATTGATTCTGAACGAATGTTATTAGATACCGAACCTGATGTACAACATCATATCAGTCTCTTTATTAGTAAAGAAGGATATAATTTTGTATTGTTGGATAATGTTTTGAACATTTCCTATATCAAGAGTTCATCGGTTCAGGCACGTTATCTAAAAGCATTCCCGTTCTAAATCAAACCACAGTTCTTAACGTACAGAACACACACAAGTGGAATAGTTCAGAAATGAACGAATCCTTCTTGAGGCATTGTAGACTAGGTCATATCAATGCGACCCGACTAGCTGAAGTTACATATAGATGCATATTTAAATTAGTTTGAATTTACATCTTGTGAAGCTTGCCGGTCATGTCACAAAGATAAGATGACCATAGCTCTGTTTATTGGAAACAGAGAAAGAGTTGATGAACTCTTGGGATTGATATATGCTGATGAATGAAGGTCCCCTGTCTACACATGCCAAGATCGGTTCTTTGTACTTCATTACATTCTCTGATGATCTCTTAAGATTCAGACATATGTTACTGTTGAAACACAAGTCTGAACCTTTTGAGATATTCACAGAATATAAGTTAGAATTAGAGAACCAAAAACGGGTATAAGTATTATATCCTTTGATGAGATCAAGGAGGAGAATACTTGAGCACGGGATTCCTGGACTATTCTAAAGGAGAATGAGATTCTCTCTCAGCATTACTCCTCCGTATACACGACAGCACGTCGGTGTATCGGGGCGGAGCAATCACACCCTATATGATATGGTGTGCTCTATGATGAGTACTCCTGAGTTTCCTATTTCCTTTTGGGAGTTGTGCACTTGAGAAGCTGCATACCTATTGAATAGGGTTCAAATCAAATCAGTTGCCTACCACTTCATATATGATATGGAAAGGGAAGAGCCCATATCTTAAGTTTGTTAAGATTTGGGGTTGTCCAGCCTATGTCTAAAAGCAAAATCTGGACAAGCTCGAGGCAAAGTCAGTTCTGTGGGTGTTTGTTGGATATCCCAAGCATTTGCAAGGGAATATCTTCTACCTAACCGAGGAACAAAAGTTGTTTTGTTTCTGAGCATGCCACCTTTGTGAAATGAAATTTCTTGTGAAGAAATTAGTGTTCATGAGGTAGAACTGGAAGGAGTTCCAGCTATACAAACTACAGCAAATGATTTGGTAGAACCAAAGGATTCAATAGATTCCAACGAACCTCAGCCTCTCCGCCGATCTAGTAGGGTTCCTCACCCACCTGAGAGATACTTCGGTTTTTCTATGACAGTGGGAGCGAGGATTACATCATGAGATGATGACCCAACTAGTTTTGAGCTGGCCATCAAGAGTAGGACTCTGTAAGAATGGCTAGATGCTTAGCGATCTGAGATGGAATCCTTATACACTAAGAAAGTATGGACTTTGGTTGCTTTATCTGAAGGGTTAAATCCCCATTAGGAGCAAGTATATCTTGAGAAGATTACTTGGTGTAGATGGAAAAGTTGAGACTTTCAAAGCTATGCTTAAGTCCATCCTGATCCTACTTGCCACGGCTACATACCATGACTACGATATCTGGCGGTTGGGTGTCATGACTGCTTTTCTAAATGATGATTTAGAACAGAGCGTCTATAAGTACACAGCCAGAGGGCTTCGTAGACAGTGGGAGCAGCGGAAACGTGTGCAAGTTGCTTTATAGGATAAAGCAGGCATCGCGGAGTTGGAACGTCTATTTTGATGTTGTAGTCAAAGAGTTTGACTTCATCAAAATGGTAGATGAACCTTGTATATACAAAAAGGTAGTAGAGAGTATGGTGGTGATCCTCGTAGAGTACGTGGATGACATACTCTTGATAGGGAAGGAGTTTCCTATGCTACGTTCGGTCAATCTCCGCTTATCACAAGGATTCTCCATATAGGATCAAGATGATACCTCCTAAATCCTAGGTTTTATATCTATGAGATAGATCTAAGTGGATGTTAGGATTCTCACTAGTTGTAGTGAGATGGTATCAATGGATCCTGGGGAGAATCACTGGAAAGGTTCCAGGATGATAAGGATGACTGAATGTCAGTCGCAGGCATTGTCTTTACCCTCAGTGGAGGGACGGTATGTTGGAAGAGTTCCAAGCTAGATACCGTGACATACTAGACGATTAAAGGCAAGATACATCGTTACCGAGGATGCTACCAAAGAGGCAGTCTGGATATATATATAAGTTCATGAGATGAACTTCGTTCCTACCATTGTGTGACAATGGAGTTGTAGCTTATGCCAAGGAACCCCTGTCCCATCAGAAATCCAGATATAATTCTTAGGCAGTATCACCTCATCATGGAGATGGTTGATCTCGAGGGAGATCGAGGTTAGGAGAGTAGACACAGAGGACAACGGCGCGGATCCACTCACAAAGGCCTTTTTCCTAGTAGAGACTTTTATGGGATGGTTGAGTATGAGATACTTCAACCACAGCTAATTGTTTGGTATGTGATACCACAACAGATGGCCTTAGTGCAAGTGGGAGATTGTTAGTTATATGTATGCCCTAGAGGCCATTACTATACATACGATGTATATTGTAATGGATGCTTGGACATATATAGGGAAGACTTTCTTGCTCGACATGATAGTATGCTATCTGGTTGTACTTTATCTTAACATATACTCTGATTGTCTCTATGTTATATGTTGATAAAGCCCTTAGGATATGTACTCGACTACTGGGACTATGATGAGATCATACTAGTGGGGCCGCGGTAGTCGATGAGTACATCCTATAACTGTTCCTAGTCGAGGGTGTATCGAGACAGGGCATCGATACACCAGAGTAGACTGGCGTATACGCATCTTGACCCATATGATGGGCGATGGATGATCCTATATCCATCGGTGTTTGACATCAAGGATGGTGTACGAGTGCTCAGTAGAGACTGGGTACACTGGACAGACTCGCCGAGAACTCCCAAATGGTATTATACCTCACGTCAGATGGCATTATACCTCACGTCAGATGGCAGTTCTCCGGTAACATTGGTACAGAGTAGTCTGTTGACCCGAGATCGTCATAGAGTCTTGTGTGATTCCCACTGTGCTTTGATTTCCATCATACCACGTCTAAGTGGGCGTGCAAAATGGTGGTTTTTGGGTACAGTCCCGAATCACATGGAGGCAATGAGCGATAGGAGGGGATTCGTCTCTCCCGGTATAGGGAGTTGACGTTGCGCTCTGTTCGATTGGCTATAACCGAAAATCCATGGCCAGGGTTGCTGAGATTTACTGGTAAGTGTTATCAGTAGTTTCTCGAACTGTTATAGACGTTATATCGACACGACTTATCAAGCTACTCGGGTTTGACGTTTACCATCCCTAGGCGAGATATGCAACATATCAGACGACGAGACTGGACTGTACGGGAGTGTTACTGATTGGATTCACAGGAGAATGTACAGGCTTGCTTGTTGATCTTCTGAGCGCTCAATACCTGGGTGGCTGTTACGTTTAGCTGACCGCTTGCAGCTTGTGGGTGTTTGATATGATCATCACCGACTGCCGGCGTATTGACGATTCTTTAGAGTCCTACACAGAGGTTTCTTGACTTAGGCAAAACGGAGCAGGGGCACATATGTGATATGTGCAGGACCGAGGATACTGCGATATGTGATACCGTATTCTATTCTCGCGATATTTGATATCAGCCGGGTCATCGGATCAAGTGTTGATTCGATGAATCGGTAAATGATATATTAGTCAGTTATATACGATATAGACGGATTGTCGGATCAAGTGTAGATTCGATAATTTAATGTATAATAATATATATGATATATTAAATTAAATTAACTAATATTAGCTTACTAAAAGATTCTTTTTCTCACTCGGGTAATACATTGATATATATGCGATATATGTTAATTGTATTATTTTCTTTTGTTACAATAAATATTATATATGTGATATATAATATTGTAACATGATATGATAACTAATGCAACATCTTTATTAGAGATTAAACAAGATTAGGGTTTTATTTGGGTTAATGCTTTCTAGATGTTTCTAGATGGTTTTCTTTTGTTTTTGGAAAGATATTTTCAAGTGACTCATTCTTAACCTAACCCAAACCCTAGCCTTAGTTAATTCTCTACAATGGTTTAGTCAACCATGGTTGCATTATTGATCATCTTTATCCATTCATTATTCATCACAAAAGGATTCTAATTGATTCATTCATCTTCTTCCTTCTTTCTTTTCATGGAAAAAGCATTCTAGCTTTTTCTAAGTGATGAAAAATGAGTGAGAATAAGAAAACAAATGAGAGAAAAAATCCTACTTCATCATCCTCATCTATCCTTGCCATTTAGATGAGGGTGTTCACATCATTTCATGTGTGATAGCTTGTGTTAACGAAACTTCAAGGTAGATCATCTTTGTTATTGAAGATCGGAAGCAAGCTTGTGCCTTTCTCTTCACGGAGCCTCTCGAGAGTCCGGAACACGATGATTGCAGCGAAGGGACCTCAACACGGAGCTTATGAAGTGAAGGACCGGATCTACAAATGTTGTAATCCATCTCACTTAGTGTTAAAGTGTTTAACATGCTAGTTTTCACCTAAACCCTAGTTTAAAGATCCGGCTTTGGGTTGTTCGGCACGGCTAAAATTTCAATCGGGCATGGTTGATGCCTCGTAGACCCTTGTGAGCGTGCCTAGCAACCCTACACTACCTCGTAGTCTCCTCTTTGTCGAAGAAAGATCCACCCGAAAGCTTCTACCTTGAGCTCCTACCACAACCGAGAGGCAACTAAAGTGCTTGGCTTGCTAAACGTAGTACTCTAGAGTGAGTAGAGAAGAGTTTTGAGGGTTTTATCTCAATAGCTCATGCTTCTCAACACATGAGACATGAGAGCTTTGAGAGAGAGGAAAAGGATGAGCTTTGGATGAGAGAGAGTGAGCAATTGAGAATGAGCTTGACTTTTTACAACCATGCTCACAAAAGAAAGAATAATGATGATAATAATAATAATTAAGAATTGGGATGGTTAGTTTCAATGACCATTATCATTTCATGCATTTAATGCATTTTGTAAAGAACAACAGGTCAACAAAAGTCATTGAAATGAAATGATGATGGTCAACAAGTCCACAATGGTCAACCGGTCAATAAAATCAACAAGTCAACAAAAGTCAAATGTTTAACTCAACCATGGCACAATAATCCTTAATTAATATTATTAATCATATTTCTTTTTCTCATTAGGGTTTTGAAAAATTTAACGGTCAATAACCCTAATGAGAATCCTCTGCCTCTGCCTCTGTCAACTGTGCATACACACCCGCACCCGTGTTCCGAGGAATACGAATACAATGAGATAAAACCAATCCCAAAACATATACTAGGATCTGGCTTAATCCAAAGCCCGCTACTAATAACTGCCCGGACACCAAACGTGCACAAGTGCGCGGATGTGAACGAACCCTGTCGCAAAACCATGCGACCTCTACTCTGTTTTGCCCAAAGGCGAATAGCCCTCTGTATGGGACTCTAAAGACTCGACACTACGCTGGCAGTGGGTTTAACCACAGGCCGCAAGCGGTACTAGCTGTACGTAACGGTCCCCAGGTAGATACCGATAAGAAGACTGATGAAGTGAACCCATCCGAACACCTACTGAGCCCGAATGTGACAATCTCTGTACAGTCCGGTCTGTTCGTCTGAGAGTATCGCATGGCGGGCCTAGGGGGCGGTAAATGTCAGTCCCCTAATAGCGGTACAAGTCATGTCAGAGTGTAGCCCAGAACACCCTGAGATAACACTGGAAAACCCACGAGTCTATCTCGCTTGCCCTGGCCAGGGACGACTATGTGTAATGGCTCTCCTAGACACAGCGCGATATCAACCCCCAATACCGGGAGAGACGAATCCTGTCTAACCGTCACTGCATCCAAGTGCTTCGGGACTGCACCCAACTGCTACCTGTTTGCACGACTCATTTAAGCCGTAGTAGGGTAGCAATCTAAGAACAGTGGGAACACACTCGAGGCGAAGTGACAGTGTCAAGTCAGCGGACAAAGCTGTACTCATGTCATCAGGGAACTGATAACTGACGATAGGTATAGTACCAACCAACAGTTCCCGACGAGTCCTGTCCAGTGTACTCGTAACCTAACGAGCACCTGCATACTATTTCCAGTACGACGTACTGATGGCTGTGGGACAGACCATCTCCCCTCCCGGGATGAGAAGCGTATACACTAGTCTACTCTGGAGTATCGATGCCCCGTCTCGATAATCCTACGACTAAGGACCTGTATAAGGATGTGCTTGTAGATTACCCAGCCCCCACTAGTGTGACTGCCATCACAACGCTGGTAATCAAGCAAAGATCCTAAGGGCTCCACTAAAGTGTATAGGCGATATGCTAAAAGAAACACATGCACACATTAAAGTAGAAACAAACCAAGTAGCATACTACCATTTCGAGCAAGATTGTCTATAGAACTGTGAATATCCCAAGCTTCCATAAAGTAATATACAAACTAGTATGATACAGTAATGGCCTCTAAGGTATATACACTAACAATCTCTCACTTGCACTGAGGCCATGTACTGGCGTATCGAAGACCTCGAACTGAGTCTGGGGTATGGCCTTCGTGAATGGATCTGCAATATTATTCTCCGAATTTACTCTCTTCACCTCGATCTCCTGGCGATCAACGATCTCTCTGATCAGGTGGTACCGCCTTAAAATGTGCCTGGACTTCTGATGGGACCTGGGTTCCTTCGCTAAAGCTATAGCGCCGTTGTTTTCACAATACAGCGGCATTGGATCAACAATGGTAGGAACCACTTGAAGCTCCGTGAGGAACTTCTTCATCAAGACAGCTTCCTTTGCGGCATCGCAAGCGGCAATGTACTCTGCTTCCATAGTTGAGTCAGCAACGGTTTCCTGCTTGGAGCTATTCCAGCAAACCGCCCCTCCATTGAGGGTAAAGACATAACTCGACATGGACTTGGAGTCATCCTTGTCACTCTGGAAGCTGGAGTCAGCAAAGGCCTCGATCTGGAGGTCTTTTCCGCCATACACCAGGAACATCTCCTTAGTCATTCTCAGGTACTTGAGAATGTTCTTTACTGCTATCAAGTGTTTCTCCCGTGGGTCCGATTGATACCGGCTTACAACGCTCAATGCGTATGCTACATCTGGTCTGGTACACAACATCGCATACATTATAGAGCATACCGCAGATGCGTAGGGTATAGATGACATGCGAGCCCTTTCCAATTCAGTCTTAGGAGACATCTCTTTGGAGAGGGTGATTCCGTGACAAGCCGGTAGATTACCGCGCTTTGAATCTTCCATACTGAATCATTTTAGTATGGTGTCGATGTACCTGGACTGCGAAAGTCCCAACATCTTTTTAGATCTATCACGATAGATCTGGATCCCCAGAATGTATTTGGCATTGCCCAGGTCCTTCATGGAGAACCTCTGTGATAAGAATCCTTTGACTGACTGTAGCATTGGAATATCATTTCCTATTAGGAGAATATCATCCACGTACAAGACGAGAATACCACAGTTCTCCCTACAATCTTACTGTAAATGCATAGTTCATCTGGGTTTTTGATAAAGTCGAATTCTTTGACAGTATCATCAAAGCAGATGTTCCAACTCCGCGATGCCTACTTCAGTCTATAGATGGACTTAAGCAACTTGCACACCTTTCTGCGGCTCCCACTCTGAATGAAACCCTCTGGCTGGTCCATATAGACACAGTCCTCTAAATTTCCATTTAGAAAAGCGGTCTGTACGTCCAACTGCCAAATCTCATAATTGTGGAAGGCGGCAATGGCAAGAAGGATCCAAATGGATTTGAGCGTAGCTACTGGAGAAAAGGTTTCGTCATAGTCCAAACCAGGTCTTTGATGGAAACCCTTTGCAACAAGTCTATCCTTATAGGTCTCAACCTGTCCACCTACACCAATCTTCCTTTTGAAGATCCATTTGCAGCCTACGGGTTTTACCCCTTCTGGAGCAACGTCCAAAGTCCATACTTTGTTGGTGTACATGGACTCCATTTCGGTCCGCATTGCATCCAGCCATTTTACCGAGTCAGCGGTCTGAATGGCCTGCTGGAAGCTAGTAGGCTCATCATTTTCAATGACGCAATTCTCTCGATCCCCGTCTATGAGAAAACCGTAGTATCTCTCGGGCGGATGTGACAGCCTACTACTCCTGCGGAGTGGCACTGGGATGTCCGGTTCTCCTGAAACTTCTGGTTCTACCAAGCTTTCAGTAATAGCTTGTGGTTCTGGAATTTCTTCCAGTTCTATTGCGCTCCCACTTATCTCACTTTCTAAAAATTCAGTTTCCAAGAAGTGGGCATGCTGGGAAAAAAAACCTTTTGTTCCTCTGTGGAATAGAAAAGATATCCCGTGGAATTCTTGGGGTATCCCACAAACTTACACAGTACCGAGCGTGCCTCGAGCTTGTCCGCATGCTGCTTCTTTACAAAAGCTGGACATCCCCAGGTCTTAAGATACTTAAGACAAGGTTTCTTCCCACTCCACATCTGATATGGGGTGGTAGGCACAGTCTTGGTTGGAGCCTTGTTCAAAAGATATGCAGCTGTTTCTAGTGCATAACCCCAGAATGATCGCGGTAACTCAGCCTTACTCATCACGGAACGAACCATATCCAATAGGGTTCGATTCCGTCTTTCAATACACCGTTGTATTGTGGTGTGTATGGATGAGTAAGCAGAGAGAGAATTCCATTCTCTTTTAAGTAGTCCAGAAACTCGGTACTCAAGTATTCACCATCTCGATCAGATCTCAGTGTCTTGATACTTTTGCCTGTTTGTTTTTCAACTTCATTCTTGTATTCCCGAAATTTCTCAAAGGCCTCGGATTTATGCTTCATCAGGAAGACATGTCCATACCTAGAGAAATCATCCGTAAAAGTAATGAAGTATGAATAACCACTTCGCGCATGTGTAGACATTGGACCACACACGTCACTATGTATGAGTCCCAAGAGCTCGCTTGCTCTTACTCCGTGTCCAGTGAACGGAGTTTTTGTCATCTTTCCCATGAGACAAGATTCACAAGTGGCATAAGACTGATACTCGAACGGATTCAAGTATCCCTCTTTATGTAACTTTGTTAATCATGTCTCATTAATGTGACCCAGTCTACATTGCCATAAGAAAGCCTGATTTGTTTCCGGAGACTTTCTTTTAAGTGTGTTCTGGACACTGAAAACCTGAGCTTGATTCAATACGTATATTCCGTTTTCTAATGTACCTGACCCAATCAGAACTTGATTTAGGTGGATGTGGACCACATTGCTTACAAAAGTAAAATCATATCCTCCCTTAGAAAGTAAGGATACAGATATGATATTATAAGTCGCACTAGGTACATACAAACGGTTACGCAGAATCAATATCTGCCCAGTTGTCAGTCCAAGGTGATATTCCCCTACGGATTCAGCGTCCTTGCTCATTCCGTTGGCAATCCTTAGAGTCATATCACCTATCGTTATAACCATACGGTTTCTCAGAGCCTGTAATGAATTATAGATATGAGATCCTGATCCGGTATCCAATACCCAGGAAGTGGGGTTAACTGTCATACAATTCTCTATTACAAACACACCAGAAGCCGAAGCCACAACATGCTTCGAATCCTGGCTACTGGCTTTGCTAGCCCTGCAATCCTTCTGCAAATGTTCATTTTCGTAACAATAGGAACGTCCCTCCTTTACTACATCAAGCCCCAAAACTTTTGCCCTTCCCTTTCCTTCTACTTCCTTGGTTTCCTTCAGGGTATAAGTTGAGGGCAGAAACTGTAGAATCAAGTCAGTACTCGACCCGTTCTCCAACGTGGTCTTCAGGTCCGTGAGCTGATCAAAATAGCTAGTCTCAGTAAGGACGTTGTCCCCTACAGATGACCCGAAAGCCAACCTCGCTTGAAGCAATTCGTTCGAGGTCTCATATCTTGCGATACGAGATTGCTCTCCATATAAATCTTTGTTATGGAGGAAGATAGAAACTGAGTCCATCTTCTCGTGCTGCCTCTGGTATGCACCATCAACTGAGACCAACACTAGGCACTTGACATTCGTACAGTCTTTTTCTGATGTCTTACGGATATCAATATCCATGACAGGGGAAACTGGTCCTGAGACGGTAGGGGTTTGATTAGTTAGGAGGTGTCCCAGCTTGTCATGGGTAATGGACATCTGGACAGACCTTTGCCAATCATAACAGTCAGATTCAGTCATTTTATTTATCTAGATGTAACCTATGTCTGGTCACTCGGTCGATGCAATTAAGAGAGAGAGAAGAAAACACTCAGCATGATGCTCTAGCAACTTTATATTGGTTTTTAGTTTATCTAAAGAGGATGGCTCCCACTGTTTCTCGAATCCTTCCTCAAACCATAAAAGAAGAATTAGTCGGAATCAATCTCACCGTACAATACTTGCTTAACCGTTCAGTCAGGCCAGTGTTGGTACTTCGAGGGAGGTTTTCCAACGCTTTCGCGAAGTTCCTTAATTAAATAAACTCTTTTCCCTGTGGGCGTAGCCCCGCTAACACCTTTCTAGACACCTACTTGGTTTATAGAATTGATCGTTAAATGAGAAAGTTCCCGAGGAGTAGCATATACTCACAGTAGGATCGGGATCCAAATATCATCGCGTGATAAAACTGAAGGAATCCTACCAGAATCATCATACTCCAAATGGTATGCAGCGCTAGCAAGTTTCAGTTTCTTTAGAAACTCCCGATGTGGATTTTTGCCCCGTGCTCTTATGACCTTGACGAAGGCCAACATATCATCAGTCTCATGTCAAGTTCTACCCGTCATTATCCAGGTTAATTTGAACCCACCCGTACATACCCTTGACGAAGGCCAAAATAGTAGTACGATTGTCCCAAACCAACGCATCTATCTATGCTACAGATAAATATTCAGCAGCTACCAATCACTATGCCTTGGCGAAGGTCAAAATACATAGTTTGAATACTACTGAATATTTAACTGAAATGACGGAGGGTTACGAATGGTTTTGGCGAAACCGTGAACGTAGTGAACTTGATATAATCGAAGGAACGTGATAACTTTTAAAAGGAGTGGTTCAAGCTCCGCGTTTTAAAAGTTTTCTTTTTTGAAAAGAAACCGAGTGGTTTAGAAATTGTTCCAACGACTTTACTTTGGTTTATTTTCTTGCATTAATTTAATGCGTCCGATCATTTAATCCTACCATTGCAGAAAACAACGAAAATATGACGTACGCTTATGCTATCCGCATTCGCCATGGGGCCCCGTCATTACCCGTTTGGTTACTTAACTAACGACAGAGCGGGGGCTGGACTAGCACGGATGCAAAAGAAAAGCAACGCCTACTAGATATCATATGTAGATATATACATTCGTCAGATGCAATGATCGCCATTCCAGATCACAGATGAACACATTGGATATACTAGAAATCAGCGTTTCGTTCGAGCCTACAATGAAAGATGAATTACACGGTCACGATGAATAGCCAAACCCCCACCCTAGACCCCTACGGGTGCGGCAAACTACCCACCAAGTACCCGAAGTGAAGCAACCTCTCTCAACAACATGAGTAGGCCACTCGGCACTTCGAGGTACCCGGTAGTTTGTGCACCCCACCTTGGGTCTATCCTAGGAGCAAAAAACAGTAAAAGAAATAATATACAATGGCGGCTACAACCTCATCCCGGATGTGCGGCCATAAAAATAATATCAATTTACATATTACATCAAATGAAAGATAAAGAAAACTCTCATCTCACAACCCTCGGCTATTCATCCGCGACAATCCAACGAGTTCATATACACAAACCATCAATATTACAGATCACAGATATGCACAACCCCCACTAATCGACGTATAGCGATTAGTTGACGTTCAGTGCATATATCACATCACAGATATAACCCATTAGATAAAGTCTAAAGAACTTCGATCAAAAATACGGATTTGTAACTACCCCAAACACAACTTTGTTCTCTGGAAAATCTGGGCAGAAACAAAATACTTTAAAAATCCCAAAACAGAACACTGAGAAAACTGCAGCAAAGACGAGTCACGGCCGAGTCAACTCGGCCGCGGATCCACGGCAAGAAGCATGTTCTCGCCGCGGTTCCACGGCGCATTGACCGAGTCAGTGGCTCGTTTTTGCTGTGTGTTCCTACAAAACCCTGAGCCGATTTTTAAGATGTGTGGAATTATTTTTTGAACAGTTTTAAAAATCGGCAGAAACATGAGTTTTCGGACGTGTTTTGCGATTTTTTCTCCGATCGAAATTCTAAATACTTTGCTAACATGCTAGTTGTTGTTTAGCTATGCTCTGATACCACTGTAAGTCCACGTTGCCTACCCCGGTTCTTACAGGGAGGCGGAAACAGTAAAAAACGATTTTTGACACAAAGCAACATGGACTAGAAATGAGGATCTTTGCTAAACAAAAACCTAGCAAAAAAACTAGAAGTTCAACTACTATATTAGAGGGTTATACCTAGGTCTTGAACTCCTTCTTTTCTTGCTCCTTGGGATGGTTTGAACGGCTCCTACCTCGTAGTCTCCTCTTTGTCGAAGAAGGATCTACACGAAGGCTTCTACCTTGAGCTCTTACCTCAACAGAGAGGCAACTAAAGTGCTTGGCTTGCTAAACCTTGAACTCTAGAGTGAGTAGAGAAGAGTTTTGAGGGTTTTATCTCAATAGCTCATGCTTCTCAACACATGAGACATGAGAGCTTTGGGAGAGAGGAAGAGGATGAGCTTTGGATGAGAGAGAGTGAGCAAGTGAGAATGAGCTTGACTTTCTACAACCATGCTCACAAAAGAAAGAATAATGATGATAATAATAATAATTAAGAATTGTGATGGTTAGTTTCAATGACCATTATCATTTCATGCATTTTGTAAAGAACAACAAGTCAACAAAAGTCATTGAAATGAAATGATGATGGTCAACAAGTCCACAATGGTCAACCGGTCAACAAAGTCAACAAGTCAACAAAAGTCAAATGTTCAACTCAACCATGGCACAATAATCCTTAATTAATATTATTAATCATATTTCTAATTCTTATTAGGGTTTTGAAAAAGTCAACGGTCAACAACCCCAATGAGAATCCTCTGCCTCTGCCTCTGTCAACTGTGCATAGACACCCGCACCCGTGTTCCGAGTAACAAGAATACAATGAGATAAAACCAATCCCAATACATATACTAGGATCTGGCTTAAACCAAAGTCCACTAGTAATAACTGCCCGGACACCAAACGTGCACAAGTGCGCGGATGTGAACGAACCCTGTCGCAAAACCATGCGACCTCTACTCTGTTTTTCCCAAAAGCTAATAGCCCTCTATATGGGACTCTAAAGACTCGACACTACACTGGCAGTAGGTTTAACCACAGGCCGCAAGCGGTACTAGCTGTACGTAACGGTCCTTAGGTAGATGCCGATAAGAAGACTGATGCGGTGAACCCATCCGAACTCCTACTGAGCCTGAATGTGACAATCTTTGTACAGTCTGGTTTGTTCGTCTGAGAGTATCGCATGGCAGTCCTAGGGGACGGTAAACGTTAGTCCCCTGATAGCGGTACAAGTCGTGTAAGAGTGTAGCCCAGAACACCCTCAGATAACACTGGAAAACCGACCAGTATATCTCGCTTGCCCTGGACAGGGACGACCATGTGTAATGGCTCTCCTAGACACAGCGCGATATCAACCCCCAATACCGGGAGAGACGAATCCTGTCTAACCGTCAGTGCCTCCAAGTGCTTCGGGATTGCACCCAACTGCTACCTGTTTGCACGACTCATTTGAGCCATGGTAGGGTAGCAATCTAAGAACAGTGGGAACACACTCGAGGCGAAGTGACAGTGTCAAGTCAGCGGACTAAGCTGTACTCATGTCCCCTGGGAACTGATAACTGACGATAGGTATAGTACCAACCAACAGTTCCAGATGAGTCCTGTCCAGTGTACTCGTAACTTAACGAGCACCTGCATACTATCTCCAGTATGACATACTGATGGCTGTGGGACAGGCCATCTCCCCTCCTGGGATGAGAAGCGTATACACTAGTCTACTCTGGAGTATCGATGCCCCGTCTCGATAATCCTACGACTAGGGACCTGTATAAGGATGTGCTTGTAGATTACCAAGCCCCCACTAGTGTGACTGCCATCACAACGCTGGTAATCAAGCAAAGATCCTAAGGGCTCCACTAATGTGTATAGACGATATGCTAAAAGAAACACAGGCACACATTAAAGTAGAAACAAACCAAGTAGCATACTACCATTTCGAGAAAGATTGTCTATACAACTGTGAATATCCCAATCTTCCATCAAGTAATATACAAACTAGTATGATACAGTAATGGCCTCTAGGGCATATACACTAACACAAAGTCCCTGGCCAGGGTAAGTGAGATTTACTGGTAGGTGTTATAGTAGTTTCTCAGGGTGTTCTCGGCTACACTCCGACATGACTTATACCGCTATTAGGGGTCTGACATTTACCACCCCCTAAGCCCGATATACGATACTCTTAGACGAACAGACGGGAATGTACGGAGATTGTCACAGATAGGCTCGGTAGGAGTTTGGTTGAGCTTGCTCGTCGACCTTCTTAACGACAGATACCTGGGTATCCATTACGCACAGCTAGTGCCGCCGACGTGCTTGTGGTTAAACCTACAGCCAGAGTACCGTCGAGTCTTTAGAGTCCCACACAGAGGGTTTTCCCTGCTTCGGGCGTAACAAGTAGAGGTCGTATGGTTTTACGATAGGGTTCGATCACATACGTCTACTTGTACGCGTGTGGTGTTCGAGCGGACAATAAGAGTGGGCTTTGGTTTAAGCCGGATCTTAGAATTTGATTATTGGATTAGCATCGTCTCATTGTATTCATGTTTCTCGAAAAACGGATGTGGGTATGTATATACGGATGGGAGGGGCATAGAAGGAGACACCTCATTAGGGTTTTGACCGTTGACTTGATTTAAACCATTATGAGGTGGAGTAAATTGTTTACTAATTTTTTATTAATGATAATTGTGCCATGGCTAATTGGTTTGACTATTTGACTTGGTTGACTTTGGTTGCCTTATATATTTTTGTTGGGCAATAGATATTTTTGCTTAGCATTAATTGTGACATGCTTAAGGTCAAATCAAAGTAGCCATCTCAATTATCATAATAAAAACTTAGTTTTCTCGTTCCTTAAGCTCATTCTCTTCATTATTCTTTACACTCATTTTCTCTCCTTCTTCCCGCTCATAACCCTAGTGTCTCATAAGTTGAGAACCAAGGGCTAGTAAGACTTTGCCACCAAATTCATTCTATACTCACTCTAGGCTACTTAGTTTAGCACACTAAGTACCCTAGTTACTTCATTTTAGTGGATGGAGCTCAAGGTTGGAACTCTCGGGTGGATCATCATTGACACAAGGACGCCGAAGTTCAAGCACGATCCATACATCCATCGAGGAGCTTAAGGAGATGATCGAAGACCCGAAGGACTTGTTTTCTTTAGGTATACTTTCTATCATAGTAGATAGAACCCTAACTTGTTAACTAGGTTTATGGTAAAGATCTGTCTTTGTGTTATCCTAGCGCCAAGTTTCTATTTGTTGTAAAATTTTTGTTCCGCATTAGGCCACGAAAGTTTGCCGGGGCGCTAGCGTAACCCTTCAGAGAAATCGTGTTTTCAAAATAATGCATACTTTCTTGAAATATCCCCACAGTTCTCAAATCCATAAATCATATGAAATCCGTATCTCAATGCGTAAATCCATAAAATATGATGTATGCAACATAGAACCGTAATATGAGCATATCAAGGGAAAACCGCTCTTTTAAATGAATCAAGTTTTTAAATATATCACGCGGTTCCCAATTTCTCCAAAGTCAAACGCAACATCATATAAAGGTGTATATATAGCTATAGCAAGATATATGTGCATGCATGTAGGTATTTATGCATGATGCATTTCATATGCGTAATAGAAAAAGAATCAAAGTCTCAATATCAATAACGAATGCAATACCACATATATGTTTATATTGTGCGTGTCATGGCAATTGCCAACAGTGTGTGTGTAGAATACAATTTAGTGCTCGTGCAACATGAACCGTCAGTAATGGTGCAATGTCCAATAGGTACTAAGTTAAGGCACAACAAATAATGGTATGCAATGATGCTCATGGATAATCATCTCATATGCATATAACATGTGGATATAACATCATATCTAGCCCTTGACGCTTAACGCCATACAGGCGATTTCCCCGTAGAAGATAAATCTACTCACCGATGATCTCGAGCTAGGTAAATCCAACCACCTGCTTTCCCTTCTTCGAAGCGTCCGAAGTCCCCGCACTGGCTCCTAATATCACACAAAACATAACAAGTGTATCTTAGAAACCGTTCAATAATACATACAAACTATGTTTTGATCGACGCACCGTCTCTAATAAACTCTCAAGTGTTCGCTTAGTGGCTAACGAGTGTAGCGACATTCTAAATCAAACCTAAGTGTTGCGACCTACACAAAGAACGCGAACCGTGTCGGATAACTTAACGCACGTAGTCGAAACACTAGAATTTAGCAAAGCGTTCCCTGACATTGACTATAGTCAGAACATAAAAATCAAGCAGTACCAAACACCCCAAAATAGTTAGAGACAGCTACCCTCAAACCATAAGCCCCCAGTCCCCTAAATATTCGGCGACGACGGACTTTATCCTGATCTCACCAGGTCAACAGTGAAGGGTGGGGTTCATGCTTCAGGTGAACACTCAGGGCCTCTAACACACACTACTACATTGCTAGATTTTACAGTAACAAATCGTGGGGATAGCAGATCACACGGACTCCAAAATAACACTAAAAACACGATATTACACAAAAACTACATCTTTAGTGTTCTACACAGCAACTACTAGGCAGCACAACATTATAAGGACCTAATTAACAGTTAGAGATTACTACCTTTCCACACTTGCTCAAAAACCCTAGCTTTCCATGCTCCAAGTCATCTTAGTGGCTTAACTTGACTTTGTGAAGGGTTTTAGTGAGGTTTAGTGAGGATTGGCTCGGGTTTTGTGATGAAATGGTTAGGGTTTCAGTTGAGAGGATGGGAAATGAGAAGAGAACACAAATGAGAGAGTGCGAGTGATGAAGAGAATGAGAGTGTGAGAGTGGTGAAGAACAATGGGGGTGTGAGATTAGAATGAGCCATGCCCCTTCTCTCTCCTCATTAAATGCTCCCCATGCTTGCCCCATGCCTCATCATTCCTATTATCAACTCTCCCTCTCCCTCTCTCAAGTCAACCTTAATTCAAACCCTTACTAAAAACTAAATAATTAACTAAATACATACAACTTAATGGAATAAGGGTTAAGGTGCCATAGCTACTTAAGCATGGTTAACACTAATTAACCCTAGCTTAACATGCACAAGTGTGTGCAAGCCAAAACAAATAAAAATAAAATATTAATTAATTTTTATAAAATATGTGAAAACTATTTTGGTTTACTTTTTACTAAAAACCCGCATTATCGCTTAATTAACATTAATCGTATTCTAAGGTGTTACAGGAGTGATCTTTTTAGTAAAACTAGTAAAAGCTTCAAACACACTTCTTTTTCAAAATCACTCGATTCTACAACGATATCAAGTTCAAAGAGTTAAAGGTTTTTATAAAAATCATCCGCAGATCCTCCGTCTTTTTAGAAAGTAGAGTACTTAGTATTCGTGCTACGTATGTTGATTATAGCCAAGGAGTAGTGTACGGTAGCTAAGTGATGTCTTCCTACACAGCATATGATGCGATTAATTAGGACAGTCACATGATTATGTTGACATAGCCAAGGGTCATGTGGGTGGGTCTAATTAATCACGAAATGATGGGTAGAACTTAAGTAGGACTTATGATATGTTGACCATATCCAAGGTCATAAGTACTAGGGGTAAAACCCATTATCGGGAGTTTCAAGGGTTGAAATTTGCAATAAATTGCATAGCTTCTATGAGATAGTTGGATCCCGATACCCACTGCGAGTAATTGTTACTCGTGGGAAAGTTTTGCACATTACAATTAGCCGATCAAGTAGGTGTCTATAAAGGTGTTAACGGGGTTACGCCCCTGGGAAAACGAGGTTTATTATAATTAGGTCCGTGCGAAAGCACGGGGAACCTCCCTCAAAATACCGACACTGGCCTGGCCGAAAGATTGGCGAACTTGCAAGGTGTAATTAATCCCGGCTAGTCTTACCTTTTAGGGTTTGAAGGAAGATTTGATAAAAACAGTGGGAGCCATCCTGATTAGATAAAATAATAACCAATCTAATCTTGCAAGAGCGCACGCAGAGTGTTTTCTTCTCTCTCTCTCCAGGTAGCGACCATGTCATGCCGTAATCAAGATAATAATATGGATGTATTGACTGAACCTGCTTGTTATACTGTGCTGGGGAACGTTGTACCGTTCTTTCTCATAATTTTTATAAGTCTGAATAGGAAATAGGGGAATATCCAGATTCCCATGCCACTCAATCAGAGAAAGTGCATGTTGATGCATCTTCTTTGGGTGTGTTCATTACCGAGAATTGTTTTCTCAGTATCCTCTGCGTCCTGGGTATGCGATACCGGAATAGGATCCCATATATGTAAGAGCTACATAGGCTGCAGAAAGGTAAAGAACTGGGATTGGGTGATATGTCTCTAAGTGCTAGAGAATGGTGCAATTGTTGCAGCCAAGTCAGTTGGCAAATATCACCTTGTATTACCAAATGGTAAATACATTGATTCTGAACGAATGCTATTTCATACCGAACCTGATATAGAACATTTCATCAAATTCTTTATTAAGTTAAAGAGGATATAATTCTATATTGGAGGGTAATGCTGTGAACATTTTCCTGAATCAAAAGTTGATTGGATCAGGCACATTATAAAATGGCTTATACATTCTAAATCAAACCACAGTTCAAAGTTTGTAGAACACACACAAGAGGAATAGTTCAGAAATGAACGAATTCTTCCAGTGGCATTGTAGACTAGGTCATATTAATGCGACATGACCAGCTAAGTTACATAAGGATGAATACGAGAATATGTTCGAATTTTCATCTTATAATACTTGCCATACTTGTCTCAAAGGTAAAATGACCAAAACTCTGTTTACCAAAAACAGAGAAAGAGTTACTGTACTCTTAGGATTGATACATGGTGATGTATACGGTCCTATGTCTACAAATGCAAGGGCTGGTTCCTCGTATTTCATTATATTCGCTGACCATCTCTCAAGATTCGTACATGTGTTCATGTTGTAACACGAGTCTGAAAATTTTGAGAAATTCAAGGAATATAAGCTTGAAGTTGAGAACCAGACGGTAGAAGTATTAAATCTTTCGATATGATCGAGGAGGAGAATACTTGCGCATGGAGTTCCTGGAGTTTCTAAAAGGAGAATAGGATTCTCTCTCAGCTTACTCCTTCGAGTACACCACAACACAACGGTGTATCGGGGCAGAGGTATCGCACCCTATGAGATATGGCGCGCTCTATGATGAGTACTGCTGAGTTACCTATTTCCTTTTGGTGCTATGCACTTGAGAAGCTGCATACCTATTGAATGGGGTTCCATCCAAATCAGTGCCTACCACTCCATATGAGATATGGAATGGAAAGAGACCATGTCTTAAACGAGTTAAGAAAAAGGATTGTCCGGCCATTGTTGAAATGCAAAATCCGAACAAGCTCGAGGCAAGGTCGGTTCTGTAAGTTTGTTGGATATCCCAAATATTTATAAGGGAATATCTTCTACTACACTAAAGAGCAAAAGGTGTTTTGTTTCTCAGCATGCCACCTATTTAGAAATAGAATTTCTTGTGAAGAAATTTATGATCATGGGGTAGAACGGGAAAGTGTTCCAGCTAGACAAACTAACAGCTGATGATTTGGTGAAACCAAAGGATTCAATAGTCTCCAACGAACCTCAGCCTCTCCGCGAATCTAATAGGGTTCCTCATCCACCTAAGAGAAACTACGGTCTTCTTGGTGATAGTAGGAGTGAGAATTGCATCATGGTAGATGATGGCCCAACTATGTTCAGGCAGGCCATCACGAGTGGGGACTCTGTGTAAAGGCTGGATGCTATGCGATCAAAAATGGAATCCATATATACCAACAAAGTATGATTTTGAATGTTGCACCTGAAGGGGTAAAATCCACTGGGAGCAAATGGATCTTGAGAAGATTCTTGGTGTAAATGGAAAAGGTTAGACTTTCAAAGCTAGACTTATAGTAAAAGGCTATCGTCAATAACCAGGTGTGGTTTATGATGAAACTTTTTCTCCATTGGCTATGGTTATGTCCATCGGGATTAAAGCAGGTATCGCGGAGTTGGAACATCTGTTTTGATGTAGCAGTCAAAGAGTTTGACTTCATAAAAAAGGTAGATGAACCTTGTATATATAAGAATGTTGTAGAGAGTAAGATTGTCTTCCATGTATTATACGTAGATTACATACTCTTGATGGGTAAAGGTTTCCAATGCTACACTCGGTCAAGCTCCTCTTATCACGAGGATTCACCATAAAAGATATCGATGATACCTACTACATCTTGTGGATTATGATCTATCGTGATAGATCTAAGTGGATGTTGGGAGTGTCCCAAATCTAGGTACACTAACACCATACTAAAGGGGTTTAGTATGGAGGATTCTAAGTGTGGTGGTTTGCCCAATTACTCAGGAATCACTCTCTACAAAAAGATGTCTTCCGAGACTGATTTAGAGAGAGCTCACGTGCAAGTGATACCCTATGCTTCGATAGTAGGCTCTATCATGTATACGATGTTGTGTACCAGACCAGATGTCGCTATCTCACTAGGTGTAGTGATAGGGAATCAATCGGATCTTAGGAGAATTACTGGATAGCTGTGTACGACATTCTTAAGTACTTGAGAAGCACTAAAAGAATGTTCTTGATTCAAGCTTCCAGAGTGATAAGGTCGACTGAAAGTCAGTCACAGGTATTGTCTTTACCCACAGTGGAGGAACGATATGTTGGAAGAGTTCCAAGCCAGATACCGTGCCAAACTAGATGATAAAGGCTAAATACATCACTACTAACGATGCTACCAAAGTGGTTGTCTGGACATTTCTTGTTCATGAGATGAACAAGGCTCCTACCGTTGAGCAACCAATAACTGTTATTGTGACAATAATGGAGTTGTAGCTTGGCCTAGGAACGCTGGTCCCATCAGCGTTCCAAACATATTCTGAGGATAGTATCACCTGATGAGGGAGATGGTTGATCTCCAAGGGATCGAGGTTAGGAGAGTTGACGCGAAAGATAACACGGCGGATCCACTCACAAAGGTCTTTCCCTAGAAAGACTTCTATAGGACGTTGAGTATGAGATACTGCAACAAATGGTCTTAGTCCAAGTGGGAGATTGTTAGTTACATGTATGCCCTAGAAGCCATTACTGTACATGTGATGTATATTGTAGTGGATGATTGGACATATATAGGGAGGACTTTCTTGCACGGCATGGTAATATGCTATCTGGTTACACTTTATCTTAATATGTACACTTATTGTCTCTCTATTACATGTTGATAAAGCCCTTAGGATGAGTACTTGACCACCAGGATTATGATGCGGATCATACTAGTGGGGCAGAGGAAGTGGGCAAGTACATCCTTCAATTGTTCCTAGTCGTGGGTGTTTCGAGACAGGGCATCGATACTCCAGAGTAGACTAGCATATACGCTTCATGACCCATATGATGGGAGATGGATGATCCCGTATCTATTGGTGTTTGACATCAGAGATGGTATACGGGTGCTCAGTGGAGACTGGGTACACTGAACGGACTCCCCGAGAACTCCTAGATGGTATTATAGCTATCGTCAGATAGCAGTTCTCTGGTGACACTGGTACAGGTTAGTCTGTCGACCCGAGATCATCACAGAGTCTTGTGTGTCTCCCACTGTACTTTGATTTACACCCTACCACGGCTCTACTGGGTCATCCAAACCGATGGTTTTTAGGTACAGTCCCGAGTCACATGGAGGCAATGAGCGATAAGAGGGGTTTTCGTCTCTCCCGGTATTAGGGGTTGATGTTGCGCTATGCTCGATTGGCCATAACAGAAAATCCCTGGCAAGGGTTGCTGAGATCTACAGGTATGTTTTACCGGTAGTTTCTCGAACCGTTATGAGCCTTAAATCGGCATGACTTATCAGGGCTATTGGGGTTTGACGTTTACCACCCCCCAGGCTGAGATATCCGACATATTTGACGAAGAGACCAGACTGTACGGTAGTGTTACTTGATGGATTCGCCAGAGTATGAGCAGGATTGCTTGTTGATCTTCTGATCACTCAATACCCGGGTGGGCGTTACGTTTAGCAGACCTCTTGCGACTTGTGGGTAACTGATACGATCACCACCTACTTCCGGAGTATTGACGAGTCTTTAGAGTCCTACACAGAGGTTTCCTGGCTCAAGCGAAACTAACTAGGAGCACATATGTGATATATGCGGGACCAAGATTAATGCACGTATATGATACCATATTCTATTTTCGTGATATGTGATATCGGCCGGTTATATGTGATATAGCTGGGCTGTCGAATCAAGTGTTGATTCGACAAATTGATACATTTGATATTAGTCGGTTGTATGTGATATAGCCGGATTATTAAATCAAGTGTTGATTTAATAATTTAATGTTTAATTATATATTTGATATATTATCTTACATTAACTAATATTAGCTCACTTAAGTTTTATTTTTCTCACTAGTGTACACTTAGTATATATGTGATATATATTAATGTACATCTTTTGTGTCATGCTAGATGCCACATTCTACATGGGTAACTCACACCATGCATATAATAAGGATAAGGTTTTATTTATTTAAAGTAAATCAAATTAGTTGGAATTAAAGAACATGGTTGAAGCTTGTAGAAGCTTGTAGAACCATTGACCAAGTCCACTAATTTTGTTTTACTTGTAGATATTTATTAACCTAACCATTATTTTTAGCCATGGTTTATTCTCTACATGAGTTAGTGTATGACACTAACTCACCCATGGTTGCTATTCTCACCTCATGAGTTTCATTTGTCATCTCCACTTCATCTTCTTCTTCCTCATGAGAATGCTTTCTAGCTTTTCAAACGGTGAAGAAATATTGTGAGAAAAATAAAACTAAAGTGAGCAAAATTCTTACTTCATCAACCTCTACTATATTAGCCATTATTATAGGGTGTTTTCTTCACTAATCTACCATTAGTAAAGAGGTAGCATGAGCTTGAGTCTCCTCGACGTAGATCATCTTCGGCCTTGAAGACTTTGAGCAAGTTTATTCATTTCATCATGCGACCCTTTACTAGAGTTCGGGTGTTCACTACTTGGAGCGAAGGGACTACTACACGGAGCTTTAGAAGTGAAGGACCGGTCTACAAAGGTTGTCTTCCTCATTCATATAGATGTAAAGTTGTTTGCATTGTAGTTTTGTCTAAATCTCTAATTATGATTCTAGGGTTAGGGTTCTTTAGTACGACAAATTTTTGAAATTAGTATGGATGATGCCTCCCAAAACCTTGCTGCCGCCCTAGGGAACCCAGTAGCCTATAGGTAACACTTACTGTACAATCCGGTCTCTTCGTCTGATATGTCGCATACCGAGTATGGGGGTGGAATATTCAGACCCAAATAACTTGATTATTCATGCCGATGTGTGGCCTATAATGGTACGAGAAACTACTGATAACACTAACCAATAAATCTCATCAACAACCCTGGCCAGGGACATCCTGTTATAGCCAATCGAGCATAGTTCAACATCAACTCCCTATACCGGGAGAGACAAAACACCTCCTATCACTCATTGCCTCTATGTGACTCGGGACTGTACCTAAAATCCACCTGTTTGCATGACTCCTTTGAGCCGTGGTAGGGAGGAAATCAAAACACAGTGGGAACCACACAAGACTCTATGACGATCTCGGGTCGACAGACTGTTAGTGAAATATGCTCTAAAGGCCATTATTGTATCATACTGCTTTGTATATTACTTAATGGAAGCTTTGGATATTCACAGTTGTATTGACAGTCTTGTTCAAAATGGTAGTACGCTACTTGGTTTTTTTCTGCCTCAATATCTGCATGTGTTTCTTTTAACATGTCGCTTATACATATTGGTAGAGCCCTTAGGATCTTTGCTTGATTACTAGCGTTGTGATGGCAGTCACACTTGTGGAGGCTGGGTAGTCTACAAGCACATCCTTATACAGGTCCCTAGTCGTAGGATTATCGAGACAGGGCATCGATACTTCAGAGCAGACTAGTGTATACGCTTCTTATCCCAGCAGGGGAGATGGTCTGTCCCATATCCAATAGTACGTCGTACTGGAGATAGTATGAAGGTGCTCATTAGGTTATGAGTACACTGGATAGACTCATCGGGAACTTCTGGTGGGTATCATACATATCATCGGGTAGCAGTTCCTAGGTGACATGAGTACAGCTTAGTCCGTCGACTTGACACTGCTACTTCACCTCGAGTGTGTTCCCACTGTACTTTGATTACTACCCTACCACGGCTCAAAAGAGTCGTGCAAACAGGTAGTAGTGGGGTGCAGTCCTGGAGCACTTGGAGGCAGTGGCAGTTAAATAGGATTCGTCTCTCCCGGTATTGCGGGTTGATATCGCGCTGTGTTTGGAGAGCCATTAAACAATGTCCCTGGCCAGGGCAAGCGAGATTTACTGGTAGGTATTCCAGTAGTTTCTCAGGGTGTTTTAGGCTACACTCCGCATGACTTATTGCGCTATTAGGGGTCTGACGTTTACTGCCCCCTAGGCCCAATATGCGATACTCTTAGATGAACAGATCCGATTGTACGGAGATTGTCACATACAGGCTCAGTAGGAGTTCGGATGAGTTTTCTCATCGGCCTTCTCATCAACAGATACCTGGGTAGCCGTTACGTGCAGCTTGTACCGCTTACGGCTTGTGGTTTAACCCACTGCCAGCGTACTGTCGAGTATTTAGAGTCCCACACGGAGGGTTTTCCTGCAACGGGCGAAAGATGTAGAGGCCCTATGGCTTTACGGCAGGGCTTCGATCACATACGTGCACTTGTGCGCGTATGATGTTCGAACAGATAATACTAGTGGGCTTTGCTTTAAGCCGGATCCTAGTATTGTATTGATGGATTTATTTCGTCTCTTTGTATTCGTATTCTTCGGAATGCGGATGCGGGTATGTATATATGGATAAGGAGCATTCTCGTAATTTTTCGGGAAAGCTTCTAGAAGTGGACACCTAATTAGGGTTTGATTTCTTTTTTGAATTAAACTTAATTGGGTGGAGGAATGAGGTGGAGTTTTACATTGAATCTAGCTTGGTTACTTGGTGACTCATGGCTATGACTCACCATGAAATATTTTATGAAGCTCAAGGGATATTTATGTGAGATATTATATCTCCTCAATTATATATCCTTCATTCTTTATGAAAAGGCAGCCATCTCTTTTCAAAGCATACACACACCACTCTCACTTCCTCAAACTTTCTTCCACTTCTTTATTATAACCCTATACCTCTCATAAGTTGAGAAACCTAGGGTTCCAAGAGACAAACTAATCCATCTTCACTCTCTACATCACCTAGGCCATCTAGTTTAGCGAGCTAGTTTCCATAGCTACCTCGGATTTGAGGTTGGAGCTCGGACTATAGACTCTCGGGTGGATCGTCTTTGACTCGAGGAGGCCGACGAGGTTGCCCGATCCAAACGATCCTTGGAGCTTGTGATGATGAGGAGGAGGACATCGACTAGAAGACCCGAAGGACTTAGTTTCGTGAGGTATAACTTTCATCCGAGTAGTTAAACCTCATGCAGTATTTTGTTAGCTAGGGTTTAGCATCGATCCTGGAGTTCAAGTCTGTGTTGCGAGCTTTGAAAAATCGTTTTTTGAAAATTCCGCCTCCCTACGGACACGCGGGGTGTGCGACATGGACTTTCAGTAGTATCAGAGCCTACTAAACCATAGCTAACAGTTTAGACGAAGTTTAAAACTACGAAACCGAAATAAGTCTGAAACACGAAACGAAAACCCAAAGTTTCTATCAATTTTTTAGGGGGCTCTAATTTTTTTAAAAATAATTGCAGAGTGCTCCTTTGTTTGTGAGATGAACACACAACAAAAACGAGACGATTTCACGGTAGCATGGCCGGCAACATTGGAAAAATTCCCGATCTCACCGGTTTTGTAATGGTGGAATTTCTTAAGTTTTGTTCTGTGTTCAAGTCACTTAGATTAATGGTTTCAGGTGTTTTTTTTCCAATTTTGGATATACTGCTATATCTTTACTGTGGAAATACGGAGTGTTTCGATGTCACAGTTTTAATGTCATTTAAAGTTTCAAGTTGTGATATATGTCTTTGGAAACGTCGACTAATTGCTATACGTCGATTAGTCGGGGTTGCACATATCTGTGATGTTGGATTGTGTATATGAACTTATTGGATCGTCATGGATGAATAGCCGAGGGATGTGAGATGAGGGTTTTTGATTCTTTCATTCGATGTAAATTATAAAGTAATGTAATATTATTTTGCGGGGTACTGTCACGACCCGAAATGTACGAAACATGACCGGCACTTAAATTACGAAACTTCTCAAGGTGTACGTAATCTAAGTAAGCCAAAACCCAGAAATCTAAACTAAGTAAAGCAGTAGAGTGAAGGAAAAACCAATTTAAATCAAGTAGTTTAGCAACATAAGCCGAATATGTATATTTTTAAAATCACATGTCTTTTCTGAAAATTTCGGCAAAGTTTCCTTTGTAAATACGGGCCCCGAACGGGGTACAACATGATAAATATATGCATCAATGATAAAAGGCATCCCCAAGCGGGAGCTAGCTCTTCGTCCATCGACGGACAAACCACGCAGTGCAATAATATACAACGCCGAAGGGCGAGGATCAAAACTGAAAGGAAAACTCTAAAACAACATGAAATCCATCATAATACAACGCGCGACTCTAAGGTCGAAAGAATAGACATCACAGGTCTCTAAGTCAATAAAATATACATGTCTGGTTGATGGAATTTGCTAGATACAACTGAATATAATAAAGTACAATGGCGGTCACGATGCAAGTGAACCCACCTACCAAAGCAATCACGCGGAAAGGGAGCAGTGTGCCAGCAAAACCGTAACGAAACCTCTATGGCAAAACCTGCAAGAAACTGTGGCACAACGGGGGTGAGTTTCCAACTCGTGAGTAGAAAACATCTACGATTAGAAATCGCATGCATGACGCTATCCTAGGTCATATCAAGTAATATCCTCAAATAAATATCATGGTCCATCTATGTATGAGTGCAATACTACATGCTCCAGTCAGTACCTCAGATAGCAACATATCAGATATATGATATACGAATGCATTACAATGAAACAGAATATATCATGAATGAGACAACTGTTTTCTTTATTTTATGAGATTTCTGTATGTATATAAAATCGCGTATCATCAATGAAATCGACAGATAAAATAGTGTCCAACATCGACACAAAACATAAATCTCAGTATCTCAATACCTCAGGCTCCGGCTATCCGGACTGGCCTGTATCATCAAATCTCAATATCTAAGTGTCTCAAGTCTCAATATCTCAATACCTCGGGCTCCGTCAGTCCGGATCGGCCCGTATCATCAATCATACAACCACGAATGGTATCCTCCGGATATACGCCGCGCCAGGTAAAATCACCGGTAGGCAGTCTGCCCCTGCCAAGGTCATCGTCTACACCTCGAGCTTCTTGTCCCGGGGTACCTTACCGGGTTCACCATTTACCCAAGACGGTTCATCCAACTCCTCGAAAACATCTCAGAACCGAGAAAATATCATGGTGGACAATACTCAACATATCAAGGAAAACCGAATTTTTCTCTTTAAAATAATTCATCAGTTTTACAAAACTTTCACATGCGTTTTCCAAATCCAGAAAATATCAAGAATAATCCGAAATCATCAATTCACTATGTCAATAACAATGAAAACCGGCAAAAATCTACATAATACTGCATAACCAATGAATACATGAATGCATCTGATATCATGCAATGAATGCAATAGTTAAACATGCACATGAAAGCTATAACATATTGCAACTATCAACTTAGCAAGCTATGTGAAAGAATAGTATTTTCTAAAGTGTACGTTACATAGCAATTACAGAAGATGATGTGTTTGAGCCGGCAAGTAAGTATATGTGGAATATACGCATCATCGGTAATAGTGCTGGTGTCCTGACAGCAAGATCTCAATAATGGCATATGAAAACACAATATAAGCATGCGGTGTGATGAAACATCATGAATACATAGGAAATGATGTGATAACATCAACACAGAAAATATACCTACCCAATATCCGAGTCATGAAGTTTGGTAGATAAACATACTCACGATTTCCCACTTTTGCAAATGAGTATGACTCGAGCCCAGTCAAAAGGGTAAGGGAATCCGCCCAAGTCTGAGTCGATCTATACATACATACCTAGTAGTCGGTGATCTTGCCTCAACAATATCACGCACGATACAATAAATAATATGACATCCTCGATTCAAGAGTGCGGATCTATCCTCATAACTATCTCTCGTACGGTAAATCTATCGTACGGTATCCCAAATCTGGGTACGGGTCAAATATCATATTTATCTCATTATTCATCTGATATCCTTATCATCACAAATCGTGAAAAGGGGGTACTGATCTAAGTCTAGCACACTAGTAATATCATCGACACTAATTATGATCTGGCTACTGATCTACAGCCTCATACAATCCGGTGTCATCCATACTTATCATCATATAGGAGTATACATCACCCAAGCGATCCATTATAATTATCTTAACATATCATGTCTCATATCTCGATGTGTAGCTCGTCAACTATCATAAATATATCATCAACATAGTATCGTCGTCCAATGACCCGCTATAACATCATGACATACCTCGGTCGCACATTCAACATCTCACGGCATCATGCCCCATCAGATCAACTCATTCCTACGTATCATATAACATTCTCGTCATCCAAGCATATGAATATACCAATATAAATATGTCCCCAATACGCACAAGGATATCAAAGTATGCGAGTATGTGTATGTGCTTGTATGCAAATCTTTACCCTAGGGTTTCGGGACTAAGAAATCGACTAGAGTCCTCTCATCCATACTTGCTAACACTAACCTCTAATCTCCTAAAGATTTCTTGCTAAGGCTCATATCACACCCTAACATATAAAAACATATATCATATCCTATTCTTTTCTCATAACTTTGCGGTGGTGCTATACGCCATCCACCCGACTTCTCCCCGTAGATATAAATCTACTCACCTGCTTCTTGTGTGCCGATGCCGATGTCGCCATCTTCATATTCAACGTCTCGCCATCACGTGGATACCTACACATATACACAATCGTAAAGGCGCATTAAAATCACATCGGAAAACCAAAACGACATGCTAAAGGCCTATAGGTTAGAACCTATGGACCACGCTTTCAAAACCACCAACAACCCTCGATATCGTCGTACAAACGTCAAGTGATCGAGGAAAAACACAGATACAAAAATCCAGTATTCAAAATACTAGAAACGAAACCCCGAATCAAAACAGAAACTCTTAAAAATGGTCCCAGATTTTACCCTAGGTCAAATTAGTCAATTTTGCATATGCCAAGGGTCTAGTTTACAGGAGATGGAGCCATGCAAGAAACCCGAATCAAATGGTGGGACCCAGGCCGTAATTTGCGGCCATCTGGGTTAAATCTGCGGCCAGGTTGGGGAGATAGGGACTAGGGTTTTGGGTGATGCTTCCTAGGTGTCTGCATGTATCACAGTCCTTACTAAATAATTTTCAAGTCACCCGGGTGTTATCAGATTTCCAAATACCATCAAAATTTCACAGTTTTTCCGATATCGGGTTTCTAAATTCGTATTCTGGATTTATTCTATTATTTCAGTACACAATACAATCCCTACAGGGGTTTAAGGTCAATATTAAGCCTCAATTGCACCTTTGGAATCAAATTAAAACCCTAAGCTTAACTTTAAATTTTCAAAGTTTACAATTCATCACTAAATCGGTTCTAAACAAATATGGGTGCTAAAGTAAATGAAATACGATATTATTTATGAAAGGATTACCTCATTTGGCAACTCAAGAATTTTCTTGAGTTGCCCAAGTGTCCAAAATGCAAGCTTTCTTGGTCCAATGTGTAGCTAGTGAGCTCATGCATCTTTTTATTGTTATGGGGATGGGGTTTTGATATGGGGTTGAGGGTGTTTTGCATGGTTGAAGAGGAGGTGGAGGTGCTGCTGCCATGGAGTTAAGGGAGAGAGAAAGAGATGAAGAAAATGAGGGGGAGGCAAAAGGGTAAGGCTCTCTCTTGACCACTCACACTCTCTCACTTGCCCATGCTAATTTCTTTATTCATTTCCATTTTGCTTTTTCTTTTCCTTTATTTCCTTCTCTCCTCAATAGTAAACCCAAAGCAAATAACCATGCACCTAAAAATCATGCAGGAAAAATGTAACAAGTGTTAAAATGACATGTGCAGGTCATGTGCACAAAACATGCTTAAAGCCCGATTAGCGATTTTTAATCGCGATTAGTACAAAATTAGTGTATAATAAATTGTAAAATTTCATAATTTTCTTAAATCTCATAAAGCACCTTCTTTTTAGTAATTTCCATAATTTTGCAATTTTTCCGAATTTATCGGTATTTAATTATACAGCCTTATTAAAATATTCAATATTTTATTATTAAATTATAAAACTTACCAAAAATAATATTTTATTTTTCGTAAATCTTACAGTCTTCCCCCCTTAAAGAAATTCGGTCCCCGAATTTAAATTTAAGCCCCTCAATACTAAAACATTTCAGTAAAAGACTAAACCGTCGGGGTCCCGAAACCATCAATACATAAAACGCATTATTGCGCAATGCATGCGCATGAACAATGAGCAGATAAATCAAAAACAAAACTTCATCAAGCATCCCGCAATCATCGGAGTCATGGGGAAGACATCAATGTCTAAATCCAATATGAACACTAATATGATATACATCAACACTATATATGTAAACATCTAAAAGAAATGCATGCCAAACCTTTTTAAGTCGCTGTGCGATCCGCATAACACTGCACAGTGGCGGACGTATCTAGTAAGAAAATAACTATCTATATATATCCTTTGTTTACGTGCATGTACCGCCGTTTTGAAAACAATTTAGAAGGGTTTCCTTGTTTTTAAACGTTTCATGTCCTATCAGAAACGTAGGTAAATACTGGGACTATAGCTCCCTTTTTGGAAATCCCTCGATATCTATCAATGCATGCAAAATTTACTCAGGTACTGTCCTCTGACTAGTCCTTCTCAGTATGAAAACAATAGTAAATATCATAAAAACGTACTGCTCCATAAAAAATCAATCCCAAAATGTGCATATGAATGCTACATGCGTCTGGTGCGCACGGAAATCAAAATCCATATATGTGACATACATGTGCACAGAGACAACATCTACGTGCAATGGGTGTGCACGAAACACCTGTCAAAGGCAACGGTGTGCCTGACAGCAAAATCAGGTGCATCTGATATGCACAATGAATCCCGATTTAGTGCATCTGGTGTGCACCAAAATCGCATCTCAATCATGCGCCCAACATGTGCGAAAATCCAATCAGGTGCACAAGGTGCACAAAACAAATATCGAGCATCACAATCGAATTGACGGTATGCAACACATTTCAAATCCAAATCAGATATACTGTGTATCAAATCTCACAACCATGTGCATCAGCGTGCACAAAATCTAATCAAAAAACTAAAAGTGCATGAAAACTATGCCGTAAGCATAAATCAATCATATTCATGCCTTAGGCATGAAGTCAAAATGAATACATCCAATAACATCAAATCGATGTCCTGTGCAACTGTAATGCACAAAATATATATCACTGCACTGCAAGCATATGTGAACTATACCGAGTGCAAAAATCAAATCGGTGTGTACCATATGCAAAAAATCAACTCAACTGTATGAAACCCATGAAATCATAAACATGTCAGCCAAGGCACAAAACAAATATCATGAAACTCGGTCATCAAAACTCAATCATGCGAATAGATCACCCAAAATAATGAAATCAAGTATGGCGGAATAATCCCGCTCAAGCACATCCTCTAAGAATCTCTAGCCAACTGTTATTGGTCACTCGTAACATGTCTCGTCGACGATGCCAAACTTTGGCCTGCTGGTGTGCGTAAAATTACCACTCCTGGGTCTAAGTCTTCTCATAATTTATTCCAGAAAGTTCCTGTCGAGGTCTCTCCCAAATCTCGTCTCTGCCAAACTGTCCGGAAGTTATCACCCTTCAATAAATCTGTTTCTTGTTCCGGAACGGCTGCATACTCATCGTGACTCTTTTTGGAAGATATATCCATATACAACGCCTCTGCATGCGTATCACATCTCTGGTGTCGGCGGAGTGGAACGCCATCTCATCAAGATCTCGTACGAACCTCTTACTCCACTTTTATCTAATGTCGACTGGTCCGGACTCGTCTCTTTGTGGCTGCATGGACTGTGCTCCAACAGCTATACTCGTATCTAGAGTCTCCCGAGAAATGCATCTCACCACATAGTATCCGAATGAAGTCAAATCATTTGATCTACTCGTCAAAACCTCATAATCCCCCAAGAGCTCAACATCTTGGGTACAGTTTAATAGTATCGAGTACATACCACAGCATCGATGGACCAGTCGTAGAAGGGCAAACCCAAGCCTCACTAATGGAACCGCGGAACTGCCGCAAACCCTAAGGTTCAAAGGCTTTCACACGGTCATTATGTCGTGTTTGGGTTTCATTCTTCTAGAGGGTCCATAGAATCGCTTGCATGTCTTTCCGAGTACTTTAAACTTGGAATATGGGTTTCTAACATTCGATCGCCTCCATCGACTCTCAACGTACCTGCGTGAAGTCGTCTCTAGCTGGAATCAATCTATCTGATGACCTCGCGTCGGGGTAAGCCAACGAACCACATGTCCTAGTCATTCATCCTCGGTGACTAGTGACTTTCTATCATATCTCTAAGTACAACTCGTACTGCAATAGCTCCAACATCTGGGGCGATATCTCGTCGTTCACAGCAACAACTGGCTCATTCATCTGCACGCTGAACAGTGTCTCAATCATCATGAATAAGCTATATATTAATGGTCATCACATTCTGGCTGGCCTCTATCAGGGGCTCAATCTTCTGGTACAAATTTGCACGCCCGAGAAATCTCATAACAACGACCCATCAAACGCTCATGGCGCGAAGACACAATAACACGGCGCATCTATCCAAATCGTATGCCCCTGGAATAATGCCCTGGTCAGTCCTCGTCCGTGACGAGCTCGTGCTGCCCGCAACTCTAGCCGTAGCTCTCTCTGCCCTTAATCGTGGAAGCAAAACCATAAACTGGTACCGATGAGGCTAGATCATAGGAAGGAATATAATACTGTGTAAAGAAATGTACATCCTAAGGCTTCTTAAGCGGAGTAGCATATCGTAATTATGCCGCGGAACATACGGACGGTACGTCACTCTACTCAAGTTACCTACTCCATCAACCAAGGCTCATCCTACACTCCGAAGGTAAAACCTAATGCTCTGATACCAATTTGTTCACGACCCGAAAAGTACGGAACATGACCGACACATAAATTATGAAACGTCTCGAGGCGTACGTAATCTAAGTAAGCCAAAACCCAGAAATCCAAAACAAGTAAAGCAGTAGAGTGAAGGAAAAACCAATTTAAATCAAGTAGTTTAGCAACATAAGCCGAATATGTATTTTTTTAAAATCACAAGTCTTTTCTGAAAATTTCGGCAGAGTTTCCTTTGTAAATATGGGCCTCGAACAGGGTACAACATGATAAATATATGCATCAATGATAAAAGGCATCCCCAAGCGGGAGCTAGCTCTTCGTCAATTGACGGACAAACCACGCAGTGCAATAATATACAACGCCGAAGGGCGAGGATCAAAACTGAAAGGAAAACACTAAAACTACATGAAATCCATCATAATACAACGCGCGACTCTAAGGTCAAAAGAATAGACATCACAGGTCTCTAAGTCAATAAAATATACATGTCTGGTTGATGGAATTTTCTAGATACAACTGAATGTAATAAAGTACAATGGCGGTCACGATACAAGTGAACCCACCTACCAATGCAATCACCCGGAAAAGGAGCAGTGTGCCAGCAAAACCGTAACGAAACCTGTACGACAAAACCTGCAAGAAACTGTGGCACAACGGGGGTGAGTTGCCAACTTGTGAGTAGAAAACATCTAAAAGTAGAAATCGCATGCATGACGCTATCCTAGGTCATATCAAGTAATATCCTCAAATAAATATCCTGGTCCATCTATGTATGAGTGCAATACTACATGTTCGAGTCAGTACCTCAGATAGCAACATATCAGATATATGATGTATGAATGCATTACAATGAAATAGAATATATCATGAATGAGAAAACCGTTTTCTTTATTTTATGAGATTTCTGTATGTATATAAAATCGCGTATCATCAATGAAATCGACAGATAAAACATTGTCCAGCTTCGACACAAAACATAAATCTCGGTATCTCAATACCTCAGGCTCCGGCTATCCGGACTGGCCTGTATCATCAAATCTCAATATCTCAGTGTCTCAAGTCTCAATATCTCAATACCTCGGGCTTTGTCATTCCGGATAGGCACATATCATCAATCATACAACCACGAACGGTATCCTCCGGATATCCGCCGCGCCAGGTAAAATCACCGGTAGGCAGTCTGCCCCTGCCAGGCTCATCGTCTACACCTCGAGTTCCTTGCCACGGGGTACCTTACCGGGTCCACCATGTACCCGAGACGGTTCATCCAACTCCTCGAATCGGGTCTCGAAAACATCTCAGAACAGAGAATATAAGTGCATGATGCACACCCCACATGTCGCGGGGAGGCGGAATACTTTAAAAACGTTTTTCTCGCACCAAAAGAAACCTGTTTTAGCTTTGCATCATGAACTTGTTTCACTTTTGGATCTTGTTTAAACCTTAGCTAACAAAAACCTAGATTAAGAGAGAGAGCTAACTACTAAGTAAAAGATTTATACCCTCGTTCCTAGTCCTTCGGGTCTTCAAGTTGCTTCTTGCTCTTTGGTTCAACCTTCTTGTTGATCTCCTTTCTTGTGCTTCTTCTAGGTCCTTGAAGAGTTCGCTTGCCGGTCTCCTTTGCGTCAAAGATGGATCCACCCGAGGGCCTATGGTCAAACTCCAACCTCCATGAGATAACTTAGTGATCTTTCTTGCTAGGGAAGATGACTAAGTAGATGTAGAGAGAATGTGTATTGAACTATTTGATCTCAAAGCTCAATGTTTTGCAACACATGCAAGTGTATGAGCTTGAGGAAGAAGGAGAGAAGAAACCTAGGTGAGAGAATGCTTTTGTGATAATGATAATAGAAATGAGATAAGAGAATGGCTAAGTCTTGAGGCAATAATTCATCCATGGAATTAAATAATCTCACAAATTATAACCTTACTTGAATAGTAGATCCAAAGTGAATAAACAAATACTTAGCCATGCTTTCAACCCATGCCTCAAAAATCTCCTCATTTCCACCTCATTAATCCTTTATGAAAAAGAATAAAACAATAATGAGGTGACTCCTTCTAGAAGCTCATGCTTGTGAAATTACAAGAATGTCCTTTTCCGTATTTTCATACCCGTATCCGTATTCCGAAAAATACAGATACACTGAGATCAGTATAATCCAATACTGCAATACTAGTATCCGGGTTAAACCAAAGTCCACTAGAATTATCCGTCCGATCGTCATTCGAGTAGCTAGTACACGAATACGATCGAAACCCTGCCATAAGACCATACGGCGTCTACATCGTCTCACCTGATCCAAGAAAACCCTCTGTGTAGGACTCTAAAGACTCGACAGTACGCTGGCAGTGGGTTTAACCACAATTCCGTCAGTGGCACTAGCTATACGTAACGGCAACCCAGGTACGTGTCGAGAAGGAGGCCGATGAGAGAACTCATCCATAACCCCTACTGAGCCTGTCCGTGACAATATCCGTGCAGTCCGGTCTGTTTGTCTGAGAGTATCGCATGTAAGGTCTAGGGTAGTGGAAAATGTCAGACCCCCAATAACCGTACAAGTCGTTTCAGGTATGGCTCAAGACCATCCGAGAATCTACTAGTCAGTCCACCAGTAATTCTCAATAAGCCCTGGCCAGGGACTTATGGTAATGACCAACCGATCACAGTGCGATATCAACTCCCTATACCGGGAGAGATGAATCCCTAACAGTCGCTTACTGCCTCCATGTGGCTCGGGACTGTACCCAACTAAAACCTGTTGCACGATTCCTTTGAGCCGTGGTAGGGTTGTAATCAATGCACAGTGGGAAGTCATACGAGACAAATGACGACCTTAAGTCGACAGACTATCTGCACACATGTCACCTGAGAACTGCTATCTGACGCTAGGTATAATACCATCTAGTCAGTTCTCGGCGAGTCATGTCTTGTGTACTCACACCCAGTGAGCATCTATATACAATCTTAGGTGCACATCCATTGCCCCTCGTCAGGGTCTAGATATGTATACACTAGTCTAGTCTGGAGCATCGATGCCCAGTCTCGATACTCCTGCGACTATGGACATTTAAGGACGTGCCTATTGACCATCCAGCTCCCACAAGTATCACTTCCATCACAACGCCGGTAGTCAGGCAAACACCCTACGGGCTTTATCAACATGTATACAATATATGAAATACAAAGTAAAATATATCACATGTTAATATAAAGACAAACAAAATAGCGTACTATCATATCAAGCAAGATTGTCATGTACATACATATCTCTAGCATCCTATATATAAGTCCAAGGTAGCGCCCCGGCCGTCTAACAGACGCCAAATGCGGAATAAAAACTTTTTACAACTGGCGCTATCGCGTACTATAACGCGGATCTTCCATTAAAGCTAAACTAACAAACTACAAGTGGGTAGAAATGTAATACCGAATGATCCGAGTCTATCGGTCTTCAACCATCATCCCACGCTTTGTTGCGGCAGCTCCGATCTCCTGAATCTCCAGTCTTCTCGTCGAGGTGGCACCACGTCGACGGGTCTTTAAATGGGCTCCCGCCTCTGAACCGAGGAAACTCGGTCGTCAAGTTTTCTAAAAGAGACGACCAAGATGATTTAGAGAATGATTAGAACACTTTGTCTCGTTACGTCCAAGGCTATGGACGAATGGTTAATGAAGTTGCCTTTTGGAATCGGGTAAATTAGAAATTGATCACATCTAATTTCTATATACCATAACTATCATAATCTTTTTCCTCTCAAATGAACAACCATCTTTTTCTCCCATGAAGGGCCGACCAAGATATAGGAGGAGGGGTGAGTGTAGGAGAGAGAGGGAGGTGACCATTAGCATAAAGATCTTAAGCAAAATATCCTAAGCAAAACCAAAAACTCATTAATGCAAATGGTGACTCATATAACCTAGTCATCCATCCATTAATGCATACAATGAATCACTAATCCTAGTCACCAACTTCTAGATGCTTCCACACACATCACCCTCATGACTCACCCAAGTGACGAAAAGATAAATCCGTATTTAACCGAATGTTAAATACGACTGATAGAAAACTGAAAACTGGCAACTTCCAAAAGTGATCCTGAAACGAATTTCAGGATAACCCCGTAACAGTATAAACCCACATTTGTATTACGACCGAATACAAATCTACTGAGACAAAGTTATTATATCTACACAGTATAATACTCTGATCCGGCTTAAACCAAAGCCGACCAGTAGTATCTGCCCGATAAATGACACGTGCAAAAACGCACGTGCATTTTCCGAACCCTGCCATAAAACCATACGGCCTCTAAAACGTTTCGCCCGAACTTGGGAAAGTGTCTGTAGGGGACTCTAATGACTCATCAAGACATTGGCACTGGGTGTAACCACTAGCACGTCAGAGGTACAAGCTGTACGTAACGTTTACCTATGTATTGATTGGAAGGGAAGCTGACGAGCGAACTCATCCATAAACCCTACCGAGCCTGATAGTGACAATATCCGTACAGTCCGGTCCGTTCGTCTAAAGAGTATCGCATATCGAGTCCAGGGGGTAGATAATGTCAGACCCCTAATAACGCGATAATTCGTGTCGGTATGAAGCCCATCACCTCCTGAGAAACTACTGATCCATATCAGTAATTCTCCACTACCTCGGCCGAGGATTTCTAGTGATGGCCACCCGTGCACTGTGCGACAACAATCCCCAATACCGGGAGAGACGAATCCCCGACGATCCACTCACTGCCTCCATGTGGCTCGGGTCTGTACCCAACTAAAACCTGTTTGCACTGTAAGTCCACGTTGCCCACCCCGGTACTTGCGGGGAGGCGGAAAACGGAATAAAAATCAAATTTTTATCAACTTAGGCAACATGGACTAGACAAAGAAGGATCTTTGCTAAACAAAAATAAGCTAAAGCTAACTAGAAACTAGCTAAGTGTTAGAAAGGTTATACCTAGGGCTTTATGTCTTTCTCTCCTTGCTCCTTGGAGTAGTAGAAAGGGATCACCTTTGTCGTCTTCTCACGTCGAAGAAGGATCCACCCGAAAGCCTCGACCTTCGGCTTCAACTCCAAGCTAGAAGTAACTAGGGTGCAAGAAGTGCTAATTCTAGAACCCTAGATGAGAGTAGAGATTATCAAGAAGAGGTTTTTCTCAAGCTCAAGTGTTTCTCAACACATGAGAGGGGAGAGCTTGAGGGAGAGGAAGAACAAGAGAGAGAAAGTAAATAATAGAATGAGAGAAAATATGAAGCATTCTCTCATATATGTATGAATTATTGTAATTAGATAATTAGCTAGATAATTGTCATGGTTAATCAAGACATGACCATTATCATTTCATTTTTAATGCAATTTGCAAGGATCAAAGAGTATCTTTCAAATGAAATGATGATGGTCAAAGTGTCAACCTAGGTCAACAAGTCAAGGAGGTTAAATAGTCAACAACCATAACCATGCACAATTATATTAAACTAATATCAATTGACCATAATACACACAAAAGCATTAGGGTTAATAAAATGACAATGGTCGTTAACCCTAATCAAAGTCCTCTCCCTCTGTCTCAAGCAACTGTGCATACGCATCCGTATTCGTGATCCGAGGAACACGAATACAAAGAGAAAAAGCCAATCCCAAATCATATACTAGGATCCGGCTTAAACCAAAGCCCGCTAGTATAAGCTGTCCGGACAGCAAACGAGCACAAGTGCGCGGATATGAATGAACCCTGTCGCAAAACCATGCGACCTCTACTCATTTTGCCTAAAGGCGAATAGCTCTCTGTGTGGGACTCTAAAGACTCGACACTACGCTGGAAGTGGGTTTAACCACAGACCGCAAGCGGCACTAGCTGAACGTAACGGTCCCCAGGTAGATGTCGATAAGAAGACTGACGAGGTGAACCCCATCTGAACTCCTACTGAGCCTGTATGTGGCAGTCTCCATACGGTCCGGTCTGTTCGTCTGATACATCGCATGGCGGGCCTAGGGGGGCGGTGAACGTCAGTCCCCTAATAGCGGTACAAGTCGTGTCGGAGTGTAGCCCAGAACACCCTGAGATAACACTGGAAACCTACCAGTATATCTCTCTTGCCCTGGCCAGGGACTACTCGTGTAATGGCTCTCCTGGACACAGCGCGATGTCAACCCCCAATACCGGGAGAGACGAATCCTGTCTAACCGTCACTGCCTCCAAGTGCTTCGGGACTACACCCAAAAACTACCTGTTTGCACGACTCCTTTGAGCCGTGGTAGGGTAGTAATCAAAGTGCAGTGGGAACACACTCGAGGCGAAGTGACAGTGTCAAGTCAGCGGACTAAGCTGTACTCATGTCACCTGCGAACTGATAACTGATGACAGGTATAATACCAACCAACAGTTCCCGACGAGTCCTGTCCAGTGTACTCGTAACCTAACGAGCACCCGCATACTATCTCAAGTACGACGTACTGACGGCTGTAGGACAGACCGTCACCCACACTGGGATGAGAAGCGCATACGCTAGTCTACTCCGGAGTATCGATGCCCTGTCTCGATAGTCCAACGACTAGGGACCTGTATAAGGATGTGCTTATAGATCACCCAGCTCCCACGAGTGTGAGCGCCATCACAACGCCGGTAATCAAGCAAAGATCCTAAGGGCTCTACTAATATGTATATCAGCGATATGCTAAAAGAAACACATGCACATATTAAAGAAGAGACAAACCAAGTAGCATACTACCATTTCGAGCAAGATTGTATATACAACTGTGAATATCCCAAGCTTCCATCAAGTAATATACAAACTAGTATGATACAGTAATGACCTCTAGGGCATATACACTAACAATCTCCCACTTGCACTAAGGCCATGTACTGGCGTATCGAAGACCTATCATCTCGATCAGCCGCTCAAACTGAGTCTGGGATAAGGCCTTGGTGAATGGATCTGCTGTGTTATCTTCTGAAGCAACCCTCCGAACCTCGATCTCCTGGCGATCCACGATCTCCCTGATCAGATGATACCGCCTCAAGATGTGTCTGGATTTCTGATGGGACCTGGGTTCCTTCGCTAAAGCTATAGCCCCGTTGTTGTCGTAATATAGAGGTATTGGGTCAACAATGGACGGAACCACCTGAAGTTCTCTCAAGAACTTCCTCATCTAGACAGCTTCTTTTGCGGCATCAGATGCAGCGATGTATTCCGCTTCCATAGTCGTGTCAGCAACGGTTTCCTGTTTGGAGCTCTTCCAACACACCGCCCCTTCATTGAGGGTAAAGACAAAACCCGACATGGACTTCGAATCATCCTTGTCACTCTGGAAGCTGGAGTCAGCAAAGGCCTCAATCTGGAGGTCTTTTCCGCCATACACCAAGAACATCTCCTTAGTCCTTCTCAGTTACTTGAGAATGTTCTTTACTGCTATCCAATGTTTCTCCCCATGGTTTGACTGATACCTGCTTACCACACTCAGCGCATAAGCCACATCCGGTCTGGTACACAACATCGCATACATTATAGAGCCTACCGCAGAAACGTAGGGTATAATAGACATGTGATCCCTCTCCAAATCAGTCTTGGGAGACATCTCTTTGGAGAGGGTGATCCCGTGACAAGCCGGTAGATTACCGCGCTTGGAATCTTCCATACTGAATCTCTTCAGTATGGTGTCGATGTACCAGGACTGTGAAAGTCCTAATATTCTCTTGGATCTGTCACGGTAGATCCGGATACCCAGAATGTATGAGGTATCACCCAGGTCTTTCATGGAGAACCTGTGTGACAAGAACCCCTTGACAGATTGTAGCATAGGAATATCATTTCCTATTAAGAGAATGTCATCCACGTATAAAACGAGGAATACTACAGTTCTCGCTACAAATCTACAATAGATGCATGGTTCATCTGGATTTTTGATAAAGACAAATTCTTTGACCGTTTCATCAAAACAGATGTTCCAACTCCGCGATGCCTGCTTTAGTCCATAAATGGACTTAAGCAACTTGCACACCTTTCCGCTGCTCTCACTCTGAATGAAACCCTCTGGCTGGTCCATATAGACACACTCCTCTAAATGTCCATTTAGAAAAGCTGTCTTTACGTCCATCTGCCAAATCTCATAATCGTGGAAGGAAGCAATGGCAAGAAGGATCCGAATGGATTTCACCATAGCTACTGGAGAAAAGGTTTCGTCATAGTCCAAACCATGTCTTTGACGAAAACCCTTTGCAACCAGTCTAGCTTTATAGATCTCAACCTGTCCATCTACACCAATCTTCCTTCTGAAGATCCACTTGCATCCTACGGGTTTTACCCCATCTGGAGCAATGTCCAACGTCCATACTTTGTTGGTATACATAGACTCCATTTCGGTCCGCATTGCATCCAGCCATTTTACCGAGTCGATGCTCTGAATGGCTTGCTGGAAGCTAGTAGGCTCATCACAATCTATGATGCAATCCTCTCTATCCCCGTCAATGAGAAAACCGTAGTATCTCTCGGGCGGATGAGACTGCCTACTACTCCTGCGGAGTAGCGTGAGAATGTCTTGATCTTTCGAACCCTCTGGTTCTACTAAGCTTTCAGTAATAGCTTGTGGTTCTGGAATTTCTTCCAGTTCTATTGCGCTCCCGCTTATTTCCTTTTCTATGAACTGGTGTTCCAGAAAATGGGCATTACGAGAAACAAGGACTTTTTTTTCCTCTGCGTAATAGAAAAGATACCCCCTGGAGTTCTTTGGGTATCCCACAAACTTGCACAGTACTGAGCGTGCGTCGAGTTTGTCCGCATGCTGCTTTTTGACATAAGCTGGACATCCCCAAATCTTCAAGTATTGAAGATAGGGTTTCTTCCCACTCCATAACTCATATGGTGTGGTACGCACAGTCTTAATGGGAACTCGGTTCAAAAGGTATGCAGCTGTTCCTAGCGCATATCCCCAGAACGATCGCGGCAACTCAGCGTTACTCATCATGGACCGTTCCATATCCAATAGGGTTCGGTTCCGTCTCTCCGATACACCGTTATGTTGCGGAGTGTGTGGAGGGGTAAGCTGAGAGAGAATTCCATTCTCTTTTAAGTAACCCAGGAACTCGGCACTCAAGTATTCACCACCTCGATCAGATCTTAGTGCCTTGATACTTTTGCCTGTTTGTTTTTCTACTTCATTCTTATATTCCTGGAACTTTTCAAAAGGTTCGGATTTATGCTTCATCAAGAAGACATGTCCGAACCTTGAGAAATCATCCGTAAAAGTAATAAAGTAAGAATAACCGCTTCATGCATTTGTAGACATTGGACCGCACACGTCGCTGTGTACGAGTCCCAAGAGCTCGCTCGCTCTTACTCCGTGTCCAGTGAACGGAGTCTTTGTCATCTTTCCTTTGAGACAGGATTGACAAGTTGAATACAATTGATATTCGAACGGATCCAAATATCCTTCTGCATGTAACTTAGTCAACCTTCTCTCTTTGATGTGACCCAGTCTACAATGCCATAAGAAAGTTTTATTGATTTCTGGAGACTTTCTTTTGTGTGTATTCTGGACATTGAAAATCTATGGTTGGTTTAATACGTATATACCGTTGTTCAATGTACCTGACCCAATCAAAACTTGATTATGGTGAATGTTCACTACATTACTTACAAATGCAAATTCATAACCTTCTTTAGATAATAAAGATACAGAAATGATATTACAGGTTGCATTTGGTACATAATAACAACTACGTAAAACCAAAAAGTGTCCATCCGACAATCCCAGTTGATAGTCCCCCACGACCTCAGTATCCATGCTAGCACCGTTTGCAACTCTGAGGGTTATGTCACCTGCCTTCAAAACTCTACGCTTTCTCAACGCCTGCAAAGAATTACAGATATGAGATCCTGATCCGGTATCCAATACCCAGGATGTAGAGTTTATTGATAGACAGTTTTCAATAACATACACACCTGAAGCTGAAGCTGCAACTCGCTTCAAATCCTGTGTTCTGGCTTTCCAAGCCTTGCAATCCTGTTTCCAGTGACCACTTTTGTGACAATAGAAGCATTCTTCCTTCCCCACCAGCTTTCCCGCTATCTTTGTTGCTTTTCCTTTTCCCTTCGTATCCACTTTACCGACACCACCTCTTGGTTTGGCGGGGGCTTTCTTCTTCTTACCCTTGGCTTTCGCCCTGGATCTAGAAGAGGAAGATCCTCCTACAAACAAAGTGGATGTCTCCCTACCCTTCTGTAGGGTGCCCTCAGCACTCCTCAACATATTCAGAAGTTCGGAAAGTTCAACCTCCTTTCCTTGCATGTTGAAGTTACGAATAAACTGGGTGTAAGTGGAAGGAAGGGACTGGAGAATCAAATCAGTATAGAGTTCATTCTCCAACGTGGTCCCAAGGTCCGCGAGCTCCTCTATGTAGCCAATCATCTTAAGCACGTGTTCCGCTACCGATGATCCGACGGCCAATCTTGCCGAAAACAACTTCTTCGACACTTCGTATCTTGCGATACGAGACTGCTTTCCATACAGTTCTTTTGTATGAAGAAATATGGACTCTAGGTCCATATTCTCGTGCCTCCTCTGATGTTCGTTTTCCATCGAGGCTAGTACGAGGCATCTGGCCTTCGCGCAATCTATTTCCCAGGTTTTGTAGATTTCCCTATCTACGGCACTGGTTTTGGGACCTGGGACAGGGGGACCTTTGCTGGTAAGGACATACCCCAACTTGTCGTAAGTGATTGCCATCTTGACATTCCTGAGCCAATCATTGTAGTTTGGCCCTGTCAATATGTTTTTATCAGGTAATAACTTAAGTCCGGTCATGTTGAATGGTCGCTGCAATTAGGAGAGAAAAAAGAAACACTTTAGCATGATGCTCTGCAAGTTTAGAGTGGTTTTTAGTTTGTCTAAACGGGATGGCTCCCACTGTCTCTCGAATCCCTTCTCAAACCGTAAAGAAAGGATTATTCAGGATCAATCTCACCGTACAATACTTGCTTAACCGTTCAGCCAGGCCAGTGTCGGTACTTCGAGGGAGGTTTTCCAACGCTTTCACGAAGTTCCTTAATTAAGCAACCTCTTTTCCCTGTGGGCGTAGCCCCGCTAACACCTTTCTAGACACCTACTGGGTTTATAGCATTGATCGTTAAGTGAGAGTTTTCCAGAGGAGTAGCATATACTCACAGTAGGATCGGGATCCAAATATCATTGCGTGATAAAACCGAAGGAATCCTACCAGAATCATCACACTCCAAATGGTATGCAACGCTAGCAAGTTTCAGTACTTATGAAACTCCCGATGTGGATTTTTTCCCCATGCTCTTATGACCTTGGCGTGGGGTCAAAATGTCATAAGTCACATGTCAAGTTCTTCCCATCATTATCCCGGTTAATTTGAACCCACCCGTACCTACCCTTGACGTAGGCCAAAATGGCAGTACGACTGTCTCAAACCAACGCATTCTATCTATGCAACAGATAAATATCCGGCAGCTACCTATCACTATGTCTTGGCGTGAGGTCAAAATACATAGCTTGAATACTACCGAATATTTAACTGAAATGATGGAGGGCTACGGATGGTTTTGGCGAAACCGTGAACGTAGTGAACTTGATATAATCGACGGAACGAGATAGCTTTTAAAAGGAGTGGTTCAAGCTCCGCGTTAATAAGTTTAGTTTTGAAAAGAACCGAGTGGTTTTCAAAGTGTTCCAATCGACTTTTACTTGGTTTATTTTCTTGCATTAGTTCATTTAATGTGTCCCATCATTTAATCCTACCATTGCAGAAAACAACCAAAATATGACGTACGCTTATGCCATTCGCATTCGCCACGGGGCCCCGTCATCACCCGTTAGGTTACTTAACTAACGACAGAGCGGGGGCTGGGCTAGCACGGCTGTAAAACATAAGCAATGCCTAAATAGTTATAATATATAAATATATTGCAATGATAGACATTACAGATCACAGATGAATACTTTGGATATACTAGGAATCCGCAATCCGTTCGAGCCTGCAACGAAAAGCGGATTACACGGTCGCGGTGAATAGCCAATACCCCACCCAAGACCCCTACGGGTGCGGCAAACTACCTGCCAAGTACCCGAAGCGAAGCAACCTCCCTCACCACCGTGAGTAGGCCACTCGGCACTTCGAGATACCCGGTAGTTTGTGCACCCCTCCATGGGTCTATCCTAGGAGCAAAAACAGTAAAAAGAATTATACAATGACGGCTACAACCCCGACCCGGTTGCGTGGCCATACAAATAATATTACATCAATTTACATGTTACAATGAATGAAAGAAAAAGAAACACTCATCTCACATCCAGCCCGGCTATTCACCCGCGACAATCCAACGCATTCATATACACATACCATCATCAAACACAGATCACAGATATGTATAACCCCTACTAATCGACATATAGCGATTAGCCGACGTTCAATACATATAAACATCACAGATATAACCCTTTAGTCAAAGTGTAGTGAAGTTCGATAAAAAAATACGGAATTATAGGCCCCCAAAAACAAATTTCTATTCTGGAAAATCTGGGCACATATAAACCATCTTAAAAATCCCAAAACCATGCCAGAAGAACACTGCACCAAACTCGACCCAGAGACGAGCCAACTCGGCCGCGGTTGCGCGGCAATAGCTTGCTATTGCCGCGGAACCGCGGCGACTTGGTCGAGTCACTGGACCGGGTTTGGTGGCTTTCTTCACAAAACCCTGAGACGATTTTTGGAGTATGACAAATTTTATTTTGAGCAGGAAAAAATTTAACAGAAAGTTAGGGTTTTGATATTTTTGTTTTTCGATTTTTCCGATCAAACTTCCATACACTTTCACTACCTAGCTAGTTTATGTTTAGTTAAGCTCTGATACCACTGTAAGTCCACGTTTCCCACCCCGGTACTTGCGGGGAGGCGGAAAACGGAATAAAAATCAAATTTTTATCAACTTAAGCAACATGGACTAGACAAAGAAGGATCTTTGCTAAACAAAAACAAGCTAAAGCTAACTAGAAACTAGCTAAGTGTTAGAAAGGTTATACCTAGGGCTTTATGTCCTTCTCTCCTTGCTCCTTGGAGTAGTAGAAAGGGATCACCTTTGTCGTCTTCTTACGTCGAAGAAGGATCCACCCGAAAGCCTCGACCTTTGGCTTCAACTCCAAGATAGAACTAACTAGGGTGCAAGAAGTGCCAATTCTAGAACCCTAGATGAGAGTAGAGATTATCAAGAAGGGGTTTTTCTCAAGCTCAAGTGTTTCTCAACCCATGAGAGGGGAGAGCTTAAGGGAGAGAAAGAACAAGAGAGAGAAAGTAAATAATAGAATGAGAGAAAATATGAAGCATTCTCTCATATATGTGTGAATTATTGTAATTAGATAATTAGCTTGATAATTGTCATGGTTAATCAAGGCATGACCATTATCATTTCATTTTTAATGCAATTTGCAAAGATCAAAGAGCATCTTCCAAATCAAATGATGATGGTCAAAGTGTCAACCTAGGTCAACAAGTCAAGAAGGTCAAATGGTCAACAACCATAACCATGCACAATTATATTAAACTAATATCAATTAACCATAATACACACATAAGCATTAGGGTTAATAAAATGACAATGGTCGTTAACCCTAATCAAAGTCCTCTCCCTCTGTCTCAAGCAACTGTGCATACGCACCCGTATTCGTGATCCGAGGAACACGAATACAAAGAGAAAAAGCCAATCCCAAATCATATACTAGGATCCGGCTTAAACCAAAGCCCGCTAGTATAAGCTGTCCGGACAGCAAACGAGCACAAGTGCGCGGATGTGAACGAACCCTGTCGCAAAACCATGCGACCTCTACTCATTTTGCCTAAAGGCGAATAGCTCACTTTGTGGGACTCTAAAGACTCGACACTACGCTGGCAGTGGGTTTAACCACAGACCGCAAGCGGCACTAGCTGAACGTAACGGTCCCCAGGTAGATGTCGATAAGAAGACTGACGAGGTGAACCCCATCTGAACTCCTACTGAGCCTGTATGTGACAGTCTCCGTACGGTCCGGTCTGTTCGTTTGATACATCGCATGGCGGGCCTAGGGGGCGGTGAACGTCAGTCCCCTAATAGCGGTACAAGTCGTGTCGGAGTGTAGCCCAGAACACCCTGAGATAACACTGGAAACCTACCAGTATATCTCTCTTGCCCTGGCCAGGGGCTACTCGTGTAATGGCTTTCCTGGACACAGCGCGATGTCAACCCCCAATACCGGGAGAGACGAATCCTGTCTAACCGTCACTGCCTCCAAGTGCTTCGGGACTGCACCCAAAAACTACCTGTTTGCACGACTCCTGTGAGCCGTGGTTGGGTAGTAATCAAAGTGCAGTGGGAACACACTCGAGGCGAAGTGACAGTGTCAAGTCAGCGGACTAAGCTGTACTCATGTCACCTGCGAACTGATAACTGACGATAGGTATAATACCAACTAACAGTTCCCGACGAGTCCTGTCCAGTGTACTCGTAACCTAACGAGCACCCGCATACTATCTCAAGTACGACGTACTGACGGCTGTGGGACAGACCGTCTCCCACACTGGGATGAGAAGCGCATACGCTAGTCTACTCCGGAGTATCGATGCCCTGTCTCGATAGTCCAACGACTAGGGACCTGTATACGGATGTGCTTATAGATCACCCAGCTCCCATGAGTGTGAGCGCCATCACAACGCTGGTAATCAAGCAAAGATTCTAAGGGCTCTACTAATATGTATATCAGCGATGTGCTAAAAGAAACACATGCACATATTAAAGCAGAGACAAACCAAGTAGCGTACTACCATTTCGAGCAAGATTGTATATACAACTGTGAATATCCCAAGCTTCCATCAAATAATATACAAACTAGTATGATACAGTAATGGCCTCTAGGGCATATACACTAACATGCACAACTCCTTTGAGCATGGTAGGGTTGTAATCTAAGCACAGTGGGAACTCACACGAGACAAATGACGATCTCAGGTCGACAAACTAACCTGTACACATGTCACCAGGGAACTGCTATCTGACGATATGTATAATACCAACTAGCATGTTTCCGGCGAGTCCTGTCCGGTGTACTCATAACCTAATGAGCACCTGTATACATTTTAGGTGAACCAACTTACACTAATGGCTTGTGAGACCGGTCATCGCCCGTCGTCGGGGTCTCGACTGTATACACTAGTCTACTCTGGAGTATCGATGCCCTGTCTCGAAACTCCCACGACTAAGGACACTTTAAGGATGTGCTTATAGACCCCAGCTCCCACGTATATGATCGCCATCATACTGCTGGTAGTCAATCAAGAATCCTATGGGCTCTATCATCATGCAATAGTGAACTAAAGCATGTATACGATGATAAAGACAAACCAGATAGCATACTATCATCTCGAGAAAGACTGTCATATCGGTATAGGTCCTGCCTCAATCATTGCAATCACGTACCAGCGATCTAATAATTGACTTTGAGGGCACTATATCCAACAATCTCCCACTTGCACTTAAGGCTAATTATTGCGATGTCGCATACTCACAGCCCGTGTGATACCGAACACCCAACTCCTCTACTAATCAGTTTCACGAAGCTAGTTTGTAAAACTCTTGTGTTCGAGAAATAGCCTCAGTGTGTGGATCCGCCCTGATGTTTCGTTCTGTATCTCTCTTAATCTCAAGTTCGCGGAGAAAACCATCTCCTGAATCGAGCAATACCTGTCTTAGAATATGTCTGAATATCTGATGGGACCTAGTTCATAAATGAACTCCAAATCCAAACTTCTTAGACTGTATCGATAACTGAACCTAATCAGTATCCAGCACCATGCCTCCCACAGTATCCTCTTGGACCACATGTCCATAATACTATCCCTCATCAGAGGGAAAACTATAACTCTGACAATCACTTTGTCATCCATGTCACTTTTGAAGCCTGGAATGATAACAGTCTCCCGAAGGAGGCTGCCGTCATCAAATCCGTAGAACATGCACTTATGTTCTAAAACTGCTTCTTTATGTTTCTTCAGGATTGGATTAATATAAACTTATCGCATCTAGTGCAAAAAACAACATCTGGTGTGGTACTTGACATCTCATGATTGACTCAATTACCTAAGCAAGTGATCTGCCAATCATTCATATCCCTCTCTCCTTTAGTCTGTAAGACACCTTTAGAGAGGGTGACTCCATCACCTGCAGGTACACCACCATGCCAGGAGTCATCTATTCTAAAAACCATTAGAATACTGTCAAAGTACCCATATTGGAAACTACCCAAATCTAGATCTAATACTATAGATCTAGTAACCAAAATGTCATGATATTATATCCATGTCCTTTGTGGAGAAACAATTGTGTGACAACCACAGTATAACCGATCGTAGTATAGGAATTTTACTTCCTACTCTGTGTATGTCATCCAAATACCAGGACATCACACCCGACTACCTTCTCAACAGATCCATCCCCTATTCTGATGAAGTCAAACCCATGACATTCACATCAAAAAATAGATGATCTTATCTCCGCTATATCTGCTCAAGCCTATAAATAGACATAAGCTACTTGCCCAATATGCTTCCGCTGCTCCCACTGACTATGACAACCCTCTGGCAGAATAATATATACGTACACTTCTAAAGCTAGTTTAGAACGACGTTATACTTAACCTCCTGCCGGGTCTCATAGCCTGGAACAACAGTAGTGTTAAGTCTGGGTAAACAAGAACCTCCCTGTCACCGTCCTTGAGGCTACCGGAGTACCTCTTGGGTGTCTGAGGTTACCCACCATGTTTGCGGACTGGCTATTGGAATGTCAAACCTGATTGAATATATATGTCCTATTAAATTTTTCCGTAATAGTTTGCGGTTCTGGAATCACTTCCAGTTCTACCATACTCAAACTACTGTTTTCTGAAAAAATCCATTTTACTAAAACTGTGGTGAGTTAAGAACAATATCACTATTGATCTTCCAGATGTTAGAAATGTCAACCCTCGTCAAAGCCAGGGTCAACCCACAAACAGTCATTACAGAAACGTGCATTGATCGATCTAGTGTCTGGTTTTAAGCATAAGCTGGACAAGTCCTCATATCTTAACATCGTTTAAGATATGAACCATTCTATATACAATATAGAAATAGAGGCACTTATTTAATTGGAACCAGATTCAAATCATGCAGCTGTCTCCAGTGCATATCAACTTAATGGAAAGTGGCTACTCAGCATTACTCAACTTAGGAATCCATCCAATTATGAGTAACCTGAAAGAGAAACAAGTTTCTCAAACCATTACTATCAACTGAATACCAATCACAAGAATCTACATCTTCGATCTCTTTGAAGAATCCCGATACCTGCGATACCTGGTTCTCTACTTTATTCTTATACCCACAACTTCTCAAAACTTAGGCATTGTATTTCTACGAAACACTTGTCTAAAAATTAGAGAAGTTACAAGTAAACAGAACAGAGTACGAGGACCAACCCCTTTGTCCCGATGGACACTGGACAACATACAATACTCTGTATAAGTCCGCTGAGTTGAATAATTCAAAACCTGTGCATCGTAGGTTAAAAACTGTACCCAGGCGATTTCCTCAAATATTACCAATTACAACGAATTCCGATATAATGAGGATGATCTCCTAATTCCCAATAACTTACTCCCACTCATCATCTGTAAAACCATACAGATATGAGAATGAAGCCTGGTAAATACATACCCTGGAGTAAGTATCTAATCGGGAAAACAGTTTTACTTTAACAATGCACTGAAACATGAAAATGTTTCGTAGGGGTATCTTGGTATTCCTAGTAATGCCTCTTCCATAAATCAATTCATGCTATAACCACATATTTCTTTTCCATCTCTCCAAATTCCTTTATTTGTCTTTATTCATTACCTTCTATACACCATCGTTAGGCTAAGTGGTTTTGTTCCTTCCGTACCGTTCGGCACCAGCCTATGGTTTGGAAGAAGACTATCCAGTAAGCATAATAGGTTTACACTCCTAAACCAAGGAGTACTCGTATCTTGAGAGAAGGTGATGATAAAAGACAACTGAATAATACCTTATTCTATTTCTCCCGAACTGGGAAAAAGCAAAGGTGAAATAGGAGTGGAGATGAAGTATGCGGTTTGGTCGTGAATGATAACAGTCGCAATTTACTTTGCCCTCTTTCTAATCCCTTTATCTTGTCTTTACATATTACCTTCTGCACACCCTACTTAGGCTAGTTGCTTTTCTTCATTCCCTACCTTTCGGCACCTGCCTATGGTTTGGAATAAGACTATCCAATAAGCGTAATAGGTGTACTCTCCTAAACTAAGGAGCCCTCGCAACATGAGAGAAGGTGATAATAAAGGACAACTGAATAAACCAATTTCTATTTCTCCTGAACCTGGATCCATCCTCGAAGAAGTCCCCTCGAGTTCGTATATAACCATACGATGGATCTATCCAATGGAAGTGGATATCTGTAGTAACACAGGGTGTTCTGAGAAATACAAAGGGTAAAAGAAGGAGCGGCAACGACTTATGCAACTAAGACAATCCAAAAGCCAGTATTAAGAAGGTTCGGTCAACTTGGTCACTGAGTCATAGTCTAGGGTCGGTCAAAGGTCGCTGCCAAAAGAGAGAGAAAAGAAATACTCTGCGTGCACTCTAACCTATATCGGAATGGTTATCAATTTATCTAATCAGGAAATCTCCCACTATAATCTCAAATTCTCCTCCAAACCTGAAAGAAGAATTAGTCGGGATCACCCGAAGAGTAAACTAACTCATCGGTGAGAATCGGGATCCAACTATCATCGCATGATAACTTGATGGAAGCCACTCAAGTTATCACACTCCAGAAGGTATGCGCATGCCTGGCAAGTTTCTAGTATGTTTGAAACTCCCGATGTAAATTTTTGCCTCATACTCTTATGACCTTGACTAAGGGCCAACAAATCATAAGTCACATGTCAAGTTCTTCCCGTCATTGTCCTCGTTAATTTGAACCCACCCGTACATACTCTTGACTAAGGGCCAACAAAGTAATACGACTGTCCCAAACCAACACATCTATCTATGCTACAAATGAATACCCCAGCAGCTACCAAACACTATGCCTTGACTGAGGGCCAACAAACATAGCTTGAACACTACTGACTATCCATAAGAAATGACAGAGGGTTACGGCTGGTTTTTGGCGAAAAACCTTTAACGTAATGAACTTGATCTCGTTGAAAGAACCTGATAGCTTTTTATAAAAATATAGAGGCGAAAACCTTTTGCTAAAGAGGTCACTCCCGGTGAAGGGATCTCGGCTCTTTCCTCGTGGAATGAGGTGCAGGATATTCCAACTGAATACCGCGATGCAAAGCAACTTGTAATCGACTATAGTGAAGTTATTACCCTGACGTAAACTTCTGCCCAAGGGGTCACTCACGGTGAAGGGATCTCGGCCCTTGCCTTGTCGAATGAGGTGTGGGATATTCTAACTGAATATCACTATGCAAAACAAAAGAAAATATCTTTGTAATAACACCTTTTTTTTAAATTTTGTTCCAACAACATCAAATATAGGTTTGTTTTATCCTTGCATTGATAAGAATCAACGCAGTCCCTGTTCATATCAGATTTTTGCATTTTCATACCGCCCAATTTTTATCACATTGCATATCGTTGGGTACTCTTGAGCCGTGTTTGCTAGTCAATTGCAGGATACAGGTTCTCGGCTCTAAAACGGTGAAATTCATGGAAAAACACGACAAAGTCCGGGTTCTTGCCACCACAGATAAAACACGGATCTCCGCTCTTTATCCGTCTGTTGCCACACACCAGTTTAAGAGACAAAAAGGCAAATCAATGTCGTTTTCATGCACAAGGCTCAATGGCAGCACAAGATCCAAGAAATCTACACGGAGCTCGAGGAAATCATGACAAAAAGATACACATCAAATCACCTTTTGCTCAACAGAAATTCTGGAAAAATCGTGAACACAATCTGAGAAAATACATATACCAAAATAAAGGGCACAAAATACCAGGAAATCCCACCAAGTTTGGTGACCCAATTCTCCAAGTGAGCCGCGGAACCGCGGCCTAAGCATGCTTAGGCCGCAGAACCGCGGCCGTACGGCCTCCGCAGAGCACCGAAATTGGGGGGTATTTGGGTCTTTTCGTTTGTATTCTGATGGTTGCCCTGGATTTTCAGTTTCCTGCCTATAAATAGTCCAGAACTTGTGAAGCCAAGGGTGCATAATCTTGTATTTTTATAGGTTTAGAATACTTGTTTCTTCTTCCTCTTCTCATCTCTTCTCCATTGAAAATCTTGTAGTGAGCTTTTGCGAGTGAAGAATGATGAATAAAGAAGAACCATTTACTTATCATGCTTGTCTTGTTCTTTAGTTAACTTGTTAATTGTTGTAATTTGCATTTGTTAACTTAGTTGTTGTTATTTCTTGTTGTTTCTTTCTTCTCTCTTTTTCTTTATCCTTAAAACAACCATGATGCTTACGCTTGATCTTTGCCAAGGTGAGGTCGCAAATAGCTAGTTGTTATCTTCTAATCTCCTTCTTTCTATCTTCCTCTTTTGTTTTATTTTTCCGTTTTATAGGTGAGTAGTTTCATACTTGTTAGGGTAGGATAAGGGAAGTTTGAGAGAAGGAAATCTCTCTCTCTTTCCTTCCCAACATCTTAAAATCGACTCCCGTTAATTGAACCACAATCCGCTTCTTACGGCACCCTATCCTACATGATAGCGGTGATTCCGTAGTGAGACCGGTTGTGCTTGAATTAACCGGAGGTCATGGCTAAGAGCCAAGAACGGACGGACAAGCACCAAAAGGAAGAACTTATGCGTTGGAAAGTCTAGCTTATACTCGCAAGTTCCTTCCTAGTCGTGCTAATCCCCGTTGTTGCCGATTACCGTAACACCGATATTAAGAGTGGCAATGAAAGAAGTGAGGGACTCCTAACTCAAACTAACCTAATCCTAACCCTAAGAAGCTCTCTTTACATATCATTTTAACACTTAGATAATCACAAACAAATCCGGAAAACCGGACTTAACTCGTTAAAGCACATAGAAAAAGATTCCCATCTCCCTGCGGACGACCCGTACTCAACCGGCTAGCTACAAGCGAAACCGTTTTGATTGCGGTAATTAACTAAACTTGAACATGCAGAATCTCCACCAATCAGTCCCATCAATCAATCACACCAGAAAAGAACGAAAATAAAATGTACGTATATGCCATCCGCATTCGTCACTGGGTCCCGTCATCACCCGTTAGGTTACTTAACTAACGACAGAGCGGGGGCTGGACTAGCGCGGGTATAAAACATATACAACATATAATAGTATATATAGCAATATACAATAATTTCTCCAGGCGTTATAATATGCAACATTAGAGAAAAGTAATAAGCATCACAGAACAGTACAGATAATCTGGGATCCCCGTGTTTCACAGAGCCGCTACTGAAACCCGACGTTCCCCTGGTCGTGTGGATAGCCTGTGCAATGAAACCTAGACCCCTACGAGTGTGGCAAGTTACCCGCCAAAACCTGAAGCGAGGTAGTCCCCCACAGCATAGTGAATGGAACACCCGGCACTTTACGGATCCGGTAAATTGAGCACCCCTCCTTGGGTCAACCTGTACCCCCTACGAGTGCGGCGAATAGTCTGCCAATTCTAGAGTGAGGTCCCTCTGCCTCTCAAAGCCATGAGATACGGACCCGTTGCCCTCCAGAACCCGGCTATCCGTGCACTCCTTCGTGGGATAAACCTAGTACAGAAATAAAAATATGTACAACGGGTACATCGACCTCAACCCGGTCGTGCCCCAAAAGAATATTATACAACTGGCAGTGACAATAGTCCACATGTTGGACGCTCGCCCCGTAATATCAAATGTACAAATAAATCCAAACTGCACTACCATTGCACACTGCTATCCACCACGACATATCCGCAACATTACAGTACAACACAGAACATCAACGCGAATGTCACGTTCGCAAACCAGTCTAAAAGAACTATAGCAATCAGACGTGGTTTACCGATCAAATGACATTCCCGGTCGGAGATATAATGTAAATACTGCATACTAACAAATTTAAAATTTCGATCGACAAAATTTCCCAAAGTGGGCCCCACGTACATCTGCTGTACAGTAACAAAATCTGGGTCCAAAATAACTATACAAAAAACCACACTTTCCACAAAAGAACCAACTGCAAAAAATTGGACCACTGGTCCCACAGATTGGTCGCGGATGCGCGGTCAAACCCTAGGTTTAACCGCGGATGCGTGGTGGTCTGGTGGGGTCACATGACCAAATTTCTACAGATAGCTCAGAAAACCCTGCACAACTTTCTGTGATATGCAAAATAATTTTTGGACCTGATTTAAAATCGACAGAAACTGTGAACTGGAAAAATGTAGTTTTAGAAAACCGGTTCGATCGATGTTTTAAACGCATTAGCACAAATTAGTATAGCTTAATGGTGAGGCTCTGATACCACTGTAAGTCCACGGTAACGCCCCGGCCGTCTAACAGAAGCCAAATGAGGAACAAAAACTTTTTACAACTGGCGCTATCGCGTACTATAACCCGGATCTGCCATTAAAGCTAAACTAACAAACTACAAAGTGGGTAGAAATATTATACCGAACGATCCGAGTCCTTTGGTCTTCAACCATCATCCCAAGCTTTGTTGCGGCAGCTCCGATCTCCTGAATCTCCAGTCTTCTCGTCCAGGTGGCACCACGTCGACGGATCTTTAAACGGGCTCTCGCCTCTGAACCGAGGCAACTCGGTCGTCAAGTTTGCTAAAAGAGACGACGAAGATGATGTAGAGAATGAGTAGAACACTTTGTCTCGTTACGTCCAAGGTTATGGACGAACGGTTAATGATGTTGCCTTTGGAATCGGGTAAATTAGAAATTGATCACATCTAATTTCTGTATACCATAACTATCATAATCTTTTTCCTCTCAAATGAACCACCAGCTTTTTCTCCCATGAAGGGCCGGCCAAGATATAGTAGGACGGGTGAGTGTAGGAGAGAGAGGGAGGTGACCATTAGCATAAAGATCTTAAGCAAAATATCCTAAGCAAAACCAAAAACTCATTAAAGCAAATGGTGGCTCATATAACCTAGTCATCCATCCATTAATGAATACAATGAATCACTAATCCTAGTCACCAACTTCTAGAAGCTTCCAGACACATCACCCTCATGACTCACCCAAGTGACGAAAAGATAAATCCGTATTTAACCGAATGTTAAATATGGCTGATAGAAAACTGGAAACTGGCAACATCCAAAAGTGATCCTGAAACGAATTTCAGGATAACCCCGTAACAGTATAAACATACCCACATTTGTATTACGACCGAATACAAATGCAACTGAGACAAAGATATTATATCTACACAGTATAATATTCGGATCCCGCTTAAACCAAAGCCGACCAGTATTATCTGCCCGAAAAATAACGCGTGCGAAAACGCACGTGCATTTTCCGAACCCTGCCATAAAACCATACGGCCTCTACAACGTTTCGCCCGAACTTGGGAAAGTGTCTGTGGGGGAATCTAATGACTCATCAACACACTGGCACTAGGTATAACCACTAGCACGTCAGAGGTACAAGCTGTACGTAACGTTTGCCTATGTATTGATTGGAAGGGAAGCTGATGAGCGATCTCATCCATAAACCCTACTGAGCCTGACAGTGACAATATCCGTACAGTCCGGTCCGTTCGTCTAAAGAGTATCTCATATCGAGTCTAGGGGGGTGGATAAAGTCAGACCCCTAATAACGCGATAATTCGTGTCGGTATGAAGCCCATCACCTCCTGAGAAACTACTGATCCATATCAGTAATTCTCTACTACCTCGGCCGAGGATTTCTAGTGATGACTACCCGTGCACTGTGCGACATCAACCACCAATACCGGGAGAGACGAATCCCCGACGATCCGCTCACTGCCTCCATGTGGCTCGGGACTGTACCCAACTAAAACCTGTTTGCACAACTCCTTTGAGCGTGGTAGGGTAGTAATCTAATCACAGTGGGAACTCACACGAGACAAATGACGATCTCAGGTCGACAAACTAACCTGTACATATGTCACCAGGGAACTGCTATCTGACGATATGTATAATACCAACTAGCTTGTTCCCGGCGAGTCCTGTCCGGTGTACTCATAACTCAATGAGCACCTGTATACATCTTAGGTATACCAACTTACACCAATGGCTTGTGAGACCGGTCATCGCCCCTCGTCGGGGTCTCGACTGTATACACTAGTCTACTCTGGAGTATCGATGCCCTGTCTTGAAACTCCCACGACTAGGGACACTTTAAGGATGTGCATATAGACCCCAGCTCCCACGTATATGATCTCCATCATACTGCTGGTAGTCAAGCAAGAATCCTATGGGATCTATCATCATGCAATAGTGAACTAAAGCATGTATACGATGATAAAGACAAACCAGATAGCATACTATCATCTCGAGTAAGACTGTCATATCGGTATAGGTCCTGCCTCAATCATTGCAATCACATACCTGCGATCTAATAATTGACTTTGAGGGCACTATATCCAACAATATACAATGAAGGCCTCTAGGGCATATATATCCAATAATCTCCCACTTGCACTAAGGCCTGTAATTGGCGCAATGCGTACCCACTGTCTGCACTAGATCCAGTTACTGGCGTACTGCATGCCCAACATCTCAAACAGCCTCTCGAACTGGACTTGAGGGATGGCCTTGGTGAATGGATCTGCCATGTCGTCTTTTGGGTCCACTCTCCGCACCTCGATCTCCCGGCAATCCATGATCTCCCTGATCAGGAGATACCGCCTCAAGATATGCCTAGATTTCTGATGGGACCTTGGTTCCTTTGCTAATGCTACAGCCCCATTGTTATCACAATACAAAGGTATTGGATTGGCAATGGATGGAACCACCTGAAGTTCAGAGAAGAACTTCTTCATCCAGACAGCCTCTTTTGCGGTATCGTTAGCAGCTATATACTCAGCCTCCATAGTTGAGTTTGCGACCGTATCCTGTTTAGAACTCCTCCAACATACCGCCCCTCCATTGAGGGTAAACACAAAACCCAAAACGGATTTAGAGTCATCTTTGTCACTTTGGAAGTTGGAGTCGGTAAAAGCCTCGACCTGGAGGTCCCCATTACCGTAAACCAAGAACATCTCCTTAGTCCTTCTCAAGTACTTGAGAATGTTCATTACCTCTATCCAATGCTTCTCCCCTGGGTCAGACTGATACCTACTTACTACACTAAGTGTGTAAGCTACATCTGGTCTCGTACATAACATCGCATACATTATGGATCCTACTGTCGAAGCGTAGGGTATAATGCTCATGCGAGCCCTCTCTTCATCAGTCTTTGGAGACATCTCTTTGGAGAGGGTGATCCCGTGACAAGCGGGTAAATTACCACGCTTGGAATCTTCCATACTAAATCTCTTTGGTATAGTGTCAATATATCCGGACTGTGAACGTCCCAACATCCTTTTGGATCTATCACGATAGATCTTAATGCCCAGAATGTAGGATGCATCTCCCAAGTCTTTTACTGAGAATTTCTGTGAGAAGAAGAGATTTACTGATTGTAGCATAGGGACATCATTCCCTATCAGTAGTATGTCATTGACGTACAAAACGAGGAAGACTACTGCTCCTTCAATCTTCCTATAAATGCATGGTTCATCCACATTTTTGATGAAGTTGAATTCTTTGACCTTTTCATCAAAGCAGATGTTCCAACTCCGCGATGCTTGCTTTAATCCATAAATGGATTTAAGCAACTTGCACACCTTTCTGCTGCTCCCATTGTCAAAGAAACCTTCTGGTTGATCCATGTAAACACTTTCTTCTAAGTGTCCATTTAGAAAAGCTGTTTTTACGTCCATCTGCCAGATTTCATAGTCATGGAAGGCGGCAATGACAAACAGGATCCGAATGGATTTAAGCATAGTTACTGGGGAAAAGGTTTCATCATAGTCCAATCCTGGTCTTTGACGAAAACCTTTTGCAACGAGTAGAGCTTTGCAGGTTTCCACTTGTCAAAATGCACTAATCTTCTTTTTGAAGATCCATTTGCAACCAACTGGTTTCACCCCAGGAGGAGCAACATCTAAAGTCCATACTTTATTGGTGTACATAGATTCTATTTCGGATCTCATAGCATCCAGCCACTTCACCGAGTCTTTACTCGTGATAGCCTGAAAATTAATAGGCTCATCATCATCGATGATGCAATCCTCTCGATCCCCATCTAAAATAAACCCATAGTATCTTTCAGGAGGATGAGAAAGCCTACCAGATCTGTGGAGCGGCGCTGGTTCGTTGGGCTCTATTGAAACCAGAGGTTCTTCTAAGTCCTCGGTAGTAGTTTAAGGTTCTGCAATTTCTTCCAGCTATACCGCTCTCCCACTAATTTCTTTTGCAAGAAATTCGCTCTCTAAGAAGACAATGTGGCGAGTGACAAACACCTTTTGTTCTTCAGTGTGGTAGACAATATATCCCCTTAAATGCTTGGGATATCCTACAAACTTGCACAAAACCGATCATGCCTCGAGCTTGTCCGGATTATGTTTTTTTAACAAATGCCGGAAACCTCCATATCTTGATATACTTAAGACATGGTCTCTTCCCGCTCCATATTTCATATGGAGTGGTAGGCACAGACTTAGTCGGAACTCTATTCAATAGGTATGCAGCTGATTCTAGCGCAAAACCCCAGAAGGAAAGTGGCAACTCAGCACTACTCATCATTGAACGCACAATGTCCAATAGCATGCGATTCCTCCTTTCTGATACACCATTATGCTGTGGTGTATATGGTGGAGTAAGATGAGAGAGAATTCCATTCTCTTTTAAGTATTCAAGGAAACTGGTACTTAAGTATTCTCCACCTCGATCAGATCGAAGTGTCTTGATGCTTTTACCAGTCTGTTTTCCCACTTCATTTTTATACACCTTAAACTTCTCAAAGGCCTCGGATTTATGCTTCATTAAAAACACATGTCCAGACCTCGAGAAATCATCAGTAAAAGTGATGAAGTAGGAATGACAGCTTCGTGCATATGTAGACATCGGACCACATACATCGCTGTGTACAAGTCCCAAGAGTTCCATGGCTCTTTCTCCGTGTCGGGTGAATAGAGATTTGGTCATCTTTCTTTTGATACTGTAAGTGCACGGCAGCGCCCCGGCCGTCTGTACGAGGCCAAAATGCGGAATATATAAAACTTTTCTATAAACTAGAACCTGTGCTACCGTGGACTTTTAAACCCGGATCGGGCCATTAACCTAATGCTAGCAAACTAGAGAAGGGGTAGAGAGATATACAGAGCGATCCGTGTCCTTCGGTCTTCTCGTCGTCGTCCCGATCTCCCTGTGGAATCTCCGGTCTTCATCTCCTCGTCGGAAGGGCACCACATCGCCGGGTTCTTTTACGGGCTCCCACCTCTGGACCTAGGCAACTCGGGCACCAAGTTGGCGAGTCGACGTGTCCAAGAATGCTGTAGGATAGTGTAGAATGGTTTTGTTTCTAGGGGTTATAGAAGTTTCCATTTGGAAGTGGGAAAGGAGATGTGAATTTTGTGATGGCTCTAGAATTTTTTTTTTGCAAGCACAAGAGATAAAAACCCCACCCAAATTTTGGACAGCCCCCCTCCAAAAAGAATGGGCGGCCAAGACTTGGTAAGTAGTGAGGGAGGGAGTGGATCAAAAATAATGCAAGAGAGAGAAAAGGTGATGATGATGAAATATCATTACAACAAAATCCATACTCCTTCTCTTCACTCCACCCATCATAGCAAGCAATGATGAACACAAAGAAGTCAAATGATGGTTGAACCATCATGAAGAAACAACTTACAAGAAACACCCTCCACAACATTAATTTGCACATTTGCAAATAAGCCCCTCCACACCAATTTTCAGCCAAAGAAAGAACAAAGGAAAAATGGCCAAAACCAGAAAGCAAACTGGCAACTTCAGAAAAACGATCCCGTAATAAATTACAGGAAAACCCCGCGACTGTATATACATACCCGCATTTGTATTCCGACCGAATACAAATGCAATGAGACAAAATCCACACTGTACAATACTAGGATCCGGCTTAAACCAAAGCCCGCTAGTATTATCCGTCTGATCATGATCTGTACAATACCGCACGTACATGATTGAACCCTGCCATATATCCATACGGCCTCTACAGCGTTTCGCCCAAAACTTGAGAAACGGTCTGTGGGGGACTCTAAAGACTCGTCAATACTTTGGTTGTGGATTTAACCACTAGCACGTCAGAGGTACTAGCCATACATAACGGGCTACTAGGTATTGACCAAAAGGGACGTCGATGAGCGAACTCATCCTGACACCCTACTGAGCCTGTCAGTGACAATATCCGTACAGTCCGGTCCGTTCGTCTATGAGCATCGCATGGCGGGCCTAGGGGGTTGGTAAAAGTCAGACCCCCAAAAGCGGTACAAGACGTGTCAGAGTGTAGCCCAGAACACCCTGAAATATTACTGGAATACCTACCAGTAAATCTCCTGCCTTGGCCAAGGACTTCGTGTAATGGCTCTCCTAAACACAGCGCGACCTCACCTCCAATACCGAGAGAGACGAACCCCTGAAGATCCGCTCACTGCCTCCATGTGGCTCGGGACTGTACCCAACTAAAACCTGTTTGCACAACTTCTTTGAGCCGTGGTAGGGTAGTAATCAAAGTACAGTGGGAACTCACACGAGACAAATGACGATCTCAGGTCGATGAACTAACCTGTACACATGTCAACAGGGAACTTCTATCTGACGTCTAGTATAAGACCAACTAGCATGTTCCCAGCGAGTCTTGTCTGGTGTACTCATAACCCAATGAGCACCTGTATACATCTTAGGTGAACCAACTGACACCAGTAGCTTGTGAGACCGACCACCGCCCCTCGTCAGGGTCTCGACTGCATACACAAGTCAACTCTGGAGTATCGATGCCCTTGTAGGGTTCCTAGGCACACTAATGAAGTCTCACAAGGCATCAAACATGGCTAATTTAGATTTTACATGTGCCTACAAACCCTAATACGGATCGTTAACTAGATATATAGGCGAAACGATGCAAGTAAACGACTTTAACTTAAAAGGAAAGGGACTACAACCTTTGTAGATCCGGTCCACCACTTCCTAAGCTCCGCGATGACGTCCCTCCGTTGTCCAAATTGAATCCATGACTCTAGCATCGGTTTCATCGGAGAAATGGGCGGACTTGGTCGTCGGTTCGATGCCGAAGATGATCTACGTCGAGGCATCACAAGATCAAGCTACAACTTCACCAAGACTTGAAAACTTGTGAAGGAAACACCCTATACTACTTGGCAAGAGGTAGAGGATGAAGAAATAGGAGGTGGGTTCACTTTAGAATTGGATTTCTCACTTGTTTTCATCACTTGCCATTGATGTTGCAAGCTTTTCTTCATGGAAGAAGAAGAAGAAGAAGAAGAAGAAGATATATGATAAGTTATTCAAAAAGAAAATAAAAATGAATACTTATCATGTTTTCAACCATGGTTTAGTATAGAGATTTAACTAAGGTTAGATGAGTGGTTAGGGTTAGAGAAGAGACAAGAATGGTGGACTTGTTCAAAGCATCAAGAAGCTTCAACAAGCAAACAAAACAAGCCACCATTCTCTTTTCTTCTATTCTTAAATAAATAAATAGAAAGAATAAGTAAATGAAATGAAACCCTAATCACTAACTAACCATGGTTTAATTCTTTACACAAACCCAAGCTAGAATGTATCATCAAACATGATACAATCAAGTGCACAAAAAATATATCACATATACAATGTGCATTTTAAGTGAGTAAATCCATTTAAAGTGAACAAATACTAGTTGATGCAAAGTAATATATCAAATATATAATTATACATTAAATCATTAAATCAACACTTGATTCAATGATCCGGTCATTTCGCATATAACCGGCTAGTATCCAATGTATCGACTTATCGAATCAATCCTTGATTCGATAACTAGGTTATATCGCATACAACCATTCGACACATTCATCGCGAGAATGAAATACGGTATCACATACAAGCATTATTCTCGGTCCCGCGCGCATCTCATATGCGCTCCTATTTCGTTTCGCTTGAGCCAGGAAACCTCTGTGTAGGACTCTAAAGACTCGTCAATACGCCGGCAGCAGATGATGATCATATCAAGCATCCACAAGCCGCAAGTGGTCTGCCAAACGTAACGGCCACCGGGGTATTGAGCGATCAGAAGATCGACGAGCAAGCCCGTTCACACTCCTGTGAATCCAACCAGTAAAACTTACCGTACAGTCCGGTCTGTTCGTCTGATATGTCGCATATCTCGTCTAGGGGTGGTAAACGTCAGACCCCAGTAGCTCGATAAGTCATGCCGACGTGAAGTCCATGACATGTGTGAAACTACTGATAACACTTACCAGTAGGTCACTGCAACCCTGGCCAGGGATTTTCTTTTATGGCCAGTCGAGCATAGCGCAACATCAACCCCCAATACCGGGAGAGACGAATCCCCTCCTATCGCTCATTGCCTCCATATGAATCGGGACTGTACCCAAAAACCACCTGTTTGCACGACTCAGTAGAGCCGTGGTAGGGTGGAAATCAAAGCACAGTGGGAGACACACAAGACTCTATGACGATCTCGGGTCAACAGACTAAGCTGTACCAGTGTCACCAGAGAACTGCCATCTGACGTGAGGTATAATACCATTTGGGAGTTCTCGGCGAGTCCGTTCAGTGTACCTAGTCTCCACTGAGCACCCGTATACCATCTCTGATGTCAAACACCAATGGATATGGGATCATCCATCGCCCATCACATGGGTCGAGAAGATATACGCTAGTCTACTCTGGAATATCGATACCCCGTCTCGATATTCCCACGACTAGGAACAACGAAGGATGTACTCATTGACTACCCAGGCCCCACTAGTATGATCTGCATCATAGTCCTGGAAGTCGAGTACACATCCTAAGGGCTTTATCAACATGTAATCAGAGAGAGACAGAAAATATACATGTCAAGATAAAGAGCAACCAGATAGCGTACTATCATGTCGAGCAAGAAAGTCCTACCTATATTTGTCCCAGCATCCACTACAATATACATCCAATGTACAGTAATGGCCTCTAGGGCATACATATAACTAACAATCTCCCACTTGCACTAGGGCCATCTGTAGCAGTAGTTGTAGTATCTAATACTCAACCATCCCAAAAAAGTCTCTCTTTGGGAAAAGGCCTTCGTGAGTAGATCCACCGTGTTGTCCTCTAAGTCTATTCTCCTGACCTCGATCACCCTGGAGATCAACTTTCTCCATGATCAGGTGATGCTGCCTCAGAATATGTCTGGGTCACTGATGGGACCAGGGTTCCAGGGCCAAAGCCACACTTCCATTGTCACACAATGGTAGGAACCTAGTTCATCCTATGAACCAATATACACCCAAACTGCCTCTTTGGCAGTATCTTTAATAGCGATGTTACCAGCCTTTATCGTCTAGTTTGTCACGGTATCTAGCTTGGAAATCTTCCAACATACCGTCCCTTTACCGAGGGTAAAGACAATGCCTGCGACTGACATTCAGTCGTCCTTATCACTCTGGAACTTTTCCAGCGATTCTCCCCAGGATCGAGAAGGTATCACCTTTATCCTATTTGGAGAATCCATGTGATAATAGGAGATTGACCGATCGTAGTATAGGAAACTCTTTTCCTATCTAGAGTATGTTGTCTACGTACAATATGAAGATCAGCACCATACTCCCTACTGTCCTTTTTGTATATACAAGGTTCATCTACCATTTTGATGAAGTCAAACACTTTGACTATCACATCAAAACAGACGTTCCAACTCCGCGATGCCTGCTTCATTATCTAAAGAAACTTGCGAACGTTTCCGCTGCTCCCACTATTTACGAAGCCCTCTGGCTGTGTTCTTATAGACGTTCTCTTCTAAATCAATATTTAGAAAAGTAGTCATGGCACCCAACCACCAGATATCGTAGTTATGGTATGCAGCAATGGCAAGTAAGATCTAGATGGACTTAAGCATAGTCCCTAGAAAAGGTTTCATCATTATCCATACCTGGTTGATGACTAAAACCTTTAACAAGTCTAGCTTTGAAAGTCTCAACTTTTCCATATACACCAAGTAATCTTCTCAAGATATACTTGCTCCTGATGGGGATTTAACCCTTCAGATATCGCAACCAAAGTCCATACTTTGTTGGTGTATATGGATTCCATCTCAGATCGCTAAGCATCCAGCTATTCTTACAGAGTCCCTACTCTTGATGGCCTGCTCGAAACTAGTTGGGTCATCATCTCATGATGCAATCCTTGCTCCCACTGTCATCGAGAAACCGAAGTATCTCTCAAGCAGGTGAGGAACCCTGCTAGATCGGCGGAGAGGCTGAGGTTCGTCGGGAACTATTGAATCCTTTGGTTCTGTCAAATTATCAGCTGCAGTTTGTATAGCTGGAACATTTCCAGTTCTACATAACTGACCTTGCCTCGAGCTTGTCCGGATTTTGCATTTAGACATAGGCCGGACAACCCCAGATCTTAACTTACTTAAGAGATAGGCTCTTCCCACACCATATCTTATATGGAGTGGTAGGCACTGATTTGATTCGAACCCTATTCAATAAGTATGCAACTTCATAAGTGCATAACTCCAAAAGGAAATAGGTAACTCAGTAATACTCATCATAGAGCACACCATATCTAATATTGTGCGATTGCTCCACCCCGATACACCATTGTGCTGTGGTGTATTCAGAGGAGTAACACTGAGAGAGAATCTCATTCTCCTTTAGAATAGTCCAGGAATGCGATGCACAAGTATTCTCCTCCCTGAACTTATCATAGGACATAATACTTATACCCGGTTTTTTTGGTTCTCTACTTCTAACTTATATTCTGTGAATATCTCAAAAGGTTCGGACTTGTGTTTCAACAGGAACATATGTCAGAATCTTGAGAGATCATCGGAGAACGTAATGAAGTATAAAGAACCAGTCCTGGCATGTGTAGACAGGAGACCTTACATACATCATAATGTATCAGTCCCAAGAGTTTACTAACTCTTTCTCTGTTTCCAACAAACAGAGCTATGGTCATCTTATCTTTGTGACATGACTGGCAAGTTTCACAAGATGTAAATTCAAACTGATTTAAATATGCATCTAAAATGTAACTTCAGCCAGTCGGGTCGCATTGATATGACCTAGTCTACAATGCATCAAGAATGATTCGTTCATTTCTGAACTCTTTCTCTTGTGTGTGTTCCGTATAGTAGGAACTGTAGTTTGATTTAGAACATCAATGCTTTTAGATGACGTGCCTGAACTGATCAACTTTTGATATAGGAAATGTTCAAAACATTATCCAACAATACAAAATTTTATCATTTCTTTACTTGTAAAGAGAGTGATATGATTTTGTATATCAGGTTCGGTATCTAATAACATTCGTTCAGAATCAATGTATTGGTAATACAGGGTGACAGTGACCAACAGACTTGGCTGCAACACTTGCCCCGTTTTCTGTCTCATGAAACTTATCACCCGTTCTCAGTTTTTCTACCCTTTTTTGTAGCCCTATGTAACAGATTACATATCTGGGATCCAGATCCGGTATCATATACCCAGGATGCGGAGGATACTGAGAAACAGTTCTTTGTAATGAACACACCCGAAGATGATGCATCAGCATGCACTCTCTTCGTTTGGGTGGCACGGGAATTCTGGTAATCCCCAATTTCCTGCTCTGTCTTATAACAATTATAAGTTGGAGCGGGACCAACGTTCCCCAGCTCAGTATAACAAGCGGGTTCGGTCAATATCCGTATTATTATCTTGATTAAGGCGTGATATGGTCGCTACCAGGAGATAGAGAGAAGAAAACACTCTGCGTGCGCTCTTGCAAGATTAGATTGGTTATATATTTTATCTAATCAGGATGGCTCCCACTGTTTTTATCAAATCTTCCTTCAAACCTTAAAAGGAAAGACTAGCCGGGATTAATTGCACTCTACAAGTTCGCCAATCTTTCAGCCAGGCCAGTGTCGGTACTTTGAGGGAGGTTCCCCGTGCTTTCGCACGGACCTAATTACAGTAAACCTCGTTTTCCCAGAGGCGTAACCCCGTTGACACCTTTCTAGACACCTACTTGATCGGCTAATTGCAAAGTGTAAAACTCTACCAGGAGTAACAATTACTCGCAGTGGGTATCGGGATCCAACTATCACATAGAAGGTATGCAATCTCATTGCAAATTTCAACACTCCTAACACCTATGACCTTAACTATGGTCAAAAAATCATAAGTACTAGTCAAGTTCTACACGTCATTTCATGATTAATTAGACCCATCCACATGACCCTTAACTAAGGTCAACAAAGTCACGCGACTGTCCTAACTAATCGCATCATATGCGGTGTAGGAAGACATCACTTAGCTACCGTACATTGTGCCTTGACTATGGTCAACAAACACAGCACGAATACTAAGTACTCTACTTCCTAAAATGACGGAGGGTTGCGAATGGTTTTTATGAAAACCTTTAACGCTTTGAACTTGATCTCGTTGCGGAATCAAATGGTTTTTTAAATGGAATGTTTTCGAGGCTTTTCTAGTTTTGCTAAAGGGGTCACTCCCGGTGAAGGGATCGTCGGCCCTTTCCTCGTCGAATGAGGTGCGGGATATATCATATATATCACTATGCAAAGCGGAAACTATAGAAGAGATCAAAGACAAACCGAGGGTTGTAGCATCTGCCAGTTATTGCTAAAGAAGTCACTCCCGGTGAAGGGATCTCGGTCCTTTCCTCATCGAATAAGGTGCAGGATGTTCTATAATGAACACCGCGATGCAAAGCAAGAACTGTAGCTACCTGTTTTTATTTTGAAATTCGATTCCACAACATCAATTAGGTTTATTTTCATTCATTAATCTCATTAATGAATATCCCATCATTAAGGTCCACCTAAACATCACAGATAAATATAACGTACGCTTATGCCATCCGCATTCGCCTCGATGTCCCGTCTGCACCGTTAGGTTAGGTAACTAACGGCAGAGCGGGGCAGGGCTAGCATGGGTGTAAAACATAAGCAACGTTTATATAATATATCATATATACTATATATAATATCTGTCACAGAACATCACATGATCACATCACAGATAAATCACAGCAGAAGATACATATGAAATATTGGATATACTAGGACGTCCGTGTTTTCAATACGAGCCAGTATAAAACACGGATTCCACGGTCGTGATAAATAGCCAATCCCACACCCCTAGACCCCTACGAGAGCGGCAAGTAACCCTACCAATTCTAGAGTTAGGAGACCCGGACTCGACTCCTCGAGTTGGTCTCCCACTGGACCCTAGAACCCGGTTACTTGTGCCCTCCTCCTTGGGTCTATCCTAGTGCAGAAAAGTAAATAATATACAAATGGTGACATCATCCGCAACCTGGAAGTGCCCCAATAAAAGAATATTACAAACAAGTTTTTACATGAATGAAAATGAAAAAACACTCATCTCACATAAAAACCCCCGGCTATTCAAACACGACGATCCAATATAACATATCCAGCAACACATAACATCACATGTCATCAACCTAAGTAAATATGCGCATCCCAATTGTCGTTGACATATAGCAACGAAACCGGCGATATCACATATTACACTTACGGTCACAGAAAAGAAAGTGTAAAACTACAACAGTTGGAATCCGCAACCTCTTTAGACATCGCATGCCTAATCAAATGAATTCCTTAGACATCGCATGCCTAACAATTATAAACCCCGCATTTTAGTCTCAAAATCGAAAACACTTTTCAATATAAAAGTCGGGCAATTCAACAGGATTCCCGACATTCAGATCGAATGCTCGTCGCAAACTTTAGTAGGCGGCCGCACCCCCGATACCGTCGACGAAGTGCACTAAGGCGGAACACCGCTGCCGCGAGCACCCGAACGGATGCTTTCGGCGACGGGGTTCTCCTACAGTCACTTGGTCGGGGCAATGGAGTGAGGCTGTCTATTAAGTTTACCCGACGAGTATCCGCGTACGCTACGTGATTGTGACAGGCTTTTGATCACATCAATATTCCGTGGCAACCGATCAAGTGAGACTAAATTACTAGATTTATAACATTCATTCAGTTATCTCATAACTACTTGTGAATTCCAAATGTTGTATCACATTCCGGATAAGACAGAAAATGTTAAACTTTCCGATCGAACAATCGAACACCCAAGTTTTCCCGATACAGTCCAACACATGAAATAAGTCTAAAGACATTCAGTTCGTGCCTCAGTACCAACGGTCCGGCCGTAGAAGGGTCAAGCCAACGCCTCACATGTGGCACGCCGTACTGCCCCAAACCCGAAGGTTCAAAGGGCAGTTCAAGACGGTCACATAATCGAGTTAAGGTTTGTTGTCTTCTAGAGGGTCCATCGCGTTACTTGCACTACTTAGAACGTCGTTAAACTACGGAAAAGTCCAACAATTGGAAATTTCCCGGCAGGGGAAAAAGTGGGTATTTATATCCGGTCGAACTTTTTAACATATTCTAAAACTACCCGGAAAAACACATCGACAAAATTAGACAATCCGATCGATACACCGAATCCCCAATACAACCCAGAAAATTCAACTCTTGAAAAAATATTAAAAATTCCCAGGAAAACCAGTACCAGAAAATAGGAATTACTGTGCAAAAAATATTGGGCACTGTGACAATAAGGCCGCGGAACCGCCGCATAAGCCTTGCTTCAGCCGCGGTTCCGCTGCACTCTTGTTGAATCATGGACAAGTGTTGCACAGTAATTCTTAGGATTCCCTGCTGATTTTTCTTTATATTTTTAATATAGAAAAAACCGCAGTTTACAAAATTGTCCAGAGAGCATGTTTAGGGTTAGGGTTTCGGTCCGATCGGATTTCTAACTCCGTCTACGCATCGCCTAAGGCTCTAGCTAGGCTCTGATACCACTGTAGGTCAGGCAGCCACCCCATCCAATGGGGTCTCCGTGGCACCAACGGGTCCCTCAGCCGCTACTTTTTACGCATTCCCCCTCGCGAGGACTACAACCCGCCGGAACACCTTCCGGTCTCGGGACACCCTGGGCGTAAAAGCCTATGCTTCGCCACACTGTCACACAGTGAGAACCCCCCATAGGTCGACATCCAATGCCTAGTAGCTCTGATACCACTGTAGGGTTCCTAGGCACACTAATGAAGTCTCACAAGACATTAAACATGACTAATTTAGATTTTACATGTGCCTACAAACCCTAATACGGATCGTTAACTAGATATATAGGCGAAACGATGCAAGTAAACGACTTTAACTTAAAAGGAAAGGGACTACAACCTTTGTAGATCCGGTCCACCACTTCCTAAGCTCCATGATGACGTCCCTCCGCTGTCCAAATTGAATCCATGACTCTATCATCTGTTTCATCGGAAAAATGGGCGGGCTTGGTCGTCGGTTCGATGCCGAAGATGATCTACGTCGAGGCATCACAAGATCAAGCTCCAACTTCACCAAGCCTTGAAAACTTGTGAAGGAAACACCCTATACTACTTGGCAAGAGGTAGAGGATGAAGAAATAGGAGGTGGGTTCACTTTAGAATTGGATTTCTCACTTGTTTTCATCACTTGCCATTGATGTAGCAAGCTTTTCTTCATGGAAGAAGAAGAAGAAGAAGAAGAAGAAGATATATGATAAGTTATTCAAAAAGAAAATAAAAATGAATACTTATCATGTCTTCAACCATGGTTTAGTGTAGAGATTTAACTAAGGTTAGATGAGTGGTTAGGGTTAGAGAAGAGACAAGAATGGTGGACTTGTTCAGAGCATCAAGATGCTTCAACAAGCAAACAAAACAAGCCACCATTCTCTTTTCTTCTATTCTTAAATAAATAAATAAAAAGAATAAGTAAATGAAATGAAACCCTAATCACTAACTAACCATGGTTTAATTCTTTACACAAACCCAAGCTAGAATGTATCATCAAACATGATACAATCAAGTGCACAAAAAATATATCACATATACAATGTGCATTTTAAGTGAGTAAATCCATTTAAAGTGAACCAATACTAGTTGATGCAAAGTAATATATCAAATATATAATTATACATTAAATCATTAAATCAACACTTGATTCAATGATCCGGTCATTTCGCATATAACTGGCTAGTATCCAATGTATCGACTTATCGAATCAATCCTTGATTCGATAACTAGGTTATATCGCATACAACCATTCGACACATTCATCGCGAGAATGAAATATGGTATCACATACACGCATTATTCTCGGTCCCGCACGTATCTCATATGCGCTCCTATTTCGTTTCGCTTGAGCCAGGAAACCTCTGTGTAGGACTCTAAAGACTCGTCAATACGCCGGCAGCAGATGATGATCATATCAAGCATCCACAAGCCGCAAGCGGTCTGCCAAACGTAACGGCCACCCGGGTATTGAGCGATCAGAAGATCGACGAGCAAGCCCGCTCACACTCCTGTGAATCCAACCAGTAACACTTACCGTACAGTCCGGTCTGTTCGTCTGATATGTCGCATATCTCGCCTAGGGGTGGTAAACGTCAGTCCCCAGTAGCTCGATAAGTCATGCCGACGTGAATTCCGTGACATGTGTGAAACTACTGATAATACTTACCAGTAGGTCACTGCAACCCTGGCCAGGGATTTCCTGTTATGGCCAGTCGAGCATAGCACAACATCAACCCCCAATACCGGGAGAGACGAATCCCCTCCTATCGCTCATTGCCTCCATGTGAATCGGGACTGTACCCAAAAACCACCTGTTTGCACGACTCAGTAGAGCCGTGGTAGGGTGGAAATCAAAGCACTGTGGGAGACACACAAGACTCTATGACGATCTCGGGTCAACAGACTAAGCTGTACCAGTGTCACCAGAGAACTGCCATCTGACGTGAGGTTTAATACCATCTGGGAGTTCTCGGCGAGTCCGTTCAGTGTACCTAGTCTCCACTGAGCACCCGTATACCATCTCTGATGTCAAACACCAATGGATATGGGATCATCCATCGCCCATCACATGGGTCGAGAAGATATACGCTAGTCTACTCTGGAATATCGATGCCCCGTCTCGATATTCCCACGACTAGAAACAATGAAGGATGTACTCATTGACTACCCAGGCCCCACTAGTATGATCTGCATCATAGTCCTGGAAGTCGAGTACACATCCTAAGGGCTTTATCAACATGTAATCAGAGAGAGACAGAAAATATACATGTCAAGATAAAGAGCAACCAGATAGCGTACTATCATGTCGAGTAAGAAAGTCATACCTATATATGCCCCAGCATCCACTACAATATACATCCAATGTACAGTAATGGCCTCTAGGGCATACATATAACTAACAGCCCTGTCTCGAAAACTCCCAGGACTAGGGACTTTTTAAAGATGTGCTTATAGACCCCAGCTCCCACGTATATGATCGCCATCAAGCAAGAATCCTAAGGGCTCTATCAACGCGCAATAGTGACCTGTAAGGTCACTTAAAGCAGTACACGATGATAATGATAAACCAGATTGCATACTATCATCTTGAGTAAGACTGTCCTACCGGCATAGGTCCTCTCTCAATCATTGCAATCACGTGCCTGTGATCCAATAATTGACTCTGAGGGCACTATCTCCAATAATCTTTCACTTGCACTCAAGGCTAATTATTGCGATATCGCATACTCACAGCCCGTGTGATACCGAACACCCAACTCCTCTACTAATCAGTCTCCCAAAATCCGTTTGAGAAACTAATGCGTCCGAGGAATAACGTCAGTGAGTGGATCCGCTCTAATGTTTCTATCTATGTCTCTCTTATTCTCAAGTTCGCGGAGAAAGCCATCTCCCGAAATGAGCAATACCTGTCTTAGAATATGTCTGGATATCTGATGGGACCTAGTTCATAAATGAACAGCTGTTAGGTTTACCTAGCACCTCATGAAGGGTTTGGAAGCATCACATGTGTCAAAATTAAATTTTTTAAGGTGCTAAGTGAACATACAAAGAATCATCACTAGAAAATTAGGGTTTCTAAACAAACACAACATCACAAGTAGATAAAGCTAGGGTTTTGAGAGTACAACCTTTGTAGCTCCCTACGCTAGACTCCTTGGCTACTTGAGGGTTGTAAAAGGTCCGCTTGAACTCCTCTATGTCCACGATGATCCACCCGGAGTCCGCTTTGTCCAAGCTTGTAACTTCACAAGATCAAGAGAAGAAAATGGAAGCTAACACTTTTCACAAGTGGGCAAGACTAGTTTAGAATGGTGTTGTTGTTGCTTGTCTCATTTCAAAATCCTAACTTGATTACTCTTTGGCTTACTTGAAAGAACTAGAGTGTAAGAGAGAAAAAGAGGAAGAAAATGATGGCTTTCTAAGCTCAAGATAATGATAAGCATAATATGAAAAATAGAAAAAACAAGTATATATATTTTCTGCTCTTCATCTCAAACCATGGTTACATAATAAAGACATTATTGTATTTGAGTTAAAACACAAAAGGAATATTAACCCATGGTTAAAAAGTGGGTGAAGCAAGGTTAGTTCAAAGAAGAGTGTAGAAGCTTAACCATGAATTAACCCTTTTTCTTTTTCTTTTGTTTTAACACAAATACAAATAAATATCCATATATAATCACAAGGTGTGAGTCTTATATTGCCACCATCTTCTAGATATACAACCATGGTAACCATTATGTATGCATGTATGTGTGCATCCACATCCTATGTGCGTGAATAAGAATGAATGCATACATGCATGCATAATGACAAGAAATGGATTTCTAGTGAGAAACTAATGGTCAAATGATAAATCAACACTTGATTTAGCAACCCGGTCATATCATATACGACCCGACCAAAAGCAAGCCGCCCGATTAATATACGGTATCTTATACGCGCATTTTAACCGGGTCCATGCGCATATCGCATATGCGTACCACAACGTTTCGCCTGGACTAGGTAACTCCTTTGTGGGACTCTAAGACTCGTCAATACGCCGGCAGTGGGTGATGATCATATTAAGCACCCCCAAGCCGCAAGCTGTCAGCTAAACGTAACGGCCACCCAGGTATTGAGCGATCAGAAGAAAACAAGCGAACCTGCTACAACTCCCGTCGAGCCAACCGGCAACACTACCGTACAGTCCGGTCTCTTCGTCAGATATGCTGCATATCGAGTCTAGTGATGGTAACGTCGACCCCAATAACTCAATAAGTCATGCCGATGAATGGTCTATAACAGATCAAGAAACTACTGATAACACTTATCAGTAAATCTCAGCAGCCCTGGCCAGGGACTTACTTATATAACCAGTCGAGCACAGCGCAGCATCAACTCGCAATACCGGGAGAGACGAAGCCCCTCCTATCGCTCATCACCTTCGTGTGTCTCGGGACTATACCCAACGGCCACCTGTTTGCACGACTCAGTAGAGCCATGGTAGGGTGGTAATCAAAGTACAGTGGGAGAACACACAAGACTCTATGATGATCTCGGGTCTACAGACTAACCTGTACCAGTGTCACCTGAGAACTGCTATCCGACGATAGATATAATTTCATATAGGAGTTCTCGGCGAGTCCGTCCAGTGTACCCAGTCATCACTGAGCACCCGTATACGATCTCGATGTCAAACATCGATGAATGTGGAAACATCCATCGCCCATCATATGGGTCAAGTATCATATACGCTAGTCTACGCTGGTATATCGATACCCCGTCTCGATACACCTACGACTAGGGACATTCCAGGACATGCTTATAAACTACAGATGTCCCACTAGTATGATCTCTATCATAATCACAGTAGTCAAGCCAATATCCTCAGAGCTTTATCAACATGTATGAATGAATAGAAGCATGATCAAATCAACATGTCAGATAAAGAAGAACCAGATAGCATACTATCATGTCGAGCAAGAATGTACACTGAATATATATATATATATATGTATGTATGTATGTATGTATAAATACATCCACTATCACATAATGGCCTCTAAGGCATACATATATCCAACAATCTTCCATTTGCACTAAGGCCAGTTATTGGCGTATCGCATACCCAACATCTCAAAAAGTCGCTCATGCTGCGGCTGAGGGCGGGCCTTGGTGAGTGGATCCGCGGCGTTATTCTTTGTGTCTACTCTCTTAATCTCGATCTCGCGGCGATCTACAATCTCCCGGATGAAATGAAAGCGCCTCAGGATGTGTCTGGATCGCTGATGGGACCTAGGCTCCTTGGCTAACGCCATAGCCCCATTATTATCACAATACAATGGTATTGGATCAATAATGGTTGGAACTACTCCTAGCTCCGAGATGAACTTCTTCATCCAGACGGCTTCCTTGGCGGCATCATTCGCAGCAATGTACTCAGCCTCCATCGCAGAGTCTGCAACGGTATCCTGTTTGGAACTATTCCAACTTACCGCCCCTCCATTGAGGGTAAATACAAACCCAGAGATAGATTTTCTGTCGTCCTTATCGCTCTGGAAGCTTGAATCGGTAAAGGCCTCCATTTGGAGATCTCTATTACGATACACCAAGAACAATTCTTTAGTCCTTTGCAAGTACTTAAGAATGTTCTTCACATCTGTCCAGTGATTCTCCCCTGGGTTGGATTGATACCTGCTTACAACACTAAGTGCATAAGCTACATCTGGGCATGTACATAACATCGCATACATTATAGATCCTACTGCCGGAGCAAACGGTATAACGCTCATGCGAGCTCTCTCTTCATCGGTCTTTGGGCAAGAGTCCTTGGAGAGAGTGACCCCGTGGCAAGCGGGTAAGGCACCCCGCTTAAAATCTTCCATACTAAACCTTTTTAGGATGGTGTTGATGTACCTGGTTTAGGACAATCCCAATAACCTCTTGGATCTATCCCTATAGATCCTTATGCCCAGAATGTATGTGGCATCACCTAGGTCCTTCATGGAGAACTTCAGTGATAAGAAAGATTTGAACGACTGTAGCATAGGAATATCATTTCCTATCAGAAGAATGTCATCCACGTACAATACGATGAATGTGACAGCTCTCCCTACAGCCTTCTTATAAACACAAGGTTCATCTGGATTTTTAATGAAATCAAACTCTTTGATAACATCATCGAAACATTTGTTCCAGCTCCGTGATGCCTACTTTAACCCATATATGGATTTAAGCAATTTACATGCTTTCCCGCTGCTCTCACTGTCAATGAAGCCCTCTGGCTGATCCATATAAACGCATTCTTCTAAATTTCCATTTAGAAATGCTGTTTTAAAGTATATCTGGCAGATTTCATAGTCGTAGTGAGCAGCAATGGAAAGTAGGATCCGAATGGATTTAAGCATGGCTACGGGAGAAAAAGTCTCGTCATAGTCCAAAGCTGGTCTTTGACGAAAACCCTTCGCCACAAATCTTGCCTTATAGGTCTCCACCTGCCCATCTACACCAATCTTTCTTTTAAAGATCCATTTTCACCCTACAGGTTTAACCCCAGGGGGTATAATGTCCAAAGTCCATACTTTGTTGGTGTACATAGACTCCATTTCGGACCTCATGGCATCCAGCCACTTCACAGAGTCTCCACTCGTGATAGCTTGCTGAAAACTGGTAAGATCATCATCATCCATGATACAGTCTTCTCCGTCACTATCAATGAGGAAACCGTAGTACCTCTCTGGTGGGCGAGAAGTCCTACCACACCTACGGAGTGGCCGAGGTTCCTCAGTTTCTATTGCAACAGTCGGTTCAACCAAGTCGTCATTTGTAGTTTGTGTCTCCAGAACCTCTTCTAGATCTACCACATTGCCATCAGCTTTATCTGTGAAAAACTCTTTTTCCAAGAACGTGGCATTCTGAGAAACAAACACCTTTTGTTCCTCCTTGTGGTAGAATAGATATCCATAAGAATTCTTTGGATACCCCACAAAATTACACATGACCGACCTTGTTTCGAGTTTGTCCGGATTTTGCTTTTTAACATAGGCCGGGCAACCCCAAATCTTAATTCTCTTAAGAGATGGTCTCTTCCCATGCCATGTCTCATATGGTGTGGTAGACACGGTTTTGGTTGGAACCCTGTTTAGTAGAAACGCTACAGTCTCCAATGCATGCCCCAAAAATGAGACAGGTAACTCAGCATCACTCATCATGGAACGGACCATATCTAATAGGGTCTGATTCCGTCGTTCTGACACACCGTTGTGCTGTGGTGTGTAAAGAGGAGTGAGCTGAGAGAGAATCCCATTCTGGTTTAGGAAGTTTGCAAATTCTGTACTGAGATACTCTCCAACTCGATCTGATTGAAGCATCTTGATATTCAAGCCGGTTTGTTTTTCTACTTCTTCTTTACATTCATTGAATTTCTCGAAAGCTTCGAACTTGTGCTTTAATAAAAATACATGACCGAATCTTGAGAAATCGTCAGTGAACGTAATGAAGTATGAAAAACCGCCCCTAGCATGTGTGGACATTGGCCCGCATACATCACTATGTATGAGGCCTAGGAGCTCAGTAGCTCTTTCTCCGCGTCCGGTAAACGGAGTTTTGGTCATTTTACCCTTGATACAAGATTGGCAAGTTGCATAAGATTTATATTCAAAAGGGTTTAAATATCTATCTTTGTGTAACTTGTGTAGTCTTGTTTCGTTAATATGACCAAGTCTACAGTGCCAAAGAAAAGCTTCATTTATTTCTGAAAGTTTTCTTTTATTAGTGTGTTGTATGCTGAAAACTGTGTGTTGATTTAGGACGTATATCCCGTTATTAAGTGTACCATACCCAACCAACATTTGATTCAGGGGAATGTTCATAACATTGTTCTGCAATACAAAATTATATCCTTCATTGTCTAACAAAGAAACAGATATTATATTACAAAACATACTTGGTACAAAATAATATGGGTTCAAAACCAATATACACCCAGATGGCAACCCCAAGTGATACTCTCCCACTGCGACTGTATGTACATTGGAACCATTTCCACCGCGGAGAATATGGTCACCTGTCTTCAAAACCTTGCTATTTCTCAGCCCCTGCATAGAATTGCAAATGTGAGAACCTGAACCGGTATCTAATACCCAGGAAGCAGAGTTTATTGAAAAACAGTTTTCTGTCACAAACACGCCTGAAGCGGAAGCATCCCCATGCTTCTTCTTGAGATTTAAGTACTCGGTGCAGTTGCGCTTCCAATGTCCTGTTTTGTGGCAATGAAAACATTCCCCTTTCCCCGAATCTCCAGCTTTGGACTTTTCCTTCCCCTTAACCTTTTTAACTCTACCCTTAGGATTGGTGGGCTTCTTCTTTTTCTTTCCCTTGGCCTTAGCCTTTGGGCAAGAAGAGGAAGATTGTCCAACAGTCATAACGGGAGTTTTCACTGATTTCAGTGTGCTCTCTACACTCCTTAACATATTAAGGAGTTCAGGTAGTTCCTTCTCCATGTTGTGCATGTTGAAGTTAACTATGAATTGAGCAAAGGTGGAGGGGAGGGATTGCAGAATAATATCCGTATATTTTTCGTTGTCCATCGTCCATCCAAGGTCCTCAAGCTCTTCTATGAGAGCTATCATCTTCAGAACATAGTCTCAGACTGATGTGCCAGGGGCCATTCGTATATGAAACAATTTCTTTGATGCTTCGTATCGTAATACGCGCGATTGCTTTCCATACAACTCCTTTGTATGGAGGAATATGTCATGAATGTCCATATTCTCGTGCTGCTTTTGATGTGTGTTGTCCATCGATGCAAGCGTGAGGCATTTGGCCGTGGCACAGTCAGCGTCCCATGTCTTGCGGACTTTTTTGTCCGCAACTGAGGATTTTGGACCTGGGACGGACGGGGCTGGAGCCGTGAGGACATATGATACTTTATCATAAGTCAAGGCTATTTTCAGATTCCTCAGCCAGTCTTTATAATTGGTCCCATTCAGTTTGTTTTTATCTAGTAGAAGCATGAGTCCAGTCATTGGTATCTTCCATTAAGAGAGTGAAAAGAATACACTCAGCGAAAGCTCTTGCAAAGATCAGATTGGTTATTATCTTGTCTAATCGATGTTTCCCACTGCTTTAATCAAGTTTTTCTTTCAAACCTTAAAAGGAAAACTAGCAAGGATTAATTACAGTCTACAACTTCACTAACCGTTCAGCCATGCCAGTGTCGGTACTTGAGGGAAGTTCCCCATGCTTTCGCACGAACCTAATTAAAGTAAATCTCGTTTTCCCAGAGTCGTAGCCCCGTTAACACATTTCTAGACACCTAATGAGTTAGCTAATTGTAAACTTCAAAACTCTACGAGGAGCAACTATTGCCCACAGTGGGATCGGGATTCAACCATCATATGGAAGGTATGCAATCTCATTGCAAATCTCAACACTTGAAATTCCCGATGTGATTTTTACCCCTAGTACTTATGACCTTAACTATGGTCAACAAATCATAAGCACCAGTCAAGTTCTATCCGTCATTTCTTGATTAATTAGACCCACCCATATGACCCTTAACTATGGTCAACAAAGTCATATGAATGTCCTAATTAATCTGCATCATATGCAGTGTAGGAAGACATCACTTAGCTACCGTACACTACGCCTTAACTAAAGTCAACAAACGTAGCACGAATACTAAGTACTCTACTTCCTAAAATGACGGAGGGTTGCGGATGATTTTTAAGAAAATCTTTAACGCTTTGAACTTGATATCATCGTAGAATCAAATGGTTTTCAAAAGGAGTGGCTTGTGCTCCGCAGTTTTGAAAAGTATCTTTTTCATAAAGAGCCGAGTGGTTTTCAAATCCGATTCTACAACAACTTTTTAGGTTTATTTTCTTTACATTAATCATATTAATGCAGTCCCATCAATTAAGTCCTTAAGCCAATCACAGAAAAGAAACGAAAATACAACGTACGCTTATGCCATCCGTATTCGCCGCAATGTTCCGTAATGCACCGTTAGGTTACTTTACTAACGGCATACCGGGACGGGACTAGCGCGGGTATAAAACATAAGCAACGTCTACTATATATCTCATATATAATATATCATTCGTCTCAGATATCACAGAACACAGGCAGCAGAAACATATACATAATGTGGGATATACTAGGACATCCGTATTTAGTATTTAGCCAACAATAGAAAATACGGATTCCACAGTCGCGATGAATAGCAAAGCCCACACCCCTGACCCCTACGAGAGCGGCAAGCGACCCTACCAATTTTTGAGTTTAGGAGACCCGACCTCGACTCCTCGAGATGGCCTCCCACTGAACCCCAGAACCCGGTCACTTGTGCTCCCCTCCTTGGGTCTATCCTAATGCGGAAAAGTAAATAATATACAACACTGGTGACATCAACCTCAACCCGGAAGTGCCCGAAATAAAAGAATATTACATTTGAATTTTACATGAATGAAAAGAAAACCCTCATCTCACTTAAAAAAACCCGGCTATTTAATCGCAACAATCCTGCACATTATATCTCAGCAACACATAATATCATGTATCATCAACGTAAGTAAGTATGCGTACCCCGATTGTCGTTGATGTATATCAACGAAACCGGCGATAAGCGACATACTACACTTACGGTCACCGAAAAGAAAGTGTAAAACTACAATATTTGGAATCCACATTCTCTTTAGACATCGTAAATCCGAAATATCACATACATCGCATTTTATGACTAATCTATATGAATTCCACATATTGTATCACATTCCTGGTAAATAGACAGTATTAAACTTTTCGATCGAATAATCAGATACCCAAAATTTCCTAAAGCTAAACACTTGAGCGGAGTTCAAAAAACCCGGAATGTGTCACAGTAGTAGCGGTCCAGCCGTAGAAGGGTCAAGCCAACGCCTCACATGTGGCACGCCGTACTGCCTCAAACCCTAAGGTTCAAAAGGCGGTTCAAGACGGTCACATAATCGAGTTAAGCTTTGTTGTCTTCTAGAGGATCCACCACAAAAACTTGCACATATTTCCGAAAGATTTAAACCCCGTGAAAAAGTGAGTTAATGATACTCGTTCGAACAATTTAATAAATTCTAAATTACCCGGAAAAAGGCACGAAATTAAAATTCCTATCGAATTACCGAATCTAAAACAGTCTCCAGAACATATATCACTGAAACCAGATTAAAAATACCCAAAAATGTATACAAGCAGGTAGGAACACTACTGTATAAACACGAGCCAATGATACCTCTGTACGGCCGCGGAGCCGCGGCCCAAGCAAGCTATGGCCGTGGTTCCACGGTGGAAAGTACTGTTCATTGCTTCGTTTTTCACAGTGGTGCTTAGATTTCCCTGCTGAATTTTTTACATATTTTTTATTCTGGAAAAACACAGGTTTGAAAAAATGTTCAGAGAGGGTTCTAAAAGTCCGTATTTTGGTTCGATCAGAGTTTTAATTTCGCTAAAGCATCGCCTAAAGTTCTAGGTCGGCTCTGATACCAATGTTAGGTTTACCTAGCACTTCATGAAGGGTTTGGAAGCATCACATGTGTCGAAATTAAATTTTTTATGGTGCTAAGTGAACATACAAAGAATCATCACTAGAAAATTAGGGTTTCTAAACAAACACAACATCACAAGTAGATAAAGCTAGGGTTTTGAGAGTACAACCTTTGTAGCTCCTTACGCTAGACTCCTTGGCTACTTAAGGATTGTAAAAGTTCTGCTTGAACTCCTCTAAGTCCACGATGATCCACCCGGAGTCCGCTTTGTCCAAGCTTGTAACTTCACAAGATCAAGAGAAGAAAATGGAAGCTAACACTCTTCACAAGTGGGCAAGACTAGTGTAGAATGGTGTTGTGGTTACTTTTCTCACTTCAAAATCCTAACTTGATTACTCTTTTGCTTACTTGAAAGAATTAGAGAGCAAGAGAGAAAAAGAGGAAGAAGATGATGGCTTTCTAAGCTCAAGATAATGATAAGCATAATATGAAAAATAGAAAATACAAGTATTTATATTTTCTACTCTTCATCTCGAAGCATGGTTACATAATAAAGATATTATTGTATTTGAGTTAAAACACAAAAGGAAAATTAACCCATGGTTAAAAAGTGGGTGAAGCAAGGTTAGTTCGAAGAAGAGTGTAGAAGCTTAACCATGAATTAACCCTTTTTCTTTTTCTTTTGTTTTAACACAAATACAAATAAATATCCATATATAATCATAAGGTGTGAGTCTTATATTGCCACTATCTTCTATATATACAACCTTGATAACCATTATGTATGCATGTATGTGTGCATGCACATCCTATGTGTATGAATAAGAATGAATGCATACATGCATGCATAATGACAAGAAAAGGATTTCTAGTGAGAAACTAATGGTCAAAAGATAAATCAACACTTGACTTAACAACCCGGTCATATCACATACGACCTGACCAAAAGCAAGCCGCCCGATTAATATACGATATCTTATACGCGCATTTTAACCGGGTCCATGCGCATATCGCATATGCGTACCACAATGTTTCTCCTGGACTAGGTAACTCCTTTATGGGACTCTAAGACTCGTCAATACGCCGGTAGTGGGTGATGATCATATCAAGCACCCCCAAGCCGCAAGCGGTCAGCTAAACGTAACGGCCACCCGGGTATTGAGCAATATGAAGAAAACAAGCGAACCTGCTACAACTCCCGTCGAGCCAACCGGCAACACTACCGTACAGTCCGGTCTCTTCGTCAGATATGCTGCATATCGAGTCTACTGATGGTAACGTCGACCCCAATAACTCAATAAGTCGTGCCGATGAATGGTCTATAACAGATCGAGAAACTACTGATAACACTTATCAGTAAATCTCAGCAGCCCTGGCCAGGGACTTACTGATATAACCAGTCGAGCACAGCGCAGCATCAACTCCCAATACCGGGAGAGACAAAACCCCTCGTATTGCTCATCGCCTTCGTGTGTCTCGGGGCAGTACCCAACGGCCACTTGTTTGCACGACTCAGTAGAGCCGTGGTAGGGTGGTAATCAAAGTACAGTGGGAGAACACACAAGACTCTATGATGATCTCGGGTCTATAGACTAACCTGTACCAGTGTCACCTGAGAACTGCTATCCGACGATAGATATAATTCCATATAGGAGTTCTCGGCAAGTCCGTCCAGTGTACCCAGTCATCACTGAGCACCCGTATATGATCTCGATGTCAAACATCGATGAATGTGGGAACATCCATCGCCCATCATGTGGGTCAAGTATCATATACGCTATTCTACGCTGGTATATCAATGCCCCGTCTCGATACACCTATGACTAGGGACATTCCAGGACGTGCTTATAAACTACAGATGTCCCACTAGTTTGATCTCTTTCATAATCACAGTAGTCAAGCCAATATCCTCAGGGCTTTATCAACTTGTATGAATGAATAGAAGCATGATCAAATCAACATGTCAGATAAAGAAGAACCGGATAGCATACTATCATGTCGAGCAAGAATGTACACTGAATATATATATATATATATATATATATATATATATATATGTATGTATGTATGTATGTATGTATAAATACATACACTATCACATAATGGCCTCTAGGGCATACATATATCCAACAACTGCAAATCCAGACTTCTTAGACTGTATCGTCAACTGAACTTAATCAGTATCCTGTGTCATGCCTCCCTCAGTGTCCCCTTGGATCACCTGTCCAAAACACTGCCCCTCGTCAGAGGGAAAACTATAACTCTGACAGTCACTCTGTCATCCAGGTCACCCTGGAAGCCTGGAATGATAACCGTCTCCTAAAGGAGACTGCCGTCATCAAATCCCTAGAACATCCACTTATGTTCTAAAACTGCTTCCGATTGTCTCTCCAGGATTGGATTAATATCAACTTATTGCATCTACTGTAAAAATAACATCTGGTGTGGTACTTGACATCTCATGATTGACTCAATTGCCTAAGCAATTGATCTGCCAATCATGCACTTCCCTCTCCCCTTCTGTCTGTAAGACACCTTTAGAGAGGGTGACTCCATTACCTGCTGGTACACTACCGTGCGTGGAGTCGTCCACTCTAAAACACCTTTAGAATGCTGTCTAAGTACCCTAATTGGGACACTACCCAAATCTAGATCTAAAACCATAGATCTAGTAACCAGAATGTCTGATATGAAATCCATTTCCTTTGTGGAGAAACCACTGTGTGAAGACCAAAGTATAACCGACCGTAGTAAATGAATTTCACTTCCTACTCTGTGTATGTCATCAAAATACCATCAAATCACACGCTACTACCTTCTTAACAGTGCCATCCCCTATTCTGATGAAGTCAAACCTATGACTGTCACGTCAGAAATAGATGATCTATCTCCGCTATATCTGCTTTAGTCTATAAATAGACATAAGCCACTTGTCCACTATGCTTCCGCTGCTCCCACTAACTACGACAACCCTCTGGCAGAGTCATATAGACGTACACTTCTAAAGCTAGTTTAGAACGACGCTATACTCATCCTCCTGCCGGGTCTCACAGTCTGCAAGAACAGCAATGGCAAGTCTGGGTAAATAAGAACCTCCCTGCCACCGTCCTTAAGGCTACCGGAGTACCTCTCGGGTGCCTGAGGTTACCCACCTTATCTGCGGAGTGGCCAATGGAATGTCAAACCAGATTGAATCTTTAGGTTCTTATCAAATTTTCAGTAATCGTTTGCGGTTCTGGAATCACTTCCAGTTCTACCATACTCCCACTACTGTTTTCTGAAAAAATCCATTTCTTTTAAAACTGTGGCGAGTCTAGAACAATATCGCTATTGATCTTCCAGATGGTAGAAAGTCAACCCTCGTCATAGCCTAGGTCAACCCACAAACAGCCATTACAGAAATATGCCTTGAGTTATCCAGAGTCTGGTTTTAAGCATAAGACGGACAACTCCCCATACCTTAACATCGTTAAGATATGAACTGTTCTATATCCAATATAGAAGCAGAGGCACTGATTTAATTGGAACCAGATTCAAATTATGCAGCTGTCTCCAGTGCATGTCAACTAAATGGAAGGAGGCCGATCAGCGTTACTCAACTTAGGAGTGCTTCCAATTATGAGTAACCTGAAAGAGAAGCAAGTTCTCTTAATCATTACTATCAACTGAATACCATACACAAGTATCTACATCTTCGATCACTTTGATGAATCCTGATACTTGCAACACCTGGTTCTCTACTTTATTCTTATACCTATAACTTCTCAAAATTCGGACCATGCATTTCTACGAAATGTCGGGTTCCTAGGCACTCTAGTAAGGTCTCACAAGGCATCGAACATGCCAATTTAAAAAAAAATGGTGCCGAGAAACCCTAGACTACGGATCTTAGACTAGATATTTAGGCGAAATGATAATCTAGTTAACACTTAACTACTTGGATATGGAAATTACAACCTTTGTAGATCCGTATATCCACCTCCATGGCTCCGCAACGAAGTCTCATCGCTGTCCATGTCGAACCCCGGGCTCTAGCGTCGGCTTCATCGGAGAATCGGGTGAGCTAGGTCGCCGGCTTCGTGTCAAAGACGATCTACGTCGAGGCATCGCAAGTTCAAGCTCCGACTTCACAAAGTGATGAAACTTGTGAAGAAAATACACTCTACAACTTGGCTAGAGGTAGAGGGTGAAGAAATAGGAGGTGGGTTCTCTTTAGAATTGGATTTCTCACTCTCAAGCTCAAGTTGCCATTGATGGACCTTGAGCCTTTGTTGAAGAAGAAGATGAAGATGAAGAAAGAAATATGATAAGTCTTTTTAAAATAAAAAGAAAATGGAATACTTATCATAATTCTTACTAGGGTTAAGTGTAGAGAATCTACCATGGTTAATGGATGGGTTAGGGTTAAGCATGAGTCAAAGCTTCATGAAGCTTCAACAAAAAGACAAAGAAAGCCACCGTTCCTTTTTAAACTTATCCAAATAAATGAATAAACAAATAAATGAATAAATAAATATGCAAAACCCTAATTATCATAATAACCATGGTTTAATTCTATTCACTTAACCATATGATCAAGTATCATCAAACATGATACAAAAAGGTGCACAAAAGTATATCACATATACAATGTGCAATCCAAGTGAGAAAAATCCGTTTAAAGTGAACCAATAGTAGTTAATGCAAAGTAATATATCAAATATATAATTATACATTAAATCATTAAATCAACATTTGATGCAATGATCCGGTCATGTCGCACATAACTGACTAGTATCCAATGTATCGATTTATCGAATGAACAATTCGATAACTAGGTCATATCGAATATAACCAATCGAAACATTTATCGCGAGAATGAAATGCGGTATCACATACACGCGTTATTCTCGGTCCCGCACATATCTCATATGCGCTCCTATTTCGTTTCGCTTGAGCCAGGAAATCTCTGTGTAGGACTCTAAAGACTCGTCAATACGCCGGTAGCAGATGATGATCATATCAAGCATCCACAAGCCGCAAGCGGTCTGCTAACCGTAACGGCCACCCGGGTATTGAGCGATCAGAAGATCGACGAGCTAGCCCGCTCACACTCCTGCGAATCCGACCAGTAACACTTACCGTACAGTCCGGTCTATTCGTCTGATATGTCGCATATCAAGTCTAGGGGTGGTATACGTCAGACCCTAATAACCCGATAAGTCGTGCCGATGTGAGGCTCATAACGGGTCGAGAAACTACTTGTAACACTTACCAGCAAATCTCTGATCAGCCCTGGCCAGGGACTTCCCTGTTACGGCCAATCGAGCACAGCGCAACATTAACCCCAATACCGGGAGAGACGAAACCCCTCCTATCGCTTATTGCCTCCATGTGACTCGGGACTGTACCCAAAGACCACCGTTTTGCATGCCCTCATGGACGTGGTAAGGTGGAGATCAAAGCACAGTGGGAATCACACAAGACTCTATGACGATCTCGGGTCTACAGACTAACCTGTACAAGTGTCACCTGAGAACTGCCATCTGACGTGAGGTATAATACCATCTGGGAGTTCTCGGCGAGTCCGTCCAGTGTACCCAGTCTCCACTGAGCACCCGTACACCATCTCTGATGTCAAACACCAATGGATATGGGATCATCCATCGCCCATCTCATGGGTCGAGAAGCGTATACGCTAGTCTACACTGGTATATCGATGCCCCGTCTCGATACACCCACGACTAGGGACCTTGAAGGATGTACTTATGGACTACCATGTCCCCACTAGTATGATCTGCATCATAGTCCAGGTAGTCAAGTACAAATCCTAAGGGCTTTACCAACAAGTAACTATAAGACAGTATAAAGAGACTAGTGTACATGTTAAGATAAAGAGCAACCAGATAGCATACTATCATGTCGAGCAAGAAAGTCATCTCTATATATGTCCAAGCATCCAATATAATATACATAATCTGTACAATACTGGCCTCTAGGGCATACATACAACTAACAATCTCCCACTTGCACTAGGGCCAGCTGCTGTAGTATCTCATACCGAGCATCCCGAAGAGTCTCTCAAACTGTATCTGGGGAATGGCCTTCGTGAGTGGATCCGCCGTGTTGTTCTTCGTGTCAACTCTCCTGACCTCGATCTCCCGACGATCAACTATCTCCCGGATCAGGTGATACCGCCTCAGAATATGCCTGGATCGCTGATGGGACCTGGGTTCCTTGGCTAAAGCCACCGCTCCATTGTTATCGCAATACAAAGGTATTGGACGCTCAATGGATGGAACCACTCCAAGTTCAGAAATGAACTTCTTGATCCAGACAGCTTCTTTAGCAGCATCGTTGGCAGCGATGTATTCAGCCTCCATCGTCGAGTCTGCCACGGTTTCCTGCTTGGAACTCTTCCAGCTAACCGCCCCTCCGTAAAGGGTAAAGACAAAACCCGACTGCGACTTAGAGTCGTCCTTATCACTCTGGAAGCTGGAATCGGTAAAGGACTCCACTTGGAGTTCTCCGTTACCATACACCAAGAACATATCTCTAGTCCTTCGCAAGTACTTGAGAATGCTCTTCACAGCTGTCCAGTGACTCTCTCCAGGATCAGCTTGATACCTGCTCACTACACTTAGTGAGTATGCTACATCGGGTCTGGTATATAGCATCGCATACATGATAGAGCCTACTGCCGAAGCATAGGGTATCCCTTGCATGCGAGCTCTCTCCAAATCAGTCTTGGGAGACATCTCTTTGGAGAGAGTGACTCCAGAGATCGTGGGCAAGTTCCCACGCTTGGACTCTTCCATACTAAACCTCTTTAGTATGGTGTCAATGTACCTGGATTGGGACAATCCCAAAATCCGTTTGGATCTATCTCTATAGATCCTAATTCCCAATTTGCAGGAGGCATCACCAAGATCTTTCATTGAGAATCTTTGTGATAAGAAGAGCTTGACCGCTTGCAGCATAGGAATATCATTTCCTATCAAGAGTATGTCGTCCACGTACAATACGAGGAAGACAACCTTACTCTCTGCCACCTTCTTGTAGATACAAGGTTCATCTGGGTTTTTGACGAAATCAAACTCTTTGATAACGACGTCAAAGCAGATGTTCCAACTCCGCGATGCTTGCTTTAATCCATAAATGGATTTAAGCAGCTTGCACACCTTCCCGCTGCTCCCACTGTCTACGAAGCCCTCTGGCTGAGTCATGTACACGCACTCTTCTAAATCACCATTTAGAAAGGCGGTCTTAACATCCATTTGCCAGATTTCGTAATCATGAAAGGCAGCAATGGCAAGCATGATTCGGATGGATTTAAGCATAGCCACTGGAGAAAAAGTTTCGTCATAGTCCACACCTGGTCTTTGACGAAAACCCTTTGCTACAAGTCTAGCTTTGAAAGTCTCCACTTTCCCATCTACACCAAGTTTTTTCTTGAAGATCCATTTGCTCCCAATGGGTTTTACCCCTTCAGGAGCAACTTCCAAAGTCCATACTTTGTTGGTATACATGGATTCCATCTCGGACCGCATAGCATCCAGCCATTTCACTGAGTCCCCACTCGTGATGGCCTGCTCGAAGCTAGTTGGGTCATCATCCTCCATGATGCAATCCTCGCTCCCACCGTCCACGAGAAAACCGTAGTATCTCTCAGGTTGGCGAGGAACCCTACTAGATCGGCGGAGAGGCTGGGGTTCATTGGGAGCTACTGAATCCTCTTGTTCCACTAAATCTTCAGTTTGAGTTTGTGTATCTGGAACCTCTTCCAGCTCTACCACTTTGCCACTAATTTCTTTTTCAAGAAATTCCTTTTCTAAAAAGGTGGCATGTTGAGCAACAAACACTTTTTGTTCCTCACTGTGGTAGAAAAAATACCCATATGAATTCTTTGGATATCCCACAAACTTGCAAAGAACTGACCGTGCCTCGAGCTTGTCCGGATTTTGTCTTTTGACATAAGCTGGACAACCCCATATTTTAACTCGTTTAAAATATGGCCTCTTCCCACTCCATATCTCATATGGTGTGGTAGGTACAGATTTAGATGGAACTTGATTCAATAGGTATGCTGCTGTCTCCAGCGCATAGCCCCAGAAGGAAATAGGTAACTCAGCTGTACTCATCATAGAGCGCACCATATCCAATAGGGTGCGGTTCCTTCGTTCAAATACACCGTTGTGCTGTGGTGTATATGGAGGAGTCAGCTGAGAGAGAATCCCATTCTCTTTTAGGAAGTCCAGGAATTCATTGCTCAAGTATTCCCCTCCTCAATCAGATCGTAGGATTTTAATACTTTTTCCGGTTTGGTTCTCAACTTCTTGTTTATATTCCCTAAATTTCTCAAAAGCTTCTGATTTGTGTTTCATCAGGAACACATACCCGAACCTAGAGAGATCGTCAGTGAATGTAATGAAGTACGAGGAACCATCCCTGGCATGTGTAGACATAGGACCGCATACATCACTATGTATCAGTCCTAAGAGTTCGGTAACTCTTTCTCCGTGTCCCGTAAACGGAGTTTTGGTCATCTTGCCTTTGAGACATGACTGGCAAGTGTCATAAGATGAAAATTCAAACGGATTTAAATATCTATCTTTATGCAACTTAGCTAATCGTGTCGCATTGATGTGACCCAGTCTACAATGCCACAAGAAGGATTCGTTGAGTTCAGAACTCTTCCTCTTGTGTGTGTTTGTTATGCTCAGAACTGTTGATTGATTTAGAACATAAATGCCATTGCATAAAGTGCCTGATCCAACCAACTTTTGGTTACGGAAAATGTTCATAACATTGTCCTGTAATACAAAATTATATCCCTCTTTACTTAATAAAGAAACCGATATAATGTTGCATATCAGGTTCGGCATGTAATAGCATTCGTTCAGAACCAATGTATTACCAGTTGGTAATACAAGGTGATATTCCCCGAGAGTCTTGGCTGCAACAATTGCACCATTTCCAACTCTAATTTCTTTATCACCTTCTCCAAGTTCTCTACCTTTCCTAAGCCCATGTAACTGATTACATATATGGGATCCTGACCCGGTATCCAATACCCAGGACGTACAGCAAATGCAGAAACAGTTCTCAGTAACGAACACACCCGAAGAAAATGCATCATCATGTACTTTCTTCATTCGGGTGGCATGAGAATCCTGGTATTCCCCTATATCCTGTTCATTCCTATAACCCTTATAGGAAAGAACGGAACCAACATTCCCCAGCACAGTATAACATGCGGGTTCGGTCAATACATCCATATTATTATCTTTATTAAGGCATGAAATGGTCGCTACCTGGAGAGAGAGAGAAGAAAACACTTTAGCGTATGCTCGTGCAAGATCAGATTGGTTATTATCTTATCTAATCAGGATGGCTCCCACTGCTTTTTATCAAATCTTCCTTCAAACCCTAAAAGGAAAGACTAGCCGGGATTAATTACACACTATAAGTTCGCCAATTTTTTAGCCAGGCCAGTGTCGGTACTTTGAGGGAGGTCCCCCGTGCTTTCGCACGAACCTAATTAATGTAAACCTCATTTTCCCAGAGGCGTAACCTCGTTAACACCTTTCTAGACACCTACTTGATCGGCTAATTGTAATATGTAAAACTCTCCCAGGAGTAACTCTTACTCGCAGTGGGTATCGGGATCCAACTATCTCATAGAAGGTATGCAATCTCATTGCAAATTTCAACACTTGAAATTCCCGATAATCTTTTGCCCCAAACGATCTATGACCTTGACAAGGTCAACAAACCATAGACCGTAAGTCAAGTTCAACCCGTCATTTCTTGATTGAATTAAACCCACCCGCACGACCCTTGACAAGGTCAACAAGGCCGTACGACTACCCTAACTCAATCTGCATCATAAGCATAAGCAGATAAATACTGGTTAGCTACCGCACACTGCGCCTTGACAAGGTCAACAAACGCAGCACGAATACTAAACAGGACTTATCTGAAATGACGGAGGGCTACGACAGGTTTTTCTGAAAACCTATTGCGTAATGAACTTGATATCGTTGTAGAATCAAATGAAGTTTTGAAATGGAGTGATTTTGAGGCTTTTCTAGTTTTGCTAAAGGGGTCACTCCCTGTGAAGGGATCGTCGGCCCTTTCCTCGTCGAATGAGGTGCGGGATATATCATATATATCGCTGTGCAAAGCAAAAACCCAAAAGCAGTCAAAAGCATACCGAGTGTGTAGCATCTGCCAGTTATTGCTAAAGGAGTCACTCCCGGTGAAGGGATCTCGGTCCTTTCCTCATCGAATAAGGTGCGGGATATATCATATATATCGCTGTGCAAAGCAAGAACTGTAGCTACCTGTTTTATTTTAAAATTCGATTCCACAACATCTTAGGTTTCTTATCTTTCATTAATCACATTAATGAAGTCCCATCATTTAAATACCTAAACATCACAGATAGATATGACGTACACTTATGCCATCCGCATTCGCCTCGATGTCCCCTCGTGCACCGTTAGGTTAGGTAACTAAAGACAGAGCAGGGCAGGGCTAGCGCGGGTGTAAAACATAAGTAACGTCTATACAATATATCATATATACTATATACTATATCCATCACAGAATCAGAACACAGATATCGCAGCAGAATAAACATATGAAATATTGGATATACTAGGACGTCCGTGTTTTCAATACGAGCCAGTATAAAACACGGATTCCACGGTCGTGATGAATAGCCAATCCCACACCCCTAGACCCCTACGAGAGCGGCAAGCAACCCTGCCAATTCTAGGGTTAGGAGACCCGGACTCGACTCCTCGAGTTGGTCTCCCACTGGACCCCAGAACCCGGTTACTTGTGCTCCCCTCCTTGGGTCTATCCTAATGCGGAAAAGTAAATAATATACAAAGGGTGACAACTTCCGCTACCTGGAAGTGCCCCAAATAAAAGAATATTACATACAAGTTTTTACATGAATTAAAATGGAAAACACTCATCTCACATAAAAAACCCCGGCAATTCAAACACGACGATCCAATATAACATATCCAGCAACACATAACATCACATGTCATCAATGTAAGTAAATATGTCCATCCCAATTGTCGTTGACATATAGCAACGAAACCGGCGATATCACATATTACACTTACGGTCACAGAAAAGAAAGTGTAAAACTACAACAATTGGAATCCGCAACTTCTTTAGACATCGCATGCCTAATCAAATGAAATACTTAGACATCACATGCCTAACAGATATAAATCCCGCATTTTAGTCTCATTATCGAAAACTCTTTTCATTATCAAATGAAACTAAACCGCTAGATTTATATCATTCATTCAGTTATCACATAACTGTTTGTGAATTCCAATTATTGTATCCCATTCCAGATAAATAGAATATATTAAACTTTCTGATCGAACATTTGAATACCCATGTTTTCCCGAAACCATCCAACACATGAAATAGGTTCAAAGACATTCGTTTCATGCCTCAGTACCGACGGTCCAGCCGTAGAAGGGTCAAGCCAACGCCTCACATGTGGCACGCCGTACTGCCCCAAACCCGAAGGTTCAAAGGGCAGTTCAAGACGGTCACATAATCGAGTTAAGGTTTGTTGTCTTCTAGAGGGACCATCGCGAGACTTGCACTACTCAGAACGTCCTTAAACCACACAATAATCCAACACTTGGATATTTTGGGCAGGGGAAAGATTGGGTATTTATATCCGGTCGAACTTTTTAACATACCAAAAAAATATCCGGAAAACACATAGACAAAGTTCGATAATCCGATCGAATCGACAATTCCCAATACAACCCCAGAATACTCAAACCTGGAGCCAAATTAAAATTCCCAGAAAACTCAGAATAATAAATCAGGTATTACTGTGCAAAGAAGTGGGGCTGACGTCATCAAGGAGCCGCGGAACCGCCGCAGAAGCCATGCTTCTGCCGCGGTTCCGCCGCAGTATTTACTGTTCACAGAAAACTTTTTACACAGTAATTCTTATATTTTATTGCTGATTTTTTTAGGCATTTTTAATTGACAAAAAACCACAAATTCGGAAAATTTCCATAGAGCTATTTTGGGTTTGGGTTTTCGGTTCGTCCGGGTTTCAAACTCCGTCTAGACTTCGCCTAAGGCTCTAGCTAGGCTCTGATACCACTGTAGGGTTCCTAGGCACTCTAGTAAGGTCTCACAAGGCATCGAACATGCCAATTTAAAAAAAATGGTGCCGAGAAACCCTAGACTACGGATCTTAGACTAGATATTTAGGCGAAATGATAATCTAGTTAACACTTAACTACTTGGATATGGAAATTACAACCTTTGTAGATCCGGATATCCACCTCGACGGCTCCGCAACGAAGTCTCCTCGCTGTCGATGTCGAACCCCGGGCTCTAGCGTCGGCTTCATCGGAGAATCGGGTGAGCTAGGTCGCCGGCTTCGTGTCAAAGACGATCTACGTCGAGGCATCGCAAGTTCAAGCTCCGACTTCACAAAGTGATGAAACTTGTGAAGAAAACACACTCTACAACTTGGCTAGAGGTAGAGGGTGAAGAAATAGGAGGTGGGTTCTCTTTAGAATTGGATTTCTCACTCTCAAGCTCAAGTTGCCATTGATGGACCTTGAGCTTTTGTTGAAGAAGAAGATGAAGATGAAGAAAGAAATATGATAAGTCTTTTTAAAATAAAAAGAAAATGGAATACCTATCATAATTCTTACTAGGGTTAAGTGTAGAGAATCTACCATGGTTAATGGATGGGTTAGGGTTAAGCATGAGTCAAAGCTTCATGAAGCTTCAACAAAAAGACAAAGAAAGCCACCATTCCTTTTTAAACTTATCCAAATAAATGAATAAACAAATAAATGAATAAATAAATATGCAAAACCCTAATTATCATAATAACCATGGTTTAATTCTATTCACTTAACCATATGATCAAGTATCATCAAACATGATACAAAAAGGTGCACAAAAGTATATCACATATACAATGTGCAATCCAAGTGAGAAAAATCCGTTTAAAGTGAACCAATAGTAGTTAATGCAAAGTAATATATCAAATATATAATTATACATTAAATCATTAAATCAACATTTGATTCAATGATCCGGTCATGTCGCACATAACCGACTAGTATCCAATGTATCTATTTATCGAATGAACAATTCGATAACTAGGTCATATCGAATATAACCAATCGAAACATTTATCGCGAGAATGAAATGCGGTATCACATACACACGTTATTCTCGGTCCCGCACATATCTTATATGCGCTCCTATTTCATTTCGCTTGAGCCAGGAAACCTCTGTGTAGGACTCTAAAGACTCGTCAATACGGCGGTAGCAGATGATGATCATATCAAGCATCCACAAGCCGCAAGCGGTCTGCTAAACGTAACGGCCACCCGGGTATTGAGCGATCAGAAGATCGACGAGCTAGCCCACTCACACTCCTGCGAATCCGACCAGTAACACTTACCGTACAGTCCGGTCTCTTCGTCTGAAATGTCGCATATCAAGTCTAGGGGTGGTATACGTCAGACCCCAAAAACCCGATAAGTCGTGCCGATGTGAGGCTCATAACGAGTCGAGAAACTACTGGTAACACTTACCAGCAAATCTCTGATCAGCCCTGGCCAGGGACTTCCCTGTTACGGCCAATCGAGCACAGCGCAACATTAACCCCCAATACCGGGAGAGATGAAACCCCTCCTATCGCTCATTGCCTCCATGTGACTCGGGACTGTACCCAAAGACCACCGTTTTGCACGCCCTCATGGACGTGGTAAGGTGCAGATCAAAGCACAGTGGGAATCACACAAGACTCTATGACGATCTCGGGTCTACAGACTAACCTGTATAAGTGTCACCTGAGAACTGCCATCTGACGTGAGGTATAATACCATCTGGGAGTTCTCGGCGAGTCCGTCCAGTGTACCCAGTCTCCACTGAGCACCCGTACACCATCTCTGATGTCAAACACCAATGGATATGGGATCATCCATCGCCCATCTCATGGGTCGAGAAGCGTATACGCTAGTCTACACTGGTATATCGATGCCCCGTCTCGATACACCCACGACTAGGGACCTTGAAGGATGTACTTATGGACTACCTGTCCCCACTAGTATGATCTGCATCATAGTCCAGGTAGTCAAGTACAAATCCTAAGGGCTTTACCAACATGTAACTATAAGACAGTATAAAGAGACTAGTGTACATGTTAAGATAAAGAGCAACCAGATAGCATACTATCATGTCGATCAAGAAAGTCATCTCTATATATGTCCAAGCATCCAATATAATATACATAATCTGTACAATACTGGCCTCTAGGGCATACATACAACTAACACGAAACACTTGTCTAAAAATTAGAGAAGTCATAAGTTAACCGAATATAGTACGAGGACCAACCCCTCTGTCCTAATGGACACTGGACAATATACAATCCTCTGTATAAGTCGTCTGAGTCTAATAACTCAAACCCTGTGTGTCGTAGGTTGAAAACTGTACTTATGGTTATGAAGAATTACACCGCTGTTTAATGCTCCTTACCTAACCATCCACTGATATAGGTAAATGTCATAGACATAATTTCAAAAAGGTATATCTCACTCTATAAAAATAGACGTACAGATGTATCAATTTGAAATTGGTGCATAACAGCGGATATTCAAAAACCAAAAATTTGCCTTCCGGCAAACAACCCAGGCGATTTCCTCAAATGTCACCAATTACAATGAATTCTGATATAATGAGGATGATCACCTAATTCCCAATAACTTACTCCCACTCATCATCTGTAAAATCATTCAGATGTGAGATTCATACCTGGTAAATACATACCCTGTAGCAAGTGTCTAATTGGGAAATCAGTTTTCCTTTAACAGTACATAGTGAAACTGAAACATTGAAATGTTTCGTAGGGGTATCCTGGTATTCCTAGTAATGCCTCTTCCATTATCCAGATTCACAACTGTAACCGTATATTTCAATGCCATCTCTCCACATCCCTTCATATGTCTTTAGTCATTACCTTCTACACACCCCTTTAGGCCAAATGGTTTTCTTCCTTCCCTACCGTTCGGCACCAGCCTATGGTTTGGAAGAAGACTATCCAATAAGCATAATGAGTGTACTGTCCTAATCCTAGGAGCACACGCAATGCGAGAGAAGGTGAAGATAAAAGACAATCGAATAAACCTTATTCCTATTTCTCCTGAACCAGAATCCATCCCCAAACTGGAACAAGTTCCTTTCGAGTTCGTATATAACCATATGATGGAGTATCCAAATAATTGTGGATCTTCGTGGTGATACGGAGTGTCCTGGAGAAATACAAAGGTGATGTGGGAGTGGTAATGAAATACTTGGTTTGGTCGTGAATAGCAGTTGCAATTTACTTTGCCCTCCATTTATTCCCTTTATTTGTCTTAAGTTATTACCTTCTGTACACCATCGTTAGGCTAATTGGTTTTCTTCAATCCCTACTGGTCGGCACCTGCCTATGGTTTGGAAGAAGACTATCCAATTTGCGTAATAGGTATACTGTCCCCTATTCCAAGGAGCACTCGCAACCTGAGAGAAGGTAAAAGGAAATGACAACTGAATAGTCCTATTCGTTTTCTCCAGAACCTGAAACCATTCTCGAATAAATTCCTTCGAGTTTGTATATAACCATACGATGGTTTTATCCAATGGAATTGGACGTTCGTAGTAATACGGGGTGTTCTGGAGAAAAGGGTAAAAGTAGGAGTGGCAATGAGGTATGCAACTCTGACAATCCAAAAGCCAGTCTTATAAGGAGGTTCGGTTAATCTTGGTTACTGAGTCATAGTCTACGGTCGGGTCATGGTCGCTGCCAAAGAGAGAGAGAGAAAAGAAACACTCAGCATGCATTCTAACCTAGATAAGAATGGTTATCAATTTATCTAATCAGGAAACCTCCCACTATACCGTCAAATTCTCCTCCAAACCCGGAACAAGAATTAGTCGGGATCACCCGAGGAGTAAACCAACTCATCAGTGGGAATCGGGATCCAACTATCATCGCATGCTAACGTGATGGAATCTACTCACGCTATCACGCTCCAGAAGGTATGCGCATATCTGGCACGTTTCAGTTTCTTTAGAAACTCCCGATGTGATTTTTACCCCGTGCTCTTATGACCTTGACTTTGGCCAACAAATCATAATTCACATGTCAAGTTCTACCCGTCAATCTCCAGGTTAATTCGAACCCACCCGTACCTACCCTTGACTTTGGCCAACAAGGCAGTACGACTGTCCCAATCCAACGCATCTATCTATGCTGCATATGAATATCCAATAGCTACCAATCACTGTGCCTTGACTTTGGCCAACAAACACAGCTTGAATACTATTGACTATCCATATGAAATGACGGAGGGATACGAATGGTTTTTGGTGAAAAACCTTTAACGTAATGAACTTGATATCGTTGAAGGAACCGGATAGCATTATAAAAATATAGTGACGAAAACCTTTGCTAAAGAGGCCACTCCCGGTGAAGGGATCTCGGCTCTTTCCCCGTAGAATGAGGTGCAGGATATTCTAACTGAATATCACGATGCAAAGCAAAAGGCAATCGGCTATAGTGAAGTTATTGCTTTGACGCAAACTTCTGTCCAAGGGGTCATTCCCGGTGAAGGGATCTCGGCCCTTGCCTCGTCGACTGAGGTGCTGGATATTCATAACCGAATACCACAGTGCGAAACAAAAGAGAACGCCCTTGCAATAACAGCTTTTTGAAAAGTTGTTCCAACAACATCAGAATAGGTTTGTTTAGCTTCCATTGATCCGAATCAATGCAGTCCCATCAATTGATCACACCACAAAAGAACGAAAATAATGATGTACGTATATACCATCCATATTCGCCATTGGGTCCCGTCATTACCCGTTAGGTTACTTAACTAAAGATGGAGCGGGGACTGGACTAGCGCGGATGCAAAACATATACAACATCTACTAGTATATATATCAATATATAATATCCGCTCAAGGCGTGATAAAATGCAACATCACAGAAATGTAATAAGCATCACAGAACAATACAGATATCTAGGATCCCCGGGTTTCATAGAGCCGCTACTGAAACCCGACGTTCCGCTGGTCGTGTGGATAGCCTGTGCAATGAAATCCTAGACCACTACGGGCGCGGCAAGTTACCCGCCAAAACCTGAAGCGAGGAAGCCCCCTTCAACAACGTGAATGGACCACCCAGCACTTCACGGAATCCGGTAACTTGGGCACCCCTCCTTGGGTCAACCTATACCCCCTACGAGTGCGGCAAATAGCCCGCTAATTCTAGAGTGAAGCCCCCTCTGTCTCAAAGCAATGAGATGCGGGCTCGTTGCCCTCTAGAACCCGGCTATATGTGCACCCCTCCGTAGGGTAATCCTAGTACAGAAAGTAAAATATACATACAACGGGTACATCGACCTCAGCCCGGTCGTGCCCCAAAAGAATAATATACAAACAGGCAGTAACGGCAGTCCACATGTCGGACGCTCGCCCGCAAGATCAAATGTACATAAACAACCAAACTCTACTACCATTGCATCCAGGCTATCCACCACGACAATCCGCAACATTACAGCATAACACAGAACATCAACGTAAATGTCACGTTCGCAAATCCGTCTAAAAGGGCTATAGCAGTTAGACAAGATTTACCGATCAAGTGACATTCACGGTGGCAGATATAATGTAAATACTGTGAACTAACAAGTTTAAAATATTTGATCGACTGAATTTTCCGAAGTGGGCCCCAAGCACAACTATAGAACTCAAAAACATCTGGGCCCAAAAAGAATATACCAGAAACCCTATTTCCATGTCAGAGAGCCACTGTAAAAATTTGATGCAGTGAAGCCAAATTTCGGCGGCGGATCCGCGGCCGAAATGTTGTTTTAGCCGCTGATCCGCCGCACAGCAGTAACTTCAGCCTACCAAATTTTCACAGAATACATAAGAAACCCTACACGTATTTTTAGAATGTATCAAATAATTTTTAAAACACTGGAAAAATTCGACAGAAACTTGACATGGAAACGCGGTTTTTTGAAAATCCGTTCGATCGAACTTGTAAACACGTTAGAGCAAGCTAGACTAGGTTAATGGCGTGTCTCTGATACCAGTGTAAGTGCATGGCAGCGCCCCGGCCGTCTGTACGAGGCCAAAATGCGGATTTTATAAAACTTTTCTATAAACTAGAACCGGAGCTACCGCGGACTTATAAACCCGGATCAGGCCATTAACCTAATGCTAGAAAACTAGAGAAGGGGTAGAGAGATATACCGAGCGATCCTTGTCCTTCGGTCTTCTCGTCATCGTCCCAATCTCCCTGCGGAATCTTCGCTCTTCTTCTCCTCGTCGGAAGGGCACCACATCGCCGGGTTCTTTTACGGGCTCCCACCTGTGGACTGAGGCAACTCGGGCACGAAGTTGGCGAGTCGACGTGTCCAAGAATGCTGTAGGATAGTGTAGAATGGTTTTGTCTCTAGGGGTTATAGAAGTTGCCATTTGGAAATGAGAAAGGAGTTGTGAATTTTGTGATGGCTCTAGAATTTTTTTTTTCAAGCACAAGAAATAAAATCCCCACCCCAATTTTGGACAGCCCCCCTCCAAAAAGAATGGCCGGCCAAGACTTGGTAAGGAGTGAGGGAGGGAGTGGATCAAAAATAATGCAAGAGAGAGAAAAGGTGATGATGATGAAATATCATTACAATAAAATCCATACTCCTCCTCATCACTCCACCCATCATAGCAAGCAATGATGAACACAAAGAAGTCCATTGATGGTTGAACCATCATGAAGCAACAACTTACAAGAAACACCCTCCACAATGTTAATTTGCACATTTGCAAATAAGCCCCTCTACACCAATTTTCAGCCAAAGAAAGAACAAAGGAAAAATGGCCGAAACCGAAAAGAAAACTGGCAACTTCAGAAAAACGATCACGTAATAAATTACAGGAAAACCCCGCGACTATATATACATACCCGCATTTGTATTCCGACCGAATACAAATGCAATGAGACAAAATCCACGCTGTACAATACTAGGATCCGGCTTAAACCAAAACCCACTAGTATTATCCGTCCGATCATGATCCGTGCAATACCGCACGTACATGATCGAACCCTACCATATATCCATATGGCCTTTACAGCGTTTCGCCCGAAACTTGAGAATCGGTCTGTGGGGGACGCTAAAGACGCGTCAATAATTTGGTTGTGGATTTAACCACTAGCACGTCAGAGGTACTAGCCATACGTAACGGGCTACCAGGTATTGACCAAAAGGGACGTCGATGAGCGAACTCATCCTGACACCCTACTGAGCCTGTCAGTGACAATATCCGTACAGTCCGGTCTGTTCGTCTATGAGCATCGCATGGCGGGCCTAAAGGGTTTGTAAAAGTAAGACCCCCAAAAGCGGTACAAGTCGTGTCGGAGTGTAGCCCAGAACACCCTGATATATTACTGGAATACCTACCAGTAAATCTCCTGCCTTGGCCAAGAACTTCATGTAATGGCTCTCCTAGACACAGCGTGACCTCACCACCAATATCGGGAGAGACGAACCCCTGAAGATCCACTCAATGCCTCCATGTGGCTCGGGACTGTACCCAACTAAAACCTGTTTGCACGACTCCTTTGAGCCGTGGTAGGGTAGTAATCAAATATACAGTGGGAACTCACACAAGACAAATGACGATCTCAGGTCGATGAAATAACCTGTACACATGTCACCAGGGAACTTCTATCTGACGTCTAGTATAAGACCAACTAGCATGTTCCCGGCGAGTCCTGTCAGGTGTACTCATAACCCAATGAGCACCTGTATACATCTTAGGTGAACCAACTGACAACAGTGGCTTGTGAGACCGGCCACCGCCCCTCGTCGGGGTCTCGACTGTATACATTAGTCTACTCTGGAGTATCGATGCCCTGTCTCGAAAACTCCCACGACTAGGGACTTTTTAAGGATGTGCTTATAGACCCCAGCTCCCACGTATATGATCGCCATCATACTGCTGGCCGTCAAGCAAGAATCCTAAGGGCTCTATCAACGCGCAATAGTGACCTGTAAGGTCACTTAAAGCAGTACACGATGATAAAGATAAACCAGATAGCATACTATCATCTTGAGTAAGACTGTCCTACCGGCATAGGTCCTCTCTCAATCATTGCAATCACATGCCTGTGATCCAATAATGGACTCTTAGGGCACTATCTCCAACAGATACATGATTGACAAGTTGCATACGATGAATATTCAAACGGATCTAAATATCCATCTTTATGTAACTTAGTCAAACTTGTTTCATTTATCTGACAAAGTCTACAATGCTATGGGAAGGCTTGGTTTGAATCTGGAGCCTTCCTTTTAAGCGTGTTTTGAATATTGAAAACTTGAGGTTGATTAAGTATGTTTATGCCTTTTTCCAGTGTGCCAAACCCAATCATTTCTTGATTTAAGAAAATGTTCATGACATTTCTTTCAAGTGAAAAATTATATCCTTCATTAGATAGCAAAGATACTGATATAATATTACATAGCATACTAGGGATACAAAAACAGCTGTACAATACCAAAATGTGCCCACTAGTCAACCCCAGGTGATATTCCCCATTGCAACAGCATCTACATTCATTCCATTGCCCATCCGGAGGGTCATACACCTGTCTTCAGTGCTCTACGGTTTCTCAAAGTCTGCAAAGAATTACAGATATGAGAACTAGAACCGGTATCAAGTACCCATGATGTAGAGTTTACTGAAAGACAATTTTCGATTACAAACACACCTGAAGCAGAAGCAGAAGCAGCAGCTTGCTTCGTGTCCTTGGCTTTGAAAGCCATGCAATCCTTCTTCCAGTGCCCTTGCTTGTGACAATAGTAGCATTCGTTCTTATCCGCCTTCACCCTTCCTGCCTTGTTCGTTCCCTGCACCTTCTTGACCCCGCCTTTCGGTTTGGTGGCTTTCATCTTCTTCTTCCCCTTAGCTTTCGCTTTGGATTTAGAAGAGGATGATTGGCCAACATACAGAACAGGGTCTTCTCCTTTTTCAAGGAGGTCTCTACTACCCTCAACATCTTAAGGAGCTTTGGAAGATCAGCTTCCTTTTCGTTCATGTTGAAGTTCAGCACAAACTGAGAGAAGGTGTGGGGAAGGGACTGCAAAATCCAGTCGATGTACAACTCATTCTTTATCACGCATCCCAGGTTTGCGAGTTCCTCAATGAGGCTGATAATTTTCAAGACGTGCTCTCCCACAAGTGATCCTGGAGCTAACCTCATCTGGAATAGTTTCATTGAGGTCTCGTACCTAGCGATACGGGAGTGCTCTCCATACAGTTCCTTGCAATGGATAAAGATGGATATAATATCCATACTCTCGTGCTATTTCTAGAGTTCATTGTTCATGGACGCCAGCACGATACACTTAGCTCTCTCGGAGTCTAGATCCTAAGTTTTGCGAACCTCCTTGTCCGCAACTGAGGAATCTGGTCCAGGGATAGGAAGAGGAACAGCGGTGGTAACATATGCAACTTTGTCATAAGTCAGTGCAATGTTGACGTTCCTTAGCCAATCTTTATAGTTTAGCCCAGTCAGTGTATTCTTTTCAAGTAATAGTTTTAGTCCTGTCATGGTAGCTGCCAGAGAGAGAGAAAAGAAACACTCAGCATATGCTCATGCAAGTTTAGATTGGTTTATTAGTTTATCTAAACCGGATGGCTCCTACTGTTTTTTTCACAAATCCTTCTTCAAACCCTAAAAGAAGAATTAGTCAGGATTAATCACACGTCACAATACTTGCTTAACCTTTCAGCCAGGCCAGTGTTGGTACTTCGAGGGAGGTTTTCCAACGCTTTCGCGAAGTTCCTTAATTATATAACCTCTTTTCCCTGGAGGCGTAGCCCCACTAACACCTTTCTAGACACCTACTTGGTTTATAGCCTTGATTGTTAAGTGAGAAAAAAAACTCCCGAGAGTAATCCTACTCATCAGTGGGATCGGGATCTAACTAGCATCGTATGATGCCTTAGATAGAAGCCACTCTAGTCACCACACTCCAGAGCTAAATCTGCAAGTTTCCTTTATGTTTGAAACTCCCAATGTGATTTTTACCCCAAGCTCTTATGACCTTAACGTAGGCCAACAAATCATAAGATGCAAGTCAAGTTCTACCCGTCGTTGTCCTGATATATTTAGATCCATCCGTACCCACCCTTCACGTAGGCCAACAAGGCTATACGACTATCCTAAACTAATGCATCTATCTGTGCAACAAATAAGCAACACATTGCTACCATACACTATGCCTTGACGTAAGCCAACAAACATAGCATGAATATGATGTGCTGTTTATTTGAAACGATGGAGGGTTACGGCAGGTTTTTGGCGAAACCGTTAACGTAGTGAACTTGATATGATTGAAGGAACCATGATAGCTTTTTAAAAGGAGTGGTTTAAGCTCCGCATTTAAAATTTGCTTTTTGAAGAAAACTGAGTGGTTTTGAAATTGTTCCAACGATTTAGATTAGGTTTATTTTCTTTGCATTACTGAATTAATGTTGTCCCATCATTTAATCCTACAATTGCAGAAAACAACGAAAATACAATGTACGCTTATGCCATCCGCATTCGCCACTGGGCCTCGTCATCACCCGTTAGGTTACTTAACTAACGACAAAGTGGCGGCTGGACTAGCGCGGGTGTAAAACATAAGCAACGCCTAATAAATATCATATATAGATATATCCATTCGTTGCACGCAATAATAGGCATTCCAGTTCACAGATGAACATATTGGATATACTAGGAATTCTGTACTTCGTTTAAGCCCATAACGAAGGACGGGTTCCACGGTCGTGATGAATAGCCAAAACACCACCCTAGACCCCTACGGGTGTGGCAAACTACCCGCCAAGTACCTGAAGTGAAGCAGTCTCCCTCAAAAAAGTGAGTAGGCCACATAACACTTCAAAGTACCCGGTAGTTTGTGCACCCCACCTTGGGTCTATCCTAGGACCAAAAAACAGTAAAACAAATAATACAACGGTGGCTACAAGCTCAACCCGGATGTGCCCCGCAAAAATAATATTACATCAATTTTACAAATTACATTGAATGAAAGAAAAAAAAATACTCGTCTCACACCCCCTGGCTATTCATCTTCGACGATCTAATAAAGTTCATATACACAAGCCAATGAACACAGATATGTGCAACTCCAGCTAACCGGCGTATAGCGATTAGCGGACGTTTAGAAACACATATAGCATTACAGATAACAACTGGAAAAATATAAACGACAGTAAAAATACGACTTCGAACCACTACAAGATTGCCATTGAACAAGTTTAACAGTACAGCCAAAATTGGCAATTTTAAACAACACCTGAAAACCCAAATCCAAGGCACAAGAACACAGAACAAAAATCAAGGCAATCCCACCATAGAAAACCAGCCTCGCCGGAAAAAACAATGATGTGGCTGGCCCATTTCAGGTGGAATGGCCTCGTTTTTGTTCTGTGTTCATTTGACACTAAATGGAGCACTCTGCAACTGTTTAAAAAAATTTTAGAGGCTCTGTAAAAATTGACAGAAACTTGGATCCGTGTTTCGTTGTTTTCGTAGTAGTTTCGGTTTCGTGATTTCTTACTTCGTCTAAACTGTTAGCTAGGGTTTAAATAGGCTCTGATACCAGTGTAAGTGCATGATGCACACCCCACGTATCGCGGGGAGGCGGAATATATTAAAAACATTTTTCTCGCACCAAAATAAACTTGTTTTAGCTTTGCATCATGAACTTGCTCCACTTTTGGATCTTGTTTATGCCTTAGCTAACAAAAACCTAGACTAAGAGAGAGAGCTAACTACTAAGTAAAAGAGTTATGCCCTCGTTCCTAGTCCTTCGGGTCTTCAAGTTGCTCCTTGCTCCTTGGTTCAACCTTCTTGTTGATCTCCTTTCTTGTTCTTCTTCTAGGTCTTTGAAGAGTTCTATTGCTGGTCTTCTTTGCGTCAAAGATGGATCCACCCGAGGGCCTATGTTCAAGCTCCAACCTCCATGAGATAACTTAGTGATCTTTCTTGCTAGGGAAGATGACTAAGTACAGAGAATGTGTATTGAACTATTTGATCTCAAAGCTCATTGTGTTGCAACACATGCAAGTGTATGAGCTTGAGGAAGAAGGAGAGAAGAAACCTAGGAGAGAGAAAGCTTTTGTGATAATGATAATAGAAATGAGATGAGAGAATGGCTAAGTCTTGAGGCAATAATTCATCCATGGAATTAAATAATCTCACAAATTACAACCTTACTTGAATAGTAGATCTAAAGTGAATAAAAAATACTTAGCCAAGCTTTCAACCCATGCCTCAAAAATCTCCTCATTTCCACCTCATTAATCCTTTATGAAAAAAGAATAAAACAATAATGAGGTGTCTCCTTCTAGAAGCTCATTCTTATGAAATTACAAGAATGCCCTTTTCCGTATTTTCATAACCGTATCCGTATTCCGAAAAATACGGATACACTGAGATCAGTATGATCCAATACTACAATACTAGTATCCGGCTTAAACCAAAGCCCACTAGTATTATCCATCTGATCGTCATTCGAGTAGCCAGTATACGAATGCGATCGAAACCCTGCCGTAATACCATACGGCATCTACATCGTCTCACCTGATCCAGGGAAACCCTCTGTATGGGACTCTAAAGACTTGACAATACGCTGGCAGTAGGTTTAACCACAAGTCCGTCAGTGGCACTAGATGAACGTAACGGCAACCCAGGTACGTGTCGAAAAGGAGGCCGACGAGCGAACTCGTCCGTAACCCCTACTGAGCCTGTCCGTGACAATATCCATACAGTCCAGTCTGTTCGTCTGAGAGTATTGCATGTAAGGTCTAGGGTGGTGGAAAATGTCAGACCCCCAATAACCGTACAAGTCGTGTCAGGTATGGCTCAAGACCGTCCGAGAATCTACTGGTCAGTCCACCAGTAATTCTCAATCAGCCATGGCCAGGGACTTATGGTAATGTCCAACCGATCACAGTGCGATATCAACTCCCTATACCGGGAGAGACGAATCCCTAACAGTCACTCACTGCCTCCATGTGGCTCGGGACTTTACCCAACTAAAACCTGTTTGCACGACTCCTTTGAGCCGTGGTAGGGTAGTAATCAATGTAGGGTTCCTAGGCACACTCAAGAGGTTCCACAAGGCATCAACCATGCCAAATTCAAAAATTATATGCCGAGAAACCCTAATGCTAGATCGTTAACTAGAGATTAGGCGAAAAAGAGAAGCAAGCAAACAACTTTGCTACTAAGTGAATGGAAATACAACCTTTGTAGATCCGGTCCACCACTTCTTTAGCTCCGAGATGACGTCCCTCCGCTACGATCATCGGGATCCTGGACTCTAGCATCGGTTTCATCGGAGAAATGGGCGGGCTAGGTCGTTGACTTCGATGACGAAGATGATCTACGTCGAGGCGACTCAAACTCAAGCTCTACCTTCACTAGGTTATGAAACTTGTGAAGATAACACACTCTACTACATGGCAAGTGGTAGAGGATGAAGAAATAGGAAGTGAGTTCATTTTGGATTTGGATTTCTCACTTGGAATCATCACTTGGAAATTTTCAAACAAAGGTTTTCTTTCTTCATCAAGAAGAAGAAGAAGAAAGAAAAGAAAATCAATTATTTCAAAAAGAAAATCCAAGTGATACTTATCATTTAGCAACCATGGGTGAGTTAACAAGTGTAGAGAATAAACTAGGGTTTAAGTAAATGGTTAGGGTTAAGGAAAGAAACAAAATGGTCAAAGCTTTTCAAAGCTTCATGAAGCTTCAAGAAAAAACAAATGAATCCACCATTTTATTTCTTGCCCAATAAAATAAATGAAAAGAATAAATAAATAAGTAAATCAAATCCTAACCATTAACCTAATCAAGGTTTAATCATACACACCCAAGTTTGCATGTATCATCAAACATGATACAAACTAGTGCACAAACATATATCATATATACAATGTGCACATTCAAGTGAGAAAATAATCTTAAGTGAACCAATACTAGTTAATGTAAAGTAATATATCAAATATATAATTATACATTAAATCATTAAATCAACACTTGATTTAATGATCCGGTCATACAGCATATAACCGACTAATATCAAAAGTAACAACTTATCGAATCAACACTTGATCCAATAACCCGGCTATATCGCATATAACCGATCAATGTCACAAATCGCAAGAATCGAATACAGTATCACATGCTGGTATTATTCTCGATCCCGCACATATCTCATATGCACTCCTATTTCGTTTCGCTTGAGCCAGGAAACCTCTGTGTAGGACTCTAAAGACTCGTCAATACGCCGGCAGCAGGTGATGATCATATCAAACACCCACAAGCCGCAAGCGGTCTGCTAAACGTAACGGCCACCCGGGTATTGAGCGATCAGAAGATCAACGAGCAAGCCCGTTCACACTCCTGTGAATCCGACCAGTAACACTTACCGTACAGTCCGGTCTGTTCGTCTGATATGTCGCATATCTCGCCTAGGGGTGGTAAACGTCAGACCCCAGTAGCTCGATAAGTCGTGTCGATATGAGGTCTATAACAGTTCGAGAAACTACTGGTAACACTTACCAGTAAATCTCAGCAACCCTGGCCAGGGATTTCCGGTTATATCCAATCGAACACAGCGCAACATCAACTCCCTATACCGGGAGAGACGAATCCCCTCCTATCGCTCATTGCCTCCATGTGATTCGGGACTGTACCCAAAAACCACCGTTTTACATGCCCTCTTGGATGTGGTAAGGTGGAAATCAAAGCATAGTGGGAATCACACAAGACTCTATGACGATCTCGGGTCAACAGACTACTCTGTACCAGTGTCACCAGAGAACTGCCATCTGACGTAAGGTATAATACCATCTGGGAGTTCTCGGCGAGTCCGTCCAGTGTACCCAGTCTCCACTGAGCATCCGTATATCATCTCTAATGTCAAACACCAATGGATATGGGATCATCCATCGCCCATCTGTATGGATCGAGAAGGTATACGCTAGTCTACTCTGGTATATCGATGCCCCGTCTCGATACACCCACGACTAAGGGCCTTGAAGGATGTACTTATGGACTACCATGTCCCCAATAGTATGATCTGCATCATAGTCCAGGTAATCAAGTACACATCCTAAGGGATTTACCAACATGTAACAGAGAGACAATCAGTGTACACATTAAGGTAAAGAGCAACCATATAGCATACTATCATGTCGAGCAAGAAAGTCCTCCCTATATATGTCCAAGCATCCACTACAATATACATCCTATGTATAGTAATGGCCTCTAGGGCATACATATAACTAACAATCAATGCACAGTGGGAACTCACACGAGACAAATGACGACCTTAAGTCGACAAACTATCTGCACACATGTCACCTGAGAATTGCTATCTGACACTAGGTATAATACCATCTAGTCAGTTCTCGGCGAGTCCTGTCCGGTGTACTCACACCCAGTGAGCATCTGTATGCAATCTTAGGTGCACATCACCAATGGCAGTGGGACCAATCCATTGCCCCTCGTCAGGGTCTAGATATGTATACACTAGTCTACTCTGGAGCATCGATGCCCAGTCTCGATACTCCTGGGACTAGGGACATTTAAGGATGTGCCTATTGACCATCCAGCTCCCACAAGTATGACTGCTATCACAACGCCGGTAGTTAGGCAAACACCTTACGGGCTTTATCAACATGTATACAATATATGAAATACAATGTAAAATATATCACATATTAAGATAAAGACAAACCAAATAGCGTATTATCATATCAAGCAAGATTGTCATGTATATACATATCCCTAGCATCCTATACAATGTAGGCCTTTAGGGCATATATATCCAACAGAGAAAACATCATGGTGGACAATAATCAACATATTAAGGAAAACCGCATTTTTCTCTTCAAAATAATTCATCAGTTTTACAAAACTATCACTTACGGTTTCCAAATCCAGAAAATATCAAGAATAATCCGAAATCATCAATTCACCATGTCAATAACAATGAAAACCGGCATAAATCTCCATAATACTGCATAACCAATGAATATATGAATGCATCTGATATCATGCAATGAATGCAATAGTTAAACTAGCACATGAAAGCTATAACATATTGCAACTATCAACTTAGCAAGCTATGTCAAAGAATAGTATTTTCTGAAGTGTACGTGACATGGCAATTACCGATGATGATGTGTGTGAGTCGGCAAGTAAGTGTATGTGGAACATACGCATCGTCGGTAATGGTGCTAGTGTCCTGACAGCATGATCTCAATAATAGAATATGAAAACACAATATAAGCATGCGGTGCGATGAAACATCATGAATACATAGGAAGTGATGTGATAACATCAACACTGAAAATATACCTACCTAATATCCGAGTCATGCAGTTTGGTATATAAACATACTCACGATTTCCCACTTTTGCAAATGAGTATGACTCGAGCCCAGTCAAAAGGGTAAGGTAATCCGCCCATGTCTGAGTCGATCTATATATACATACCTAGGAGTCGGTGATCTCGCCTCAACAGTATCACGTACGATACAATAAATAATATGACATTCTCGAGTCAAGAGTGCGGATCTATCCTTATAACTATCTCTCGTACGGTAAATCTATCGTACGGCATCCCAAATCTGGGTTCGGGTCAAATATCATATTTATCTCATTATTCATCTGATATCCATATCATCACAAATCGTGAATAGGGGGTACTGATCTAAGTCTAGCACACTAGTAATATCATCGACACTAATCAAGATCTGGCTACTGATCTACAGCCTCATACAATCCGGTGTCATCCTGTAACATTTTAAAAATAATTAATTAAATAATTAAATAAATAAAATCGTTTAAGTGATTTTTTTGATTTTCGGTAAAGTAAAACGTATTTTTCGTAAAACTAAACCGTAATTATTTTTCACTATAAATTTAAAAATACCTAATTTAATTATGTTATTACTAGTAAATGGTATTTATTTAGTCACTTATAAATTTTTAGTTTAATTAAATATTTTTCCTAAATTAATTATTTTAAATATTAACATAAGCTTTATTTTTACACTAAATTAGTGTAAATTACAAATTTGAATGGGTTTAATTTGTAAAAATGAACCATGGCATATTAGAATTTAGTGTGCATCATGCAAAATTTATTTGCAAATTTTTCCATGATTCTAGAATTTTCTTGAGTTGTTTTAGAAAAGAAATAAAAGAAAATTAAATAAAAGGTTGAAAAGACATAAAGATATGATATTTTGGGGGAACTTTCTACATCTTTCTTCACTCTTTTCTTTCTCTCCCTCACCTCCTAATCTTGGCCGGCCACTTCCCCATGGCAGCCCCCACCCACTTTAGCCCCATGGTTTTGTTACAAAAAACATCAAAAATTCATTAAAAATTCAATAAAAAATCCACAAAATCCTAATAAATTCCTACCCTCTATTCTTTGCTCATCTTTACATGGATTTTGGAGATGGAAAGCATGCATTTTGGAGGCTTATTTTCATGTTTGGATTGCATGTAGTGGAGGTATAAATCTTCTTCTTTTAATTTATTGTTATTAGATATTTCTTTTAAGCATAATTCGATTTATTAAATTAATTCTATTTACAAGTTTTTAAATTCAAGTTAGGGTTTGTAAAATCAATTTATGGTTTTATTAATTCATTAGGGTTATAATAACTAGTTTAACACTTTTGGAAATGGAAAATCAAGCATGGTTGTTATATTGTAAATTGTTATCCAAAATTGTTTAAATTAAACCATTTTTGCAAACTAGATTTCTATATATTATATATATTGGTGAGATAAATTCCAATTAATGTTTGTAACATTAGATTGTTGTTTTAATTAGGGTATTAATTTTTTAGTGGAATGAAAAATTTAGTTTGGTCACTAGTTTCTTTTGATAATTGAAAAATACTAATAAAAATGCTATTTTTGCTAACTAATTTTTGAAATTCTTAAATAAATGAGAGTTAAAATCTAATTTATGGTTTCATTATATTACCATCATTATAAATTGTATTTTGAAAAGTTAAATCATGCAAAATCAAGTTTTGTTGTGGAATTGTGGAATTTTGCTTGTAAGATGTGGAAAATTGATAAAAGTTGCAAACTAGGAATTTTGTATTAATACAAATTTGTGTAATAAAAATATAGTAGTGGTTTGTATAATCTAGTTATGCTATTTAATGAATATTATGACCATTAATTTCTTTTAAACATCATGTTTTGAAGTAAAACGATAAATTGGCATTTTCGGGTTTTACGAAATCGGACGATTTGATCGATTTTTAGGGTTTCGATGGATTAAATCATGTTTTATATTATAAGTAATGAGTTTTAAACTACGAGTTATTTGTTGATGTTTATCTCGATCCATCGGAGTTTGTACGCCGATATCGAGCGATATTTGGTTCTTTTGTGTGAGCGGGACATAGGTTTTAACCTATGCGCGTTCCGTGCGTCGTTTTGACTTTTGTCCGTGATTCAGTTTACGATATTGTATATGTTTGTGTATAGGTAGCCCTCACGTGGACTGCGGGCGATGAAGAAGAGGATGGCGACACCGTCTTCGGCAGACAAGGACCATGTGAGTAGATGTATATCTACGGGGGGAAGTTGGGTGGATGGCGTTTAGCACCCCCGCAACGTAGAATAGGAATAGTACTTATTGACATTAGGAAGCCAGATGTGACCCTAGATTCTTAATGAGTAGGACCCTAGTAATGACCCTAGGCTGGACTAGACTGATTTAGGAAGACCATACCAGAGGATGAATACCTTGGATGAGATTCGTAGGTTTCAGGTAAATACACACACACGCACACACTGAAACTCAACGTGGTGTATACGTGTATGTGTATATATATAGGATTAGGTGTAGGTATATATATATATACAACACGTATATAGGATACAATGATGTGATATGATACACGGGAATGAAACAGTATAATTGGGCTTGATGCCGTGATTCTTGGCTATACAGTCGTATTAAAATGTTAGCGGATCATTAGAAAATGAGATATTGAACAGGTATACATAAATTATAATGGGTGGTGATGATATTGAGGTACATGGGACTCTAAAATAGAACCCGGACTGTAACTTGTGACTGATCATAATATGACTTGATTACGACATCATATAGGTGTGACTTGAAGACGATATGATATAAGTGTGACTTAATCACAATATGATACATATGGCATGATATTTCTGAGGATAAATTAATGATGTATATTTATTATGGCAATGATATATGATTGATGTATGCGATTACAGTATAGCACCTTGATCATGACATGTGTTGATGATGATATTATACGAATGATGAGACACGTAGGTGATACTTGACCCGTACCCCGATATTGGGATGTCGTACGATGGATTTATTGTATGAAGCATAGATGTGATGATTGATCCGCACACTTGATTCGAGGAAGTCGTACTACGTACGAGACGCTATTGAGGCTGGATCGCCGACTATTAGAGATATGGATTCAGACCTTAGGTGTACTCTTATTTCTTATTGATAAGTTTCTTAGGTTTAGTTCCTTAGGAGGTTTGATGGACACTAGTTTAGTCTCGAGTCATATAGTTGTAGTTATTTTTGTATATCACAGATGAGTGGTTATTACACTTCTGTCTTTACATTCATACCGTAATCATAATGTGCATGTTCATACATATGTTTCTATAATCAGTATAAAACTCTGCATGTTAGGACACCAGCACCATTACCGATGATGCGTATATTCCACGCACACTTATTTGCCGGCTCACACACATCATCACTCGGTAATTGCTATGTCACGTACACTTTAGATCATATTATCTTTAATTGATAGAATCAGCTAACAGATAGATCGATATAATATTATGATTACTCTCTGGTGTTTGTATAGACATGGTATTTATTACTTAGACATTTCATGCATTCGCATATTCATGTTATCATGCAATATTATGGGGCATATGCCGACACTTATCATATACTTACTCATGATTTTGGGATTTTGGATTTCTATGAGATTTCTGGATTTTGGGAAAAACCGCAAGAATATATAAAAACTTCTCCCTCTCTCCTCCTCTCTTTTTAAAATATAAGATGCGGTTTTCTCGTGATGTATGTGTCGTCCACCATGAGATTTCATGTTTTCTATTGGATTTCGAGACCTGATTCGAGAAGTGGATGAACCGTCTCGGGTGCATGGTGGGCCCGGTATGGTACCCCGGGGCAAGAAGATCGAGTTGTAGGCGATGAGCTTAGCAGGGGAAGGCTACCTACCGGTGATGTCTGGCGCGGCGGATATCCGGAGGATACCGACCGTTGTCGTGAGATTTGATGATATGGGCCGATCCGGACTGACGGAGCCCGAGATATTGAGACTATGAGATATTGAGACTTGAGATTTACATGTTTTGTGTCGATGCTTGACACGGATTTCCATGGATTTCATCATTGATATTTCAGATTTCTATACACATTTTACCAGGATAAAAGCTAAAGATTTCTTATACAGATATATCTAGATTTCAGGATTGGTTACTTTACATTCATGGTGCATGCATACTCATTCATGTTAGTTGTATGTATGCCCTAGAGGCCAGTATTGTACAGATGATGTATATTATATTGGATGCTTGGACATATATAAAGATGACTTTCTTGCTCGATATGATAGTATGCTATCTGGTTGCTCTTTATCTTAACATGTACACTTGTCTTTTAAACTGTCTTATAGTTACATGTTGGTAAAGCCCTTAGGATGTGTACTTGACAACCTGGACTATGATGCAGATCATACTAGTGGGGACATGGTAGTCCATAGGTACATCCTTCAAGGTCCCTAGTCATGGGTGTATCGAGACGGGGCATCGATATACCAGAGTAGACTAGCGTATACGCTTCTCGACCCATGAGATGGGCGATGGATGATCCCATATCCATTGGTGTTTGACATCAGAGATGATATACGGGTGCTCAGTGGAGACTGGGTACACTGGACGGACTCGCCAAGAACTCCCAGATGGTATTATACCTCACGTCAGATGGCAGTTCTCAGGTGACACTTGTGCAGGTTAGTCTGTAGACCCGAGATCGTCATAGAGTCTTGTGTGATTTCCACTGTGCTTTGATCTCCACCTTACCACGTCCATGAGGGCGTGCAAAACGGTCGTTTTTGGGCACAGTCCCGAGTCACATGGAGGCAATGAGCGATAGGAGGGGTTTCGTCTCTCCCGGTATTGGGGGTTGATGTTGCGCTGTGCTCGATTGGCCGTAACAGGGAAGTCCCTGGCCAGGGCTGATCAGAGATTTGCTGGTAAGTGTTACCAGTAGTTTCTCGACCCGTTATGAGCCTCACATCGGCACGACTTATCGGTTATTGGGGTCTGACGTTTACCACCCCTAGACTTGATATGCGACATATCAGATGAACAGACCGGACTGTACGGTAAGTGTTACTGGTTGGATTCACAGGAGTGTGAGCGGGCTAGCTCGTCGATCTTCTGATCGCTCAATACCCGGATGTTGGTGTATATGCCCTAGAGGCCATTACTGTATCATACTAGTATGTATATTACTTGATGGAAGCTTGGGATATTCACAGTTGTACAGACAATCTTGCTCAATATAGTAGTATGCTACTTGGTTTGCCTCTGCTTTAATGTGTACGTGTGTGCTTATTTATTATATCACCTATACGCATTAGTAGAGCCCTTAGGATCTTTGCTTGATTACCGGCGTTGTGATGGCGATCACACTCGTGGGGGCTGGGTAATCCACAAGCACATCCTTATACACGTCCCTAGTCGTGGGAGTACCGAGATAGGGCATCGATACTCCGGAGTAGACTAGCGTATGCGCTTCTCATCCCAGCACGGGAGACGGTCTGTCCCACAGCCGTCGGTACGTCGTACTTGAGATAGTATGCGGGTGCTCGTTAGGTTACGAGTACACTGGACAGGACTCGTCGGGAACTGATGGTTGGTATTATACCTATCGTCAGTTATCAGTTCCCAGGTGACATGAGTACAGCATAGTCCGCTGACTTGACACTGTCACTTCGCCTCGAGTGTGTTCCCACTGTTCTTTGATTACTACCCAACCACGGCTCTACTGAGTCGTGCAAACAGGTAGTAGTTGGGAGCAGTCCCGAAGCACTTGGAGGCAGTGACGGTTAGACAGGATTCGTCTCTCCCGGTATTGGGGGTTGACATCGCGCTGTGTTTAGGAGAGCCATTACACGAGTAGTCCCTGGCCAGGGCAAGCGAGATATACTGGTAGGTTCCAGTGTTATCTCAGGGTGTTCTGGGCTTCACTCCGACACGACTTGTACCGCTATTAGGGGTCTGACGCTTGCCGCCCCCCTAGGCCCGACATGCGATGTATCAGACGAACAGACCGGACTGTACGGAGATTGTCACATGCAGACTCAGTAGGAGTTCGGATGGGTTTACCTCATCGGCCTTCTTATCGACATCTACCTGGGGACCGTTACGTACTGCTAGTGCCGCTTGCGGTCTGTGGTTAAACCCACTGCCAGCGTAGTGTCGAGTCTTTAGAGTCCCACACAGAGAGTTTCCCTGCACTGAGCGAAACGTGTAGAGGCCATATGGTTTTACGGCAGGGCTGCGATCACTTACGTACACTTGTGTGCGTATGATGTTCGGGCAGACAGTACTAATGGGCTTTGGTTTAAGCCAGATCCTAGTATTGCACGGATGGATCTGTTTTGTCTTCTGCGCATCCGCATTCTACGGAATACGGATGCAGGTGTGTATGCACAGTTTTCTGGAGCGATGAAGGAGGAGGTGCCTCATTAGGGTTTTGGCAGTTGGTTCGGCCAAAACCACTATGTGGCAGGCTCATTAGGGTTTTGACAGTTGATTCGGTCAAAACCATTTTGAGGCGGACTCATTAGGGTTTCGACAGTTCGTTTGGTCAAAACCATAAATGAGCCGGGGACATTATTTACTAATCCTTTCATTGATAATTTTGTTATGGCTAATTACATTGACCATTTGACCATCTTGACTTTGTTGACCTTTTGACCAAAGTTGACTTGGACCTTCTTAGAAGATCTAAAGTATTCTTTGGTTTTCTTTTTATTAAGTTATGATAATGGTCATGTCATTTGTAGCCATCACCTTTATCTTGATTGGATTTGTAATGATAATGTTTTGTGCATTATTGCAACCATGGTTAGCTTTTCTCTTGGTTAAGCTTTTCATTTGCTCATTCTCATTCTCTCTCTTGAAATGAGAAGCTCCATGGTTGCTAGAAAATCTCCTTCTTCTTCCTCCTCTTGATTTCTCCTTTGATCTCATGTGTTGAGAGAAAAAGGATTCTACTTGACAAACACATCCATACATCCTCTATACACAACCTAGGGCTTCTAGATTGGCAATCTCCTTGCCCTAGTTACCTCGGCTCGAGGTGGAGCTCGGTGTACATCTCTCGGGTGGATCGTCTTCGACTCAAGGAGGCCGCGGAGGTGACCGAAGTCCGTATCAACCATTGAGCAAGCAATGAGAAGAACAACAAGAAGAGAAGAACATCAAAGAAGAACAACAACAATAAGTGAAGGAGTTCAAGTTGAGGTATAACCACTTTGCCGAGTAGTTAATTCTTCTTTGCAAGTATGCTAGTTTAGTTTAGCAAAGATCCGGCTTTTACGGTCCATGTTACAAAGTTAAGAAAAATTTTGATTTACCGTTTCCGCAACCCCGAAAGTACCGGGAGAGGTAACGTGGACCTAACAGTGGTATCAGAGCCTAACTAAACATAAACTAGCTTGGTAGTAAAGTGTATCGAAGTTCGAAACGGAAAAATCGAAAAAAAACCAAGTTGTAAAAATCTGAGTTTCTGTTAAAACTTTTTCTGGTCAAAACAAAATTTGTTATATCCCAAAAATCATCTCAGGGTTTTTATAAGAAAACCACCAAAAACGATGCAGCGACTCAACCAAAGCGCCGCGCTTCCGCGGCAAGAGCAAGCTCTTGCCGCGGAACCGCGGCCAACTTGGTGAGTTACTGCATCGATTTTGGTGCAGTGCGTTTCTGACATGGTTTTAGGATTTTTCAGATATATTATATGTGCCCAAATTTTCCAGAATAGAAATTTGTTTTTGGGGGCCTATAATTCCGTATTTTTCCGAACTTCAATATACTTTGACTACAAAGGTTATATCTGTGTTGTTCTTATGTATTGAACGTCGGCTAATCGCTATATGTCGATTAGTTGGGGTTATACATATCTGTGATCTGTGATTGTTCTTGATGGTTTGTGTATATGAATGTGTTGGACTGTCGCGGGTGAATAGCCAGGATGGATGTGAGATGAGCTTTTGTTTTTCTTTCATTCATTGTAAATGTAAATTGATGTAATATTATTATTTGTTTGGCCGCACAACCGGGTCGGGGTTGTAGCCGTCATTGTATAATTCTTTTTACTGTTTTTGCTCCTAGGATAGACCCATGGAGGGGGTGCACAAACTGCCGAGTACTTGGCAGGTAGTTTGCCGCACCCGTAGGGGTCTTGGGTGGGGTATTTGGCTATTCACCGCGACCGTGTTATCCGCTTTTTCGTTCCAGGCTCGAAAGGATTGCGGATTGCTAGTATATCCAATGTATTCATCTGTGATCTGTAATGTCTATCATTGCTTTACTATTTAGGCGTTGCTTATGTTTTACAGCCGCGCTAGCCCAGCCCCCGCTCTGTCGTTAGTTAAGTAACCTAACGAGTGATGACGGGACCCTGTGGCGAATGCGAATGGCATAAGCGTACGTCATATTTTGGTTGTTTTCTGCAATGGTAGGATTAAATGATGGGACGCATTAAAAGAACTAATGCAAGAATATCACGCATTAAAAGAACTAATGCAAGAAAATAAACCTAAAAGACGTTGTTGGAACAATTTTTCAAAAAGCCGTTATTACAAGGACGTTCATTTTTGTTTTGCATCGCGGTATTCGGTTGTGAATGCCCAGCACCTCAGTCGACGAGGCAAGGGCCGAGATCCCTTCACCGGGAGTGACCCCTTGGACAAAAGTTTGCGTCAGGGTAATAACTTCACTATAGTCGATTATTCTTGCTTTGCATCGAGGTATTCAGTTTGGAATATCCTGCACCTCATTCGACGAGGAAAGAGCCGAGATCCCTTCGCAGGGAGTGACCTCTTTAGCAAAAGTTTTCGCCACTATATTTTCAAAAAGATTATCAGGTTCCTTCAACAATATCAAGTTCATTACGTTAACGGGTTTTTCGCCAAAAACCCAGCCGTAGCCCTCCGTCGTTTCGGATAATTAATACTTAGTATTCGTGCTGCGTTTGTTGATTATTCGTCAAGACACAGTGAACGGTAGCTGAGTAATAATTCTCTGTTGCACTGATAGATGCGATTGGTTAGGACGGTCGCATGATTTTGTTGATTATTCGTCAAGAGTCATGTGGGCGGGTCTAATGCAATCCTGGATAACGACGGGTTGAACTTGACTAGGACCTTTTGATTTGTTGATTATTCGTCAAGGTCACTTGGGTCCTAGGGGCAAAAACCACATCGGGAGTTTCAAAAGAACTGAAACTTGCAGATTTAGCATACCTTCTGGAGTGTGGTGACTAGAGTGGATTCCATCTAGGTTATCACACAATGACAGTTGGATCCCGATCCCACTGATGAGTTGGTTTACTCTCGGGAGATTATTTCACTTAACGATCAATGCTATAAACCTAGTAGGTGTCAAGAAAGGTGTTAGCGGGGTTACGCCCCCAGGGAAAAGAGGTTCTTTAATTAAGGAACTTCGCGAAAGCGTTGGAAAACCTCCCTCGAAGTACCGACACTAGCCTGGCTGAAAGGTTAAGCAAGTATTGTGGTGTGAATTAAAACCCGGCTAGTTCTTCTTTTAAAAGGTTTTAAGAAGGATTTGAGGAAACAGTGGGAGACATCCTGGTTAGATAAATTAATAAACCAATCTAATCTTGCACGAGCATACGCTGAGTGTTTCTTTTCTCTCTCTCCAGGCAGCAACCTTTTCACGCCCTAATCAAGATAATAAAATGTATCGCTTGACCGATCCGAATTCTTATTCGGGACTGGGGAAAGTTGGTTCAGCTCTAACTTGTGACAACAGTCATGAGTATGAGAATGGGAAAGGGGATTGTATGGATTTCCAGGATACCCAGTCGAAGAAGAAGCATGGTTTTGCATCTACTTCAGGTGTTCTTGTAATTGAGAACTGTTTTACGGTCAGCCCTACCTCCTGGGTACTTGATACCGGATCAGGATCTCATATCTGTAATTTATTGCAAGGACTGAGAAAAAGTAGGAAAGTTGCACCGGGTGATATGTCGCTCAGAGTAGCGAACGGAGCACAAGTTAATGCGGCAGCCGTCGGTGAATATCATCTAGTATTGCCAAATGGCAAGACTATGATTTTGAACGATTGCTACTATGTACCCTCCATGGTTTGCAACATCATATCAGTTTCTTTACTCGATAAAGATAGATATAAGTTTGTTCTTGAAAAGAATATCATGAACATTTACCTTAATAAGGTACTGGTTGCAGAGGGTACACTGTTTAATGGTATCTACGTTCTAAATCAGAATACAGTTCTCAATATACAAAACACACGCAAGAGGAAGAATTCAGATACGAATGAATCCTACTTGTGGCATTGTAGACTTGGTCATGTCGGAGAGAAAAGACTGAGTAAGTTGCATAAAGATGGACTCTTGGATGCGTTCGAGTTTTCATCTTATGAAACTTGTCAGTCTTGTCTCAAAGGGAAGATGACCAAATCTCCGTTCACCGGACATGGAGAAAGAGCAGCAGAGCTCTTGGGACTCATACATAGTGATGTATGTGGTCCGATGTCTATACATGCAAGGGGTGGGTTCTCGTACTTCATCACATTCACTGACGATCTCTCTAGGTTCGGATATGTGTATCTGATGAAACACAAATCTGAAGCTTTTGAGAAATTCAAGGAATTCAGAAAGGAAGTAGAGAACCAGACAGGCAAAAGTATCAAGATCCTCCGGTCTGACAGGGGAGGGGAGTACTTAAGCACGGAATTCCTAGATTACTTAAAAGAGAATGGTATTCTCTCTCAGCTTACTCCTCCTTATACACCACAACACAACGGTGTATCGGAGCGGAGGAATCGTACCCTATTGGATATGGTTCGCTCCATGATGAGTAGTGCTGAGTTACCTCTTTCATTCTGGGGACATGCGCTTCAGACAGCGGCATACCTTTTGAATCAAGTTCCGTCCAAATCTGTGCCTAAAACTCCGTATGAAATATGGAGCAGTAAGAAACCATGTCTGAAGTTTATTAAGATATGGGGTTGTCCGGCCTATGTGAAAACACAGAAACCGGACAAGTTAGAGGCACGGTCAGTTCTCTGTAAATTTGTGGGATATCCTAAAGACTCACTAGGATATCTGTTCTACCACACTGAGGAACAGAAGGTGTTTGTATCTCGCCACGCCACCTTCTTAGAAAGGGAGTTTCTTGCAAAAGAAACTAGTGGGAGTTCGGTAGAACTGGAAGAAATTCAGCGACCACAAAATGTAACTGAAAATTTGGAGGAACCGCTAGATTCTATAACCCCAAACGAACCACAGCCACTCCGCAGATCTGGTAGGATTTCTCATCCGCCCGAGAGATACTACGGTTTTCTCATTGACGGGGATCGAGAGGATTGCATCTTGGAAGAAGATGACCCTACCAGTTTCAGGCAGGCCATTATCAGTAGGGACTCTGATAAATGGCAGGAAGCAATGCAATCCGAAATGGAGTCCATGTACGCCAATAAAGTGTGGACCTTGGATATTGCTCCACCTGGGATAAAACCTGTTGGATGCAAATGGATCTACAAAAGGAAACTTGGTGTAGATGGGCAGGTGGAAACCTATAAAGCTAGACTCGTTGCAAAAGGTTTTCGTCAAAGACCTGGTTTGGACTATGACGAGACTTTTTCTCCGGTGGCTATGCTCAAATCCATTCGGATCCTACTTGCCATTGCTGCCTTCCATGACTATGAAATCTGGCAGATGGATGTTAAGACGGCTTTCCTAAACGGTTGTTTGGAAGAGTGCGTTTACATGGATCAACCAGAAGGTTTCGTAGACAGTGGGAGCAGCGGAAAGGTGTGCAAGTTGCTTAAATCCATTTATGGATTAAAGCAGGCATCGCGGAGCTGGAACATCTGTTTTGATGAGGCAATCAAGGAATTTGATTTCATCAAGAACGAAGATGAACCCTGTGTATATAAGAAGATTGTAGGACGAACTGTCGTATTCCTAGTCTTGTACGTGGACGACATTCTTTTGATAGGAAATGATATTCCTATGCTACAATCGGTCAAGCTATTTTTGTCACAAAGGTTCTCCATGAAGGACCTGGGAGATGCCTCATACATTCTGGGGATCAAGATCTATAGAGATAGATCCAAGAGACTATTGGGACTTTCGCAGTCCAGGTACATAGAGACCGTACTAAAGAGATTTAGTATGGAGGGTTCCAAGCGCGGTAACATACCCACATTGCACGGAATTACCCTCTCCAAGAAGATGTCTCCTAAGACTGACGAGGAGAGGGTTCGCATGAGCACTATACCCTACGCTTCGGCGGTAGGATCTATAATGTATGCGATGCTATGTACAAGACCAGATGTAGCTTACGCGTTGAGCGCGGTAAGCCGGTATCAGTCAGACCCAGGGGAGGACCACTGGACAGCAGTGAAGAACATTCTCAAGTACCTGAGAAGGACTAAGGAGATGTTCCTGGTTTACGGTAATGGAGACCTCAGGGTCGAGTCCTTTACCGATTCAAGCTTCCAGAGTGACAAAGATGACAGCAAGTCTGTCTCGGGTTTTGTGTTTACCCTCAACGGAGGGGCGGTATGTTGGAAGAGTTCCAAGCAGGATACCGTCGCAGACTCGACGATGGAGGCTGAATACATTGTTGCAAGCGATGCCGCAAAAGAGGCGGTCTGGATAAAGAAGTTCATTAATGAACTTCAGGTGGTTCCGTCCATTGTTGACCCAATACCTCTGTATTGCGATAACAATGGGGCTATAGCTTTAGCGAAGGAACCAAGGTCCCATCAGAAGTCCAGGCACATCTTAAGGCGGTATCACCTGATCAGGGAGATCATTGATCGACAGGAGATCGAGGTGCGGAGAGTGGACACAAAGGACAACACTGCGGACCCATTCACAAAGGCTTTACCCCAGACTCAGTTCGAGCGGCTGATCGAGATGATAGGTCTTCGATACGTCAGTACATGGCCTTAGTGCAAGTGGGAGATTGTTGGTGTATATGCCCTAGAGGCCATTACTGTATCATACTAGTATGTATATTACTTGATGGAAGCTTGGGATATTCACAGTTGTACAGACAATCTTGCTCAATATAGTAGTATGCTACTTGGTTTGCCTCTGCTTTAATGTGTACGTGTGTGCTTATTTATTATATCACCTATACGCATTAGTAGAGCCCTTAGGATCTTTGCTTGATTACCGGCGTTGTGATGGCGATCACACTCGTGGGGGCTGGGTAATCCACAAGCACATCCTTATACACGTCCCTAGTCGTGGGAGTACCGAGATAGGGCATCGATACTCCGGAGTAGACTAGCGTATGCGCTTCTCATCCCAGCACGGGAGACGGTCTGTCCCACAGCCGTCGGTACGTCGTACTTGAGATAGTATGCGGGTGCTCGTTAGGTTACGAGTATACTGGACAGGACTCGTCGGGAACTGATGGTTGGTATTATACCTATCGTCAGTTATCAGTTCCCAGGTGACATGAGTACAGCATAGTCCGCTGACTTGACACTGTCACTTCGCTTCGAGTGTGTTCCCACTGTTCTTTGATTACTACCCAACCACGGCTCTACTGAGTCGTGCAAACAGGTAGTAGTTGGGAGCAGTCCCGAAGCACTTGGAGGCAGTGACGGTTAGACAGGATTCGTCTCTCCCGGTATTGGGGGTTGACATCGCGCTGTGTCTAGGAGAGCCATTACACGAGTAGTCCCTGGCCAGGGCAAGCGAGATATACTGGTAGGTTCCAGTGTTATCTCAGGGTGTTCTGGGCTTCACTCCGACACGACTTGTACCGCTATTAGGGGTCTGACGCTTGCCGCCCCCCTAGGCCCGACATGCGATGTATCAGACGAACAGACCGGACTGTACGGAGATTGTCACATGCAGACTCAGTAGGAGTTCGGATGGGTTTACCTCATCGGCCTTCTTATCGACATCTACCTGGGGACCGTTACGTACTGCTAGTGCCGCTTGCGGTCTGTGGTTAAACCCACTGCCAGCGTAGTGTCGAGTCTTTAGAGTCCCACACAGAGAGTTTCCCTGCACTGAGCGAAACGTGTAGAGGCCGTATGGTTTTACGGCAGGGCTGCGATCACTTACGTACACTTGTGTGCGTATGATGTTCGGGCAGACAGTACTAATGGGCTTTGGTTTAAGCCAGATCCTAGTATTGCACGGATGGATCTGTTTTGTCTTCTGCGCATCCGCATTCTACGGAATACGGATGCAGGTGTGTATGCACAGTTTTCTGGAGCGATGAAGGAGGAGGTGCCTCATTAGGGTTTTGGCAGTTGGTTCGGCCAAAACCACTATGTGGCAGGCTCATTAGGGTTTTGACAGTTGATTCGGTCAAAACCATTTTGAGGCGGACTCATTAGGGTTTCGACAGTTCGTTTGGTCAAAACCATAAATGTGCCGGGGACATTATTTACTAATCCTTTCATTGATAATTTTGTTATGGCTAATTACATTGACCATTTGACCATCTTGACTTGACCTTTTGACCAAAGTTGACTTGGACCTTCTTAGAAGATCTAAAGTATTCTTTGGTTTTCTTTTTATTAAGTTATGATAATGGTCATGTCATTTGTAGCCATCACCTTTATCTTGATTGGATTTGTAATGATAATGTTTTGTGCATTATTGCAACCATGGTTAGCTTTTCTCTTGGTTAAGCTTTTCATTTGCTCATTCTCATTCTCTCTCTTGAAATGAGAAGCTCCATGGTTGCTAGAAAATCTCCTTCTTCTTCCTCCTCTTGATTTCTCCTTTGATCTCATGTGTTGAGAGAAAAAGGATTCTACTTGACAAACACATCCATACATCCTCTCTACACAACCTAGGGCTTCTAGATTGGCAATCTCCTTGCCCTAGTTACCTCGGCTCGAGGTGGAGCTCGGTGTACATCTCTCGGGTGGATCGTCTTCGACTCAAGGAGGCCGCGGAGGTGACCGAAGTCCGGATCAACCATTGAGCAAGCAATGAGAAGAACAACAAGAAGAGAAGAACATCAAAGAAGAACAACAACAAGAAGTGAAGGAGTTCAAGTTGAGGTATAACCACTTTGCCGAGTAGTTAATTCTTCTTTGCAAGTATGCTAGTTTAGTTTAGCAAAGATCCGGCTTTTACGGTCCATGTTACAAAGTTAAGAAAAATTTTGATTTACCGTTTCCGCAACCCCGAAAGTACCGGGAGAGGTAACGTGGACCTAACACCGGATGGTCGTTACGTTTAGCAGACCGCTTGCGGCTTGTGGGTGCTTGATATGATCATCATCTGCTACCGGCGTATTGACGAGTCTTTAGAGTCCTACACAGAGGTTTCCTGGCTCAAGCGAAACGAAATAGGAGCGCATATGAGATATGTGCGGGACCGAGAATAATGCGTATATGTGATACCGCATTTCATTCAAACGATGAATGTTTCGATTGGTTATATGCGATATGACCTAGTTATCGAATCATTGATTCGATAAATCGATACATTCGATACTAGTCGGTTATGTGCGACATGACCGGATCATTGAATCAAATGTTGATTTAATGATTTAATGTATAATTATATTTGATATATTACTTTGCATTAACTACTATTGGTTCACTTTAAATGGATTTTCTCACTTGAAGTTCACACATTGTATATGTGATATATTTTGTGTGCACTTGATTGTATCATGTTTGTTGTTGCATGCTAACTTGTGCTTTGTGTAAAGATTAAACCATGGTTGTGTAATGATTAGGGTTTTGATTTATTCACTCATTTATTTATCCTTTCTTTATTTATATTTAATGAAATAAAAGAAAACAAAATGGCTTTCTTTATCATGAAGCTTGTCAAAGCTTCATGAAGCTTTGACTAAAGAGACCATTTTGTCTTCATGCTTAACCCTAACCATTCCCACTTACCATGGTCTATTCTCTACACTTAACCTTAGTTAGGATACGATAAGTGTTGATTTATTTTCTTTTATGAAAACACTTTTATCATATTCTATCTTCATTCTCTCCTTCTTCTTCAAGAAAGAAAATAAGACTCCATCAATGGCAACTTGAGTTCTAAAGTGAGAAATCCAATTCTAAAGTGAACCCACCTCCTATTTCTTTATCCTATACCTCTTGCCAAGTTGTTTTGGGTGTTTTCTTCACAAGTTTCACAACTTGGTGAAGTTGGAGCTTGATCTTGTGATGCCTCGACGTAGATCTTCTTCGGTACGAAGCCGACGACCTTGCTCGCCCATTTCTCCGATGAAGCCGATGCTTGAGTCCGGGATTCGAGACGGACAGCGAGAGGACGACTACATGGAGCTAAAGAAGTGGATAACCGGATCTACAAAGGTTGTAGCTCTCTTCTTTTAGTTAAGATGTTAACTAGTTTACTGTTTCGCCTAAATTTCTAGTCGACGATCCGTATTAGGGTTTCTCGGCACCCATAAAATTTGAAATTGGCATGGTTGATGCCTTGGGAGACCTCTATAGTGTGCCTAGGAACCCTACAGTGGTATCAGAGCCTAGCTAAAGCCTTAGGCGAAGTCTAGACGACGTTTGAAACCCGAACGAACCCGAAACCCTAAATCCAACATGCTCTCTATACATTTTCTGAAATCGTGGATTTTTAAGAATTAAAAATATGCAGAAAAATCAGCAGGTATATCTAAGAATTACTGTGAAGTTCAAGAACCTGAATCGCTAAAGGCACGACGGAACTGCGGCAATAGCATGCCTATTGCGGCGGTTCCGCGGCCTGTTTGTCTCTTCAGACGATTTTGTTTACACAGTAATTCCTAGTTTTTAGTGTTGGTTTTCCTGGGAATTTTTAATTTGAACTCAAGAGTTGAGTTTTTTGGGTTGTATTGGGAGTTCGTATATTCGATCGGATTATCAAACTTTGTCTATGTGTTTTCCGGATAATTTTTGAATATGTTAAAAAGTTCGACCGGATATAAATACCCAACTTTTCCCCTGCCGGAAAATTTCCAAGTGTTGGATTTTTCCGAGATTTAAAGACGTTCTAAGTAGTGCAAGTAACGCGATGGACCCTCTAGAAGACAACAAACCTTAACTCGATTATGTGACCGTCTTGAACTGCCCTTTGAACCTTCGGGTTTGGGGCAGTACGGCGTGCCATATGTGAGGCGTTGGCTTGACCCTTCTACGGCTGGACCGTTGGTACTGAGGCATGAAGTGAATGTCTTTGAACCTATTTCATGTGTTGAACGTTTTCGGGAAAACTTGGGTGTTCGAATGTTCGATCATAAAGTTTAATATTTTCTATTTATCCGGAATGGGATACAATAATTGGAATTCACAAACAGTTATGAGATAACTGAATGAATGTTATAAATCTAGCGGTTTAGTCTCAATTTATATTGAAAAGAGTTTTCGATAATGGGACTAAAATGCGGGGTTTATAAGTGTTAGGCATGCGATGTCTAAAGAGGTTGCGGATTCCAACTATTGTAGTTTTACACTTTCTTTTCTGTGACCGTAAGTGTAATAAGTGGTATCTCCGGTATCGTTGCTATATGTCAACGACAATTGGGATGCGCATATTTACTTACGTTGATGACATGTGATGTTATGTGTTGCTGGATATGTTATATTGGATTGTCGTATTTGAATAGCCGGGGGTTTTTATGTGAGATGAGTGTTTTTCATTTTAATTCATGTAAAAACTTGTATGTAATATTCTTTTATTTAGGGCACTTCCAGGTAGCGGAAGTTGTCACCCTTTGTATATTATTTACTTTTCTGCACTAGGATAGACCCAAGGAGGGGAGCACAAGTAACCGGGTTCTAGGGTCCAGTGGGAGACCATCTCGAGGAGTCGAGTCCGGGTCTCCTAACCCTAGAATTGGTAGGGTTGCTTACCGCTCTCGTAGGGGTCTAGGGGTGTGGGATTGGCTATTCATCACGACCGTGGAATCCGTGTTTTATACTGGCTCGTATTGAAAACACGGACGTCCTAGTATATCCAATGTTTCATATGTTTCTTCTACTGCGATATCTGTGATGTGATCATGTGATATGTTCTGTGATGGATACTTTATATAGTATATATGATATATTATATAGACGTTACTTATGTTTTGCACCCGCACTAGCCTTGCCCTGCTCTACCGTTAGTTACCTAACCTAACGGTGCACGAGGGGACATCCAGGCGAATGCGGATGGCATAAGTGTACGTCGTATTTATCTGTGATGTTTAGGTGACTTAAATGATGGGACTTCATTAATGTGATTAATGAAATAAAAGGAACCAAATGATGTTGTAGAATCAAATTTTAAATAAAACAGGTAGCTACAGTTTTTGCTTTGCATAGTGGTATATATGATATACCCTGCACCTTATTCGATGAGGAAAGGACCGAGATCCCTTCACCGGGAGTGACTCCTTTAGCAATAACTGGCAGATACTACACACTCGGTTTGTCTTTTGATTGCTTTTAAGAGTTTTTGCTTTGCACAGTGATATATACGATATATCCCGCACCTCATTCGACGAGGAAAGGACCGACGATCCCTTCACCGGGAGTGACCCCTTTAGCAAAACTAGAAAAGCCTCAAAATCACTCCATTTCAAAACTACATTTGATCCTACAACGATATCAAGTTCATTACGCAATAGGTTTTTTGAAAACCTGCGTAGCCCTCCGCCATTTCAGATAAGTACTAATTAGTATTAGTGCTACGGTAGTTTGGCATTCGTCAAGGCGTAGTGTACGGTAGCTAACTAGTATTTATCTGCTTATGCATATGATGCAGATTGGATTAGGGTATTCGTACGGCGTTGTTTGGCATTCGTCAAGGGTCATGCGGGTGGGTTTAATTCAATCAAGAAATGTACGGGTTGAACTTGACTAGTGGACTATGGGTTGTTTGGCATTCGTCAAGGTCATAGAACACTAGGGGTAAAATATTATTGGGAATTTCAAGTGTTGAAATTTGCAATGAGATTGCATACCTTCTATGAGATAGTTGGATCCCGATACCCACTGCGAGTAAGAGTTACTCCTGGGAGAGTTTTACACATTGCAATTAGCTAATCAAGTAGGTGTCTAGAAAGGTGTCAACGGGGTTACGCCTCTGGGAAAATGAGGTTTACATTAATTAGGTTCGTGCAAAAGCACGGGGGACCTCCCTCAAAGTACCGACACTGGCCTGGCTGAAAGATTGGCGAACTTGTAATGTGTAATTAATCCCAGCTAGTCTTTCCTTTTAGGGTTTGAAGGAAGATTTGATAAAAACCAGTGGGAGCCATCCTGATTAGATAAGATAATAACCAATCTAATCTTGCAAGAGCATACGCTAAAGTGTTTTCTTTTCTCTCTCCAGGTAGCGACCATGTCATGCCCTAATAAAGATAATAATATGGATGTATTGACTGAACACGCATGTTATACTGTGCAGGGGAACGTTGGACCCGTTCTTTCTTATAAGAGTTATAAGACTGAACAGGGAATAGGAGAATATCTAGATTCTCTAGCCGCCCAAAAGAACATGCATGTTGATGCATCTTCTTCGGGTGTGTTAGTTATTGAGAACTGTTTTTCAGTTCACCCTACGTCCTGGGTATTAGATACCGGATCAGGATCCCACATATGTAAGCAGTTACATGGGCTACGGAAAGGTAGAGAACTGGGTAAAGGTGATCATTCCGTTCAAGTAGGGAACGGTGCAAATGTTGCAGCCAAAGCAGTTGGCGAATATCACCTAGTATTACAAAGTGGTGTTACATTGATTCTGAATGAATGCTATTATATACCGAACATGATGTGCAACATTATATCAGTTTCTTTATTGAGTAAAGAAGGATATAATTTTGTAGTACAGGATAATGTTATGAACATATTCCTAGATCAAAAGTTGATTGCATCAGGCTCGTTACATAATGGCATATTCATTCTAAATCAAAATACAGTCCTCAATATACAGAACACACACAAGAGGAAAAATTCAGAAATGAACGAATCCTACTTGTGGCATTGTAGACTTGGTCATATCAATGCGACACGACTGGCTAAGTTACATAAAGATGGTTATTTGAATCCGTTCGAATTATCATCTTATGATACTTGCCATTCATGTCTCAAAGGAAAAATGACCAAAGCTCCGTTTAGTGGACACGGAGAAAGGGTTACTGAACTCTTAGGACTGGTACATAGTGATGTTTGCGGTCCCATGTCTACCCATGCCAGGAACGGTTCTTCCTACTTCATTACATTCACTGACGATCTCTCTAGATACGGGCATGTGTTCCTATTGAAACACAAGTCTGAAGCTTTTGAGAAATTCAGAGAATATAAGCAAGAAGTAGAGAACCAAACGGGCAAAAGTATTAAGATCCTTCGATCTGATCGAGGAGGAGAATACTTGAGCAATTAGTTCCAAGATTATATAAAAGAGAATGTGATTCTCTCTCAGCTTACTCCACCTTATACACCACAGCACAACGGTGTATCGGAACGAAGGAATCGCACCCTATTAGATATGGTGCGTTCAATGATGAGTACAGCTGAGTTACCTATTTCCTTCTGGGGGTATGCGCTTGAGACAGCCATACACCTATTGAATATGGTTCCTAATAAATCAGTGCCTACCACTCCATATGAGATATGGAAAGGGAAGAGACCATCTCTTAAGTATGTTAAGATATGGGGTTGTCCAGCCTATGTCAAAAGACAAAATCCGGACAAACTCGAGGCAAGATCAGTCTTATATAAGTTTGTAGGATATCCCAAAAATTCACAAGGGTATATCTTCTACCACCCCGAGGAACAAAAGGTGTTTGTTTCTCGACATGCCACTTTCTTAGAAAAAGGTTTTCTTATGAAATAGATTAGTGGTATTGAGGTAGAACTGGAAGAGGTTCCAGCAACACAAACTATAACTGAAGATTTAGTAGAACCAGAGGATTCAGTAGTGCCTGACGAACCCCAGCCTCTCCGCCGATCTAGCAGGGTTTCTCGTCCACCTGAGTGATACTACGGTTTTCTCATTGACGGTGGAAGCGAAGATTGCATCATGGAGGATGATGACCCAACTAGTTTCGAGCAGGCCATCACGAGTAGGGACTCAGTGAAATGGCTGGATGCTATGCGGTCCGAGATGGAATCCATGTACATCAACAAAGTATGGACTTTGGATGTTGCTCCTGAAGGGGTAAAACCCATTGGGAGAAAGTGGATCTTCAAGAAAAAACTTGGTGTAGATGGGAAAGTGGAGACTTTCAAAGCTAGACTTGTAGCAAAGGGTTTTCGTCAAAGACCAGGTGTGGACTATGACGAAACCTTTTCTCCAGTGGCTATGCTTAAATCCATCCGGATCATGCTTGCCATCGCTGCATATCATGATTACGAAATCTGGCAAATGGATGTTAAGACCGCCTTTCTAAATGGTGATTTAGAAGAGTGCGTGTACATGACTCAGCCAGAGGGCTTCGTAGACAGTGGGAGCAGCGGGAAGGTGTGCAAGCTGCTTAAATCCATTTATGGATTAAAGCAAGCATCGCGGAGTTGGAACATCTGCTTTGACATCGTTATTAAAGAGTTTGATTTCGTCAAAACCTACATGAACCTTGTATTTACAAGAAGGTAGCAGAGAGTAAGGTCGTCTTCCTCGTATTGTACGTGGACGACATACTCTTGATAGGAAATGATATTCCTATGCTGCAATCGGTCAAGCTCTTCTTATCACAAAGATTCTCAATGAAAGATCTTGGTGATGCCTCCTGCATATTGGGAATAAGGATCTATAGAGATAGATCCAAACGGATATTGGGATTGTCCCAATCCAGGTACATTGACACCATACTAAAGAGGTTTAGTATGGAAGAATCCAAGCGTGGGAACTTGCCCACGATCTCTGGAGTCACTCTCTCCAAAGAGATGTCTCCCAAGACTGATTTGGAGAGAGCTCGCATGTAAGGGATACCCTATGCTTCGGCTGTAGGCTCTATCATGTACGCGATGCTATGTACCAGACCCGATGTTGCATACTCACTAAGTATAGTGAGCAGGTATCAAGCTGATTCTGGAGAGAGTCACTGGACAGCTGTGAAGATCATTCTCAAGTACTTACGAAGGACTAAAGAGATGCTCTTGGTGTATGGTAACGGAGAACTCCAAGTGGAGTCCTTTACCGATTCGAGCTTCCAGAGTGATAAGGACGACTCTAAGTCGCAGTCGGGATTTGTCTTTACCCTTTACGGAGGGGCGGTTAGCTGGAAGAGTTCCAAGCAGTAAACCGTGGCAGACTCGACGATGGAGGCTGAATACATCGCTGCCAACGATGCTGCTAAAGAGGCTGTCTGGATCAAGAAGTTCATTACTGAACTTGGAGTGGTTCCATCCATTGAGCATCCAATACCTTTGTATTGCGATAACAATGGAGCGGTGGCTTTGGCCAAGGAACCTAGGTCCCATCAGTGATCCAGGCATATTCTGAGGTGGTATCACCTGATCCGGGAGATAGTTGATCACCGGGAGATCGATGTCAGGAGAGTTGACACGAAGAACAACACGGAGGATCCACTCACGAAGGCCATTCCCCAGATACGGTTTGAGAGACTCTTCGGGATGCTCGGTATGCGATACTACAGCAGCTGGCCCTAGTGCAAGTGGGAGATTGTTAGTTGTATGTATGCCCTAGAGGCCAGTATTGTACAGATGATGTATATTATATTGGATGCTTGGACATATATAGAGATGACTTTCTTGCTCGATATGATAGTATGCTATCTGGTTGCTCTTTATCTTAACATGTACACTTTTCTTTTAAACTGTCTTATAGTTACATGTTGGTAAAGCCCTTAGGATGTGTACTTGACCACCTGGACTATGATGCAGATCATACTAGTGGGACATGGTAGTCCATAGGTACATCCTTCAAGGTCCCTAGTCGTGGGTGTATCGAGACGGGGCATCGATATACCAGAGTAGACTAGCGTATACGCTTCTCGACCCATGAGATGTGCGATGGATGATCCCATATCCATTGGTGTTTGACATCAGAGATGATATACGGGTGCTCAGTGGAGACTGGGTACACTGGACGGACTCACCGAGAACTCCCAGATGGTATTATACCTCACGTCAGATGGCAGTTCTCAGGTGACACTTGTGCAGGTTAGTCTGTAGACCCGAGATCGTCATAGAGTCTTGTGTGATTCCCACTGTGCTTTGATCTCCACCTTACCACGTCCATGAGGGCGTGCAAAACGGTGGTTTTTGGGCACAGTCCCGAGTCACATGGAGGCAATGAGCGATAGGAGGGGTTTCGTCTCTCCCGGTATTGGGGGTTGATGTTGCGCTGTGCTCGATTGGCCGTAACAGGGAAGTCCCTGGCCAGGGCTGATCAGAGATTTGCTGGTAAGTGTTACCAGTAGTTTCTGGACCCGTTATGAGCCTCACATCGGCACGACTTATCGGTTATTGGGGTCTGACGTTTACCACCCCTAGACTTGATATGCGACATACCAGACGAACAGACCGGACTGTACGGTAAGTGTTACTGGTTAGATTCACAGGAGTGTGAGCGGGCTAGCTCGTCGATCTATGATCGCTCAATACCCGGATGGCCGTTACGTTTAGCAGACCGCTTGCGGCTTGTGGGTGCTTGATATGATCATCATCTGCTACCGGCGTATTGACGAGTCTTTAGAGTCCTACACAGATGTTTCTTGGCTCAAGCGAAACGAAATAGGAGCGCATATGAGATATGTGCGGGACCGAGAATAATGCGTATATGTGATACCGCATTTCATTCTCGCGATGAATGTTTCGATTGGTTATATGCGATATGACCTAGTTATCGAATCATTGATTCGATAAATCGATGCATTCGATACTAGTCGGTTATGTGCGACATGACCGGATCATTGAATCAAATGTTGATTTAATGATTTAATGTATAATTATATTTGATATATTACTTTGCATTAACTAGTATTGGTTCACTTTAAATGGATTTTCTCACTTGAAGTTCCCACATTGTATATGTGATATATTTTGTGTGCACTTGATTGTATCATGTTTGTTGTTGCATGCTAACTTGTGTTTTGTGTAAAGATTAAACCATGGTTGTGTAATGATTAGGGTTTTGATTTATTCACTCATTTATTTATCCTTTCTTTATTTATATTTAATTAGATAAAAGAAAACAAAATGGCTTTCTTTATCATGAAGCTTGTTGAAGCTTCATGAAGCTTTGACTAAAGAGACCATTTTGTCTTCATGCTTAACCCTAACCATTCCCACTTACCATGGTCTATTCTCTACACTTAACCTTAGTTAGGATATGATAAGTGTTGATTTATTTTCTTTTATGAAAACACTTTTATCATATTCTATCTTCATTCTCTCCTTCTTCTTCAAGAAAGAAAATAAGACTCCATCAATGGCAACTTGAGTTCTAAAGTGAGAAATCCAATTCTAAAGTGAACCCACCTCCTATTTCTTCATCCTCTACCTCTTGCCAAGTTGTTTTGGGTGTTTTCTTCACAAGTTTCACAACTTGGTGAAGTTGGAGCTTGATCTTGTGATGCCTCGACGTAGATCTTCTTCGGTACGAAGCCGACGACCTTGCCCGCCCATTTCTCCGATGAAGCCGATGCTTGAGTCCGGGATTCGAGACGGACAGCGAGAGGACGACTACATGGAGCTAAAGAAGTGGATAACCGGATCTACAAAGGTTGTAGCTCTTTTCTTTTAGTTAAGATGTTAACTAGTTTACTGTTTCGCCTAAATTTCTAGTCGACGATCCTTATTAGGCTTTCTCGGCACCCATAAAATTTGAAATTGGCATGATTGATGCCTTGTGAGACCTCTATAGTGTGCCTAGGAACCCTACAATTCATATGACATAGTACTATATAAGGCACTCACACGAGCACAGAGTATTTGTATTTTACACGTAGCTTATTATCCTGTCTTACTTGATGACTAATAGTATATTAGTATATTAATACGACCTAGGATAGCGTCGTGCATTCGATTTCTTTTCGCAGATATCTTCTACTCACGAGTTGGGAACTCACCTCCATTGTACCAAATTTTATTACAGGTTCGATGTACAGGTTTCCCTGGCAGCTTGCTGGCACATCATTTCATTCCGGGTGATTTGCACGGTAGGTTGGTTTATTTGTATCTGGACCGCCATTGTACTTTTATTATTTCATTTGTATCTAGAAAGCTCCATCAACCAAACTTGTATTACTTGATAGATTACTGGACCATTTATTTGTTTCAACCTTAGAGTCGTGCTTGTATTATTATGATATCTGGTGGTTTGTTTTCTTTTAAGTTTTGAGCCTCACCCTTTGGCGTTGTATATTATTGTGCTTGTTGTTGTTGTTTCCGCCTGTTGGCGTTGAGCAAGCTCCCGTTGGGGATGCTTTTTATTGTTTGTATATATTATACTTGTTGTACCCGTTTGGGGCCATTTTTTACAGAGGAGACTCTGCCGAAAATTTTGGGAAAATTTGCTGATGCTTTTAAAGTTGTTTTCTTCATGTTTTTGTTGGAGATGGTGCCCTCAGAGTCAATTATTAGGTCACAGGTACGTGATTGTAATGATTGATGGAGGACCTATCCCGGTAGGACAGTCTTACTCGAGATGATAGTATGCTATCTGGTTTACCTTTATCATCGTGTACTGTTTTAAGTGACCTGACACGTCGCTATTACACATTGATAGAGCCCCTAGGATTCTTGCTTGACCACCAGCAGTATGAGGGCGATCATATAAGTGGGAGCTGGGGGTCTATAAGCATATCCTTAAAAGGTCCCTAGTCGTGAGAGTTTCGAGACAGGGCATCGATTCTCCATAGTAGACTAGTGTATACAGTCGAGACCCCGACGAGGGGCGGTGGCCGGTCTCACAAGCCACTGGTGTCAGTTGGATCACCTAAGATGTATACAGGTGCTCATTGGGTTATGAGTACACCGGACAGGACTCGCCGGGAACATGCTAGTTGGTCATATACCAGACGTCAGATGGCAGTTCCCTGGTGACATGTGTGCAGGTTAGTTCATCGACCTGGGTTCGTCATTTGTCTCGTGTGAGTTCCCACTGTACTTTGATTACTACCCTACCACGGCTCAAAGGAGTCGTGCAAACAGGTTTTAGTTGGGTACAGTCCCGAGCCACATGGAGGCAGTGAGCGTATCTTCAGGGGTTCGTCTCTCCCGGTATTAGGGGTGAGGTCGTGCTGTGTCTAGGAGAGCCATTACACGAAGCCCTCGGCCGAGGCAAGGAGATTTACTGGTAGGTATTCCAGTAGTATCTCAGGGTGTTCTGGGCTACAATCCGACACGATTTGTTCCGCTTTTGGGGGTCTGACTTTTACCAACCCCCTAGGCCCGCCATGCGATGCTCATAGACGAACGGACCGGACTGTACGGATATTGTCACTGACAGGCTCAGTAGGGTTGTCAGGCTGAGTTCACTCACGGACGTCCCTTTTAGTCAATACCTGGTAGCCCGTTACGTATTGGCTTATACCTCTAACGTGCTAGTGGTTAAATCCACAACCAAGGTGTTGACGAGTCTTTAGAGTCCCCCACATTCAGTTACTCAGCTTTCGGGCGAAAGGTTGTAGAGGCCGTATGGAGATATGGCAAGGTCCGATCAGATACGTGCGGTATTGCACGGATCAGGATCGGACAGTTTGTACTATAGGCCGTATGGTAATATGGCAGGGTTCGATCAGATACGTGCAGTATTGCACGGATCAGGATCGAACAGATTTTACTAGCCGGCTTTGGTATAAGCCGGGTCCTAGTATAGTACAGTGTAGACTTTGTCTCATTGCATTTGTATTTCGGTCGAAATACAGATGCGGGTGTGTATGCACAGTATCGGGGTTTTCCTGTAATTTATTACAGGACCAGTTTTCTGGAGTTGCCTGTTTGCTTTCCGTTTCGGCCAATTTCCATTGTTCCGTTCATTGGCCGAAGATTGGTGGAGGAGGGCTTATTTGCATTGTTGCAAATAAGCATTTGTGGAGGGGGTCTTTGCATATTATCATGTCATGATACTTGTCCCATCATTAGACTTCATATCTTCATGATGGCTTGACTTTATGTAACCATCATGGTTGTTGATTTCTTGTTTTGGAGTGAGGGTTATTGTTGTGATCATTTGTTTCTCCATCATTACTCTTTTTCCACCCACCTTCTTGTTTGTTCTCTCTCTCTCTCCAATCACACATGAAAGGGGGGGGGGCGGCCATTCCTTGGAGTGAATGGGATTCATTTTTCATTTTTTGATGTGTGGAGAAAAATATGATACATTCCTTCTTGAGTATGCTCCATTTTTCTCACCTCTCTCCAAGCTCTATTTTCCTTCACCAATGGCAATTCCACAAACCCCAAAAATGAGACTTGCTCACTACATATTCTACAACGAACCTTGGGCACGTCGAGTAGCTGGCTTCGTGCCCGAGTTGCCTCGGCATTGAGGTGGGAGCCCGTAAACGATGTAGGCAACGTGGTGAACTTCCGGCGACGGGGAGGAGACGGACGGAGATCCCGCGAGGAGATCGGAGTGGAGATGAAGACCGGAGGACTTGGATCGTCGGTATATCTCTATTCCCTTTCTTGTAGATAGCTAGGACTAATTAATGGTTCGATCCGGGTTTTAGTGCGCGGCGGTTTGCTAAGTCCGCAAATTTTAAGTTTATCACCGCTTCCGCATTTGGCCGTCGGATTGACGGCCGGGGCGCCGCCGTGCACTTACAGTGGTATCAGAGCCTCGCCATTAAGTTAGTCTAGCTTGGTTTAATGTGTTTGCATTTCCGATCGATCAAAAAGTTCCAAAACCGTGTTTTTCCTATCGACAGTTTTCTGTTGAAAATTTTTGGTCTCGAAAAATTTTTCAGGTTGTAAAATATTGATGTACTGGAAAATCTAAGAGCTCTGTAAAAATTCGATGAAGTGATTCCACTGTGGGAGCGCGGAACAGCCGCACAAACCCCCTTTTCGCCGCTGTTCCGCCGCGCACTATGGAGATCACTGCACCAAATTTCTACAGTGTCTTTGTGGGCTTAAAATTGGGGTTTTGGAACATTAATATTGGGCCCAGAATTTCTTGATCTGCTACAGTATTGTTTGGGGGCCCACTTGTTAAAATTTGATCGATCGGATATTTTAAACACATTATTTCACAGTATTTACATTATATCTGCGACCGTGAATGTCACTCGATCGGTAAATCCGGTCTAACTGCTATAGCCCGGTTAGACGGATTTGCGAACGTGACTTTCACGTTGATGTTCTGTTTTTGCTGTGATGTTGCGGATCGGTCGTGGGGGATAGCCTGGATGCAATGCTAGTACAGTGTGCTGTTGTATTATGTACATTTGTTATTGCGGGGCGAGCGTCCGACATGTGGACTGCCGTCACTGCCTGTTTGTATTATTATTTTGGGGCACGACCTGGTTGCGGTCGATGTACCCGTTGTATGTATATTTTACTTTCTGTACTAGGATTGCCCCGCGGAGGGGTGCACGGATAGCCGGGTTCTGGAGGGCAACAAGCCCGCATCTCATGGCATTGAGACGGAGGGGGCTTCACTCTAGGATTGGCGGGCTATTCGCCGCACTCGTAGGGGGTACAGGTTGACCCAGGAGGGGTGCCCAAGTTACCGGATTCCGTGAAGTGCTGGGTGGTCCATTCACGTTGCTGAAGGGGCTGCCTCGCTTCAGGTTTTGGCGGGTAACTTGCCGCACCCGTAGGGGTCTAGGATTTCATTGCACAGGCTATCCACACGACCAGGGGAACGTCGGGTTTCAGTAGTGGCTCTGTGAAACCCGGGGATCCCAGATATCTGTATTGTTTCTGTGATGCTGTACATTTCTGTGATGTTGCATTTTATTCACGCCTTGAGCGAAATACTATATATTGGTATATATATTAGTAGATGTCGTATATGTTTTGCATCCGCGCTAGTCCAGTCCCCGCTCTGTCGTTAGTAAGCTAACCTAACGGGTAATGACGGGACCCAGTGGCGAATGCGGATGGCATATACGTACATCAGTATATTTTCGTTCTTTTTGGTGTGATCAATTGATGGGACTGCATTGATTCGGATCAATGCAAGTTAAAAACAAACCTAATCTGATGTTGTTGGAACACTTTTCAAAAAGCTGTTATTGCAAGGACGTTCACTTTTGTTTTGCATCGCGGTATTCATTTGGAATATCCTGCTCCTCAGTCGACGAGGCAAGGGCCGAGATCCCTTCACCGGGAGTGACCCCTTGGACAAAAAGTTTGCGTCAGGGCATTAACTTCACTATAGCCGATTACTTTTGCTTTGCATCGCGGTATTCATTTGGAATATCCTGCACCCCATTCTACGGGGAAAGAGCCGAGATCCCTTTACCGGGAGTGACCTCTTTAGCGAAGGTTTTCGTCACTATATTTTTAAAAGCTATCCGTTCCTTCAACGATATCAAGTTCATTACGTTAAAGGTTTTCGCCAGAAACCATTCGTAGCCCTCCGTCGTTTCATATGGGTAGTCAATAGTATTCAAGCTGTGTATGTTGGCCAAAGTCAAGGCACAGTGTTTGGTAGCTGTTGGTTATTCATATGCAGCATAGATAGATGCGTTGGTTTGGGACAGTCGTGCTGCCATTTTGGCCAAAGTCAAGGGTATGTACGGGTGGATTCAAATTAACCTGGAGAATGACGGGCAGAACTTGACATGTGACTTATGATATGTTGGCCAAAGTCAAGGTCATAAGAGCATGGGGCAGAAATCACATCGGGAGTTTCAAAAGAACTGAAACTTGCCAGATATGCGCATACCTTCTGGAGTGTGATACCGTGAGCGGATTCCGTCACGTTGTCATGCGATGATAGTTGGATCCCGATTCCCACTGATAAGTTAGTTTACTCCTCGGGTGATCCCGACTAATTCTTCTTTCAGATTTGGAGGAGAATTTGAGGTACAGTGGGAGGATTCCAGATTAGATAAATTGGTGACCATTCTGATCTAGGTTAGAGTGCACGCTGAGTGTTTCTTTTCTCTCTCTCTTTGGCAGCGACCATTGACCCGACCCTAAGACTATGACTCAGTGACCAAGTTGACCGAACCTTCTTAACACTGGCTTTTGGATTGTCAGAGTTGCAAACCTCATTGCCACTCCTACTTTTACCCTTTTCTCCAGGACACCCCGTTTTACTACGAACGTCCACTTCCATTGGACAAAACCATCGTATGGTTAGATACGAACTCGAAAGAATTTATTCGAGGATGGTTTCAGGTTCTGGGGAAAACGGATAGGATTATTCAGTTGTCTTTTCCTTTTACCCTCTCTCAGGTTGCGAGTACTCCTTGGTTTAGGGGTAGTACACCTGTTACGCAAATTGGATTGTCTTCTTCCAAACCTTAGGCTGGTGCCGACCGGTAGGGAATGAAGAAAACCAATTAGCATAACGATGGTGTGCAGAAGGTATTAAGTTCAGACAAAGCAAGGGATTAGTAAGAGGGCAAAGTAAATTGCAACAGATATTCACGACCAAACCAAATATTTCGTTACCACTCCCACATCACCTTTGTATTTCTCCAGGACACTCCGTATCACTACGAAGATCCACAGTTTATTTGGATACTCCATCGTATGGTTATATACGAACTCGAATGGAACTTGTTCTAGTTCGGGGATGGATTCTGGTTCAGGAGAAATAGGAATAAGGAGAAATTGAAATAGGAATGCGATAACCATTAGGGTATCGTTTGTTCTTGAGGATTGGAGCATTGTTTAGCGTACGGACGAAAGGTATTGACATGCCGTCCAGACGAAGTTAAAGGATTCGAACGATTGTCAGAAACCCATTTTCCCAAGTTTAAAGTATTCGGAAGAACATGCAGGTATTTCTATTGACCCTCTAGAAGAATGAAACCCTAACTCGACATAATGACCATGAGAACGCCCTTGAACCTTAGGGTTTACGGCAGTTCCGCGGTGCCATTAGTGAGGCTTGGGTTTGCCCTTCTACGGCTGGACCATCGATGCTGGGGTATGTACCGGATACTTTTAAACTGTACTTGAGGGTTGAGCTCTCAGGGAATTATGGGATTTTGATGGATCGATCGAAAAGTTTAATGTAGTCCGGATATCAGGTGAAGGGATCAACTATGTGGGAGACTCTAGACATGAGTATTGCCATTGGTAGCGTAGTCAGCACACCTTTGAAGAGACGAGTTCGAAACAGTCGGCATCAGAGGAAAGTGGCACACATTGACGATAGTGTTTACGATTGCGATTTGAATTTCATATTTCCGTTGGTTGGATTTTGGTATTTGAGGATTTTGTTCTACGATTGGTATTTCTTATGTGTACTTTTATTATATTCTATGCATGTTTCATATATCGATTGTATTGATGTTGTTTTGTACATACCCAGTACACTTGATTTGGTTTTAATACATTTTGAGATTTTGATTTGATTTCTTGCATATGGTTAAACATGATTTTGGCATATGCTTCGACCTAGTTTTATGCATTTTCGTACTGTGGTTTCCATTTTGATATTCGGTGTATGATTTCGTGCACCATGTGCACCTGATTAAGATTCTTGAGCATACTTGGTGCACTTGATGCGATTTTGTGCACACCAGATGCACTAAATCGGGGTTTTGTGCAGATTAGATGCACCTGATATTGAGTCGTGCACGCCCGTTGCACTTGACAGATGTTTTTGGTGCACACCTGTTGCACTTAGTTTCGTTTTTGTGTGTATTCGTGGTATCTATATTTGGTTCCGATTTCAGTGCGCACTGGACGCACATGATATATTTTTGATGTGATTGGGATTGATTTCAGTTTGAGTAGTATGTTTTCATAATCATTACTATTTGATTTAGTAACCAGGTGGGACGTGTATGTTAAATAAAAAGATATATATATATATATAGCTATTTCTTTTAAAAAAATAAACATCCGCTACTTATACCGTGACACGTGCATTGCACGGCGATTTTCAAGAGGTGTTTTTGTATGTTTCTTTATTAAGATGTTTAGGCGATTTTACTACGATGCGCACTATATATATATATAAGTTATAGTTTTGATATATATTATGTTGGTTTTCATAATGGGTTTTGATATTTTATCTTTACCATAACTCCGATGATTGCGTTATGCTTCACGGAGTTGATTTTAGTTTTGTATTAATGATTTCAGAGCCCCGACGATTTGAGTGTTTTAGCTGAATGTTTTATTAATTGGAGGGGGAGTTTTAATTTAAATTCGGGGACCGAATTTCTTAAAGGGGGAAGATTGTAACATTTAAAAAATAATTAAATAAATAAAATCGTTTAAGTGATTTTTTTGATTTTCGGTAAAGTAAAACGTATTTTTCGTAGAACTAAACCGTAATTATTTTTCACTATAAATTTAAAAATACCTAATTTAATTATGTTATTACTAGTAAATGGTATTTATTTAGTCACTTATAAATTTTTAGTTTAATTAAATATTTTTCCTAAATTAATTATTTTAAATTTTAACATAAGCTTTATTTCTACACTAAATTAGTGTAAATTACAAATTTGAATGGGTTTAATTTGTAAAAATGAACCATGGCATATTAGAATTTAGTGTGCATCATGAAAAATTTATTTGCAAATTTGTCCATGATTCTAGAATTTTCTTGAGTTGTTTTAGAAAAGAAATAAAAGAAAATTAAATAAAAGGTTGAAAAGACATAAAGATATGATATTTTGGGGGAACTTTCTACATCTTTCTTCACTCTTTTTTTTTCTCTCCCTCACCTCCTAATCTTGGCCGGCCACTTCCCCATGGCAGCCCCCCCACTTTAGCCCCTTGGGTTTTGTTACAAAAAACATCAAAAATTCATTAAAAATTCAATAAAAAATCCACAAAATCCTAATAAATTCCTACCCTCTATTCTTTACTCATCTTTACATGGATTTTGGAGATGGAAAGCATGCATTTTGGAGGCTTATTTTCATGTTTGGATTGCATGTAGTGGAGGTATAAATCTTCTTCTTTTAATTTATTGTTATTAGATATTTCTTTTAAGCATAATTAGATTTTTTAAATTAATTCTATTTACAAGTTTTTAAATTCAAGTTAGGGTTTGTAAAATCATGTTATGGTTTTACTAATTCATTAGGGCTATAATAACTAGTTTAACACTTTAGGAAATGGAAAATCATGCATGGTTGTTATATTGTAAATTGTTATCCAAAATTGTTTAAATTAAACCATTTTTGCAAACTAGATTTCTATATATTATATATATTGGTGAGATAAATTCCAATTAATTTTTGTAACATTAGATTTTTGTTTTAATGAGGGTATTAATTTGGTAGTGGAATGAAAAACTTAGTTTGGTCACTAGTTTCTTTTGATAATTGAAAAATACTAATAAAAATGCTATTTTTGCTAACTAGTTTTTGGAAATTCTTAAATAAATGAGAGTTAAAATCTAATTTATGGTTTTATTATATTACCATCATTATAAATTGTAGTTTGAAAAGTTAATTCATGCAAAATCAAGTTTTGTTGTGGAATTGTGGAATTTTGCTTGTAAGATGTGGAAAATTGATAAAAGTTGCAAACTATGAATTTTGTATTAATACAAATTTGTGTAATAAAAATATAGTAGTGGTTTGTATAATCTAGTTATGCTATTTAATGAATATTATGACCATTAGTTTCTTTTAAACATCATGTTTTGAAGTAAAACGATAAATTGGCATTTTCGGGTTTTACGATATAGGACGATTTGATTGATTTTTAGGGTTTTGATGGACTAAATCATGTTTTATATTATAAGTAATGAGTTTTAAACTACGAGTTATTTGTTGATGTTTATCTCGATCCATCGGAGTTTGTACGCTGATATCGAGCGATATTTGGTTCTTTTGTGTGAACGGGACATAGGTTTTAACCTATGCGCGTTCCGTGCGTCGTTTTGACTTTTGTCCGTGATTCAGCTTACGATACTGTATATGTTTGCGTATTTGTACCCCTCACGTGGACTGCGGGCGATGAAGAAGAGGATGGCGACACCGTCTTCGGCAGACAAGGACCATGTGAGTAGATGTATATCTACGGGGGTAAGTCGGGTGAATGGCGTTTAGCACCCCCGCAACAAAGTATAGGAATAGTACTTATTGACATTAGGAAGCCAGATGTGACCCTAGATTCTTAACGAGTAGGACCCTAGTAATGACCCTAGGCTGGACTAGACTGATTTAGGAAGACCATACCAGAGGATGAATACCTTGGAAGAGATTCGTAGGTTTCAGGTAGATACACACACACGCACACACTGAAACTCGACGTGGTGTATACGTGTATGTGTATATATATAGGACTAGGTGTAGGTATATATATATATATATATATACAACACGTATATAGGATACAATGATGTGATATGATACACGGGAATGAAACAGTATAACTGGGCTTGATGCCGTGATTCTTGGCTATACAGTCGTATTAAAATGTTAGCGGATCATTAGAAAATGAGATATTGAACAGGTATACATAAATTATAATAGGTGGTGATGATATTGAGGTACATGGGACTCTAAAATAGAACCCGGACTGTAACTTGTGACTGATCATAATATGACATATGTATGACTTGATTACGACATCATATAGGTGTGACTTGATGACGATATGATATAAGTGTGACTTAATCACAATATGATACATATGACATGATATTTCTGAGGATAAATTAATGTTGTATATTTATGATGGCAATGATATATGATTGATCTATGCGATTACAGTATAGCACCTTGATCATGACATGTGTTGATGATGATATTATACGAATGATAAGACACTTAGATGATACTTGACCCGTACCCCGATATTGGGATGCCGTACGATGGATTCACCGTACGAGGCATAGATGTGATGATTGATCCGGACTCTTGATTCGAGAAAGTCGTACTACGTACGTGACGCTATTGAGGCTGGATCGCCGACTATTAGAGATATGGATTCAGACCTTAGGTGGACTCTTATTTCTTATTGACTGGTTTCTTAGGTTTAGTTCCTTAGGAGGTTTGATGGACACTAGTTTAGTCTCGAGTCATATAGTTGTAGTTATTCTTATATGTCACAGATGAGTGGTTATTACACTTCTGTCTTTACATTCATACCGTAATCATAATGTGCATGTTCATACATATGTTTCTATAATCAGTATAAAACTCTGCATGTTAGGACACCAGCACCATTACCGATGATGCGCATATTCCACGCACACTTATTTGCCGGCTCACACACATCATCATCGGTAATTGCTATATCACGTACACTTTAGATCATATTATCTTTTATTGATAGAATCAGCTAACAACTAGATCGATATAATATTGTGATTACTCTCTGGTGTTAGTATAGACATGGTATTTATTACTTAGACATTTCATGCATTCGCATTTTCATGTTATCACGCAGTATTATGGGGCATATGTCGACACTTATCATATACTTACTCATGATTTTGGGATTTTGGATTTCTATGAGATTTCTGGATTTTGGGGAAAACCGCAAGAATATATAAAAACTTCTCTCTCTCTCCTCCTCTCTTTTCAAAATATAAGATGCGGTTTTCTCATGATGTATGTGTCGTCCACCATGAGATTTCATGTTTTCTGTTGGATTTCGAGACCAGATTCGAGGAGTGGATGAACCGTCTTGGGTACATGGTGGGCCCGGTATAGTACCTCGGTGCAAGAAGATCGAGTTGTAGACGATGAGCCTGGCAGGGGAAGGCTACCTACCGGTGATGTCTGGAGCGGCGGATATCCGGAGGATACCGACCGTTGTCGTGAGATTTGATGATATGGGCCGATCCGGACTGACGGAGCCCGAGATATTGAGACTATGAGATATTGAGACTTGAGATTTACATGTTTTGTGTCGATGCTTGACACGGATTACCATGGATTTAATCGTTGATATTTCAGATTACTATACACATTTTACCAGGATAAAAGCTAAAGATTTCTTATACAGATATATCTAGATTTCAGGATTGGTTACTTTACATTCATGGTGCATGCATACTCATTCATATGACAAAGTACTATATAAGGCACTGATACGAGCACGGAGTATTTTTATTTTACACGTAGCTTATTATCCTGTCTTACTTGATGACTTGTAGTATATTAGTATATTATTACGACCTAGGATAGCGTCGTGCATTCGATTTCTTTTCGCAGATATCTTCTACTCACGAGTTGGCAACTCACCCCCGTTGTGCCAAATTTTATTACAGGTTCGATGTGCAGATTTCCCTGGCAGCTTGCTGGTACATCATTTCATTCCGGGTGATTTGCACGGTAGGTTGGTTCATTTGTATCTGGACCGCCATTGTACTTTTATTATTTCATTTGTATCTAGAAAGCTCCATCAACAAAACTTGTATTACTTGATAGATTACTGGACCATTTATTTGTTTCGACCTTAGAGTCGCGCTTGTATTATTATGATATCTGGTGGTTTTGTTTTCTTTTAAGTTTTGAGCCTCGCCCTTTGGCGTTGTATATTATTTTGCTTGTTGTGGTTGTTTCCGCCTGTTAGCGTTGAGCTAGCTCCCATTGGGGATGCTTTTTATTGTTTGTGTATATTATACTTGTTGTACCCGTTTGGGGCCAGTTTTTACAGAGGAGACTCTGCCGAAATTTTTGGGAAAATTTGCTGATGCTTTTAAACTTGTTTTCTTCATGTTTTCTTTTACTTTTTCTTCTTTTATATGGTTTAGATTTTTGGGATTCGGCTTACTTAGGTTACGTTGCGCCTCTAGACGTTTCGTAATCTATGTGCCGGTCACGTTCCTTACTTTCGGGTTGTGACACATCCATACTTATCATCATATAGGAGTATACATCGCCCAAGCGATCCATTATAAATATCTTAACATATCTTGTCTCATATCTCGATGTATAACTCGTCAACTATCATAAATATATCATCAACATAGTATCGTTGTCCAATGACCAGCTATAACATCATGACATACCTCGGTCGCGCATTCAACATCTCATGGCATCATGCCCGATCAGATTGACTCATTCCTAAGTATCATATAACATTCTCATCATCCAAGCATATGAATAGACCAATATAAATATGTCCCCAATACGCACAAGGATATCAAAGCATGCGAGTATGTGTATGTGCATGTATACAAATCTTTACCCTAGGATTTCGAGACTAAGAAATCGACTAGAGTCCTCTCATCCATACTTGCTAACACTAACCTCTAATCTCCTAAAGCTTTCTTGCTAAGGCTCATATCACACCCTAACATATAAAAACATATATCATATCCTATTTTTTCTCACAACTTTGCGGAGATGCTATACGCCATCCACCCGACTTCTCCCCGTAGATATAAATCTACTCACCTGCTTCTTGTGTGCCGATGCCGATGTCGCTATCTTCATATTCAACGTCTCGCCATCACGTGGGTACCTACACATATACACAATCGCAAAGACACATTAAAACCACATCGGAAAACCAAAACGACATGCTAAAGGCCTATAGGTTAGAACCTATGGACCACGCTTTCAAAACCACCAACAACCCTCGATATCGTCGTACAAACGTCAAGTGATCGAGGAAAAACACAGATACAAAAATCCAGAATTCAAAAAATGAGAAACGAAACCCCGAATCAAAACAGCAACTCTTGAAAATGGTCCCAGATTTTACCCTAGGTCAAATTAGTCAATTTTGCATATGCCAAGGGTCTAGTTTACAGGAGATAGAGCCATGGAAGAAACCCAAATCAAAATGGTGGGACCTAGGCCATAATTTGCAGCCATCTGGGTCAAATCTGCGGCCAGGTTGGGGAGATAGGTGCTAGGGTTTTGGGTGATGCTTTCTAGGTGCCTGCATATATCACTGTCCTTGCTAAATAATTTTCAGGTCACCCGGGTGTTAGCAGATTTCCAAATACCATCAAAATTTCACAGTTTTTCTGATATTGGGTTTCTAAATTCGTATTCCGGATTTATTCTATGGTTTCATTCCACAATACAATACCTACAGGGATTTAAGGTCACTATTAAGCCTCAATTGCACATTTGGAATCAAATTAAAACCCTAAGCTTAACTTTAAATTTTCAAAGTTCACAATTCATCACTAAATCGGTTCTAAACAAATATGAATGCTAAAGTAAATGAAATACGATATTATTTGTGAAAGTATTATCTCATTTGGCAACTCAAGAATTTTCTTGAGTTGCCCAAGTGTCCAAAATGCAAGCTTTCTTGGTCCAATGTGTAACTAGTGAGCTCATGCATCTTTTTATTAAAATGGGGATGGGGTTTTAATGTGCGATTGAGGGTGTTCTGCAAGGTCAAAGAGGAGGTGGAGGAGGTGCTGCCATAGGGTTACGGGGGAGAGAAAGAGGTGAAGAAAATGAGGGGGAGACAAAAGGGTAAAGCTCTCTCTTGACCCCTCACACTCTCTCACTTGCCCATACTTATTTCTTTATTCATTTCAATTTTCCTTTTTCTTTTCCTTTATTTCCTTCTCTCCTCAATATTAAACCCAAAGCAAATAACCATACACCCAAAAATCATGTAGGAAAAATGTAACAAGTGTTAAAATGACATCTGCAAATCATGTGCACAAAATACGGTTAAAGCCCGATTAGCAATTTTTAATATGCTGCAGAAAAAGCAGATTTGTTGCAATGCGTTGAGGGTGCCGATCGGCTTCAGCCGAGTGCGATGCGCTCGCACTCTTTCACCTCTCCTCCTTCGTGATTAGCACAAAATTAGTGTATAATAAATCGTAAAATTTCATAATTTGCTTAAATCGCATAAAACACCTTCTTTTAAATAATTTCCATAATTTTCCAAAATTTTTCCAATTTATCGGTATTTAATTATACCGCCTTATTATAATATTCAATATTTTATTATTAAATTATAAAAATTCCTAAAAATAATATTTTATTTTTCTAAAATGTTACAGGAACATCTGGGTTGTGATTGTAGCCACAGTTGTATTATTTTCTTTTACTGTTTTATGTTCCTAGGATAGACCGAAGGTGGGGTGACAAACTACCGGGTACTTTGAAGTGCCGAATGACCTACTCACTTTGATGAGGGAGGTTTGTTCACTTCGGGTATTTGGCGGGTAGTTTGCTGCACCCGTAGGGGTCTGGGGTAGGGTTTGGCTATTCATCACGACCGTAGAATCCGTCTTTCATTACAGGCTTAAACGAAACGCGGAATTCCTAGTATATTCAATATGTTCATCTGTGATCTGGAATGCCTATTATTGCATGAGACGAATGGTTATTATATATATATTATATAATATATGTTACTTATGTTTTGCACCCGCACTAGTCCAGCCCCGCTCTGGTGTTAGTAAGTAACCAAACAGTGTTAGACGGGGCCCAGTGGCGAATGCGGATGGCATAAGTGAACATGGTATTTTCGTCTTTTTCTATGATGATAGGTGTAAATGATGGGACTGCATTACATTAATGCAAAGAAAATAAACCAAAGCTGAATCGTTGGAACACTTTTAAAACCACTCGGTTTTTTCAAAACAACAGACTTTTAAATGCAGAGCTTAAACAACTCCTTTTAAAAGCTATCAGGTTCCTTCGATTATATAAAGTTCACTACGTTCACGTTTTCGCCAAAACCATTCGTAGGCCTCCGTCATTTCATATGAATGATCAGTAGTATTCAAGCTATGTTTGTTGACCTTCGCCAAGGCATAGTGATTGGTAGCTGCTGAATATTCATATATAGCATAAATAGATCCGCTGGTTTAGGACAGTCGTTTTACTTTGTTGGCCTTCATCAAGAGTATATACGGGTGGGTTCAAATTAACCTGGACAATGATGGGTAGAACTTGACATGTGACTTATTATTTGTTGGCCTTCGTCAAGGTCATAAGAGCATAGGGCAAAAATCCATATCGGGAGTTTTTAAAGAAACTAAAACTTGCTAGAGCTGCATATCATTTGGAGTGTGATAATTTTGGTAGGATTCCTTCAGGATTACCACACAATGATATTTGGATCCCGATTCTACTGTGAGTATATGCTACTCCTTGGGAGATTTTGTACTTAACGATCAATGCTATAAACCAAGTAGGTGTCTAGAATGGTGTTAGTGGGGCTATGCCTCCAGAGTAAAGAGGTTATTTAATTAAGTAACTTCGCGGAAGCTTCATAAAACCTCTCTCGATGTACCGACACTAGCCTGGTTGAAATGTTAAGCAAGTATTGTATGGTGAGATTAATCCTGACTAATTCTTCTTTTATGGTTTGAGAAAGAATTTGAGAGACAGTGAGAGCCTTCCTGTTTTGATAAATTAAAAACCAATATAAACTTACAAGAGTATCATGCTAAAGTGTTTCTTCTCTTTCTCCTAATTGCAGCGACAAGTTGACCGCGCCTAGGTTACATTTAGCCAATAAATTAACTGGGCCAGACTATATTGAGTAGAAAGGGTTTGTCCAGATATCCATTGCCTGTGACAAGATGGACCACCTCATTTATAGCGTTTTGAAAATCGTTTCGGTGAAATTTCGGAAAATCGGTAAAATAAAGGGGTTTTCTGTAAAAAGTCAAAATGCAAATATCTTATTATAAAAATTAAATATACATATTCTAGCTATGTAATTGCTAGTATTTGGTGTTTGTTGAGCCACTGGTGAAATTTCAAATTTTCGAAAAAAAAATTAATTTATTATTATTTTAAGCCGTCACTAATACATTTAATTAGGGAAAATTACAAATTGGAATGAGTTGAAACAAATTTTGTGCATCATAAAACTTTAAATAAAATTTTATCATGTGGTTTTTGAAACGGAATTGTTTGCCAAAACGGTTTAGAAAATATCGAAGAAAAATGCTTTTCTTCGGTGAAATTAGTGTTAATGGGAATTGGGGTATAACATTTATCATTTTTCCTCACCCATACACCAATAACTCACCCTCTCTCCCTCTCCCCATATGGCCGACCCCACCATGACAGCCCTCCCCCGCTCTCTCTCCAATCACAAAGAAAAGAGAAGAAAAGAAAAGAAAATGATAAAAGAAAATGTGGACTTTGACTTTCCCACTTTCTCCACCTCACTCTCTCTCCTCCCTCACTCATTTCCCCTCCCCATTCTGGCCGAAAACTGAAAATTCCTGCAGTCCCTCCCCTCTTAATTTCCTCACCTCATCTCTCTCCAAAAATCTACAAAAAAATTCCATGAAAAATCAAGCAAACCTCACCGAAATCAAAATCTAACTCCTACCCATTATTCTTTATCCCATCTAGCATGGATCTTGGGGCATAGAAACTAATTTGGGAGGATAAATTGCATGCAAATCTACAAGTCTTGGAGGTATAAATCTTGTCCAAATGGTTAAATTGTTGGTATTTTGCTTAAGCTAAAGTAGTTAAAAGTTGTTTGGGTTTCTAATTTAAAGTGAGGGTTTGTGAAATTCAAGAGAAGGATTTGAATCATGTTAGGGTTGTAATAAATTGATGATGGTTGTGATATGTATTTTAGCATCTTATGATATGCAAATCTAGTCTAGTAGTTGTTTTGTATATTGTCACTTAAAATTGTTAAAATTGGAGTTTTAACAAACTAGGTTTTTGAAAATGGTTAAATAATTGGGTTTAAAAATGTAATTAGTTTTTTCATGACTTCATTAACATTATTAAGTGTAGCTTAATACTTTAGTTCATGAAAATCCAAGCTAAATTGTTGTTTGTGCTTTTTGCTATTAAATTGTTAAAATTTGGGTATATTGTAAACTTAAATTTTGGGATTAATGGAATTTAATGAGATTAAATTATGGAAATTGTTTTTATGACTTATTTAAGATGTTTATTAAGTATTATGGCCATTAGATTGTTTAAACGTCGAGTTTGGTACTAAAATGGGTAATCTGTGCTTGCTAGATTTTCGGAAAAATGGCTTTTAAAGTGAATTTGGGTTTTTTGTGAATTTTTAAGCTATTTTATATTATAATCAGTGTTCGTGAATGCGAAAATGAGTGTGTTTGGATTTTTCACGAGGGTTTGACGTTTGTACGTCGACATCGAGGGTTGGTTTGGCTATTCTTGCATGCGTAGGCAATAGGTTTTGACCTATGCATGATACGCGTGCTGATTTGATTTTCGTATGCCGTTTCGATTTCGAATTTGGTTTTAATGGGATACGATACATTGTGGCATGTAGGTACCCCCATGTGGACTTCGAGACGACAAGCAAGCGCGTGGCGACGTCGGCACCGGCGAGCGAGGACCAGGTGAGTAGATTTATATCTACAGGGAGAAGTCGGGTGGATGGCGTATAGCACCCCCGCAGTCCGTGGTGGTGTATACGGATGCATATACACACCAACAATTATTATATGTTATTTGGGATTTTTAACGATGTTTAGGATGGATATTGGTGTGTTGGATTATTTTAGTGTCGCGAACCCTAGGGTAGTGTTGCACTACACATACACACATACATACTTGCATACATTCCTATTTATATGTGCTCATGGGATTCTTTATAGTTATGTGTTCACATGGGTATGGGACTATGTGTTCACATACGGATTTGAGGATGATACTTGGGATTGAGCTGAGTCAATGAGATTTGTTTGTGGTTGTGATATCGGTGATATGGCAGGATTCGTACTTGAGGTACGTCCTGGTGTTATAGCGGATCTTGGGGCGGCGATACGGGTGAATAGTGTTATAAATAAAATGGTCGACATGTGATCGTTATATGAGGCATGATATGCTAGGATATTGATATTAGGACGTATCGGGCGATGTATACCCCTTGATGATGATTTGTGCTGACGATATCGGTTGGTACGAGATTGTCAATCAGTAGTCAGATCATGAGTATATTGAGGATATTAGTATTTTACTAGACATAGGTCAGTACCCTAGACTATGATCTTGGATAAAGAGAATACCAGAGGAATAGTGTGAGGAATATGATATTGACCCGTACCCAGATTTGGGGATGCCGTACGACGGATTTACGTACGAGCTATATCTTGATGATTGATCCTCACTCTTGACTTGGGATGTCTGATTATAGATATGGTATCGGATATGATATTATTGAGGCGGGATCACCGACTAATATATATACAAGTATGTATATGTATCGACTCAGATGTTAGGCGGTTTCCTTACCTGTAGTCTAGCTTGTAGCTTAGCCCTTTAGTTTAGTTAATTGTTAGATTAGATTCGGTTCCTACCTATTTCAAAGCTTACGAATCGTGCGTATTTTAAAAGACAAGTCAAGGGATTCTAGGGATATTTCAAAAAAAAAACGTATCTTTTCTTAAAAACACCGTAGCCCCTATTTTCAAAACCCCACGATTCGTGTTATTTCAATAGGCACCATTGTAGGACTTATATTAGGATAAAACAGTTAGTTATCGTTCCGTCTAGTATTCATCTTCCGCTCATTATTGTTGTTTGCTCCGCATCACATGCTTATATTATGCTTCATATTCTACTGTTGATATCTTGTGGTTGGGACACCAGCACCATTACCGATGATGCGTATGTACCACGTACACTTACTTGCCGGCTCACACACATCTTCATCGGTAATTGCCATGTCACGTACACCATAGAAAATATTATTGCTTGACATAGCCTGTTAGCTAATAGTTAGACATGATATTAGTGTACTTGCCTTATATGTTAGTTTAGACATTGTAGTTATTACCTGCTACCTCATGCATACTGTTATTCATTGTTATGCCGCATTCAAGGATTCTCATGCATATATTCACTTTTTACGTGCTATTGAGGTTTTGGATTCGGATTCCCATGAGATTTTCTGGATTTGGGGAAAACCGCAAAACATATACAAACTTCTTCTTTCTCTTTTTAAATAAAAAGCTCCGTTTTTCCCATGATGTATGAGTCGTCTACCATGAGTTTGCTGATGGATTTCGAGACCCGATTCTAGGAGTTGGATGAACCGTTTCGGGTACATGGTGGACCCGGTAAGGTACCCCGGGGCAAGAAGCTCGTGGTGATGACGATGAGCCTGGCAGGGGGAGACTACCTACTGGTGATTTTACCCGACGCGTCGGATATCCGGAGGATACCGTCGTGGTCTTGAGATGGATGGTAGGGGCCGGTCTGGACTGACGGCACCTTAGATATTGAGATTGAGACATTGAGATTTCGAGATATTGAGGTACTGAGATTCGATGATACAGGCCAGTCCGGATAGCCGGAGGCTGAGATTTTGAGACATTGAGATTTATGTTTTGTGTCGATGCTAGACACTGTTGATGCTGATTTCATTTATGATACCTCATTTTAAAAATAGAAAGGAAATCACACTAAATTATGAAAACAGTTTCTTCATTTACATGTATTCTGTTTTCATGCATTCATATCTCATTCATTTGATATATTGCTACCTGAGGCACTGACACGAGCACTTGGTATTACCGTTGCTTAGAGGTATACCCTAGCCATTGATATAGACTGCATGTTATATATATTTTAAGGATGTATTATGATCTTTGACCTAGGTTGCGTTATTTATGCGATTTCTGTGCGTAGATGTTTTTCTATTCACGAGTTGGCAACTCACCCCCGTTGTGCCCCAGTTTCTTGCAGGTTTGCCGTACAGGTTTCATTACGGCTTGCGGGCATAGTTTCCTTCGGGTGATTTGCTAGTAGGTGGGTTTTCTTGTATCGTACCCCCCATTATATAACTTGTATATTATTACTCTGTTGTATCTAGAAGTTCCATCAACCAAACATGTATTTATTTAAGAGATAGAGACCGGTGATGTTATTCTTTCGACATTAGAGTCGCGCGTTTTATTTCTGTGGTTTTCTTGTGGTTTTGAGTTTTGATCCTCGCCGTTGGCGTTGTATATTATATTGCTTGTGTGGTTGTGACCGTCGATTGACGAAGAGCTAGCTCCCGCTTGGGGATGCCTTTTATTGATTTCGTATACTATTCATGTTGTATCCCGTTTGGTGGCCAGTATTTACAAAGGAGACTCTGCCGAAATTTTCAGTAAATTTTTGATGTTTTTAAAAACCGCATAATTCGGCTTATGCTATTGAAACTACTTGTTTTAAATTGGTTTTCCTTCACTCTACTACTTTTCTTGGTTTGGTTTTCTGGGTCCTCGGTTTACTTAGATTACGTACGCCTCGAGACGTTCGTAGTTTAAGTGCCGGTCATGTTCCGTACTTTCGTGACGTGAGAAAGTTGGTATCAGAGCGTTAGGTTTTACCTTCGGAGCGTAGGATGACCCTTGGTTGATGGAATAGGTGACTAAAGTAGGGTGACGTACCGTTGGTATGTTCCGCGGCATACTTACGACACGCCACTCCACTTAAGGAGCCTTAGGATGTACATTTCTTTGTTCAGTTTCATATTCATTCCTTATCTAGCTTCATCGGTACTGGTTATGGTTTTGCTGCCACGATTGCGGGCAGGGAGAGCTACGGCCAGAGTTGCGGTCAGCATGAGCTCGTCACGAACGAGGACTGACCGGGGCATGATTCCGGCGACATACGATTGCAGAGATGTATCTTGATTGTGTTTTGCGCCACGAGCGTTGGATGGATCGCTGCATGAGATTACTTGGACGTGCCGATCAGCACTAGAGGATCGAGCCACTGACAGAGGCCAGCCAGATTTTGATGACCGTTGGTGTATTGCTTACTCATGATGATTGAGGCACTGTTCAGCGTGCCGACGAGTGGGCCAGTTGCTGCTGCGAGTGACGAGATATCGCCCCATACGTTGGAACTATTGCGGGACGAGTTGTACTAATAGATGCTAGAAGGTCTCTAGTCACCCGATGATGAATGACTAGGACAGGTGGTTCGTTCGCCTACCCCGATGCGAGGTCATCAGATAGATTGATTCCAGCTAGAGACGACTTCACGCGGAGACATTGAGAGTCGACAGAGACGATCGAATGTCAGAAACCTATTATTCTAAGTTTAAAGTAGTCGGAAAGACATGCAGGCAATTCTATGGTCCCTCTAGAAGAATGAAACCCTAACTCGACTTAATGACCGTGTGAAAGCCTTGGAACCTTCGGGTTTGCGGCAGTTCTGCGGTGCCATTAGTGAGGCTTGGGTTTGCCCTTCTACGGCTGGACCACCGATGCTGTGGTATGTACTCGATACTATTAAACTGTGCCCAAGATGTTGAGCTCTTGGGGGATTATGAGGTTTTGACGACTCGATCGGATGGCTCGACTTAATTCGGATGCTAGGTGGTGAGATGCATTCTTGGTAGACTCCAGATACGAGGATAGTCATTGGAGCTCAGTCAATGCAGCCACGACGAGACGGGTCCGAAGCAGACGACATTAGAGAAAAGTGAAGTAGGAGGTTCGTACCAGATCTAGATGAGATGACGTTCCACTCCGCCGACATCAGAGATGCGATGCGCATGCCGAGGCATGGTACTTGGATTTACCTTCCAGAAGGAGTCGCGATGAGTATGCAGTCGTTCCAGAGCAAGATGCAGAAATAGGAAAGGACGATGACTTCCGGACAGTTGGCAGAGACGAGACATGGAAGAGACCGTGAGCAGGATTCCTTCCAGGACACTGCTGCAATGATACTTGCACCCAGGATCAGATGTGTCACGTACATCCAGTGATATGCTGTCTTACGAGTAGTCACGATGATTGACCGAGAGATGACCAGAGAAGTGCCAGAACGGGATCATCCCCGTTAGCACACCTGACAGGGCCGATGAGCCGATGGACCGAGAGATTGGTAATTCACAGTGAAGACCTTGACCCAGGAGTGGTTATTGTTATGCACACCAGCAGGCCAGAGTTCATGATCATCGACGAGACGCCCCACTAGTGACCGTGACAGTTGGCCCGAGATTCTTAGAGGATGCACTTGAGCGGTACTGTTCCGCCATTATTGATTTCGATGTTTTGGGTGATTTATTCGTATGATTTGATTTTGATGATTGAGGATTTACGATCTTTGCACAGTGTTGCACTTGATATCATTTTCGTGCTTTGGTTTCACATGTTTGTGATTTTACGGTTTTAGACATTTGAGTTGATTTTGTGCGTATGCACGCACACGATTTGGTTCCTGCACTCTGTATAGTTTATATATGCTTGCAGTGCAGTGATACGTCTTTTGTGCACTTAGATGCACTGGACTTCGATTTCGATTGTGATGTTCGATATTTGTTTTGTGCACCTTGTGCACTTGATTGGATTTTGCGCATGTTCGGTGCTTGATATTGGATTTCATGATTTCGTGCATGATGGATGCACCTGATTTGGGGGTTTTCGCGCATGTTGGGCGCATGTTATGAGATACGATTTTGGTGCACACTAGATGCACTAAATTAAGATTCTTCGTGCGTGTCAGACGCACCTGTCCTTGCTGTCAGCCACACACGTTGCCTATGACAGATGTTTTGTGCATAACCGATGCACTTAGATGTTGTTTCTGTGCACTTGTATGGCATGTATATGGATTTTGATTTCCGTGCGCACCAGACGCACGTAGTATTCATACGTGTATTTTGGGATTGATTTAACCTATAGAGCAGTACGTTTTTATGATATTTGCTATGTTTTTTCGTACTGGGCAGGACTAGCCAGAGGACAGTACCTGAATATATTTGGCATTCATTTCCTTCAGATATTTACATATATAGATTCGATATTTGCATGTATAGTTTCGAGTTATATCATATTGGTTTTTCTTTGGATTTGGCATTGATGTCTTCCCCATGACTCCGATGATTGCGGGATGCATGACGGAGTTTTGATTTGAGTTATATGCTCATTTTTGATGCGCATGCGCTGCGCTACGATTTGTTTTATGTATTTACAATTTCGTAGCCCCGACGACTTGATGGTTTTGCTTTAGATGTTTTAGTATTTGGAGGGAGTTTTACTTTAAATTCGGGGACCGAATTTTTTTAAGGGGGGAAGACTGTAGCGTTTTGAAAATCGTTTCGGTGAAATTTCGGAAAATCGGTAAAATAAGGGGGTTTTCTGTAAAAAGTCAAAATGCAAATATCTTATTATAAATATTAAATATACATATTCTAGCTATATAATTGCTAGTATTTGGTATTTTTTGAGCCACTGGTGAAATTTCTAATTTTCTAAAAAAAAAATTATTTTATTATTATTTTAAGCCGTCACTAATACATTTAATTAGGGAAAATTACAAATTGGAATGAGTTGAAACAAATTTTGTGCATCATAAAACTTTAAATAAAATTTTATCATGTGGTTTTTGAAATGAAATCGTTTGCCAAAACGGTTTAGAAAATATCGAAGAAAAAGGCTTTTTTTCGGTAAAATTAGTATTAATGGGAATTGGGGTATAACATTTATCATTTTTCCTCACCCATACACCCATAACTCACCCTCTCTCCCTCTCCCCATGTGGCCGACCCCACCATGACAGCCCTCCCCCTCTCTCTCTCCAATCACAAAGAAAGGAGAAGAAAAGAAAAGAAAATGATAAAAGAAAAGAAAATGATAAAAGAAAATGTGGACTTTGACTTTCCCACTTTCTCCACCTCACTCTCTCTCCTCCCTCACTCATTTCCCCTCCCCATTCTGGCCGAAAACTGCAAATTCCTGCAGCCCCTCCCCTCTTAATTTCCTCACCTTATCTCTCTCCAAAAATCTACAAAAAAATTCCATGAAAAATCAAGCAAACCTCACCGAAATCAAAATCTAACTCCTACCCATTATTCTTTATCCCATCTAGCATGGATCTTGGGGCATAGAAGCTAATTTGGGAGGCTAAATTGCTTGTAGATCTACAAGTCTTGGAGGTATAAATCTTGTCCAAATGGTTAAGTTGTTGGTATTTTGCTTAAGCTAAAATAGTTAAAAGTTGTTTGGGTTTCTAATTTAAAGTTAGGGTTTGTGAAATTCAAGAGATGGATTTGAATCATGTTAGGGTTGTGATAAATTGATGATGGTTGTGATATGTATTTTAGCATCTTATGATATGCAAATCTAGTATAGTAGTTGTTTTGTATATTGTCACTTAAAATTGTTAAAATTGGAGTTTTAACAAACTAGGTTTTTGTAAATGGTTAAATAATTGGGTTTAAAAATGTAATTAGGTTTTTCATGACTTCATTAGCATTATTAAGTGTAGCTTAATACTTTAGTTCACGAAAATCCAAGCTAAATTGTTGCTTGTGCTTTTTTCTATTAAATTGTTAAAATTTGGGTATATTGTAAACTAGAATTTTGGGATTAATGGAATTTAATGAGATTAAATTATGGAAATTGTTTTTAGGACTTATTTAAGATGTTTAATAAGTATTATGGCCATTAGATTGTTTAAACGTCGAGTTTGGTACTAAAATGGGTAATTTGTGCATGCTAGATTTTCGGAAAAAGGCTTTTAAAGTAAATTTGGGTTTTTTGTGAATTTTTAAGCTATTTTATATTATAATTAGTGTTCGTGAATGCGCAAATGAGTGTGTTTGGATTTTTCACGAGGGTTGGTTTGGCTATTCTTGCATGCGTAGGCGATAGGTTTTGACCTATGCATGATACGCGTGCCGATTTGATTTTCGTATGCCGTTTCGATTTCGAATTTGGTTTTAATGCGATACGATACATTGTGGCATGTAGGTACCCCCATGTAGACTTCGCGACGACAAGCAAGCGCGTGGCGACGTCGGCACCGGCGAGCGAGGACCAGGTGAGTAGATTTATATCTACGGGGAGAAGTCGGGTGGATGGCGTATAGCACCCCCGCAGTCCGTGGTGGTGTATACGGTTGCGTATATACACCAACAATTATTATATGTTATTTGGGATTAATAACGATGTTTGGGATGGATATTGGTGTGTTGGATTATTTTAGTGTCGCGAACCACAGGGTAGTGTTGCACTACACATACACACATACATACTTGCATACATTCCTATTTATATATGCTCATGGGATTCTTTATAGTTATGTGTTCACATGGGTATGGGACTATGTGTTCACATACGGATTTGAGGATGATACTTGGGATTGAGCTGAGTCGATGAGATTTGTTTGTGGTTGTGATATCGGTGATATGGCAGGATTAGTACTTGAGGTACGTCCTGGTGTTATAGCGGATCTTGGGGCGGCGATACGGGTGAATAGTGTTATAAATAAAATGGTCGACATGTAATCGTGATATGAGGCATGATATGCTTGGATATTGATATTAGGCCTTATCGGGCGATGTATACCCCTTGATGATGATTTGTGCTGACGATATCGGTTGGTACGAGATTGTCGATCAGTAGTCAGATCATAAGTATATTGAGGATATTAGAATTGTACTAGACATAGGTCAGTACTCTAGAGTATGATCTTGGATAAAGAGAATACCAGGAATAGTGTGAGGAATATGATATTGACCCGTACCCAGATTTGGGGATGCCGTACGACGGATTTACGTACGAGCTATATCTTGATGATTGATCCGCACTCTTGACTTGGGATGTCTGATTATAGATATGGTATCGGATATGATATTATTGAGGCGGGATCACCGACTAATATATATACAGGTATGTATATGTATCGACTCAGATGTTAGGTGGTTTCCTTACCTGTAGTCTAGCTTGTAGCTTAGCCCTTTAGTTTAGTTAGTTGTTAGATTAGATTCGGTTCCTACTTATTTCAAAGCTTACAAATCATGCGTATTTTAAAAGACAAGTCAAGGGATTCTACGGATATTTCAAAAAAAAACGTATCTTTTCTTAAAAACACCGTAGCCCCTATTTTCAAAACCCCACGATTCGTGTTATTTCAAAAGGCACTATTGTAGGACTTATATTAGGTTAAAACAGATTAGTTATCGTTGCGTCTAGTATTCATCTCCCGCTCATTATTGTTGTTTGCTCCGCATCACATGCTTATATTATGCTTCATATTCTACTGTTGATATCTTGTGGTTAGGACAACAGCACCATTACCGATGATGCGTATGTACCACGTACACTTACTTGCCGGCTCACACACATCTTCATCGGTAATTGCCATGTCACGTACACCTTAGAAAATATTATTGCTTGACATGGCCTGTTAGCTAATAGTTAGACATGATATTAGTGTACTTGCCTTATATGTTAGTTTAGACATTGTAGTTATTACCTGCTATCTCATGCATACTGTTATTCATTGTTATGCCACATTCATGGATTCTCATGCATATATTCACTTTTTACGTGCTATTGAGGTTTTGGATTTGGATTTCCATGAGATTTTCTGGATTTGGGGAAAACCGCAAAACATATAAAAACTTCTTCTTTCTCTTTTTAAATAAAAAGCGCGGTTTTTCCCATGATGTATGAGTCGTCCACCATGAGTTTGCTGATGGATTTCGAGACCGGATTCGAGGAGTTGGATGAACCGTTTCGGGTACATGGTGGACCCGGTAAGGTACCCCGGGGCAAGAAGCTCGTGGTGATGGCGATGAGCCTGGCAGGGGGAGACTACCTACCGGTGATTTTACCCGACACGTCGGATATCCGGAGGATACCGTCGTGGTCTTGAGATGGATGGTAGAGGCCGGTCTGGACTGACGGCGCCCTAGATATTGAAATTGAGACATTGAGATTTCGAGATATTGAGGTACTGAGATTCGATGATACAGGCCAGTCCGGATAGCCGGACCCTGAGATTTTGAGACATTGAGATTTATATTTTGTGTCGATGCTAGACACTGTTGATGCTAATTTCATTATGATACCGCATTTTAAAAATACAAGGGAAATCGCACTAAATTATGAAAACAGTTTCTTCATTTACATGTATTCTATTTTCATGCATTCATATCTCATTCATATGATATATTGCTACCTGAGGCACTGACACGAGCACTTGGTATTACCGTTGCTTAGATGTATACCCTAGCCATTGATATAGACTGCATGTTATATATATTTTAAGGATATATTATGATCTTTGACCTAGGTTGCGTTATTTATGCGATTTCTGTGCGTAGATGTTTTTCTATTCACGAGTTGGCAACTCACCCCCGTTGTGCTCCAGTTTCTTGCAGGTTTGCCGTACAGGTTTCATTGCGGCTTGCGGGCATAGTTTCCTTCGGGTGATTTGCTAGTAGGTGGGTTTACATGTATCGTACCCCCCATTATATAACTTGTATATTATTACTCTGTTGTATCTAGAAGTTCCATCAACCAAAAATGTATTTATTTCAGAGATAGAGACCAGTGATGTTATTCTTTCGACCTTAGAGTCGCGCGTTTTATTTCTGTGGTTTTCTTGTGGTTTTGAGTTTTGATCCTCGCCGTTGGCGTTGTATATTATATTGCTTGTGTGGTTGTGACCGTCGATTGACGAAGAGCTAGCTCCTGCTTGGGGATGCCTTTTATTGATTTCGTATACTGTTCATGTTGTATCCCGTTTGGGGGCCAGTATTTACAAAGGAGACTCTGGCGAAATTTTCAGTAAATTTTTGATGTTTTTAAAAACCGCATAATTCGGCTTATGCTATTGAAACTACTTGTTTTAAATTGGTTTTCCTTCACTCTACTACTTTTCTTGGTTTGGTTTTCTGGGTCCTCGGTTTACTTAGATTACGTACGCCTCGAGACGTTCGTAGTTTAAGTGCCGGTCATGTTCCGTACTTTCGGGACGTGACATCATTACTACTCAACCCCTCACCGTCCCAGGACCAGTTTCCACCGTCATGGATAAAGATATCCGTAAAACAAGGGAAAAGGACAGTACGAATGCCAAGTGGCTCGTGTTGGCCTCAGTAGATGGTGAAAACCAGAGCTAGCATGAGAAGATGGATTTAGCTACCATCTTCCTCTATAACAAAGATTAATATGGAGAGCAATCTCGTATCGCAAGATATGAGACCTCGAAGGAATTGCTTCAAGCGAGATTGGCTATCGGGTCATCTGTAGGGGACAACGTCCTTATAATGACTTGTTATATTGATAAGCTCACGGACCTGGAGACCACGTTGGAGAACCAGTCATATACTGACTTGATTTTACAGTCCCTACTTTCTACATACACCCTGAAGGAAACCAGGGAGACACCCACTCTGCTTAATGGGGAATCGTCCTTTTCTGCATCCAAGGGGAAAGAAAAGAGTGAGAAGAAGAAGACCTCCATAAAGCCGATATGCGGTATCAGTGAAGTAGAGGGACAGGGAAGGGCAAAAGTTTTGGGGCTGACAATAGCGATTGAGGGATGTTCCTATTGTCATGGGAAAGGGCATTGGCAGAGGGATTGCAAGGCTTTGAAAGCCAGAATCCAGGATCCGAAGCATGTTGTGGCTTTGACTTCGGGTGTGTTTGTAATTGAAAACTGTATGTCAATTAACTCTATTTCTTGGGTACTAGATATTGGATCAGGATCTCATATCTGTAATACATTACAGGCTTTGAGAAATAGTAGAATTATCGGGGTAGGTGATATGACTCTTAAGCTTGCTAACGGAATGAGCATGGACACTAAATCCGTAGGGGAATATCACTTAGGATTGACAAGTGGGCAATTGATGATTCCACGTAACTGTTTGTATGTACCTAGTCTAGCTTGTAATATCATATCTGTATTCTTACTTTCTAAGGAAGGATATGATTTTACATTTGTAAGCGATGTGGTCCAGATCCACCTAAATCAAGCTTTGATTGGGTCAGGTACATTAGATAACGGAATATACGTATTAAATCAAGCTCAGGTTTTCGGTGTCCAGAACACACTTAAAAGAAAGTCTCCGGAACTAAATCAGGCTTTCTTATGGCATTGCAGACTGGGTCATATCAATGAAACACGATTGATGAAGTTACATAGAGAGGGATATTTGGATCCGTTCGAATATCAGTCTTATGCAACTTATCAATCTTATCTCATGGGAAAGATGACAAAGACTCCATTCACTGGACATGGAGTAAGAGCGAACTCGATCTTGGGACTCATACACAGCGATGTGTGTAGTCCAATGTCTACACATGCGCGAAGTGGTTATTCCTACTTTATTACTTTTACAGATGATTTCTCTAGGTATGGACATATCTTCTTGATGAATCATAAATCCGAGGCCTTTGAGAAATTCTAAGAATATGAGAATGAAGTGGAAAAACAAACAGGCAAAAGTATCAAGACACTGAGATCTGATCGAGGTGGCGAATACTTGAGTGCCGAGTTCCTAGATTATCTAAAAGAGAATGGTATTCTCTCTCAACTTACTTCTCCATACACACCTCAACACAACGGTGTATCGGAAAGGCGGAATCAAACCGTATTGGATATGGTTTGTTCCATGATGAGTAACTCTGAGTTGTCGCGATCCTTCTGGGGATATGCACTAGAATCAGCTGCATATCTTATGAATATGGTTCCTACCAAGACTGTGCCTACCACACCATATCAGATGTGGAGTGGGAAGAAACCTTATCTTAAGTACCTTAAGACATAGGGATGTCCAAATTGTGTAAAAAAAGCCACATGCGGACAAGCTCGAGGCTCGCTCAGTACCGTGTAAGTTTGTGGGATACCCAAAGAACTCCAGGGGTATTATTTCTATTGCGCAGAGGAACATAATGTCTTTGTTTCTCGTCATGCACACTTCTTGGAATCTGAATTTTTAGAAAATCAGAAAAGTGGGAGCGCAATAGAACTGGAAGAAATTCTAGAACCATAAGCTATTACTGAAAGCTTGATAGAACCGGAGGTTTTAGAAGAACCGTACATCCCCGCACCACTCCGCAAGACTAGTTGGTTGTCTCATTCGCCCGAGAGATACTATGGTTTTCTCATAGACGAGAATCGAGTGGATTACATCATCGGCGATGATGACCCAACTAGCTTCCAGCAAGCCATTCATAGCAGAGACTCGGTAAAATGGCTAGATGCAATGCGGGCCGAAATGGAGTCCATGTACGCCAACAAAGTATGGACTTTGGACATTGCTCTAAAAGGGGTAAAATCCGTAGGCTGCAAATGGATCTTCAGAAAGAAGATTGGTGTAGATGGACAGGTTGAGACCTATAAGGCTAGACTTGTTGTAAAAAGTTTTTGTCAAAGACCTGGTTTGGATTATGATGAAACATTTTCTCCAGTGGCTATGATCAAATCCATTCGGATCCTTCTTGCCATTGCTGCCTTCCACGATTATGAGATCTGGCAGATGGACGTAAAGACGGCTTTTCTAAATGGAAATTTGGAAGAGTGCATCTATATGGATCAGCCAGATGGTTTCATTCAGAGTGGGAGCAGCGGAAAAGTGTGAAAGTTTCTTAAGTCCATTTTTGGACTAAAGCAGGCATCGCAGAGTTGGAACATCTGATTTGATGATACAATCAAATAATTCGACTTTATCAAAAATCCAGATGAACCATGCATAAATAGTAAGATTGTAGGGAGATCTGTGGCATTCCTCGTCTTGTACGTGGATGAATTCTCTTATTAGGAAATGACATTCTTATGCTACAATCAGTCAAAGAATTCTTATCACAGAGGTTCTCCATAAAAGACTTGGGTGATGCCTCCTACATTCTGAGGATCCAGATCTATCGTGATAGATCTAAGAGGATGTTGGGACTTTCGCAGTTCAGGTACATCGACACCATACTGAAAAGATTCGATATGGAAGATTCAAAGCGCAATAATCTACCGGCTTGTCACGGAATCACCCTCTCCAAAGAGATGTCTCCCAAGCCTGATTTGAATAGGGATTGCATGACATCTATACCGTTCGCAACTGTTGTAGGCTCTATAATGTATACGATGCTGTGTACCAGACCAGATGTTGCTTACGCACTAAGCGTGGTAAGCCGGTATCAATCAAACTCAGGGGAGAAGCACTGGATAGCAGTAAAGAACATTCTCAAGTACCTGAGAAGGACTAAGGAGATTTTCTTGGAGTATGGTGGAAAAGACCTCCAGATCGAGGCATTTGCTGACTCCGGCTTCCAGAGTGACAAGGATGACTCCAAGTCCATGTCGGGTTATGTCTTTACCTTTAATGGAGGGACGGTCTGTTGGAAGAGCTCTAAACAGGACACCATTGCTGACTCGTCGATAGAAGTGGAGTACATAGCTGCTTGTGATGCCGTGAAGAAAGCAGTCTGGATGATGAGTTCCTACAAGAAATTCATGTGGTTCCATCCATTGTAAATCCAATACCTCTGTATTGTGACAACAACGGCGCTATAGCCTTAGCGAAGGAACCCAGGTCCTATGAAAAGTCCAAACACATTTTGAGGCGTTACCACCTGATCAGGGAGATCGTTGATCGCCGGGAGATCGAGATGAGGAGAGTCGATACGGTGAATAATACTGCAGATCCACTCACGAAGGCCATCCCTCAGACACAATTCGAGAGGCGAATCGAGATGATAGGTTTGCAATATGACAATACATGGCCCAAGTGCAAGTGGAAGATTGTTAGTGATATATACGCTAGAGGCTATTATTGTATCATATTGGTTTGTATATTACTAAATGGAAGCTTGGGATATTCACAGTTGTATTGACAATCTTGCTCAAAATGGTAGTATGCTACTTGGTTTGTTTCTACCTCAATATGTGCATGTGTTTCTTTTAGAATATCGCGTATACATATTGGTAGAGCCCTTAGGATCTTTGCTTGATTACCAGTGTTGTGATGGCAGTCACACTTATAGGGGCTGGGTAGTCTACAAGCGCATCCTTATAAAGGTCCCTAGTCGTAGGATTATCGAGACAGGGCATCGATACTCCGGAGTAGACTAGTGTATACGCTTCTCATCCTAGCAGAGGAGATAGCCTGTCCCACAGCCATTAGTATGTCGTACTGGAGATAGCATGCAAGTGCTCATTAAGTTATGAGTACACTGGACATGACTCGTCGGGAACTGCTGGTGGGTTTCATACCTATCGTCGGGTAGAAGATTCCAGGTGACATGAGTACAACTTAGTCCGTCAAATTGACACTGCTACTTCGCCTCGAGTGTGTTCCCACTGTACTTTTATTACTATCTACCACGGCTCAAAGGAGTCATGCAAACAGGTAGTAGTTGGGTGCAGTCCTGAAGAACTTAGAGGCAATGGCGGTTAGATAGGATTCGTCTCTCCCGGTATTGGGGATTGATATCGCGCTATGTTTGGAGAGCCATTACACAAAGTCCCTGGCCAGGGCAAGCGAGATTTACTGGTAGATATTCCAGTAGTTTCTTAGGGTGTTTTAGGATACACTCCGGCATGATTTATTGCGCTATTAGGGGTCTGATGTTTACCGCCCCCTAGGCCCGATATGCGATACTCTTAGACGAACAGACCGGACTGTATGGAGATTGTGACATACAGGCTCAGTAGGAGTTCGATGAGTTTGCTCATCGGCCTTCTCATCGACAGATACCTGGGTATCTGTTACGTGCAGCTAGTACCGCTTGCGGCTTATGGTTAAACCCACTGCCGGCGTACTGTCAAGTCTTTAGAGTCCCATACAGAGGGTTTCCCTACATAGAGCGAAAGATGTAGAGGCCGTATGGTTTTACGGCAGGGCTTCGATCACGTATGTGCACTTGTGCGCGTATGATGTTCTGGTGGACAATACTATAGGGCTTTAGTTTAAGACGGATCCTAGTATTGTATTGATAAAGTTATTTCGTCTCTTTGTATTCGTATTCTTCGGAATGCGGATGCGGGTATGTATATATGGATAAGGGGCATTCTCGTAATTATTCGGGAAAACTTCTAGATGTGGACACCTAATTAGGGTTTGATTTCTTCATTGAATTAAACTTAATTGGGTGGAGGAATAAGGTAGAGCTTTATACGGAATCTAGCTTGGCTACTTGGTGACTCATGGCACTCACCATGAGATATTTTGTGAAGCTCATGAGATATTTGTGTAAGATATTATATCTCCTCAATTATCATATATGCTTCATTCTTTATGAAAAGGCAACCATCTCTTTTAGAAGCATACACACACTACTCTCACTTCCTCAAGCTTTCTTCCACTTCTTCCTCATAACCCTATACCTCTTATGAGTTAAGAAACCTAGGGTTCTAAGAGACAAACTAATCCATCTTCACTCTCTACATCACCTAGGCCATCTATTTTAGCGAGTTAGTTGCCCTAGTTACCTCGGATTTGAGGTTGGAGCTCCGACTATAGACTCTCGGGTGGATCGTCTTTAAATCAAGGAGGCCGGCGAGGTTGCCCGATCCAAATGATCCTTGGAGCTTGTGATGACAAGGAGGAGGACAACGACTAGAAGACCTGAAGGACTTAGTTTCATGAGGTATAACTTTCATCCGAGTAGTTAAACCTCACACAGTATTTTGTTAGCTAGGGTTTAGCATCGATCCTGGAGTTCAAGTCCGTGTTGCGAGCTTTGAAAAATCATTTTTTGAAACTTCCGCCTCCCCAAGGACACGCGGGGTGCGCGACATGGACTTACACAGACTAACCTGTACCAGTGTCACCAGAGAACTGCTATCAGACGATAGGTATAGTACCAGCCAGGAGTTCTCGGCGAGTCCTGTTCGGTGTACCCATTCTCTAATGAGCGCCTGTGTTACAATCTTTGATGTCAAACACCAATAGATATGGGATCGACCATCTCCCCATATAGGTTCAAGAAACGTACACACTAGTCTACTCTGGAATATTGATGCCATGTCTCGATATTCTCTCAACTAGGAACAATTGAAGGATGTGCTTGTGGACTATCCAGGTCCCAGTTGTATGATCCTCATCATAGTCCTGATAGTCAAGCCTACATCCTAAAGGCTTTATCAACATGTATATGAGAGAAAGTATAGTAATACTAGTGAACATGTTAAGATAAATGCAACCAGATAGCATACTATCATGTCGAGCAAGAAAGTCCTCTATATATATGTCCAAGCATCCACTATATCATAAAATAATGGCCTTTAGGGCATACATATTACTAACAGTTAGAACCTCCTTGTAGTAGTTTTAGCTAGTTATGGTTTCCAAAAGATCCTTGGTTGTTTGGTCAATGTTGCAAAGTCTTGAAAAAAATTATTTTTTGTGTATTCCGCCTCCCCGCGGACCCGCGGGGTGTGCGACATCGACTTATAATAGGTACATGTTAGTCTTTAGACCTGACATCGTCATTCGTCTCAAGTGTGTTTCCACTGTACTTAGATTATTACCTTACCACGGCTTTAAAGAGTCATGCAAACATGTTTCAGTTGGGTACAGTCTCGAAGAACTTAGGGGCAGTGAGCGATAGAAGGGATTCATCTCTCTCGGTATAGGGAGTCGATGTCGCGCTGTGTTCGATTGGTCATCACCATAATTCCTTGGCCAAGGAAGTTGAGATTTACCGATTGTGAGATCAGTAGTTTCTCGGGGTAGTTTTAGGCCACATCTACATGACTTATTAGGTTATTGGCGGTCTAACGTTTTCCACGCCCTAAACCCAGTATGCAATACTCTCAGACGAAGAGACCGAACTGTATGGAGATTGTCACTTTCAAGCTCGGTAGGTATACAAACAAGTTTTCTTGTCAACTTTCCTTTCGATCAATACCTGGACAGCCGTTATGTATAGCTAGTGCCGCTGACGTGCTTGTGGTTAAACCCAATGCTCGTGTATTGTCGAGTCTTTAGAGTCCCATACAGAGTTTTCCCAGCGTAGGAGAAATGATACTGTGTACGTATTTAGGTTCGATTAAATACGTGTTTTTGTACACGTACTTTTAATCGGACATTTTATTAAAACTAGTCGGTTTGAAAAATAACCAGATTATCACATTTGGATGAAATGTGAGCTAGTATTATATATATCTCTTTTTAGTATTTCTATCTTCAGTATTTGTATTTTGACAGAATACAGTATTTATACGAATACGTGTATTTGTATAAATATGTATATTTGTGTCTTAATATAACTACGGTTATTCGTATCTTGATACGAATACGTTTATTCATATCTTGATATGAATGCGGTTATTCGTATCTGAAAGTGTACGCTAGCACCAGAGTAGGGTTAAAACGGGCATCACACATGCAATTTAGAAATTTTAGAGGTGCTAATGAACACTTACCCAGATCTAACTAGAATATTAGAGTTAACTATGATGATATCACAAAAATTAGCTAACAGAAGAATTCTACAACCTTTGTAGACCGTGTCCTTCTCTTCTAAAGCTCCGGATTGTAGTCCATGCAACTCCACTAGGCTCCACTTCAAGGTTGAACGAACTTCCTCCGATGACCATTGTGCCGAAGATGATCCACCCGAAGTCCGCCAATCTAAGCAACCTCTTCACTAAACTCATTAGTGAAGGAAACACACCACACCAAAGTGCTTATCTAATATGGGATAGTGAAGTAAGGGTGTTGTATGCTCACTAGGGATCTCAAGCTCTATGGTTCACATCACATGTGAGGGTTTAGAGCTTGAAGTATGAGGAAAATGATGATGATGGAGAGAGCTAGAGAAACTCATCACATGAGCTCTAAAAAATGGCTAAGTGTTAGAATGATCCAGCATGAATGGCTCTACCTTGATCTCACTTATTCAATCATGGAATAAATTGCAATAAGAAATTGCAACCATGCTTGAATAGTGAGTCAAGACTAATAAACAAATGAAAAAACCCATGCCTTGCCATTCTACAAATATCCCCACATTTTACACCTCATTTTCTATTTTCTAAAAATCGAAAATCTATGCCACGCTTCATATATATATATATATATTATGATGAAAATAATTAGTGAGCTAATATTAGTTAATATATAATCATATCAAATATAAATATATATCATATTATTAAATCAACACTTAATTTAATAATGCGGTTATATCATATATAACTGACTAATATCATTTATCTGTATATCGCATTATTAAATCAACACTTGATTCGATAATCCGGTTATATCGCATATAACCTAATCGATACCAAATAACCTCTAGATCAGAATACGGTATCACATACATGTATTTAATCAGGCCCCCGCACATATCAATATATGTGCCTTACTTCGTTTCACTTGAACCGGAAAACTTCTGTGTGGGACTCTAAAAACTCGTTAATACGCCAGTAGTAGGTGATGATCACATCAGTCACCCACAAGCCTTCAGCAGTACTAGCTGGACGTAACGGCTACCCAGCTATTAAGCGATTAGATGATCAACAAGCAAGCTTGTCTAAACTCTCATGAAGCCTATAAGTAACACTTACCGTACAGTCCGGTCTTTTCGTATGATATGTCGCATATCGAGTCTGGGGATGGAATCGTCAGACCCCAATAACTTGATAAGTTATGCCGATGTAAGGCTCATAATGGTTCGAGAAACTACGGATAACAGTTACCAGTAAATCTCATCGACAGCCCTGGCCAGGGACTTACTGTTATAGCCAATCGAGTATAGCGCAACATCAACTCCCTATACCGAGAGAGATGAAACCCTTCCTGTCGCTCATTGCCTCCATATGACTCGGGACTATACCCAAAATCCACCTGTTTGCATTACTCCTTTGAGCCGTGGTAGGAGGAAATCAAAGCACAGAGGGAACCACACAAGACACTATGGCGATCTCGGGTCTATAGACTAACCTGTACCGGTGTCAGGAGAGAACTGCTATCTGACGATAGGTATATTATCATCTAGAAGTTCTCGGCGAGTCCTGTTCAGTGTACTCATTCTCTAATGAGCACATGTGTACAATCTTTGATGTCAAACACCAATGGATATGGGTTCAACCATCGCCCCATACAGGGTCAAGAAACGTATGTTGGATATAATGCCCTCAAAGTCAATTATTTGATCGCAGGCACGTGATTGCAATGATTGAGGAGGACCTATACCGGTAGGACAGTCTTACTCGATATGATAGCATGCTATCTGGTCTGTCTTTATCATCGTGTACAGCTTTAGCTAACATTATAGATCACTATTACACGTTGATAGAGCCCTTATGATTCTTGCTTGACTACCAGCAGTATGATGGCGATCATATACGTAAGAGTTGGGTAGTCCATAAGCACATCCTTAAAAGTGTCCCTAGTCGTGGGAGTTTCGAGATAGGGCATCGATACTCCGGAGTAGTCTAGTGTATAAAGTCGAGACCTCGACGAGGGGCGGTGGCCGGTCTCACAAACCATTGGTGTCAGTTGGTTCACCTAAGATGTATACAGGTGCTCATTGGGTTATGAGTACACCGGACAGGACTCGCCGGGAACCTGCTAGTTGGTATTGTACCAAGCGTCAGATAGCAGTTCCCTGGTGACATGTGTACAGGTTAGTTCATCGACCAGAGATCGTCATTTGTCTCATGTGAGTTCCCACTGTGCTTTCATTACTACCCTGCCACGGCTCAAAGGAGTCGTGCAAACAGGTTTTAGTTAGGTATAGTCCCGAGCTACATGGAGGCAGTGAGCAAATTGGCAGGGGATTCGTCTCTCCTGGTATTAGGGGTGAGATCACGCTGTGTCTAGGAGAGCCATTACACGAAGTCCTTGGCCAAGGCAAGTGAGATTTACTGTTAGGTATTCCAGTATTTTCTCAGGGTGTTCTGGGTTACACTCCGACACGAATTGTACTGCTTTTGGGGGTCTGACGTTTACCAGCCCCCTAGGACCGACTTGCGATACTCATAGACGATCGGACCGGACTGTATGGATATTGTCACTGACAGGCTCAGTAGGGTTTCAGGATGAGTTCGCTCATCGGTCTCCCTTTTGGTCAATACATGGGTAGCCATTACGTACAGCTAGTACCACTGACGTGCTTGTGGTTAAACCCACTGCCAGCGTATTGACGAGCCTTTAGAGTCCCCCACAGAAAGTTTCCAAGTTCGGGCGAAACGTTGTAGAGGCCGTATGGTTTTTTGGCAGGGTTCGATCATATACGTGCACTTGTGCACGGATCATACTAGTGGGCTTTGGTTTAAGCCGGATCCTAGTATTAGATTTGTTGGATTACTTTAGTCTCATTGCATTCGTATTCAGTCGGAATGCGGATGCAGGTATGTATATAAAGGTGAGGGGTATCCTTGTGATTCGTCACGAGTTTACTTTAGATATTGCCATTCTCTTTTTGGATTAAACATTTTGGTTTAAATGTTTTGTGGTGGAAATTGTGAGTGGAAATCATCATGAAGAGCAATTAATGTGGCATGTGCATGGGTGATAACTCATGGTCTTATTTTTTTATGCGATGTCAACATTTGTGATTGATTATTGTGTTGAAATGATGTATGGAGTGAGAATGGACAGCCACAAGTAGTGGAGTTTGTCTTGAGATTTAGTATGAGTGCTCTCATTTTTCATTCCAACACAAATAAGTCTAGCTCTTCTTCTTCTTCCTTCTCTAGCTCACAAGTTTCATCCATGGCTTCATCTTCAACCTCCATCCATACAATCTCATGAGTTGAGAATCAATGGATGTTTAGAGACAAAGTTATTACACACATTCTCTACTTCACCTTGGACATGTCGGCTAGCAAACTTCATGTCCGAGTTGCTTCGGTTTGAAGCGGGAGCCAGTAAAAAGACTTCTTGACATGGTACCCTTTCGACGAGGAGACCGGAGATCGAGCGAGATCGGAGATGTCGCGAGTAGCTAAGTATGGTGGCTAAAGACCGAAGGACACAGATCGATCGGTATAGCCATTCTATCATTTTAGTAGTTTGCTGTTTTAGTGTTAATGGTACGATCTGGGTTAAAGTCTGCGTTAGCGCCAGTTTTGTAAAAAGTTTTTGTTCCGTATTTGGCCTCGGATTGACGGCCCGGGCGCTACCATAGACTTACATGGTATCAGAGCCATGACACTAACCCTTAGATAGCTTGTTCTAACATGTTTAAAACATCGATCGAAAGAAATTTCCAAAACCGCAATTCCAAATTTCATGTTTCTGCCGAATTTTTAAACTGGTCTAAAAAATTATTTTGGGTATGTTAGAAAATCGTGCAGGCTTTTCTAAGACTACAGAAGAAAATTGGGTGAATGATCCCACTGAAACGTCGTAGAACCGCCGCATAACCCACGTATTGGTCGCGGTTCCGCCACCGTTTTGTGGCAACAGAGCGCAATCTTTCTTCTGGGGCTCTTAATTATGGAATTATGCTTTCTGGAATATTTTGTTTGGGCCCAGATTTGTTAGAGTACTGGATTTGTGCTAGGGGCCCACTTCGGGAAATTTTGTCGATCGAGATTTTAACTATTTTAGTTTACAGTGCATTACATTACTATCTGCGACCGTGAATGTCATTCGAGTGGTAAATCTTGTATAATTTATAAAGTCCTTTAAGACGGGTTTTGCAAACGTGACATTCACGTTGATGTTCTGTGTTGTGCTGTGATGTTACGGCTTGTCATGGTGGATAGCTTGCGTGCAATGTTAGTGCAGTTTGGATTTATTTGTACATTTGATATCGCGGGGCGAGCGTCCGATATGTAGACTTCCATCACTGTCTGTTTGTATGTTATTTGTTTGGGGCACGACCGGGTTGAGGTCGATATACCCGTTGTACATATTTTATCTTCTGTACTAGGTTTACCCTGCGGTGGGGTGCACGGATAGCCGGGTTCTAGAGGGTAACGGGCCCGCATCTCATGGCTGATAGATGGAGGGGGCTTCACTCTAGAATTGGCGAGCTATTCGCCGCACTCGTAGGGGGTATAGGTTGACCCAAGGTAGGGTGCTCAAGTTACCGGATTCCGTGAAGTGCTGGGTAGTGCATTCACATTGATGAAGGGGGTTGCCTCGCTTCTGGTTTTGGCAGGTAACTTGCCGCACTTGTAGTGGTCTAGGTTTTCATTGCACAAGCTATCCACACGACCAGGTGAATGTCGGGTTTCACTTGCGGCTCAATGAAACCCGGGGCTCCCAGATTATCTGTATTGTTCTGTGATGCTTATTACTTTTTTGTGATGTTGCATTTATCATGCCTGGAGCGATTATTATATATTGTTATATATATACTAGTAGATGTTGTATATGTTTTACACCCGCGTAGGTCCAGTCCCTGCTCTGTCGTTAGTTAAGTAACCTAATGGGTGATGACGGGACCCAGTGGCGAATGTGGATGGCATATACGTACATCAAATTTTTGTTCTTTATTGGTGTGACTAATTGATGGGGCTGCGTTGATTCAGATCAATGCAAGGAAAACAAACCTGTTTAATGTTGTTGGAACATTTTCCAAAAAGTTGTTATTATAAGGATGTTTTCTTTTATTTTGCACAGTGGTATTCGGTTATGAATATCCCGTACCTCATTCGACGAGGCAAGGGCCAAGATCCCTTCATCGGGAGTGACCCCTTGGACAGAGGTTTGCGTCAGTAACTTCACTATAGTCGATTACTTTTTGCTTTGCATTGCGGTATTCATTTGGAATATCCTGCACCTCATTCTACGAGGAAAGAGCCGAGATCCCTTCACTGGGAGTGACCTTTTTAGCAAAGGATTTCGCTACTATATAATTATAAAAAGCTATCCAGTTCCTTCAACAATATCAAGTTCATTACGTTAAAGGTTTCTTGCCAAAAACCATTCGTAGCCCTTCGTCATTTCAGACGGGTAGCACTTAGTATTCATGCTATGTATGTTGGCCTTCGTCAAGGCATAGTGTATGGTGGCTATTTGTTACTTTTCTGTTGCATAGATAGATGCGTTGGTTCGGGGCAGTCGTACTACTGTTTTGGCCTTCATCAAGGGTATGTAAGGGTGGGTTCAAATTAACCTGGATGATGACGGGTACAACTTGACATGTGACTTATGATATGTTGGCCTTCGTTAAGGTCATAAGAGCATGGGGTAGAAATCACATCGGGGGTTTCTAAAGAAAACGAAACTTGCCAGGCATGTGCATACCTTCTGGAGTGTGATAACGTGAGTGGATTCCTTCATGTTATCATGCGATGATAGTTGGATCCCGATTCCCACTAAAGAGTTGGTTTACTCCTCGGGTGATCCCGACTAATTCTTCTTTTAGGTTTGGAGGAGAATTTGAGGATACAGTGAAAGACATCCTGATTAGATAAAATGATTAACCATTCTGATCTAGGTTAGAGTGCACGCAGAGTGTTTCTTTTCTCTCCCTCTCTTGGCTGTGACCATGGCCTGGCCCTTGACTATGACTTAGTGACCAAGTTAACCGAACTTTCTTAAAACATTGGCTTTTGAATTGCCTGCGTTGCATACTTCATTGCCAATCCTTCTTTTACCCTTTGCATTTCTCCAGAACACCCTGTATTACTACGAATATCCACTTCCATAGGATAAATCCATCGTATGGTTATATACGAACTCGAAGGAACTTATTCCAGATTCGAGGATGGATTATGGTTCTGGAGAGATTGAATAGGACTATTCAGTTGTCTTTTCCTTTTACCTTCTCTCAGGTTGTGAGGGCTCCTAGGATTAGGAGAGGGTACACCTATTACGCTTATTGGATAGTCTTCTTCCAAACCATAGGCAGGTGCCGAAAGGTATGGAATGAAGAAAACCAATTGGCCTAAGTGTGGTGTACAGAAGGTAATAAGTAAAGACAAATAAAGGGATTAGAAAGAGTGCAAAGAAAATTGCGACTGCTATCATTCACGACCAAACCGCGTATTTCATCGCTACTCCTACTTCACCTTTGCTTTTCTCTAGTTCAGGAGAAATAGAATAAGGTTTATTCAGTTGTCTTTTATCATCACCTTCTCTCAGGTTGCGAGTACTCCTAGGATTAGGAGAGTACACCTATTATACTTATCGGATAGTCTTCTTCCAAACCATAGGCTGGTGCCGAACGGTAGGGAAGGAAGAAAACCATTTAGCCTAACGATGGTGTACAAAAGGTAATGACTAAAGACAAATAAAGAGATTTGGAGAGACGGCAAGGAAATATACGGTTGCCGTCATGAATCTGGATAAGGAAGAGGCGTTACTAGGAATATCCGGATACCCCTTCGAAACATTATCATGTTTCAGTTTCACTGTGCATTGTTAATTGTAAACTGATTTCCAAATTAGACCCTTGCTCCAGGGTATGTATTTACCAGGTATGATTCTCACATCTGTATGGTTTTACAGATGTTGAGTGAGAGTAAGTTATTGGGAATTAGGTGATCATCCCATTATATCGGAATTCGTTGTAATTGGTGATATTTGAGGAAGTTACATGGGTTTTTGCCGGACGACAAATATTTGGTTTTGAATATCCGTTGTTATGCACCAATTTCAAATTGATATATCTGTACGTTTATTTTATAAAGTGAGATATAACCTTTTGAAATTATGTTCATGACATTTAGCTATATCAGTTGATGGTTAGGTAAGAAGCATTCAACTGCGGTGTAATTCTTCATAACCATAGTACAGTTTTCAACCTACGACGCACAGGGTTTGAGTTATTCAACTCAGGGGACTTATACAAAGTATTGTATGTTGTCCAGTGTCCATTAGGACACAGGGGTTGATACTCGTACTATATTCTGTTTACTTGTGACTTCTCAAGTTTTAGACAGGTGTTTCGTAGAAATACAAGGTCTAAGTATGAGACGTTATAGGTACAGAAATAAAGTAAAGAACCATGTGATGCAAGTATCAGGATTCTTCAAGATGATCGAAGATGCAGATACTTGTGTATGATATTCATTTGATAGTAATGGTTTTGAGAAACTTGTTTCACTTTCAGGTTACTCATAATTGGATGCACTCCTAAGTTGAGTAATGCTGATCGGCCTCTCTCCATTTAGTTGACATGCACTGGAGACAGCTGCATGATTTGAATCTGGTTCCAATTAAATCAGTGCCTCTATTTCTATATTGTATATAGAATGGTTCATATCTTAACGATATTAAGGTTTGGGGAGTTGTCCGGCTTATACTTAAAACCAGACTCTGAGTGACTCAAGGCATGTTTCTGTAATAGCAGTTTGTGGGTTAATCCGGGCTTTGATGAGGGTTGACTTTCTACCATCTGGAATATCAATACTGATATTGTTCTTGACTCAACACAGTTTTAGTAAAATGGATTTTTTCAGAAAACAGTAGTGGGAGTATGGTAGAACTGGAAGTGATTCCAGAACCACAAACGATTACTGAAAATTTAATAAGAACCTAAAGATTCAATCAGGTTTGACATTCTATTAGCCACTCCGCATATATAGTGGGTAACCTCAGGCACCCGAGAGGTACTCTGGCATCCTCAAGGACGGTGACAGGAAGGTTCTTGTTTACCCAGACTTGACACTACAGTTGTTCCAGGCTATGAGACCCGGCAGGAGGATGAGTATAGCGTCGTTCTAAACTAGCATTAGAAGTGCAGGTGTATATGACTCTGCCAAAAGGTTGTCGTAGTCAGTGGGAGCAGCGGAAGCATAGTGGACAAGTAGTTTATGTCCATTTATAGACTAAAGCAGATATAGCGGAGATAAATCATCTATTTTTGATGTGACAGTCATGGGCTTTGACTGCATCATAATAGGGGATGGATCTGTTAAGAAGGTAGTAGGGTGTGTTGTCCTAGTTTTTGGATGACATGCACGATGTAGGAAGTAAAATTCCTATACTACGATCGATTATACTATGGTTGTCACACAGTTGTTTCTCCACATAGGATATGGATATTATATCAGACATTCTGGTTACTAGATCTATGGTTTTAGATGAAAATTTGGGTAGTTTCCCAATATGGGTACTTAGACGGTATTCTAAAGGTATTTTAGAATGGACGACTCCTGACATGGTGGTGTGTACCTGCAGGTGATGGAGTCACCCTCTCTAAAGGTGTCTTACAGACTAAAGGGGAGAGGGATATGCATGATTGACATATCACTTGCTTGAGCAATTGAGTCAATCATGAGATGTCAAGTACCGCACCAGATGTTGTTTTTGCACTAGCAGCAATAAGTTGATATTAATCCAATCCTTGAGAAACGTTCGGAAGCTGTTTTATGAACATAAGTATATATGTTCTAGGGATTTGATAACGGCAGCCTCGTTTAGGAGACGGTTATCATTTCAGGCTTCCAAGGTGACCTGAATGACAGAGTGACTATCAATGTTATAGTTTTCCCGCTGACGAGGGGCAGTAGTTTGGACAGGTGGTCCAAGCGGATATTGAGGGAGGTGTGGCGCAGGATACTGATTAGGTTCAGTTGACGATACGGTCTAGGAAGTTTAGATTTGGAGTTCATTTATGAACTGTGTCCCATCAGATATCCAGACATATTCTAAGACAGGTTTTGCTCAATTCGGGAGATCACTTTCTCCGCGAACTTGAGATTAAGAGAGACATAGAAAGAAACATCAGGGTGGATCCACTCACTGAGGCTATTTCTCGAACACAATAGTTTTACAAACAAGCTTTGTGACACTGATTAGTAGAGGAGTTAGGTGTTCGGTATCACACGGGCTGTCAGTATGCGACATCGCAATAATTAGCCTTAAGTGCAAGTTGAAGATTATTGGATATAGTGCCCTCAAAGTCAATTATTGAATCGCAGGTGTAGGGTTCCTAGGCACTCTTGTGAGGGTTCATAAGGCATCAACCATGCCCGAATAAAATTTTAGACCTGCCGAACAACCCAAAGCCGGGATCTTTGCTAGATTATTAGGGTTTAACATGCAAGTAAACATCTTTACAACTAAGTGTGAGGGATTACAACTTTTGTAGTCCGTTCCTTCGCTTCATAAGCTCTGAGTAGAAGTCCCTTCGCCGCGATCCACGATCTCCCGGATTCAATGAGGTGAACACCCTAATCTAATTGGCTAGATTAGATGAGGATGATGGAGTAGTATTTATGCTTTCTTTTTATATCAAATTCTCACATGAAAACATCACAAAAGGAAAACCCAGTAAGCTTTCTCAAAGCTCAAGGTTGAAGATGAAGATGAAAAATGAGTTAAACCTTTTGTGATGAATAATGAAATGAATATATGAATAATAATGCAACCATGGTCAAGGATGACAAGGATAACTCTTATAGAGAATTAACCAAGGCAGGGGTTTGGGTTCAGTTAAAACAATGAGTCATGAGAAAATATCAACCATAAAATCTAACTCATGACAAAAGAAATCCTTCTAGAAGGTGCAAGAAAGAACTAACCCAAATCAAACCCTAACCTTGTTTAATCTCCACTAAACAAGTTTCATTAGTAATCATATCATGTTACAATAATATATATCACATATATATTATATATTTGTAACAAAAGAAAAATAATACAATTAATATATATCGCATATATATCAATGTATTATCCGGTGAGAAAATGAAATAATAAAGCGAGCCAATATTAGATAATGTAATGCAATATATCATATATATTATTATACATTAAATCATCGAATCAATACTGGATCCGACAATCCGGCTATATCGAATATAACCGACTAATATATCTTGTACCGATTCATCGAATCAACACTTGATCCGATGACCCGGCTCATATCTAAATATCGCGAGAATATAATACGGTATCTCATATCGCATTATCCTCGGTCGTGCACATATCACATATGTGCCCTTACTCCCTTTTGCCTTAGTCAAGAAACCTCTGTGTACGACTCTAAAGAATCGTCAATACGCCAGTAGCAGGTGATGATCATATCAAACACCCACAAGCTGCAAGCGGTCAGCTAAACATAACAGCCACCCAGGTATTGAGCGATCAGAAGATCAACAAGCTAGCCTGTACATTCTCCTGTGAATCCAATCAGTAACACTCTCGTACAGTCCGATCTCTTCGTCTGATACGTTGCATATCAAGTCTAGGGGTGGTATACATCAGACCCCAGTAACCGATAAGTCGTGTCGATGTGTGGCTCATTACAAGTCGAGAACCTACTGATAACACTTACCAGTAGTACTCAATATCCGCCGTGGCCAAGGACTTCCAGTTACAGCCAATCGAACACAGCACAACATCAACTCCCTATACCGGGAGAGACGAATCCTCTCCTATCGCTCATTGCCTCCATGTGATTCAGGACTGCACCCAAAATCCACCGTTTTGCATGCCCTCTTGGACATGGTAAGGTGGGAATCAAAGCACAGTGGGAATCACACAAGACTGTGTTGGTGTATATACCCTAGGGGTCATTATTGTATCATACTAGATTGTATATTACTTAATGGAAGCTTGGGATATTCATAGTTATATATACAGTCTTGCTAAAATTGGTAGTATGCTACTTGGTTTGTGTCTACTTTAATATGTGCATATGTTTCTTGTAACGTATCACTTATACATATTAGTAGAGCCCATAGGTTCTTTGCTTGATTACCAGCGTTGTGATGGCAGTCACACTAGTGGGGGCTGGGTAGTCTATAAGCAACATCTTATACAGGTCCCTAGTCGTAGGATTATAGAGACAGGGCATCGATACTCCAGAGTAGACTAGTGTGTACGCTTCTCATCCCAGTTGGGGAGATGGTCTTTCCTATAGCCATCAGTATGTCGTACTGGAGATAGTATACAGGTGCTCGTTAGGTTACGGGTACACCGGACAGGACTCGCAGGGGAACTGTTAGATGGTATTATACCCGTCGTCAGTTAACAGTTCCCAGGTAACATGAGTACAGCATAGTCCGCAGACTTGACACTGCTACTTCGCCTCGAGTGTGTCCCACTGTTCTTAGATTGCTACCCTACCACGGCTCAAAGGATTCATGCAAACAGGTAGCAGTTGGGTGCAGTCCCGAGCATTTGGAGGCAGTAGTGGTTAGAAAGGATTCTTCTCTCCCGGTAACGGGAGATGATATCGCGCTGTTTACGCAATGTCCCTGGCCAGGGCAAGCGAGATATACTGGTAGGTTCCAGTAGCTTCTCACGGTGTAATGGGCTTCGCTCCGACGCGACTTATACAGCTATTAGGGGACTGACGCTTGCCGCCCCTAGGCTTGATATGCGATAGTCTTAGACGAACAGACCGGACTGTACGAAGATTATCACATCAGGCTCAGTGGGAGTTCGGATGATTTTCCTCATCGACCTTCTTATCGACATCTACTTGGGGACCGTTACGTACAACTAGTGCAGCTTGTGGTCTATGGTTAAACCCACTGCCAGCGTAGTGTCGAGTCTTTAGAGTCCCACACAGAGAGTTTCCCTGCTCCAGAAGAAACGATATAGTGGTCGTATGGTTTTACGACAAGGGTTTGGACGCGTACGTGTGTTTACGCACGTACGACTTTTCGGACAGTTTTTACTAGCAGGCTTTGGTTTAAGCCAGATTCTAGTATCGGATTATTGGATTTATACAGTCTAAAGTTTTTCCGTGTTTTCACGGATTGGAGGGGCGTTCTCGTAATTTGTCGGGAAACTTCTAGAAGAGTGGTGACTTGGGGGGTAAGGTGGCATTGCATTAAATGAGATTAGTGACTCATTTGTGTGATTCATCCATGTCATTAATGCATCATAAATGCTTAATGACTCATGGAGATGAATCACTCATAGATATTTATGTAGCATGGTTGTTAATTCTTTTATTTCATTTTTGGATAAATAAATAATGCTTCATATATATTATGATAGATCATTATCTCATTTCATTATCATCTTCACCTTCTCTCTCCTCAAGCTCTCTCATTTCTTCAAACCCTAACCCTAACCTCTCATGAGTTGAGATCAAGAGTTAGCTAGACTAATACATCCATAACCTCACTCTATATCCCCTAGGTAGCTTAGATTAGCACTTTAAGCAACCTATTTATCTCAAGTTTGAGATTAAGCTTGGCGTAGGAGCTTTCGGGTGGATCGTCTTTGATTCGAGGAGGCCGTTGAGGTGCCGATGTTCCAAGGAGCCTACGAGGAGTGGAGGACAGCGATGAAGACCCGAAGAACATGTAACGTGAGGTATAACTTCGAATCCGAGTATTTAAACCTCTAGTTGACAGTTAGCAATGGTTTAGATAACGATTCATGCGCTCAAGTCCGTGTTACGAATCTTTGATAATCGTTTTTCATATATTCCGCCTCCCCGAAAGTTCGTGGGGTGCGTGACATGGACTTACAGTGGTATCAGAGCCAACTAAACCATTACTAGCTTGTTAGCAACTAATAAGAAGTTCGATCGACGGAAAACACGAAAACAAAACCCCGAAAATTCCATGTTTCTGTTAACTTTAAAAGTGTCTAAAAAAATATTTGACATACCTTAAAATTCACAGCAGGGAATTATAAGAATACTGGGAAAATACGAGGACTCAACTCGGTTTGATGGCCGCGGATCCGCGGCAATATGATGCCTTTGGCCGCGGATCCGCCGCCGAGTCAACTCCGAGTTGACTCGGATTTGCTCTGTTATTCATATATTTTGGTTTTCTGTTTTCTTGTATGTTCTGTTTCTGCCTAGGTTACTTCAGTGTAGGTTTGCTTTTGGGGTAGAAACGGAATATGGTAATCGATCGATATTCTGAGATATTTGCTAATTGGGTTTTTATCTGTAATGTTTTATGTGTTCGTAAACCTCCCCTAACTGCTTGTATGTCGGTTGGCAGGGGGTTGCACATTTCTGAAATGTTTACTGTTTGTGTATATGAACTGTATTGGACTGTTCTGATGATTAGCCGGGGTTTGAGATGTGTTTAATATTCATTCATTCAATGTAAATGTAATTTGATGTAATATTCTTTTGCGGGGCACATCCAGGTTGCGGTTGTAGCTACCGTTGTATTATTATTTCTTTTTACTATTTTTGCTCTTAGGATAGACCCAAGATGGGGTACACAAACTACCGGGTACGTTGAAGTGTTTAGTGGCCTACTCACGTTGCTGAGGGAGACCGCTTCACTTCGGGTACTTGGCGGGTAGTTTGCCGTACCCGTAGGGGTCTAGGGTGGGGAATGGCTATTCATCACAACTGTGTAATCCGTCTTTTATTGCAGGCTCAAAGCAAATGTGGATTGCTAGTAAATCCAATAAAGTTTATCTGTGATCTGGAATTCCTATTATTCCGTCTGACGAATGTACAATATCTATATATGATAGCTATTAGACGTCACTTATGTTTTACACCCGCACTAGCCCAGCCCCCGCTCTGTCGGTAGTTAAGTAACCTAACGGGTGATGACGGGACCCAGTGGCGAATGCGGATGGCATAAGAGGACGTGGTATTTTCGTTGTTTTCTGCAATGACAGGATAAATGATGGGACGCACTATTATAATGCAAAGAAAATAAATCAAAGTTCAATCGTTGGAACAAATTTAAAAGAAACCGCTCGGTTATTTTAAAAAGGATCAGATTTTTTAATTGCGGAGCTTTAACCACTCCTTTTAAAAACGTATCAGGTTCCTTCGATTATATCAAGTTCACTACGTTCACGGTTTTGCCAAAACCATTCGTAGCCCTCCGTCATTTCATTTGGGTATTCAGTAGTATTCAAACTATGTATTTTGGCCCTTAGTCAAGGCATAGTGTTTGGTAGCTGCTGGGGTATTCATTTGTTGCATAGATAGATGCGTTGGTTTGGGACAGTCGTATTACTTTTCTTGGCCCTAAGTCAAGAGTATATACGGGTGGGTTCAAATTAACCTGGATAATGACAGGTAGAACTTGACATGTGACTTATGACATTTTGGCCCATAGTCAAGGTCATTAGAGCATGGGGCAAAAATTTATATCGGGAATTTCTAAAGAAACTGAAATTTGCAGTGAGAGCATACCATTTTGGAGTTTGATGAATGTTGGTAGGAATCCTTCAACATTATCATACAATGATATTTTGGATCCCGATCCTACTGTGAGTATATACTACTTATCAGGAGATTCGTCACTTAACGATCAATGCAATAAACCAAGTAGGTGCCTAGAAAGGTGTCAGCGGGGCTATGCCCCCAGAGAAAAAAGGTTATTTAATTAAGGAACTTCGCGAAAGCGTTGGAAAACCTCCCTCGAAGTATCGACACTGACCTGGCTGAACGGTTAAGCAAGAATTGTACGGTGAGAATAGTCCTGGCTAATTCTTCTTTTATGGTTTGAAGAGGGATTCGAGAAACAGTGGGAGCCATCCTGTTTAGATAAATTAAAAACCAATCTAAAATTGCTAGAGCATCGTGCTAATAGTATTTTCTTCTCTCTCTCAAATTGCAGCGACCTTGTGACCATACATAGGTTACATCTAGATAACAAATTGACTGAATCTGACTTATATGACTGGCAAAGGTCTGTCCAGATGTCCATTGCCCATGAAATGCTGGACCACCCTATTACTACTCAAGATCCCGCCGTCCCAGGTCCAGTTTCCACCGTCACGGATATGAATATCCGCCAGACAAGGGAAAAGGATAAAGCGAAAGCCAAATGCCTCGTGTTCGCTTCAGTTGATGGTGTATACCAGAAGCAGCACGAGAAGATGGACTCAGTTTCCATCTTTCTCCATAACAAAGATTTATATGGAGAGCAGTCTCATATCGCAAGATATGAAACCTCGACCGAATTAATTCAAGCGAGGTTGGCTGTCGGGTCATCTGTAGGGGACAACGTCCTTACAATGACTAGCTATATTGATGAGCTCCAGGACCTGAAGACCACGTTGGGAAACAGGTCAGATACTGACTTGATTCTACAGTCTCTACCTTCTACCCTGAAGGAAACCAGGAAAGTGGAAGGAAAGAGAAGGGCAAAAGTTTCGGGACTGAATATAGTAAAAGAGGGACGTTCCTATTGTTATGGGATTGGGCATTGGCAGAAAGATTGCAGGGCTTTAGAAGCCAGTAGCCAGGATACGAAGCATGTTGTGGCTTCAGCCTCAAATGTGTTTGTAATTGAGAACTGTTTGTCAATTAACCCTACTTCCTGGGTACTAGATACCGGAGCAGGATCTCATATCTGTAATTCATTACATGCTTTGAGAAACCGTAGAGTTATGAAGCAAGGTGATTTGTCTCTCAGAGTTGCAAACGGAATGATCGTGGACGCTGAATCCGTGGGAGAATATCGCCTAGGTTTGACAAGTGGGCAGATATTGATTCTACGTAACTGTCTGTATGTACCTAGTATGACTTGTAATATCATATCAGTGTCCTCACTTTCAAGAGAGGGATATGATTTTACATTCGTAAGAGATGTAGTTAACATCCACCTAAATCAAGTTCTGATTGGGTCCGGTACATTAGATAACGGTATATACGTATTAAGTCAAGCTCAGGTTTTCAATGTCCAGAACACACTTAAAAGAAAGTCTCCAGAAATAAATCAGGCTTTCTTATGGCATTTTAGACTTGGTCACATCAATGAGAGAAGGTTGACTAAGTTACATAGAGAAGGATATTTGAATCCGTTCGAATATCAATCTTATGCTACTTGTGAATCTTGTCTCAAAAGAAAGATGACAAAGACTCCGTTCACTGGACACGGAGTAAGAGCAAGTGAGCTTTTGGGACTCATACACAGTGACGTGTGTGGTACAATGTCTACACATGCGCGAGGTGGTTATTCCTACTTCATTACTTTTACGGATGATTTCTCTAGGTTTGGATATGTCTTCTTAATGAAGAACAAATCCGAGGCCTTTGAGAAATTCCAAGAATACAAGAATGAAGTAGAAAAACAAACAGGCAAGAGTATAAAGACACTGAGATATGATCGAGGTGGTGAATACTTAAGTACCGAGTTCCTGGGTTACATAAAAGAGAATGGAATTCTCTCTCAGCTTACTCCTCCATACACACCACAACACAACGGTGTATCAGAAAGGAGGAATCGAACCCTATTAGATATGGTTCGTTCCATGATGAGTAACGCTGAGTTACCGCGATCATTCTGGGGATATGCACTAGAATCAGCTGCATATCTTTTGAACCAAGTTCCCACCAAGACTGTGCCTACCACAACATATCAGATATGGAGTGGGAACAAACCCTGTCTAAAACATTTTAAGACATGGGGATGTCCAGCTTTTGCAGCATGTGGACAAGCTCGAGGCACGATCAGTACAGTGTAAGTTTGTGGGATATCCGAAGAATTGCAAAGGATATTATTTATATTACGCAGAGGAACAAAAGGTTTTTGTTTCTCGTTATGCCCACTTTCTGGAACATCAGTTTTTAGAAAAAGGAACAAATGGGAGCGTAGTAGAACTGGAAGAAATTCCAGAACCATAAGCTATTACTGAAAGCTTGGAAGAACCAGAGGTTTTAGAGGAACGGGACATCCCGACGCCACTCCGTAGGAGTAGTAGGCAATCTCATCCGCCCGAGAGATACTACGGTTTTCTCATAGACGGGGATAGAGAGGATTGCACTATTGACTATGATGAGCCTATTAGCTTCCAGCAAGCCATTCAGAGCGGTGACTCAGTAAAATGGCTGGATGCAATGCGGACCGAAATGGAGTCCATGTACACTAACAAAGTATGGACTTTGGACGTTGCTCCAGATGGGGTAAAACCCGTAGGATGCAAATGGATCTTCAAAAAGAAGATTGGTGTAGATAGACAGGTTAAAACCTATAAGGCTAGACTTGTTGCAAAGGGTTTCCATCAAAGACCTGGTTTGGACTATGACGAAACCTTTTCTCCAGTGGCTATGCTAAAATCCATTAGGGTCCTTCTTGCTATTGATGCCTTCCACGATTACGAGATCTGGCAGATGGACGTAAAGACGGCCTTTCTAAATTGAAATTTGGAGGAGAGCGTCTATATGGATCAGCCATAGGGATTCATTCAGAGTGGGAGCAGCGGTAAAGTATGCAAGCTGCTTAAGTCCATTTATGGACTAAAACAAGCATCACGGAGTTGGAACATCTGTTTTGATGATGCTGTCAAAGAATTTGACTTCATCAAAAATCCAGATGAACCATGCATATACAGTAAGATTGTAGGGAGAGCTGTAGTATTCCTCGTCTTGTACGTGGATGTCATTCTCCTAATAGGAAATGATATTCCTATGTTACAGTCGGTCAAAAGATTCTTGTCACATAAATTCTCCATGAAAGACCTGGGTGATGCCACCTACATTCTGGGGATCCGGATCTATCGTGATAGATCAAAGAGGATATTGGGACATTCGTAGTCCAGGTACATAGACACCATAGTAAAGAGATTCAGTACGGATGATTCTAAGTGCGGTAACCTACCGGCTTGTCACGGAATCACCCTCTCCAAAGAGATGTCTCCCAAGATTGATTTGGACAGGGATCGCATGTCGATTATACCCTACGCTTCTGCGGTAGGCTCTATAATGTATGCGATGTTATGTACCAGACCAGATGTAGCATATGCATTGAGCGTTGTATGCCGGTATCAGGCAAACCCAGGGGAGAAGCACTTGATAGCAGTAAAGAACATTCTCAAGTACCTAAGAAGGACTAAGGAGATGTTCTTGGTGTATGGCGGAAAAGACCTCCAGATGGAGGCCTTTGCCGACTCCGGCTTCCAGAGTGACAAAGATGAATCCAAGTCCATGTCGGGTTATGTCTTTACCCTCAATGGAGGGGCGGTCTGTTGGAAGAGTTCCAAGCAGGAGACCGTTGCTGACTCAACAATGGAAGCGGAGTACATAGCTGCTTGCGATGTCGCAAAAGAAGCTGTCTGGATGAAGAAGTTCCTCACAGAACATCGGGTGGTTCCTTCGAGTATTGGTCCAATACCTCTGTATTGTGACAACAACGGCGCTATAGCTTTAGCGAAGGAACCCAGGTCCCATCAGAAGTCCAGACACATCTTAAGGCGGCATCACCTGATCAGGGAGATTGTAGATCGCCGGGAGATCGATGTGAAAAGAGTAGAGACGGAGAATAACATTGCTGATCCATTCACGAAGGCCATTCCTCAGAAGCAGTTCGAGAGGCTATTCGAGATGATAGATCTACGATTTGCCAGCTCATGGCCCCAGTGCAAGTGGGAGATTTTTAGTGTATATGCCCTAGGGGCCATTATTGTATCATACTAGATTGTATATTACTTAATGGAAGCTTGGGATATTCACAGTTGTATATACAGTCTTTCTAAAAATGGTAGTATGCTACTTGGTTTGTGTCTACTTTAATATGTGCATATGTTTCTTGTAACGTATCACTTATACATATTAGTAGAGCCCATAGGTTCTTTGCTTGATTACCAGCGTTGTGATAGCAGTCACACTAGTGGAGGCTGGGTAGTCTATAAGCAACATCCTATACAGGTCCCTAGTCATAGGATCATCGAGACAGGGCATCGATACTCCAGAGTAGACTAGTGTGTACGCTTCTCATCCCAGTTGGGGAGATGGTCTGTCCCATAGCCATCAGTACGTCGTACTAGAGATAGTATACAGGTGCTTGTTAGGTTACGGGTACACCGGACAGGACTCGCAGGGGAACTGTTAGATAGTATTATACCCGTCGTCAGTTAACAGTTCCCAGGTGACATGAGTACAGCATAGTCCGCAGAATTGATACTGCTACTTCGCCTCGAGTGTGTCCCACTGTTCTTAGATTGCTACCCTACCACGGCTCAAAGGAGTCGTGCAAACAGGGAGCAGTTGGGTGTAGTCCCGAGCACTTGGAGGCTGTAGTGGTTAGACAAGATTCGTCTCTCCCGGTATTGGGAGATGATATCACGCTGTGTCAGAGAGCCATTACGCAAAGTCCCTGGCCAGGGCAAGCGAGATATACTGGTAGGTTCTAGTAGCTTCTCAGGGTGTAATGGGCTTTGCTCCGACGCGACTTATACAGCTATTAGGGGACTGACGCTTGCCACCCCCTAGGCTTGATATGCGATAGTCTTAGACGAACAGACCGGACTGTACGAAGAATGTCACATCAGGCTCAGTAGGAGTTCGGATGATTTTCCTCATCGACTTTCTTATCGACATCTACCCGGGGACCGTTAGGTACAGCTAGTGCCGCTTGCGGTCTGTGGTTAAACCCACTGCCAGCGTAGTGTCGAGTCTTTAGAGTCCCACACAGAGAGTTTCGCTGATCCAGGCGAAACGATATAGAGGTCGTATGGTTTTACGACAAGGGTTTGGACGCGTACGTGTGTTTACGCACGTACGACTTTTCGGACAGTTTTTACTAGCAGGTTTTGGTTTAAGCCAGATTCTAGTATCGGGTTATTGGATTTATACAGTCTAAAATTTTTCTGTGTTTTCACGGATTGGAGGGGCGTTCTCATAATTTGTCGGGAAGCCTCTAGAATAGTGGTGACTTGGGGGGTATGGTGGCATTGCATTAAATGAGATTAGTGACTCATTTGTGTGATTCATCTATGTCATTAATGCATCATAAATGCTTAATGACTCATAGAGATGAATCACTCATAGATATTTATGATGCATGGTTGTTAATTCTTTTATTTCATTTTTGGATAAATAAATAATGCTTCATATATATTATGATAGATCATTATCTCATTTCATTATCATCTTCACCTTCTCTCTCCTCAAGCTCTCTCATTTCTTCAAACCCTAACCCTAACCTCTCATGAGTTGAGATCAAGAGTTAGCTAGACTAATACATCCATAACCTCACTCTATATCCCCTAGGTAGCTTAGATTAGCACTTTTAGCAACCTAGTTATCTCAAGTTTGAGATTAAGCTTGGTGTAGGAGCTTTCGGGTGGATCGTCTTTGATTCGAGGAGGCCGTTGAGGTGCCGATGTTCCAAGGAGCCTACGAGGAGTGGAGGACAGCGATGAAGACCCGAAGGACATGTAACGTGAGGTATAACTTTGAATCCGAGTAGTTAAACCTCTAGTTGATAGTTAGCAATGGTTAAGATAACGATTCATGCGCTCAGGTCCGTGTTACGAAGCATTGATAATCGTTTTTCATATATTCCGCCTCCCCGCAAGTTCGTGGGGTGCGTGACATGGACTTACAGACTCTATGACGATCTCAGGTCTACAGACTACACTGTACCAGTGTCACCGGAGAACTGCCATCTGACGTGTGGTATATCACCATCTGGGAGTTCTCGGCGAGTCCATCCAGTGTACCCAGTCTCCACTAAGCACCCGTACACCATCCTTGATGTCAAAACACCGATGGATATGAGATCATCCATCGCCCATCATATAGGTCAATATGCGTATACACTAGTCTACTCTGGTCTATCGATGCCCTGTCTTGACACACCCTCGACTAGGAACAGTTATAGGATGTACTCATCGACTACCGTGGCCCCACTAGTATGATCTTATCATAGTCCTAGTAGTCGAGTACAGATCCTAAGGGCTTTATCAACATGTGAGAGTAAGACAGTAAACTAATATAAGTCAACATGTTAAGATAATGGAAAACCAAATAGCATACTATTATGACGAGCAAGAAAGTCCACTCTATATATATCCAAGCATCCATTATAATATACATCATATGTACAATAATGTCCTCTAGGGCATATACATAACCAACAATCTTCCACTTGTACTAAGGCCAACTGCTGTAGTATCTCTTACCTAGCATCCCGAATAATCTCTCAAACTGTATCTGTGGAATGGCCTTCGTGAGTTGATCCGCAGTGTTGTCCTTCGTATCTACTCTCCTGACCTCGATCTCCCGGCGATCAACTATCTCCCTGATCAGGTGATACCGCCTCAGAATATGTCTGGACTTTTGATGGGACCTGGGTTCCTTGGCCAAAGCCACAGCCCCATTGTTATCGCAATACAGAGGTATTGGATGTTCAATTGATGGAACCACACCAAGTTCACTAATGAACTTCTATATCCAGACACCCTCTTTGGCAGCATCGTTGGCAGCGATGTATTCAGCCACCATCATCAAGTCTGCAACGGTATCCTGTTTGGAACTCTTCCAACATACCGCCCCTCCATTGAAGGTAAAGACAAATCCCGAGTACGACTTAGAGTCGTCCTTATCACTTTGGAAGCTGGAATCGGTAAAGGACTCCACCTGGAGTCAACTGTTACCATACACCAAGAACATCTCTTTAGTCCTTCGTAAGTACTTGAGAATGTTCTTCACAGCTGTCCAGTGACTCTCTCCAGGAACTACTTGATACCTACTCACTATACTTAGTGAGTATGCTACATCGGGTCTGGTACATAGCATTTCATACATGATAGAGCCTACTGCCGAAGCATAGGGTATCCCTTGCATGCGAGCTCTCACCAAATCAGTCTTGGGAGACATCTCTTTGGAGAGAGTGAGTCCAGAGATCGTGGGTAGGTTCCCACGCTTGGATTCTTCCATACTAAACATTTTTAGTATGGTGTCAATGTACCTGGATTGGGACAATCCCAGTATCCGTTTAGATCTATCTCTATAGATCATAATTTCCAGTATGCAGGAGGCATCACCTAGATCTTTCATTGAGAATGTTTGTGATAAGAAGAGCTTGACTGATTGCAGCATAGGAATATCATTTCCTATCAAGAGTATGTCATCCACATACAATACGAGGAAGACCTTACTCTCTGCTACCTTCTTATAGATACAAGGTTCATCTATATTTTTGATGAAGTCAAACTCTATGACTACAACATCAAAACAGATGTTCCAACTTCGCTATGCTTGCTTTAACCCATAAATAGATTTAAGCAGCTTGCACACCTTTCCGCTGCTCCTACTATCTACGAAGCCCTCTGGCTGAGTCATGTACACGCACTCTTCTAGATCACCATTTAGAAAGGCGGTCTTAACATCCATTTGCCAGATTTCGTAGTCATGGTATGCAGCAATGGCAAGTAAGATCCGGATGGACTTAAGCATAGTCACAGCGGAAAAGGTTTCGTCATAATCCACACCTGGTCGTTGACGAAAACCCTTTGCAACAAGTCTAGCTTTGAAAGTCTCAACTTTTCCATCTACACCAATTTTCTTTTTAAAGATCCACTTGCTCCCAATGGGTTTTACCCCTTCAGGAGCAACTTCCAAAGTCCACAATTTGTTGGTGTACATGGATTCCATCTCAGATCGCATAGCATCCAACCATTTCACAGAGTCACCACTCGTGATGGCCTGCTCGAAACTAGTCGGGTCATCATCTTCCATGATGCAATCCTTGCTCCCACCATCAATAAGAAAACCGCAGTATCTCTCAGGTGGATGAGAAACCCTGCTAGATCGGCGGAGTGGCCGGGGTTCGTCGGGTACTACTGAATCCTCTGGTTCTACCAAGTCTTCTGTTATAGTTTGCGTCACTGGAACCTCTTCCAGTTCAACCTCAATGCCACTAATCTGTTTCATAAGAAAAACTTTTTCTAAGAAAGCGGCATGTCGAGAAACAAACACCTTTTGTTCCCCGGGGTGGTTGAAGATATACCCTTGTGAATTTTTGGGATATCCTACAAACTTACATAACACAGATCTTGCCTCGAGTTTGTCCGGATTTTGTCTTTTGACATAGGCCGGACAACCCCATATCTTAATGTAATTAAGATGTGGTCTCTTTCCTTTCCATATCTCATATGGAGTGGTGGGCACAGATTTGGTAGGAACCCTATTCAATAGGTCTATGGCTGTCTCAAGCGCATACCCCCAGAAGGAAATAGGTAAGTCAGCAGTGCTCATCATAGAGCGCACCATATCTAATAGGGTGCGATTCTTCCGCTCTGATACACCGTTGTGCTGTGGTGTAGGAGGAGTAAGCTGAGAGAGAATCCCATTCTCTTTTAGATAATCTAGGAACTCATTGCTTAAGTATTCACCTCCTCGATCAGATCGAAGAATCTTAATACTTTTGCCCGTTTGGTTCTCTACTTCGTGCTTATATTCCCTGAATTTCTTAAAAGCTTCAGACTTGTGTTTCATCAGGAACATATGTCCGAATCTTGAGAGATCATCAGTGAATGTAATAAAGTAGGAAGAACCATTCCTGGCATGCGTAGACATAGGACCGCATACATCACTATGTACCAGTCATAAGAGTTCCACAACTCTTTCTCCGTGTCCACTAAACGGAGTTTTGGTCATTTTTCCTTTGAGACATGAATGGCAAGTATCATAAGATGATAATTCGAACGGATTCAAATATCCATCCTTATGTAAGTTAGCTAGCCGTGTCGCATTGATATGACCAAGTCTACAATGCCATAAGTAGGATTCGTTCATTTCTGAACTTTTCCTCTTATTTTTGTTTTGTATATTAAGGACTGTATTTTGATTGAGAATGAATATGCCATTATGTAACGAGCCTGATGCAATCAACTTTTGATTTAGGAAGATGTTCATAACATTATCCTGTACTACAAAATTATATCATTCTTTACTTAATAAAGAAACTGATATAATGTTGCACATCATGTTCGGTATATAATAGCACTCATTCAGAATCAGTGTATTACTACTTGGTAATACAAGGTGATATTCGCCAACTGCTTTAGCTGCAATACTTGCACCATTCCCTACTTGTACGGAATGATCACCTTTTCCCAGTTCTCTACCTTTACGTAGCCCACGTAACAATTTACATATGTGGGATCCTGATCCGGTATCTAATACCCAGGACGTAGGGTGAACTGAGAAACAGTTCTCAATAACGAACGCACCCGAAGAAGATGCATCAGCATGCCTGTTCTTCATTTGGGCGGCGTGAGAATCCATATTTTCTCCTGTTTCTTGCTCAGTCTTATAACTCTTATAAGAAAGAACGGGACCAACAATCCCCTGCTCAGTATAATAAGCAGGTTCAGTCAATACATCCATATTATTATCTTGATTAAGTCCTGACACAGTCGCTACCTGGAGAGAGAGAGAAGGAAACACTTTAGCGTATGCTCTTGCAAGACTAGATTGGTTATTATCTTATCTAAGCAGGATATCTCCCACTGTTTTTATAAAATCTTCCTTCAAACTCTAAAAGGTAAGATTAGCCGGGATTTATTACACCCTATAATTTCGTCAATCTTTCTGCCAGATCAGTGTCTGTACTTGAGGGACGCTCCCCGTGCTTTCGCACGGACCTAATTAAAATAAACCTCGTCTTCCCTGAGGCATAACCCCGAAAACACCTTTCTAGACACCTGCTTGATCGGCTAATTGTCCTGTGTAAAATTCTCCCAGGAGTAACTCTTACTCGTAGTGGGTATCGGGATCCAACTATCTCATAGGAGGTATGCAATCTCATTGCAAATTTCAACACTTGAAATTCCCGATAATACTTTTACCCCTAGCGTGCTATGACCTTGACGCATGCCAAACAACCCATATTTCGCTAGTCAAGCTCAACCCGTACATTTCGTGATTGAATTAAACTTACCCGTACGACCCTTGACGCATGCCAAACAACGTCGTACAAATACCCTAATCCAATCGCATTTCATGCTACAGATAAGTAATAATCAGCTACCGTACACTACGCCTTGACGCATGCCAAACTACCGCAGCATGAATACTAAATATCACTTATCTGAAATGACGGAGGGCTACGCAGGTTTTTCAGAAAACCATGAGCGTAATGAACTTGATATCGTTGTAGAAACAAGTGATTTTGAAAAGGAGTGTTTTTTAGGCTTTTCTTGTTTCGCTAAAGAGGTCACTCCCGGTGCGGGGATCTCGGCTCTTTCCCCATCGAATAAGGTGCAGGATATATCATATATACCGCTGTGCAAAGCAAGAACTATAGAAGCTGTCAAAAACTAAACTGTGAGTTTGTAGCATCTGCCAATTTCGCTAAAGAGGTCACCTCCGGTGAAGGGATCTCGGCTCTTTCCTCATCGAATAAGGTGCAGGGCATATCATATATACCGCTATGCAAAGCAAAACTGTAGCTACCCTTTTTATAAAGTTTTGATTCTACAACATCTTTTAGGTTTCTTTTCTTCTATTAATCACATTAATAAAATCCCATTAGCTTATGCTTCCTAAGCATAACAGAAGAAACGAAAGCAGTAATATTTATATATCAGCATATATATACAGTATAAGTATTCGTCTCAGGCAGTAATATGATCTTATCACAGAACATTGCAGCAGAAGAACATATATGAAAAATTGGACATACTAGGATGTCCGTGTTTTTAATACGATCCTGTATAAAACTCGGATTCCACGGTCGCGATGAATAGCCAAACCCACATCCCTAGACCCCTACGAGAGTGGCAAGTAACACTGCCAATTCTAGGGTTAGGAGACCCGGTCTCGACTCCTCGAGATGGTCTCCCACTGGACCCTAGAACCCGGTTACTTGTTCTCCCTTCCTTGGGTCTACCTAATGTGGAAAAGTAAATAATATACACTGGTGACATCAAACTCATCCCGGAAGTGCCCCAATAAAAGAATATTACATACAAATGAATTTTACATGAATGAAAATAAAAACCCTCATCTCACATAAAACCCCCGGGTATTCAGAATAAGATGATCCAATACAACATATCACAACAACACATAATATCTCATATCATCAACGTAAGCAAGTATGCGTATCCCGATTGTCGTTGATGTATAGCAAAGAAGCCGGCGATACACCACATACTACGCCTACGGTCACAGAAAAGAAAGTGTAAAACTACAACATTTGGAATCCATAATCACTTTAGACATCGTAAATCCGAAATATCATATACTTCGCATTTCATGCCTAACTATATGAATTCCACATATTGTATCACATTCCAGATAAATAGACAGTATTAAACTTTCCGATCGAATAATCAAATACCCAAGATTTCCTAAATAGCTCAACACTTGAGCGGAGTTCAAATAATCCCAGAATATGTCACAGCACCAATGGTCCAGCCATAGAAGGGTCAAGCCAACGCCTTACATGTGGCACGCCGTAATGCCCCAAACCCTAAGGTTTAGAGGCGGTTCAGACGGTCACATAATCGAGTTAAGGTTTGTGTTCTTCTAGATGGACCGCCGCGTTACTTGCACATTTTTCCGAAAGATTTAAACCCAAGAAAAATTCAACACTTGAAAGTTTTTCGTGCCGGGAAAAAATGAGTTAATGATATCCGTTCGAACATTTTAACAGTTTCTAAATATCCGGAAAACATAACGAAATTAAATTTTCCGATCAAATCAACGAATACAAAATAATTCTCAGAACACTCAACACTTGAGTCAGATTAAAAATACCCATAAATATACTTAATCACCTACGGATATAACTGTGGCAAAACGAGTCAATAAGTCTTCTTTACGGCCGCGGATCCGCGGCAGAAGCCAGGTATTGCCGCGGTTCCGCGGCAGTTTGTACGGATTATTGCCTTGTTTTTCACAGTGATGCTTATATTTCCCTGCTGGTATTTTTAAGTATTTTTAATTCAGAAAAAATCACATTTTTAAAAATTGTCCAGAAAGGGGGTCATTTTGACTTTCGGGGTTCGTTCGGAGTTTTAACTTCGTATAGACGTCGCCTAATGCTCGAGCTAGGCTCTGATACCACTTTAGGGTTCCTAGGCACTCTTGTGAGGGTTCATAAGGTATCAACCATGCCCGAATAAAATTTTAGACTTGCCGAACAACCCAAAACCGGGATCTTTGCTAGATTATTAGGGTTTAACATGCAAGTAAACATCTTTACAACTAAGTGTGAGGGATTGCAACCTTTGTAGTCCGCTCCTTCGCTTCATAAGCTCCGAGTAGAAGTCCCTTCGCCGCGATCCACGATCTCCCGGACTCAAGAGAGGCTCCACGACTCGAACGATCCATGCTAGCTTGTAGTGTTCCTTTTCTCCGATGATCTACGTCGAAGTTGCTATAACTCAAGCTCTCTCACTCTAATGAGGTGAACACCCTAATCTAATTGGCTAGATTAGATGAGGATGATGGAGTAGTATTTATGCTTCCTTTTTATATCAAATTCTCACATGAAAACATCACAAAAGGAAAACCTAGTAAGCTTTCTCAAAGCTCAAGGTTGAAGATGAAGATGAAAAATGAGTTAAACATTTTGTGATGAATAATGAAATGAATATATGAATAATAATGCAACCATGGTCAAGGATGACAAGGATAACTCTTGTAGAGAATTAACCAAGGCTAGGGTTTAGGTTGGGTTAAAACAATGAGTCATGAGAAAATATCAACCATAATATCTAACTCATGACAAAAGAAATCCTTCTTGAAGGTGCAAGAAAGAACTAACCCAAATCAAACCCTAACCTTGTTTAATCTCCACTAAACAAGTTGCATTAGTAATCACATCATGTTACAATAATATATATCACATATATATTATATATTTGTAACAAATGAAAAATAATACAATTAATATATATCGCATATATATCAATGTATTATCCGGTGAGAAAATGAAATAATAATGCGAGCAAATATTAGATAATGTAATGCAATATATCATATATATTATTATACATTAAATCATCGAATCAATACTTGATCCGACAATCCGGCTATATCGAATATAACCGACTAATATATCATGTACCGATTCATCAATCAACACTTAATCCGATGACCCGGCTCATATCTAAATATCGCGAGAATATAATACGGTATCTCATATCGCATTATACTCGGTCGTGCACATATCACATATGTGCCCCTACTCCGTTTTGCCTGAATCAAGAAACCTCTGTGTAGGACTCTAAAGAATCGTCAATACGCCGGTAGCAGGTAATGATCATATCAAACACCCACAAGCTGCAAGCGGTCAGCTAAACGTAACAGCCACCCAGGTATTGAGCGATCAGAAGATCAATAAGCTAGCCTGTACATTCTCCTGTGAATCCAATCAGTAACACTCCCGTACAGTCCGGTCTCTTCGTCTGATATGTCGCATATCAAGTCTAGGGGTGGTATACATCAGACCCCAGTAACCGATAAGTCATGTCGATATGTGGCTCATAACAGGTCGAAAACCTACTGATAACACTTACCAGTAGTACTCAATATCCGCCCTGGCCAGGGACTTCCAGTTACAGCCAATCGAACACAACACAACATCAACTCCCTATACCGGGAGAGACGAATCCCCTCCTATCGCTCATTGCTTCCATGTGATTCGGGACTGCACCCAAAAGCCACCGTTTTGCACGCCCTGTTGGACGTGGTAAGGTGGGAATCAAAGCACAGTGGGAATCACATAAGACTCTATGACGATCTCGGATCTACAGACTACCCTGTACCAGTGTCACAGGAGAACTGCCATTTGACATGTGGGATATCACCATCTGGGAGTTCTCGGCGAGTTCGTCCAGTGTACCCAGTCTCCACTGAGCACCCGTACACCATCCTTGATGTCAAAACACCAATGGATATGGGATCATCCATCGCCCATCATATGGGTCAAGATGCGTATACGCTAGTCTACTCTGGTGTATCGATGCCCTGTTTCGACACACCCTCGACTAGGAACAGTTATAAGATGTACTCATCGACTACCGTAGCCCTACTAGTATGATCTCATCATAGTCCTAGTAGTCGAGTACAGATCCTAAGGGCTTTATCAACATGTGAGAGTTAGACAGTAAACTAATATAAGTCAACACGTTAAGATAAAGGAAAACCAAATAGCATACTATTATGACGAGCAAGAAAGTCCTCTCTATATATATCCAAGCATCCATTATAATATACATCATATGTACAACAATGGCCTCTTGGGCATATACATAGCTAACAGCAGGCACGTGATTGCAATGATTGAGGAGGACCTATACCGGTAGGACAGTCTTACTCGAGATGATAGTATGCTATCTGGTTTGTCTTTATCATCGTGTACAGCTTTAGGTAACATTACAGATCACTATTACACGTTGATAGAGCTCTTAGGATTGTTGTTTGACTACCAGCAGTATGATGGCGATCATATACGTGAGAGTTGGGTAGTCCATAAGCACATCCTTAAAAGTGTCCTTAGTCGTGGGAGTTTCGAGACAAGGCATCGATACTCCGGAGTAGACTAGTGTATACAGTCGAGACCCCGATGAGGGCCGGTGGCCGGTCTCACAAGCCATTGGTGTCAGTTGGTTCACCTAAGATGTAAACAGGTGCTCATTGGGTTATGAGTACACCGGACATGACTCGCCGGGAACCTGCTAGTTGGTATTGTACCTAGCGTCAGATACCAGTTCCCTGGTGACATGTGTACAGGTTAGTTCATCGACCTGAGATCGTTATTTATCTCGTGTGAGTTCCCACTGTGCTTTGATTACTACCCTACCATGGCTCAAAGGAGTCGTGCAAACAGGTTTTAATTGGGTACAGCCCGAGCCTTATGGAGGCAGTGAGCAAATCGGCAGGGGATTCGTCTCTCCCGTTATTAGGGTTGAGATCGCGCTATGTCTAGGAGAGCTATTACACGAAGTCCTTGGCCAAGGCAAGTGAGATTTACTGGTAGGTAATCCAGTAGTTTCTCAGGGTGTTCTGGGCTACACTCCGACACGACTTGTACCGTTTTTGGGGGTCTGACATTTACCAGCCCCCTAGGCCCAACATGCGATACTCATAGATGAACGAACCGGAATATACGGATATTGTCACTGACAGGCTCAGCAGGGTTTCAGGATGAGTTCGCTCATCGGTCTCCCTTTTGGTCAATACATGGGTAACCGTTACGTACAGCCAGAACCACTGACGTGATTGTGGTTAAACCCACTTCCATCGTAATGATGAGTCTCTAGAGTCCCCTAAAGAAAGTTTCCTAAGTTCGGGCGAAATATTGTAGAGGCCGTATGGTTTTATGGCAGGGTTCGATCATATACGTGAACTTATGCATGGATCATGATTGGACGGATCATACTAGTGGGCTTTGGTTTAAGCCGGATCCTAGTATTAGATTTGTTGGATTACTTTAGTCTTATTGCATTCACATTCAGTCGGAATGCGGATGCAGGTATGTATATACAGGTGAGGGGTATCCTTGTGATCCATCACGAGTTTACTTTAGATATTGCCATTTTCTTTTTGGATTAAACATTTTGGTTTAAATGCTCTGTGGTGGAAATTGTCAGTGGAAATCATCATGAAGAGCAATTAATGTGGCATGTGCATGGGTGATGACTCATGGTCTTATTTTTTGTGCCATGTCAACATTTGTAATTGATTATCGTGTTGAAATGATGTATGGAGAGAGAATGGACAGCTACAAGTAGTGGGGTTGGTCTTGAGATTTTGTATGAGTGCTCTCATTTTTCATTCCAACACAATAATAAGTCTAGCTCTTTGATTGATCGTTTCTTTGTGTGTCGGTTTAGAAAATGAGTAGAAATCACAACCAAAGAATTATTTGACCGCAATCAATAACGGTGTCGTATATAGATTTCGTTAGCAAGTGCGGATCGTTCACAGGGATTGGGCGATTCGTTCGTATTTTGTTTTGTTTGAATCGAAACTTTAATCGAAAAGAAAAGCAAAATGATTCATGATTTTTATCAATGAGTTTCAAGTATCACTATTCTAATCAAGAATCAAGAAAATGATAAACATCAAGAATCAAGATGTGATATAATTCCAATCGATTTGGGTTTCAAGATTTGATGTAAAGCTCGTAGGAATCGATTAGATCGTAGATGTGAAGAAGACTAAAGATTAACGTTTCTTATCCATTAACGAATTGATGCTAAATTGATGTCGATTGATCGAGGTTTAAGGATCTTGCGAAGAATTAGGGTTTCTTCGACCTATCCTTTGTCCTTTCGATGAATCACATTCATTATATAGCTTCTTGAAAATCCAATGATCGATCGTTGATCTCTAGATCGTGCGAAAAGAATCAAGAACACATTTCGCATCGATCTAGATCATCGATCATTCTATTTTCAAGAATTTACAATTGCTATAGGTCTTAAGAAAACATTTAAAGATTCATCAACATCATCATTCTACAATCATCTCGATTCCTCCACGAGTGGAGTTTATTCGAGCATCATCACAAGGAATACATTCAAGAATTGAAGATGAATTATAATGCTCGAATTGAAATATAAGCAAGTTTAAAGAATCATCACCTTTGTTTATTCCACAAATTGTTACACATTGCTCAAGGCTACAAGAATTTGAGAAGGAACAAAATTGTCGAATCTAGCATTGCATCGACTCCTTGAGTCGTGGATCGGCTTAGATCTCGTGCTCCAATGAATGCCGGCTTCGCCTCTAAAGCATGGTTGAAGACTTGCTTTGCTTGAACTCCATGGATCTTGAATTTTGGAATCTTGATTGATTGGATTAGGGTTAGGGTTTTGAGGTAGTGGTTGTTGGGTTGAAGATGAAGAACAACCACAATAATTGAATTGAGGAACTAAAGATTAACTAGAGATTAACCAACAATTGAACCACCTCAACAAGTGAGCCTTAGGTTCTTTTTATAGGTTTCCCAAACCCTATGTCTAGGAATTTGAATTTTGAATTTCCCTCCAAAAGTTAGTTATAGGAAGAGGCTTCTAGAACTAGTTAGTTAGGGCTTAGCTTCTTCCTTAAGCTAGGAGGTTAAGGAGAAGGTTCTAGGCTCTAATGTAGTTTTGGTGAAGCTTGTTGTGGAAGCTTGGGGTGTTTAGTTAGGAACCCTAGGGCTTGCTGATCTGGCAGAAGCGTCAGGATCCTTATGGAATTTATAGTGGTTTTCTGAGATGTAGGAGCTGAGCTGAGAATTATGAAGCTAAATTGGGGTGGTGACGTGTCAAGACCGTCGCGGAACCGCGGCGCATGGCGGCTCTGGCTGCGGTTCCGCGGCCAAGTGGTGGAGATAGGGCTTCATACTTCTTCTGTTGGCTTCTTATGTACTTTGATGTATTTCCTGATATGTTGAATCTCTGAACTCATTCTAGATCATTACCAGATTCCAATTCCTTGAGTTGGCGTATTTTTTAGCAGTCTTTGTTGTGTAATTTCCTGCACAGACTTCGAAACACAAGTTGCGATATGCAAGAATGATGCCATGCTATGAAATACAGTCAATTTCCTTTATAGTGTCGGTTTTAATATCTAACACATGTAATCTGATATTTAACGACTGTTTTGCTAATATGTACTAAATGAATGCCGAACACTTCAAGATGAGTGCAAAAGATAGGGAAATTGCCGGTTTAAAGATGCAGTATTTTCGACTGATCAAATTCCCCAAACTTAATTTCGATCGTCCCGAGCGAACTTTTTATTAAAAAGAAAGGAGAAAATATAAAAAGAGAAAAACTAACTAGCACACTTTCGTCGTCAACACGATTGCACTTAGCACGTGCAACAAGCCTTTAAACCTCTAGGTGTCCATAGTAGGAGAAGTGTTGTCTCCTGAGGGTTTTCAACGGATTGCACCCACAAAATCCAATAATAAAAGAAAGATCATGAATATTACATTTAAAGAAAAGAATTGTAAAAGAAAAGCCTTGAAAATTAGGGTTTCCAACTAAGCTAGATTTTCGGTTGTCATGAGCCCTATCTTAATAGTCATGAAAAGATGTCCGAAATCACGTTCTCCCTCAATAAAACATCGTCTTATTCTTCATTCCTATCTTTCTTCCAAACATCGATCATATCACCCTTCGTGTGTGTAAAGGACATCCTTACACCCAGAGAATTCAATTCAAGCTATCATACTCTTGCCTATCAGCCTCAGTACTTTTTAATTAATGAATATTTAGCTGAATTTGCTCGCGCACTTTCATGCGACCGTTAATACTTCTTGAGGTATTAACCGACCGATTACTCATGTGCTTGCTTATTTGGTGTTTTTTCTCATCTTGCACCACCTAAGGCTTAGCAGTGACTCCAAGACCAGTTGGCCTTAGGGCACTAGGTGAAGAGGCACCCTCGCTATTTATTTTTTATTGCCCTCGGTGATAACAAAACCAGTGTCCATTTTTCTCACCACTTTATATATTTTTTTTTATTCACTTTTTTTTCCTTCATACATCGGCTTTAAGACAAGAGCATTTCAAGGTATCATCTACTATACCAGGTTTCAAGACGTGTGTAAGTGTGAATAGCAGAGTATCAACGTTCAAAATGTTTGGCTTCCAGAATAGGAACTATTTTTCAGACTTATTTTTATCCTCAGATTAGTGAATTCTTTCATCTTACTAACCCTTGGGACAACGGCTCATAACTATTTATTACTAGTTCGTACAAGAAAACTTCTAATTTTCTTAGTTTTCTTAAATTTTTCTAATCTCATGGATGTAATTTTTTACTATCTAATCTTTTATTATCTTATTTATGTACAAAAATATTTTTATTATTTTTGAAATTTTTTTAAATTTTTATAGGTTTTCAAAAATGTTTTGTGCTTATGCAAATGATGCGAAAATAAGCACAAACCTCCCCCAAACTTGTTTTCAGCAGTGTCCTCACTGTTGTCATCTGCTAAATCTCAAAAAAAACTGTAAGCCTGGGAGGAATTTATTAGTGGGGGCAAAATATTTAAGTGAAGACCCTCCCCCAAACTTATTTTTGGCTCATCATTCTCAGTAAAAAAATTTCTTTTCAAGAGCCCGAAAACACCCCCCCCAAACATGAGTTATGCAATGTTAATCTTTTGAAAATCACATTAGGGGGTCAAAAATCAGTGGTCGATGCCAAACTTTGCAAAGACCGAAAGTTAACACCAACCATTCAAAAATTTTATCAATGCAGTGCTCTGGTTGGTGGAAGAATAAGTAGGGAAAGGTTAAGTGGTGGAATAGAATGTGTGTGCGTCTCATTCTGGAGAGACGATTTAGTGAATGTGATGGATTACTCGCATTCTTTTTACAATTCAGAAGAAGGGGTGGAGGTTCAATTTCATTGATTGGGAGATGATTCATCTCAACACCCGTGTCATTCAAAAATGCGAGTTCATCAGCGAAAATTTCCTCAAAAGTTCCATCAATACCCCGATGAATAATGTCATCACAAAGTGCGGGGTGATCTTCAGACTCTAAGAACGGTTCATAATCAGTGTTAGTTGTTGACCCAAATATCTCGGTGGAAGAGTCCGTATGTGTATGATACATAGTTGGGTCAAACAATAACGTATGAAAAGAGTCAAGATCAGGATCGTCAAATTCGCTGCTGTCAACATCCATTAAGTCGACAGAACAGACATGAGTAGTAGGTTCGGAGGGTACACTTCCCAACTTGTAAATGTTCAGCTTTATTGACCTATTCCCGAAAGATAGGGTCATAAAACCATTACGACAGTTGATGATAGCGTTGGAAGTGGCCAAAAAGGGGCGACCTAAAATTACCGGAATTTGATTCCGTGGGTTCGCTACAGGCTGTGTACAATTACAATAAAATCCACAGGGAATATAAATTCCCCGATTTTTATTAACACATCCTCCAGTTCACCCCTAGGTTTGGTGATTGATCGGTCAGCCATCTGGAGAGTGCAAGGAGATGGTTTCAACTCTCCGATCCCTAACTGCTCATAGACTGAGAAAGGAAGCAGGTTAACACTTGCCCCAAGGTCCAGTAGAGCACGGTTGATGTGTTTCTCACCAATAGAGATGGAAATCATAGGATAGCCAGGATCCTTACGTTTCCTCGGTAATTGTTGGGGGAAAGCCGTGTCTAAAGTCTTTGCTATGAATATCTTCTTAGGCATTTGTTTCTTCCTCTTTCTCGTGCACAAGTCTTTAAGAACTTTCGCATATGTGGGGACTTGTTGTACAACATCTAGAAGAGGGATGTTAATGTTAACATTTCAGTGATCTTCTCCATTTGTGGACTCAGTGTGTTTCCCCTTAACCGATTCGGGTAAGGTGCTTGAGCAATAAGATCAGGGTCCAACAATGGAGAAGATCGTGTGGGTGGAAATGATCTAAGAATAGGAGTGGGGATCGTTTTCGGTGGACTAGAAGAGGTGGACTGAGGTGGCGAGCCTTGTGGGAAGCGAAGAATAGGCTAGCAAGAAGGTGGTGTGGTAAAAGAACTGGGGTCAGAATTAGAAGTAGAATTGGAAGGAAAGGTCTCAGCCAGGGTATCATTGATAGATTTTTCAGTGTCATCAATCTCTTCCCCAACGTGATTGTCAAGCACTCTCCCAGATCTCAATGTGGTGATTGTATTCACATGATGTGAATAGCCAGGATTGGGTAAAGGTTGAGCTGGGAGTTTCCCTTTCTCTCTTGCACTCATTTCGGCTTTTAATCGTGCAATTTCTGCTTCCATCGATTTAATATTCTCGCTTTGGGACGCAGAGTTTTTCTCAATTTTATCGACAGGAGACTTCATTTCAGCCGAAACTTGCATGATATTTGTTAAGACCAAATTCATGTATTGTGCAAATGAAGAGGATTCATCAGTCCCGGTCAACTGTAAAGGACTAGACAGTGCAGGTGTGTTGACCGGATATTGGAAGTTTTGTGCTTGGAAGGGGTGCTGATGTTAGTTGTATGTATGCCCTAGAGGCCAGTATTGTACAGATGATGTATATTATATTGGATGCTTGGACATATATAGAGATGACTTTCTTGCTCGATATGATAGTATGCTATCTGGTTACTCTTTATCTTAACATGTACACTTGTCTCTTTATACTGTCTTATAGTTACATGTTGGTAAAGCCCTTAGGATGTTTACTTGACTACCTGGACTGTGATGCAGATCATACTAGTGGGGACATGGTAGTCCATAAGTACATCCTTCAAGGTCCCTAGTCATGGGTGTATCGAGACGGGGCATCGATATACCAGAGTAGACTAGCGTATATGCTTCTCGACCCATGAGATGGGCGATGGATGATCCCATATCCATTGGTGTTTGACATCAGAGATGGTATACGGGTGCTCAGTGGAGATTGGGTACACTGGACGGACTCGCCGAGAACTCCCAGATGGTATTATACCTCACATCAGATGGCAGTTCTCAGGTGACACTTGTGCAGGTTAGTCTGTAGACCCGAGATCGTCATAGAGTCTTATGTGATTCCCACTGTGCTTTGATCTCCACTTTACCATGTCTATGAGGGCGTGCAAAATGGTGGTCTTTGGGCACAGTCCCGAGTCACATGGAGGCAATGAGCGATAGGAGGGGTTTCGTCTCTCCCGGTATTGGGGGTTGATGTTGCGCTGTGCTCGATTGGCCGTGACAGGGAAGTCCCTGGCCAGGGCTGATCGGAGATTTGCTGGTAAGTGTTACCAGTAGTTTCTCGACCCGTTATGAGCCTCACATCGGCACGACTTATCGGTTATTGGGGTCTGACGTTTACCACCCCTAGACTTGATATGCGACATATCAGACGAACAGACCGGACTGTACGGTAAGTGTTACAGGTTGGATTCACAGGAGTGTGAGCGGGCTAGCTCGTCGATCTTCTGATCGCTCAATACCCGGATGGCCGTTACGTTTAGCAGACCGCTTACGGCTTGTGGGTGCTTGATATGATCATCATCTGCTACCGGCGTATTGACGAGTCTTTAGAGTCCTACACAGAGGTTTCCTAGCTCAAGCGAAACGAAATAGGAGCGCATATAAGATATGTGCAGGACCGAGAATAATGCGTGTATGTGATACCGTATTCCAATCTCGCGATGAATGTATCGATTGGTTATATATGATATAACCTAGATATCGAATCAAGGATTGATTCGATAAGCCGATACATAGGATACTAGTCGGTTATATGCGATATGACCGGATCGTTAAATCTAGTGTTGATTTAATGATTTAATGTATAATTATATATTTGATATATTAATTTGCATTAACTAGTATTGGTTCACTTTAAATGGTTTTTCTCACTCGATGTGCAAATTGTATATGTGATATACTTTTGTGCACATGTTTGTATCATATTTGATGATACTTGCTCATTTGGTTAAGTGTAAAGAATTAAACCATGGTTAAGTTGATGATTAGGGTTTTGCTTTTTCATTTATTTATTTGCTTATTTATTTTGAAAAGATTATGATAAGAATGGTGGCTTTCTTTGTTTCTAGTTGAAGCATCATGAAGCTTTGACTTTGTAACCATTCTTGTCTCATGCTTAACCCTAACCATTTGAACTAACCCTAGTTCATTCTCTACACTTTACCATGGTTAGCTTATGATAAGTATTGATTTATTTTCATTTTAAATCCAACACTTATCATATTATATTTTGATCATCATCTTCTTCTTCAAGAAAAAGCTTAAGTCCATCAATGGCAACTTGAGCAAAAGTGAGAGAAATCCAAATCTAAAGTGAACCCACCTCCTATTTCTTCACCCTCTACCTCTTGCCAAGTAGTATAGGGTGTTTTCTTCACAAGTTTCACAACTTGGTGAAGTCGGAGCTTGATCTTGTGAAGCCTCGACGTAGATCATCTTCGGCACGAAGCCGACGACCTTGCCCGTCCATTTCTCCGATGAAGCCGATGCTTGAGTTCGGGATTCGAGACGAACAGCGAGAGGACGTCTACGTGAAGCTAAGGAAGTGGATAACCGGATCTACAAAGGTTGTAGCTTCTTATCTTTAGTTAAGTTCTTAACTAGATTCGTATTTCGCCTAAACTTCTAGTCAACGATCCGTATTAGGGTTTCTCGGCACCCATAAAATTTGAAATTGGCATGGTTGATGCCTTGTGAGACCTCATTAGCGTGCCTAGGAACCCTACAGTGGTATCAGAGCCTAGCTAGAGCCTTAGGCGAAGTGTAGACGACGTTTGAAATCCGAACGAATCGAAACCCTAATCCCAAACTTGCTCTCTGGACTTTTTTCAAAAACTGGGTTTTTCCATATTAAAAATATGCAGAAAAATCAGCAGGTGATTATAAGAGTTACTGTGAAATTTGATGGCCTAATGCCATAGAAGCGCGGCGGAACCGCGGCATTAGCATGACGAATGCGGCGGTTCCGCGGCCATCTAGTCTCCTCTGTTGTTCAATTTTGCACAGTAATTCCAGTGTTGGTTTTCCTGGGAATTTTTAATCTGAACTCAAGAGTTGAGTTTTCTGGGTTGTATTAGGAGTTCGTAGATTCGATCGGATTATCAAACTTTGTTTATGTGTTTTACCGGATAATTTTAGAATATGTTAAAAAGTTCGACCGGATGTAAATACCCAATCTTTCCCCTGCCCGGAAATTTCCAATTGTTGGACTTTTCCGTAGTTTAATGACGTTCTAAGTAGTGCAAGTAACGCGATGGTCCCTCTAGAAGACAACAAACCTTAACTCGATTATGTGACCATCTTGAACTGCCCTTTGAACCTTAGGGTTTAGGGCAGTACGGCGTGCCACATGTGAGGCGTTGGCTTGACCCTTCTACGGCTGGACCGTTGGTACTGAGGCATGAAGTGAATGTCTTTGAACTTATTTCATGTGTTGATCGGTTTCGGAAAAACTTGGGTGTTCGAATGTTCGATCGGAAAGTTTAATATTTTCTATTTATCCGGAATGGGATACAATAATTGGAATTCACAAACAGTTATGAGATAACTGAATGAATGTTATAAATCTAGCGGTTTAGTTTCATTTGATATTGAAAAGAGTTTTCGATAATGAGACTAAAATGCGGGGTTTATAACTGTTAGGCATGTGATGTCTAAGTATTTCATTTGATTAGGCATGCGATGTCTAAAGAAGGTTGCGGATTCCAACTGTTGTAGTTTTACACTTTCTTTTTTGTGACCGTAAGTGTAATATATGGTATCGCCGGTTTCGTTGCTATATGTCAACGACAATTGGGATGCGTATATTTACTTGCGTTGATGACATGTGATGTTTTGTATTGCTTGATATGTTATATTGGATTGTCGTGTTTGAGTAGCCGGGGGTTTTTATGTGAGATGAGTGTTTTTCATTTTCATTCATGTAAAAACTTGTATGTAATATTCTTTTATTGGGGCACTTCCAGGTTGCGGAAGTTGTCACCTTTTGTATATTATTTACTTTTCCGCATTAGGATAGACCCAAGGAGGGGAGCACAAGTAACCGGGTTCTAGGGTCCAGTGGGAGACCATCTCGAGGAGTTGAGTCCGGATCTCCTAACCCTAGAATTGGTAGGGTTGCTTGCCGCTCTCGTAGGGGTCTACGGGTGTGGGATTGGCTATTCATCACGACTGTGGAATCCGTATTTTATAATGGCTCGTATTGAAAACACGGACGTCCTAGTATATCCAATGTTTCATATGTTTCATCTGCTGCGATATCTGTGATGTGATCATGTGATGTTCTGTGATAGATACAGTATATAGTATATATGATATATTATATAGACGTTACTTATGTTTTGCACCCGCACTAGCCCTGCCCTGCTCTGTCGTTAGTTACCTAACCTAACGGTGCACGAGGGGACATCCAGGCGAATGCGGATGGCATAAGTGTACGTCGTATTTATCTGTGATGTTTAGGTATTTAAATGATGGGACTTCATTAATGTGATTAATGAAATAAAAGAAACCAAATGATGTTGTAGAATCAAATTTTAAACAAAACAGGTAGCTACAGTTCTTGCTTTGCATAGCGGTATATATGATATACCCTGCACCTTATTCGATGAGGAAAGGACCGAGATCCCTTCACCGGGAGTGACTCCTTTAGCAATAACTGGCAGATGCTACACACTCGGTTTGACTTTTGATTGCTTCTATAGTTTCTGCTTTGCACAGTGATATATATGATATATCCCGCACCTCATTCGACGAGGAAAGGGCCGACGACCCCTTCACCGGGAGTGACCCCTTTAGCAAAACTAGAAAAGCCTCAAAATCGCTCCATTTCAAAACTTCATTTTATTCTACAACGATATCAAGTTCATTACGCAATAGGTTTTCAGAAAAACCTGTCGTAGCCCTCCGTCATTTCAGATAAATCCTACTTAGTATTCGTGCTACGTTTGTTGACCTCCGTCAAGATATAGTGTGCGGTAGCTAACTAGTATTTATCTGCTTATGCATGTGATGCAGATTGGATTAGGGTAGTCGTACGACCTTGGTGACCTCCGTCAAGGGTCGTGCGGGTGGGTTTGATTCAATCAAGAAATGACGGGTTGAACTTGACTTGCATCCTGTGGTTTGTTGACCTCCGTCAAGGTCATAGGATGCTTGGGGCAAAATATTATCGGGAATTTCATGTGTTGAAATTTGCAATGAGATTGCATACCTTCTATGAGATAGTTGGATCCCGATACCCACTGCGAGTAAGAGTTACTCCTGGGAGAGTTTTACACATTGCAATTAGCTGATCAAGTAGGTGTCTAGAAAGGTGTCAACGGGGTTACGCCACTGGGAAAATGAGGTTTACATTAATTAGGTTCGTGCGAAAGCACGGGGGACCTCCCTCAAAGTACCGACACTGGCCTGGCTGAAAGATTGGCGAACTTGTAGTGTGTAATTAATCCCGGCTAGTCTTTCCTTTTAGGGTTTGAAGGAAGATTTGATAAAAACCAGTGGGAGCCATCCTGGTTAGATAAGATAAAAACCAATCTGATCTTGCAAGAGCATACGCTAAAGTGTTTTCTTCTCTCTCTCTCAAGGTAGCGACCATTTCATGCCCTAATAAAGATAATAATATAGATGTATTGACCGAACCCAAATGTTATTCTGTGCTGGGAAACGTTGGTTCCGTTCTTTCTTATAAGAGTTATAGGAATGAACAGGATATAGGGGAATACCAGGATTCCCATGCCACCCGAATGAAGAAAGTACATGATGATGCATTTTCTTCAGGTGTGATCGTTACAGAGAACTGTTTCTCCATTTGCTCTACGTCCTGCGTATTAGATACCGGGTCAGGATCCCATATATGTAATCAGTTACATGGGCTTAGGAAAGGTAGAGAACTTGGAGAAGGTGATAAAGACATTAGAGTTGGAAATGGTGCAATTGTTGCAGCTAAGACTGTCGGGGAATATCACCTTGTATTACCAACTGGTAATACATTGGTTCTGAACGAATGCTATTACATACCGAACCTGATATGCAACATTATATCGGCTTCTTTGTTGAGTAAAGAGGGATATAATTTTGTATTACAGGACAATGTTATGAACATTTTCCGTAACCAAAAGTTGGTTGGATCAGGCACGTTGTGCAATGGCATTTATGTTCTAAATCAATCAACAGTTCTGAGCAACAAACACACTCAAGAGGAAGAGTTCAGAACTGAACGAATCCTTCTTGTGGCATTATAGACTGGGTCACATCAATGCGACACGACTGGCTAAGTTGCATAAAGATGGATATTTGAATCCGTTTGAATTTTCATCTTATGACACTTGCCAGTCATGTCTCAAAGGCAAGATGACCAAAACTCCGTTTACGGGACACGGAGAAAGAGTTACCGAACTCTTAGGACTGATACATAGTGGTGTATGCGGTCCCATGTCTACACATGGCAGGGATGGTTCTTCGTACTTCATTACATTCACTGACGATCTCTCTAGATTCGGATATGTGTTCCTGATGAAACACAAATCAGAAGATTTTGAGAAATTTAGAGAATATAAACAAGAAGTCGAGAACCAAACCGAAAAAAGTATTAAAATCCTACGATCTGATCGAGGAGGTGAATACTTGAGCATTGAATTCCTGGACTTCCTAAAAGAGAATGGGATTCTCTCTCAGCTAACTCCTCCATATACACCACAGCACAACGGTGTATCAGAACGGAGGAACCGCACCCTATTGGATATGGTGCGCTCTATGATGAGTGTAGCTGAGTTACCTGTTTCCTTCTGGGGATATGCACTGGAAACAGCAGCATACCTACTGAATAGGGTTCCCACCAAATCTGTGCCTACCACACCATATGAGATATGGGAAGGAAAGAGACCATATCTTAATTTTATTAAGATATGGGGTTGCCCGGCCTATGTCAAAAGACAAAAACCGGACAAACTCGAGGCAAGGTCTGTTTTGTGTAAATTTTTTAGATATCCCAAACATTCACGAGGGTATATCTTCTACCACAGTGAGGAACAAAGAGTATTTGTTGCTCAACATACCACCTTTTTAGAAAAGGAATTTCTTGCAAAAGAGATTAGTGGCTCTGAGGTAGAACTGGAAAAGGTTCCAGCTGAACAAAACACAACAGAAGATTTAGTGGAACCAGAGGATTCAGTAGCTCCCAATGAACCTCAGCCACTCCGCCGATCTAGTAGGGTTCCTCGCCAACCTGAGAGATAGTTTTCTCATGGATGGTGGGAGCGAGGATTGCATCATGGAGGATGATGACCCAACTAGCTTCGAGCAGGCCATCACGAGTAGGGACTCAGTGAAATGGCTGCATGCAATGCGGTCCGAGATGGAATCCATGTACACCAACAAAGTTTGGAATTTGGATGTTGCTCCTGAAGGGGTAAAACCCATCGGGAGCAAGTGGATCTTCAAGAAAAAACTTGGTGTAGATGGGAAAGTGGAGACTTTCAAAGCTAGACTTATAGCAAAGGGTTTTCGTCAAAGACCAGGTGTGGACGATGACGAAACCTTTTCTCCAGTAGCTATGCTTAAATCCATCCGGATCATGCTTTCCATCGCTGCATATCATGATTACGAAATCTGGCAAATGGATGTTAAGACCGCCTTTCTAAACGGTGATTTAGAAGAGTGCGTGTACATGACTCAGCCAGAAGGCTTCGTAGACAGTGGGAGCAGCGGGAAGGTGTGCAAGCTGCTTAAATCCATTTATGAATTAAAACAAGCATCGCGGAGTTGGAACATCTGTTTTGACGTCGTTATCAAAGAGTTTGATTTCGTCAAAAACCCAGATGAACCTTGTATTTACAAGAAGGTGGCAGAGAGTAAGGTTGTCTTCCTCGTATTGTACGTGGACGACATACTCTTGATAGGAAATGATATTCCTATGCTGCAATCGGTCAAGCTCTTCTTATCACGGAGATTCTCGATGAAAGATCTTTGTGATGCCTCCTGCATATTGGGAATTTTCCAACTAATTTGGATTTACTTTAAATAAATAAACCTTACATTATCATGAGCATGGTGTGAGTCTCATACACCCATGTAGCATGTATCATCAAGCATGACACTAAAAGAAATGCAATTAATATATATCACATGTATATTAAATGCATAAGTGAGGAAAGAAATGCTTAAGTGAGCTAATATTAGTTAATGTAAATTAATATATCAAATATATAATTATACATTAAATCATTAATCAACACTTGATTTAATAATCCGGCTATATCTCATATGGCCGACTAATATGATTTATATCAATTTATCGAATCAACACTTGATTCGATAACCCGGTTATATCTCATATAACCGACTGATATCATAAATCGCGAGAATAGAATACGGTATCACATACTCGTATTAATCTCGGTCCCTATCACGCCCCGCTTCCCAGTCTACGGGAAGGGGACGCGGCGAGGCCACTACGTATTTACTCTGAAGTAAACACGCTAAGCGTATCTGAGCAATATAATATGTAATGTACATAAGAGACAAGATATAAATTAACATCTTATTTATTTATTAACATTCTTTTTACAATACATCTGAAAAGTAAATACATGGAGTGGAAAGCAATACCTAAATAGTGGAATAACTAAAATGGAAAATACAGAATGTAAATGTGTACAAGGAATCTAAAGCTCTGGGTCGAAAGCTAGCTGGTCCAAATCCTCGCTGGTGGGCTCGATCTCCAGTGAGTCCGAATCACCTGGCGACATTCCAAAGAAGAAGAAATAGAATGTCGTCAGCGAAAAAATCGCTCGGTAAGTCCCGTAAATAGACAAAAATGGAATAGACATAGTAGTGTATATATTGTTAAAATATTGTATTTAGTGTTAACGCTGTTGTTTGTAGTTTGGTATAGAAGAGGCCAGTGTATACGAGAGGAGTCTCACTAGACTAAAAACTACGGTATATAGAGTACAAGGAACCGTTCAGCCACGGTATAACGGCAATTGAATTCAGGTTAGGTGTCTTCATACTTGCTGTCTCGTGCCACTTCTAACACCTTCCGTACCAATCTACCCCTTTATAAACCCCACGATGTCTTGATTGTATTATTTGTATTGTATTGTCTTGATTTATATAGATGGATGACTTGTCGGAATCATTATATCAGTAAATAGATGTAACTGGAGAATCAAGTAGTTGGATGTATATCCATTGTTCGGTGCAGTCAAGTTGTATAGATTGATAGATTGAATATATGGATTCATATTGAATTGTGTTTTATACTTGAATCTCATTCAAATCAGATTGATTATATTGAGACTCAGTCTGAGTCAGACACTTAGGAAAGAAATTGAATCCTGAATTATGTTTTGGTGCTATCGGTAACCGCTGCACATGGACGGCAGGATTTGTGTCTTTTTCAAAGACAATTACCGTGATGATAACACCATTTGTTAAGTTGTCTACCTTAAATAGGCAAGCACCCATATCTCCGGCTCCCTGAGGCTCAAGAGACTGGTCCTGCTTAAACATATGTTTATTAGGGTCATTATTGTAATTTAGTATAACTTGAAGGGTTTTTATGTAAAATAGTTTTCTTATACTTTTAAATTATATCTCAAGTATTTAATTATCGTCTTTAGAGTTTTTTATAGATGTTTCTTTTATTCAATTTGAATTTTCTAATGAATATGACCTAGTTTTTAATGTATAAGGTATTTATTTGAAATATTGGAATTGTATGGTATTTTTTTTAAATGGAATGTTTTTCTTGAATTTTGGAAATGTAGAATATTATAAATATTAAAAATAGATATTTTGATATTAATTACATATATATTAAAAATATAAGTTTTATTTATAATAGAAATCACATTTTCTAAATAAAAATGTTTTAAAAATCTTTCGAGATCGTATGCTCCTTGCGGAGGTCTGCATCTCACTCTACTAAGACCGAGGATGTGCGATAATCTGCACCATCCCGAACGGGTTCCCCAAAATGGGGTGTAGAGGTGCAATTGCAAAGATTTGTTAAAATACACTTCTTGTAGAAAAATGTTTTAATAGTTGAAGGTAGTTATATGTAAAGTCGTATTTTCCCAGATCTATGTTCCCAAATTTCATCGTGCTATGTTACATATTAGTGTTGTGAGGAGGTAGGTCATTACCTCGTGAGTTTTCTAAGGTAATACGGTTTTTAAAGTTCAAGCATGTCGAAATGAAACATGAAGGTATTTTAATGTAAAATTGCGATAAAAGATGCATAAAACAATCTTTTGTGATGAAACTTGTTAAAGATATTTATTAATGTTTGATGAACAATATATGATGATATGAAGGTATATAGATTAAGTAAAAGTGTAGTTCTTAAAGAAACACTGAATCGGAAGTCGGACAAACTCCACTTCCGTCGGGTTTTAATTTTGAATATTTTTATAATAGAGAAAATAGGAAGAAGTTGGGACTTACTGGATGATTGGCTAGGGGAGAGAAAGAGGAAGAGGTGGGAGTTTCCGGTGCGTCGCTTCATCGTCGGAAACTCCTTGAGTTGTCACCGGAAATTCGTCAGGGCATCGCCCCTTTGCTAACTCTACTTGCACACAAAAGGATCTTGAAATTTTCTTGAGAGTTTTTATAGGAAATTTTAGTGCGAAGGGGTGTAAAAATAGAGTGGATATTTATAGGGAAAATTAGGGTTAGGGTGTGATAAAAAAATGCATTTAAATTTGCATTAAAAAGGATTAAAAGAGGATATTTTAATTCTCTGGTTAATTGTAGAGAATTTAAACAGTGTAGGGAGAGTGGAGTAGGCCAAAGGGTGCAGGGGGTTAAAAAAATTAGGGTTCGGACCGAGTTGGACAGGCGGCGCCGGCCGAGTTAAGGCTTTTGCCGGCCCGAGTCGGGCGAGTCGAGGCTCGTCTTGATGCCACGTGTCCTTGACGCTTGGTCTAGCCTCGTGGACACTATTCTTTAACTTACCCTATTATGTGCAGTGCACGTGTAGACTGTTGGGCTTCTGAAAGATTAAAAGAAAATAAAATAAAAAGATAATGTGGCTGATGGGATTTGAACTCTGGTGCTTTGGTTCAGCAGTGCAAGGTCTTACCAGTGAACTACAAACTCTTTCTTGCTGTTCAAAAGCAAAACAAATTCTTATAGTACTCACAAGAAATGTAAATACCCCAAGTATAAATTAACTTTTAATCAAATTTATCTACACAAGAATTAGAGTTGTTACAGTCCCGCATATATCACATATTTACTCCTACTTCGATTTTTGCCTGAGCCAGTAAATCTCTGTGTAGGACTCTAATGACTCGTCAATACGCCGGCAGTAGGTGATGATCATATCAAGCACCCACAAGCCGTCAGCAGTACTAGCTGGACGTAACGGCTATCCGGGTATTGAGCGATCAGAAATCAACAAGCAAGCCTGCTCATACTCCTGTAAAGCCTATCAGTAATACTAATACTACCGTACAATCCAGTCTCTTCGTCTGATATGTCGCATATCCAGTCTAAGAGTGGTAAACGTCAGACCCCAGTAACCGATAAGTCATGTCGATATGAGGCTCATAATGGGTCGAGAAACTACTGAAAACACTTACCAGTAGATCTCCGTATCAGCCCTGGCTAGGGACTACCTGTTATAGCCAATCGAGCACAGTGCAACATCAACCCCCAATACCAGGAGAGAAGAATCCCCTCCCATCGCTCATTGAATCCATGTGATTCGGGACTTTACCGAAAAGACACCGTTTTGCATGTTCTCTTGAACGTGGTAAAGTGGAAATCAAAGCATAGTGGGAATCACACAAGATTCTATGAAGATCTTGGGTCTACAGACTAACCTGTACCAGTGTCACCAGAGAACTGCTATCTGACGATAGGTATAATGTTGGAGATAGTACCCTCAGAGTCCATTATTGGATCGCAGGTACGTGATTGCAATGATTGTGGAGGACCTATACCGGTAGGACAGTCTTACTCAAGATGATAGTATGCTATCTGGTTTGCCTTTATCAGTCGTGTACAGTTTTAGGTGACTGATCACTGTTGCACTTTGATAGAGCCCTTAGGATCTTGCTTTACTACCAACAGTATGATGGCGATCATATACGTGAGAGTTGGGTGGTTTATATGCATATCCTTAATTGTGGTCCCTAGTCATGGGAGTTTCGAGACAGGGCATCGATACTCCGTAGTAGACTAGTGTATACAGTCGAGACCCCGACGAGGGGTGGTGGCCGGTCTCACAAGCCACTGGTGTCAATTGGATCACCTAAGATGTATACAGGTGCTCATTGGGTTATGAGTACACCGGACAGGACTCGCCGAGAATCTGCTAGTTGGTATTATACATATCGTCAGATAGCAGTTCCCTAGTGACATGTGTACAGGTTAGTTCATCGACCTGAGGTCGTCATTTGTCTCGTGTGAGTTCCCACCGTGCTTTGATTTCTACCCTACCACGGCTCAAAGGAGTCGTGCAAACAGGTAGTTTTTGGGTACAGTCCCGAGCCATATGGAGCCACGTGAGCGGATCGGCAGGGGATTCATCTCTCCCGGTATTGGGGGCGAGATCGTGCTGTGTCTAGGAGAGCCATTACACATAGCCCATGGTCGTGGCAGGAGATTTACTGGTAGGTACTCCAGTAGTATCTCAGGGTGTTATTGGGCTACACTCCGACACGACTTATACTGGTATTGGGGGTCTGATGTTACTAGCCCCCTAGGCAGATATGCGATACTCATAGACGAACGGACCGGACTGTATATACATTGTCACTGTTAGGCTCAGTAGGGTTTCCGGATGAGTTCGCTCATCGGCATCCCTTGAGGTCAGTCCATGGGCAGCCGTTATGCATAGCTAGTGCCGCTGACGGTTTATGGTTAAACCCACTGCCAGGGTACTGACGAGTCATTAGAGTCCCCCACAGAAAGTTTCCCAAGTTCGGGAGAAACGTTTTAGAGGCCGTATGGTTTTATGGCAGGGTTCGGAAAATACACGTGCGTTTACACACGTGTCAATTTTCGGGCAGATGATACTGGTCGGCTTTGGTTTAAGCCGGATCCGAGTATTATATTGAGTAGATATAATATCTTTGTCTCAGTTGCATTTGTATTCGGTCGTAATACAAATGCGGGTATATTTATACAGTTACGGGGTTATCCTGAAAGTCGTTTCAGGATCACTTTTGAAAGTTGCCAGTTTCCAGTTTTCTATCAGCCGTCTTTTAACATTCGGTTAAAGACAGGTTTATCTTTTCTTTAGAAGAGTGTGGATGCTTCTAGAAGTTTCTAGAAGCGGTGAGGTGTTATTGTTTCATTGGTTGCTTTCTTTGTGTTCACACTGTGTGTTCACACTATGTGTTCACACTAGATATTTATTTGTGTTCACACTAGATATTTGTTTGTGTTCACACATGATATTTTCTTGTGGTCACCTCCCTCCTCCTACACTCACCCCCCACCTCCCTATATATGGCCGGCCCCCTCCTCTCTCTCTCTCTCACTTGAGTTTTCATCTGGTAAAAGGATTATGATAGATTTTGGGGTGTATGGAATTTCACAGCTCATTTCATTCCATCACCCGATTCGAGTGGCAACTTCATTAACAGTTCGTCCATAGTTTTGGACGTAACGAGATAAAGTCTTCTACTCATTCTCTACATCAATCTTGGTCGTCTCTTTTAGCAAACTTGACGACCGAGTTGCCTCGAGTCAGAGGCGGGAGCCCGTTTAAAGAATCGTTGACGTGGTGCCACCTGGAAGAGCAGATTGGAGATCGACGAGATCGGAGCAGCCGCAACGGAGCGTGGGATGATGGTTGAAGAACGAAAGACTCGGATCGTTCGGTATAACCTTTCTACACTCTTTATGTTGGTGTATATGACCTAGAGGCCATTACTGTATCATACTAGTATGTATATTACTTGATGGATGCTTGGGATATTCACAGTTGTATAGACAATCTTGCTCGATATAGTAGTATTCTAAACTTGGTAACATGGACCGTAAAAGCCGGATCTTTGCTAAACGATACACTAGCATCCTAACTAGAGATCTATCAACTCGGTTAGGGGTTATACCTCAACTTGAACTCCTTCTATGCCGCGAAACCGCGATACAATACGCTGCGTTTGTTGACTCCGTCAAGGCGTAGTGTATTCGGCACTTCGAGATACCCGGTAGTTTGTGCACCGGGTGATATGTCGCTCAGAGTAGCGAACGGAGCACAAGTTAATGCGGCAGCCGTCGGTGAATATCACCTAGTATTGCCAAATGGCAAGACTATGATTTTGAACGATTGCTACTATGTACCCTCCATGGTTTGCAACATCATATCAGTTTCTTTACTCGATAAAGATCGATATAACTTTGTTCTTAACAAGAATATCATGAACATTTACCTTCATAAGGTACTGGTTTCAGAGGGTACACTGTGTAATGGTATCTACGTTCTAAATCAGAATACAGTTCTCAATATACAAAATACACGCAAGAGGAAGAATTCAGATACGAATGAATCCTACTTGTGGCATTGTAGACTTGGTCATATCGGAGAGAAAAGACGGAGTAAGTAGCATAAAGATGGACTCTTGAATGCGTTCGAGTTTTCATCTTATGAAACTTGTCGGTCTTGTCTCAAAGGGAAGATGACCAAATCTCCATTCACCGGACATGAAGAAAGAGCAGCAGAGCTCTTGGGACTCGTACATAGTGATGTATGTGGTCCGATGTCTATACATGCAAGATGTGGGTTCTCCTACTTCTTCACATTCACTGACGATCTCTCTAGGTTCGGATATGTGTATCTGATGAAACACAAATCTGAAGCTTTTGAGAAATTCAAGGAATTCAGAAAGGAAGTAGAGAACCAGACAGGCAAAAGTATCAAGATCCTCCGGTCTGATAGGGGAGGGGAGTACTAAAGCACGGAATTCCGAGATTACTCAAAAGAGAATGGTATTCTCTCTCAGCTTACTCCTCCTTATACACCACAGCACAACGGTGTATCGGAGAGAAGGAATCGTACCCTATTGGATATGGTTCGATCCATGATGAGTAATGCTGAGTTACCTCTTTCATTCTGGGGACTTGCGCTAGAGACAGCAGCATACCTACTGAATTATGTTCCATCCAAATCTGTGCCTGAGACTCCATATGAAATATGGAGTGGGTAAGCGATTTAAGATATGGGGTTGTCCGGCCTATGTGAAAACACAGAAACCGGACAAGCTAGAGGCACGATCAGTTCTGTGTAAATTTGTGGGATATCCTAAAGACTCACTAGGATATCTGTTCTGCCACACTGAGGAACAGAAGGTGTTTGTATCTCGCCACGCTACCTTCTTAGAAAGGGAGTTTCTTGCAAAAGAAACTAGTGGGAGTTCGGTAGAACTGGAAGAAATTCAGCGACCACAAAATGTAACTGAAAATTTGGAGGAACCGCTAGATTCAATAACCCCAAACGAACCTCAGCCACTCCGCAGATCTGGTAGGATTTCTCATCCGCCCGAGTGATACTACAGTTTTCTCATAGACGGGGATCGAGAGGATTGCATCTTGGAAGAAGATGACCCTACCAGTTTCAGGCAGGCCATTATCAGTAGGGACTCTGATAAGTGACAGGAAGCAATGCAATCCGAAATGGAGTCCATGTACGCCAATAAAGTGTGGACCTTGGATATTGCTCCACCTGGGGTAAAACCCGTTGGATGCAAATGGATCTACAAAAGGAAACTTGGTGTAGATGGGCAGGTGGAAACCTATAAAGCTAGACTCGTTGCAAAAGGTTTTCATCAAAGACTTGGTTTGGACTATGACGAAACTTTTTCTTCGGTGGCTATGCTCAAATCCATTCGGATCTTACTTGCCATTGCTGCCTTCCATGACTATGAAATCTGGCAGATGGATGTTAAAATGGCTTTCCTAAACGGTTGTTTGGAAGAGTGCGTTTACATGGATCAACCAGAAGGTTTCGTAGACAGTGGGAGCAGCGGGAAGGTGTGCAAGTTGCTTAAATCCATTTATGGATTAAAGCAGGCATCGCGGAGCTGGAACATCTGTTTTGATGAGGCAATCAAGGAATTTGATTTCATCAAGAACGAAGATGAACCTTGTGTCTATAAGAAAATTGTAGGACGAACTGTCGTATTCCTAGTCTTGTACGTGGACGACATTCTCTTGATAGGAAATGACATTCCTATGCTACAATCGGTCAAGCTATTTTTGTCACAACGGTTCTCCATGAAGGACCTGGGTGATGCCTCGTACATTCTGGGGATCAAGATCTATAGAGATAGATCCGAGAGACTACTGGGACTTTCGCAGTCCAGGTACATAGAGACCGTACTAAAGAGATTTAGTATGGAGGATTCCAAGCGCGGTAACATACCCGCATTGCATGGAATTACCCTCTCCAAGAAGATGTCTCCCAAGACTGACGAGGAGAGGGTTCGCATGAGCACTATACCCTACGCTTCGGCGGTTGGATCTATAATGTATGCGATGCTATGTACAAGACCAGATGTAGCTTACGCGCTGAGCGCGGTAAGCCGGTATCAGTCAGACCCAGGTGAGGACCACTGGACAGCAGTGAAGAACATTCTCAAGTACCTGAGAAGGACTAAGGAGATGTTCCTGGTTTACGGTAATGGAGACCTCAGGGTCGAGTCCTTTACCGATTCAAGCTTCCAGAGTGACAAAGATGACAGCAAGTCTGTCTCGGGTTTTGTGTTTACCCTCAACGGAGGGGCGGTATGTTGGAGGAGTTCCAAACAGGATACCGTCGCAGACTCGACGATGGAGGCTGAATACATTGCTTCAAGCGATGCCGCAAAAGAGGCTGTCTGGATGAAGAAGTTCATTAGTGAACTTCAGGTGGTTCCGTCCATTGTTGACCCAATACCTTTGTATTGTGATAACAATGGGGCTATAGCTTTAGCGAAGGAACAAAGGTCCTATCAGAAATCCAGGCACATCTTAAGGCGGTATCACCTGATCAGGGAGATCATTGATCGCCAGGAGATCGAGGTGCGGAGAGTGGACACAAAGGACAACACAGCGGACCCATTCACGAAGGCCTTACCCCAGACTCAGTTCGAGCGGCTGATCGAGATGATAGGTCTTCGATACGCCAGTACATGGCCTTAGTGTAAGTGGGAGATTGTTGGTGTATATGCCCTAGAGGCCATTACTGTATCATACTAGTATGTATATTACTTGATGGATGCTTGGGATATTCACAGTTGTATAGACAATCTTGCTCGATATAGTAGTATGCTACTTGGTTTGTCTCTGCTTTAATGTGTACATGTGTGTTTATTCATTACATCACCTATACGCATTAGTAGAGCCCTTAGGATCTTTGCTTGATTACCGGCGTTGTGATGGCGATCACACTCGTGGTGGCTGGGTAATCTACAAGCACATCCTTATACACGTCCCTGGTCGTGGGAGTATCGGGATAGGGCATCGATACTCCGGAGTAGACTAGCGTATGCGCTTCTCATCCCAGCACGGGAGACGGTCTGTCCCACAGCCGTCAGTACGCCGTACTTGAGATAGTATGCGGGTGCTCGTTAGGTTACGAGTACACTGGACAGGACTCGTCGGGAACTGATGGTTGGTATTATACCTATCGTCAGTTATCAGTTCCCAGGTGACATGAGTACAGCTTAGTCCGCTGACTTGACACTGTCACTTCGCCTCGAGTTCCCACTGTTCTTTGATTACTACCCTACCACGGCTCTACTGAGTCGTGCAAACAGGTAGTAGTTGGGAGCAGTCCCGAAGCACTTGGAGGCAGTGACGGTTAGATAGGATTCGTCTCTCCCGGTATTTGGGGTTGACATCGCGCTGTGTCTGGGAGAGCCATTACACAATTAGTCCCTGGCCAGGGCAAGCGAGATATACTGGTAGGTTTCCAGTGTTATCTCAGGGTGTTCTGGGCTTCACTCCGACACGACTTGTACTGCTATTAGGGGACTGACGTTTACCGCCCCCTAGGCCCGCCATGCGATGTATCAGACGAACAGACCGGACTGTACGGAGATTGTCACATACAGGCTCAGTAGGAGTTCGGATGGATTTATCTCATCGGCCTTCTTATCGACATCTACCTAGGGACCGTTACGTACAGCTAGTGCCGCTTGCGGTCTGTGGTTAAACCCACTTGCCAGCGTAGTGTCGAGTCTTTAGAGTCCCACACAGAGAGTTTCCCTGCACTGAGCGAAACGTGTAGAGGCCGTATGGTTTTACGGCAGGGCTGCGATCACTTACGTATACTTGTATGCGTGTGGTGTTCGGGCAGGCAATACTAGTGGGCTTTGGTTTAAGCCGAATTCTAGTATTGCACGGATGGTTTTGTTTTGTCTTCTGTGCATCCGCATTCTACGGAATACGGATGCAGGTGTGTATGCACAGTTTTCCGGAGCGATGAAGGAGGAGGTGCCTCATTAGGGTTTTTGGCAGTTGGTTCAGCCAAAACCGTTATGTGGCAGGTTCATTAGGGTTTTGACAGTTGATTCGGTCAAAACCATTTTGAGGCGGTCTCATTAGGGTTTTGACAGTTCGTTTGGTCAAAACCATTATGAGCCGCGGACATCATTTACTAATCCTATTAGTGATAATTTTATGATGGCTAATTGCATTGACCATTTGACCCCGTTGACCTCTCTTGACTATGTTGACCGGTTGACCGAGTTGACCATTGACTTTCAAGAGGGATCTACACTCTTCTTTTCTTTTCTTTTTCTTTTTCCATTTGGATTATGATAATGGTCATTTCAATGTAGCCATCAAACTTTATCTTGATGGGATTAGTAATGATGTTGTTTTTACATTATTGCAACCATGGTTACTTTTCTTTGGATCATAATTTCTTTCTCATTCTCTCTCTTGTTTTTTCAAGTGAGAAGAAAAGAAATGAACCATGGTTGTTGCTCCTCCTTCTTCTTGCTCCTCTTGATTTTATCTTTTGATCTCATGTGTTGAGAAATAAAGATCCCACAAAGATAAAACCATCCCTTCATCACTTCTATACAACCTAGGGCTTTTAGATTAGCAATCTCTTTGCCCTAGTTACCTCGGCTCGAGGTGGAGCACGGTGCACATCTCTCGGGTGGATCGTCAACGACTCAAGGAGGCCGCGGAGGTGACCAAAGTCCGGATCAAGCCTCGGAGCAAGCAAGGAGAAGAACAACAAGAAGAGAAGGAGTTCAAGTTGAGGTATAACCCCTAACCGAGTTGATAGATCTCTAGTTAGGATGCTAGTGTATCGTTTAGCAAAGATCCGGCTTTTACGGTCCATGTTACCAAGTTTAGAAAAAATTTTGTTTTACCGTTTCCGCAACCCCGAAAGTACCGGGAGAGGTAACGTGGACCTAACACTTTACAGTTTGTTAGTTTAGCAATAATGGCAGATCCGGGTTAAAGTATACGATAGCGCCAGTTAAAAAGTTTTTGTTCCGCATTTGGCGTCTGTAGACGGCCGGGGCGCTACCGTAGACTTACATATAATACCAACTAGGAGTTCTCGGTGAGTCCTTTCAGTGTACCCAGTCTCCACTGAGCACCCGTATACCATCTTTGATGACAAACACTAATGGATGTGGGATCATCTGTCGCCCATCATATGGGTCAAGGAGCATATACGCTAGTCTGCTCTGGAATATCGATGCCCTGTCTCGATACACCCTCGACTATGAACAATTAAAGGATGTACTTATGGACTATCCTGGCCCCACTAGTATGTTCTCCATCATAGTCATGGTAGTCAAGTATACATCCTAAGGGCTTTTTCAATATGTGAGAGCTAGACAGTATCACAATACAAGTCTACATGTTAAGACAAAGAGCCATCAGATAGCATACTATCATGTCGAGCAAGAAAGTCTTCTCTATATATGTCCAAGCATCCACTATAATATACATCATATGTACAATAATGGCCTCTAGTGCATACACATAACTAACAATCTTCCACTTGCACTAAGACCAGTTGATGTAGTATCTCATACCCAACATCCCGAAGAGTCACTCAAATTGTATCTGGGGTATGGCATTCGTAAGTGGATCCGCTATGTTGTTCTTCGTGTCAACTCTCCTGATCTCGATCTCTTGCCGATCAACTATCTCCCGAATCAGGTGATACCGCCTCAGAATATGCCTGGATCGCTGATGGGACCTGGGTTCCTTGGCCGAAGCCATAGCTCCATTATTTTTACAATACAAAGGTATTGGATGCTCGATGGACGGAACCGCACCAAGTTCGTTTATGAAATTCTTCATCCAGAAAGCCTCTTTGGAAGCATCATTGGCAGTGCTGGGAATTCACTCGCGCGCGCAAACGCGTATGTTTTGAAATAGAGATTGTTTTTAAGAAATATTGCGCACGCGAGATCATTCTCGTTTTAAATTTTATAACCGCAAGTACACGGCGCGTTGTAGCAAGCCGGTAAGTACGGGTCGATCCGTATGGAATTGTGTATTAATTCTTGTCATTGAAGGTTCAACAAATAATGAATGGTTGCTTATGTCACTAAAAATGGAAGAATACGAGAACAAGAAAAAACAAGCAAAGAAGTTAAGGAAGAAATTGGCCGTGGCTTTGGATCGGAAGATCGAATCGCGACGATTCCTTCGACACTCCCTTTATCATGAGTTGTTCGTCCTTACATCGATCCCCGCATGAAGCATGATTTGTCAAGGCGTTGCGAAGCACAAATCATCAAATTCTGATATTCGCCGCAAAACACGAAACGAGTCCGTTTTATTCACATACCGTTTGTATGTCTAAGCTTGAGGTATCAACACTAAACACATGGGTTAGCAAGCATGCATCAACATCAAAGATACAAGTTAGTGAGTGAGAGCAAATGATTTTTGTGTTAACTTTGCTACGGGGTTGTGATAGTATACGGTATATGAAAACCGAGGGTTTGTCAAGCTCTTGGTCATAAAATACCGTATCCAAACTTAGCAAGCTTAACACCAATTTGATTTTAACTTAAACATTGTGAAATAGGGAAGGGGAGTGAATATGGTATTTGAAGAGATTACAAAGTAACCATAGGTTCAAAATACCATATCATATAAATATATAAAACAATCCTTAAGCTATAATCATGTTAAAGCACATTTAAACATAAGCAAGAGAAGGAGGAGGCAAAGCCTTTCATCTCACATCCTTACCATTACCAACACCAAGAAGATTAGTTAAGCATGATAAAGAAAGAAAATAAGAAAAAGAAAGGAAAGCAACTAACAAAAAGAAAAAGAATATGTTAGTATTTACAAGCTGAACGATTTGGTTAGTCCAGAAATTAATACCAGCCACAAAATATTTTTGTTGATATAATATAGTGGCTGGTAAAAGAATGTGTATATAAAATATAAAAAGAAAAAGAATATGTTAGTTCTTAGTAAAGGGCATAGGTGTGTGTGTATAGGGATCAGAAGATGTTGAAAGTAAAATGAAGTTTTGAAGAGGTCAACGAATTGTTGCCCAGATGAATTGAATATTCAAAAAGCATATGTCGAGTTTTGGAGTCAATCTCGCTTAAAAATTGGATTTCATCCGCAAAATAGTTGGAAAAGGAGAGATTCATAGGATGTTCCCTAATTGATCCTGACTCGAACATACCGAGGATATCCAATTCATCCGCAAATAATTCTTCAAAACTCGCTATGAAAGAATATTTTTCAATGCTGTCTTCCTCCTCATGATATTTCTTAATCCTATTCTTATCACTATGGTTTCCTAACTCTCCCAATACCAATTCTTCCTCATCACATTCAAAAATGGGTAGGTATATGTCATCCAAAAAAGTAGGTTCCCACACTAACATTTCTTCCGAAACAATATCACTAGGTGATACGAAAATTGTGGGTTCCTGATCATTGGTCTCCTCTGACAATCTATCCAAACCATACCCGTCAAAATCATAAGATTCCTCTTCTAAAATTGGAATGTACAAATCAGTCGCAGGGCTTTCTTTTGTGTCCTGATAACACCTAGTCAATTCAATTGCATCCTCATTTATGAAACCATCAAAATTCAATTTATCATTTACCTTACTTGGGTGACTTCCTAGATGACAGATATCAACACTATGTGGTTCTAATTGACCGTGTTCACTCTTTAGAATCACAACGGCTACATGCTCTTCAATTCTAGCCAAAGATTGAGCTTGAGCATGAAACAATTGCTCAGACTGCTGTATACACAGGGCTAGCGTTGCAGATGTTTGATTCTCGACCGCAATCATCACTTCAATACTTTTTCTAAAGCGGTCAACCTAGTATCTATCTCACAATCATTCCCTAAGGATGTATCAGTCGTTTCAGGTAAGGAGGGTTGTGATGGTGGCGATGCTAAAGCAGTCAATTTGTCGACCTCTTTCTCTAAATCCTCTATCATTAGGTCTCTAATTGAAGTGGGACTGGGTTCAAGAGTGTTAGGTGGGTGACCATTATCAAAAAGCTGGGACGGTTGGTCACCCCTTAGAAAAGGACAATTGTCATGAATGTGGGAAGAATTTTGGCAATTTGAACAAATGAATTGGTACCGAGTATAAACAAAGGAATAAGAATCGTGAAAAATTGAATTATATTGTTTATCACCCATATTAACAAGAATTCATAAATATCACAAAAACAAAGAATATCACACCCCTAGCAATCTATGGTATACTAGTCAACTAAACCTGCTCAAGAGCCTGATTGTCGAAATAAAACTATGTCGAGAAACGGGCTCAAGATATACTGATCACGAAGCCATGTAAGTGCAAGAGAGAAGGGGAGGTTTTCCAACGCTTTCACGGTGTTCCTTAATTAGATAACCTTTTCTCTTGAACACTTGCCTAGATACCCTATGAACGATATACTGTTAAGCGGTGTTCTAAACACAGTCAATTTCTCTTAATGAGCGCAAAGTCCTTAAAGTCAGAGTTCTAGTTGATTTTAAATTTCTGGGGGTATGCAAGGATGCAGTTTTGTGATTTATGGCTACGGAGAAAGGTGATGAAATCCTTTACCATATCCTGTTTAATCTTTTTGCCCTTAATTCCGTATTAAGATGCAAATGCGCAATCAATAAAAGATTTCAAGAAATCAAGCAATTTAAGCAATTCTTTTTCATTTAAGTTTTAAACGCTGCAACAAATACGGTCAGTTCTCTGTTCAATTGGCGGCAAGCTTGTGTGAAAAATCCTGCAGAAGATAGAATATTGGAATGTGTCTGATTCAAGAAGAATGTGTTAGGAAATACGTACTGATGCGATTTGGGTTAAGAAACCCCCTTTTTGAAGTGATCCCGAGATTTTGATTGTTCACTAGCGCGGGTCAAACTACCTGGATCTTTGGCACTATACTTCACTAACATCTTAAAATTGAGTTTGAGCCTCGCTCCACACGAACGCTGGTCGTAATTCCGTGAAAAACCTGAAATGTCGGAAAATACGATATTTAGTGTCGAAAAGCGATATATATGCCCTAATTCCTGCACACATAAAATTAGAAAAATCAAACAATACCACTAAAATGACAACACAACACTGGAGATGACACAAAAACAAAAAACTACAAACACACTCCTTCGGCCGAGCTCGCCGGAATTTACAGTGACGTCGCCAGCAAAAATCCGAGGAGAGGGGATGAAATTTTGTGTGAGTTCTCTTGACTATATTAGTATTCTAATGGTCTAAATTGATATTTTAGTGGAATCACAGAGTGCTAGCAGGTCAGAAGGACAGAGAACAAGTTTAGAAAAAATGTCGTATTGTTAGTTTTGAAAATTTTGAGTTAATAGTTAGTTTTGTTAGTAAGAACAGGAAATAACAATACCCAATACAACCGATTCCCCGGCAACGGCACCAAAAACTTGTTGGGAATTGACCCGCGCGCGTAAACGCGTATGCTTTGAAATAGAGATTGTTTTTAAGAAATATTGCGCACGAGAGATCGTTCTCGTTTAAAATTTTATAACCGCAAGTGCATGGCGCGTTGTAGCAAGCCGGCAAGTACGGGTCGATCCGCAGGGAATTGTGTATTAATTGTTGTTATTTAAGGTTCAACAAATAACGAATGGTTGTTTATGTCACTAAAATTGGAAGAATACGAAAACAAGAAAAAACAAGCAAAGAAGTTAATGAAGAAATTGGCCGTGGCTTTGGCTCGGAAGATCGAATCGCGACGATTCCTTCGACGCTCCCTTGATCATGAGTTGTTCGTCCTTACGTTGATCCCGACATGAAGCATGATTTGTCAAGATGTTGCGAAACACAAATCATCAAATTCCCATATTCGCCGCAAAACACAAAACGAGTTCGTTTTGTTCACTTACCGTTTGTATGTCCAAGGTTGAGGTATCAAAACTAAACACAAGAGTTAGCAAGCATACATCAACATCAAGGATACAAGTTAGTGGAGCAAATGATTTTAGTGTTAACTTTGCTAAGGGGTTGTGATAGTATACGGTATATGAAAACCGAGGGTTTGTCAAGCTCTTGGTCACAAAATACCGTATCCAAACTTAGAAAACTTAACACAAATTTGATTTTAACTTAAACATTGTGAAATAGGGAAGGGGAGTGACTATGGTAATTGAAAAGGTTAAAAAGTAACCATGGGTTCAAAATACCATATCATATCAATATATAAAACAATCCTTAAGTTATAATCATGTTAAAGCACATTTAAATATAAACATGAGGAGGAGGAGGAGGCAAAGCCTTTGATCTCACATGCTTACCATTACCACCACCAAGAAGATTAGTTAAGCATGATAAAGAAAAGCAAATAAGAAAAAGAAAGGAAAGCAATAACAAATAAATATATTACCACTTGAAAGTGAGTTACAAGATGTTGGTAACTTGTTCAACCTCCATAATGAAGCTCTCCAAAAAAAGCTTCAAGAGGGAAGAAGAAGAAGAGACCAAGTTAAGATCACACAACTCTCAAGCCTAAACCAAAAATGAACTAACTAAAACAAAACTATATGAGAATATATGAGAATTAGAGAGAACCCTTCCCTTGCTCACTGCTCTGCTTATATAGGCACAAAAGAAAAATAAACAAGCAGTAAAAATAAAGTGACATGGCAGCAAGGGAGGGACCACAGAAGTTTGGTGCATATTGGGACATGGGGGTCCGGCCTGCTCGGTTCTGGGAGGGTTGTGGCCGGCCCCTTTCTGACATCCTGGTCTCGTGTTGGCATGGTGTGCTTATGTGCTCACCACAATCTCTCTTATGCTGCTAGATTTAGCTGTTTATGTTGGAGATAGTGCCCTCATAGTCAATTATTGAATCACAGGTACGTGATTTCAATGATTGCGGAGGACTTATACCGGTAGAACAGTCTTACTCGAGATGATAGTATGCTATCTGGTTTGCCTTTATCAGTCGTGTACATGTTCAGGTGACCGATTGCATGTTACACTTTGATAGAGCCCTTAGGATCTTGCTTTACTACCAACAGTATGATGGCGATCATATACGTGAGAGTTGGGTAGTTTATATGCATATCCTTAATTGTGGTCCTTAGTCGTGGGAGTTTCGAGACAGGGCATCGATACTCCGGAGTAGACTAGTGTATACAGTCGAGACCCCGACGAGAGGCGGTGGCCGGTCTCACAAGCCACTGGTGTCAGTTGGATCACCTAAGATGTATACAGGTGCTCATTGGGTTATGAGTACACTGGACAGGACTCGCCGGGAATCTGCTAGTTAGTACTATACCTATCGTCAGATAGCAGTTCCCTGGTGACATGTGTACAGGTTAGTTCATCAACCTGAGGTCGTCATTTGTCTCGTGTGAGTTCCCACTGTGCTTTGATTTCTACCCTACCACGGCTCAAAGGAGTCGTGCAAACAGGTAGCTTTTGGGTACAGTCCCGAGCCATATGGAGTCACATGAGCGGATCGGCAGGGGATTCGTCTCCCCCGGTATTGGGGGCAAGATCGTGCTGTGTCTAGGAGAGCCATTACACATAGCCCACGGCCGTGGCAGGAGATTTACTGGTAGGTACTCCAGTAGTATCTCAGGGTGTTATTGGGCTTTACTCCGACACGACTTATACTGCTTCTGGGGGTCTGACGTTACTAGCCCCCTAGGCGGATATGCGATACTCATTGACGAACGGACCGGACTGTATATACATTGTCACTGTTAGGCTCAGTAGGGTTTCTGGATGAGTTCACTCATCGGCCTCCCTTGAGTACGCTCATCAGCCTCCCTTGAGGTCAGTCCATGGGCAACCGTTACGCATAGCTAGTGCCGCTGACGGTTTGTGGTTAAACCTACTGCCAGGGTACTGACGAGTCATTAGAGTCCCCCACAGACAGTTTCCCAAGTTCGGGCGAAACGTTGTAGAGGCCGTATGGTTTTATGGCAGGGTTCGGAAAATACACGTGCGTTTACGCACGTGTCAGTTTTCGGGCAGATGATACTGGTCGGCTTTGGTTTAAGCCGGATCCGAGTATTATATTGAGTAGGTATAATATCTTTGTCTCAGTTGCATTTGTATTAGGTCGAAATACAAATGCGGGTATATTTATACAGTTTCGGGGTTATCCTGAAAGTCGTTTCAGGATCACTTTTGGAAGTTGCCAGTTTCCAGATTTCTATCAGCCGTCTTTTAACATTTGGTTAAAGACGGATTTATCTTTTCTTGGATGAGAGTGAGTCATGCTTCTAGAAGCATCTAGATGAGGTGACTAGGATTAATTGGTGTTGTGTTTTCATTGGTTGCATTAATGGTTAGATGATGTGTTATTATGACTCATCCTTTGACATTAATGATTCTTGTTTAGCTAAAGATCTTTTGTTCATGATATTATTTCTAATGGTCACCTCCCTCTTCCTACCATCACCTCCCTCCTCCTTTATAAGGTGGCCGGCCCTCTCTCTCCTCACTCACTCTTTCAATTTGTGAAATTATGGTTGCTAAAAAGAAAAGACTATAGTTTTCGATGCATGGAAATTTCATAGTTCATTTCTTGTTCCATTTCATTTCCATCGGCAACTTCATTAACCGATCGTCCACGGACTTGGACGAAGTGAGACAAAGTCATCTACTCATTCTCTACATCATTCTTGGTCGTCTCTTTTAGCAAACTTGACGACCGAGTTGCCTCAAGTCAGAGGCGGGAGCCCGTTTAAAGAATCAGTGATGTGGTGCCACCTGGACGAGCAGATCGGAGATCGACGAGATCGGAGCAGCCGCAACGGAGCGTGGGATGATGGTTAAAGAACGAAGGACTCGGATCGTTCGGTATAACCTTTCTACACTCTTTACAGTTTGTTAGTTTAGCAATAATGGCAGATCCGGGTTAAAGTATACGATAGCGCCAGTTAAAAAGTTTTTGTTCCGCATTTGGCGTCTGTAGACGGCCGGGGCGCTAGCGTAGACTTACAGTGGTATCAGAGACTAACCATTTTGCTATACTAACTTGTGCTAACGCGTTTAAAATATCGATCCAACCGGAAAACTAAAAACTGCAATTTCTAACTTCACAGTTTCTGTTGTTTTTAAATGATCTCCTAAAATTTTTCTACATGTCTCAGAAAACTGTGCAGGCTTTTCTAAGAACCACGACAAAATTTGGGCTCATGACTCCACCAAACCGCCGCGGAAACGCGGCCAAACCTATGGTTTGGCCGCACATCCGCGGCCACTTGGTGAGCTCATGCTCCCAAATTGGTACAGTGGGTTCTTCTGTGGGAATTGAGCTTTTTGGTATATATATTTTGGGCCCAGGTTTTGTTACTGTTCACCAGTAAGTCGTGGGGCCCACTTCTTGATATTTGGTCGATCGAAATTTAAACATGTTACTTTTCAGTGCTTACATTATATCTCCGACCGGGAATGTCATTTGATCGGTAAACCGCGTCCGATTGCTATAGTTCTTTTAGACGGGTTTGCGAACGTGACATTCGCGTTGATGTTCTGTGTTGTGCTGTGATGTTGCGGATTTGTCGTGGTGGATAGCAGTGTGCAATGGTAGTACAGTTTGAGTTTATTTATACATTTGATATTGCGGGGCGAGCGTCCAACCTGTGGACTGCCGTCACTGCCTGTTGTATAATATTCTTTTGGGGCACGACCAGATTGCGGTCGATGTTCCTGTTGTACTATTTTTCATTACTGTACTAGGTTTTACCCCGAGACGGAGTGCACGGATAGCCGGGTTCTGGAGGGCAACGGGTCCGCATCTCATGGGTTTGAGAGGCAGAGGGGCCCTACTCTAGAATTGGCAGACTATTCGCCGCACTCGTAGGGGGTACAGGTTGACCCAAGGAGGGGTGCTCAATTTACCGGATTCCGTGAAGTGCCGGGTGTTCCATTCACTATGCTGTGGGGACTACCTCGCTTCTGGTTTTGGCGGGTAACTTGCCGCACCCGTAGGGGTCTAGGTTTCATTGCACAGGCTATCCACACGACAGGGGAACGTCGGGTTTCAGCAGAGGCTCTGTGAAACCCGGGGATCCCAGATTATCTGTATTGTTCTGTGATGCTTATTACTTTTCTGTAATGTTGCATATTATCACGCCTGGAGCGATTATTGTATATTGGTTTATATACTATTAGATGTTGTATATGTTTTACACCCGCGCTAGTCCAGTCCCCGCTCTGTCGTTAGTTAAGTAACCTAACGGGTGATGACGGGACCCAGTGACAAATGCGGATGGCATATACGTACATTTTATTTTCGTTCTTTTCAGGTGTGATTGACTGATGGGACTGCGTTGATTCTGATCAATGCAAAGTAAAACAAACCTGTTTTCAGTTGTTGGAACAAATTTAAAAAGTGTTATTGCAAAGACGTTTCCTTTTTTTTTGCATAGCGGTATTCAGTGGAATATCCTGCACCTCATTCGACGGGGCAAGGGCCGATATCCCTTCACCGGGACTGACCCCTTGGGCAGAAGTTTGCGTCAGGGTAATAACTTCACTATAGTCGATTACAAGTTGCTTTGCATAGCGGTATTCAGTGGAATATCCTGCACCTCATTCCACGAGGAAAGAGCCGAGATCCCTTTACCGGGAATGACCTCTTTAGCAAAAGGTTTTCGCCACTATATTTTAAAAAGCTATCAGATTCCTTCAGCGATATCAAGTTCACTACGCTAAAGGTTTTTCGCCAAAAACCAGCCGTAGCCCTCCGTCACTTCTTTTGGGTATTCAATAGTATTCAAGCTATGTATTTTGACCTAACGCCAAGGCATAGTGTTTGGTAGCTGCTGGGTATTCAATTGTTGCATAGATAGATGAGTTGGTTTGGGACAGCCGTTCTGCCATTTTGACCTAACGCCAAGGGCATGTGCGGGTGGGATCAAATTAACAAGATAGTGATGGGTAGAACTTGGCATGTGACTTATGACATTTTGACCTAACAGCAAGGTTATAAGAGCATGGGGTAAAAATCAGATCGGGAGTTTCTAAAGAAACTGAAACTTGCCAAGTATGCGCATACCTTCTGGAGTATGAGTAACGTGGATGCATTCCATCACGTTATCATGCGATGAGAGTTGGATCCCGATTCCCACTGATGAGTTAGTTTACTCTTCGGGTGATCCCGATTGATTCTTCTTTTAGGTTTGGAGGAGAATTTGACAGGACAGTGGGAGGTTTCCGGATTAGATAAAGTTATGACCATTCTGATCTAGGTTAGAGTGCTCGCAGAGTGTTTCTTTTCTCTCTCTCTTTGGCAGCGACCTTTGACCGACCCTAAAACTATGACTCAGTGACCAGGTTGACCGAACCTTCTTAAAATACTGGCTTTTTGATTGTCGATGTTGCATAAGACATTGCCACTCCTTCTTTTACCCTTTGAATTTCTCAGAACACCCGTATTACTACGGATATCCACTTCCATTGGATAGATCCATCGTATGGTTATATACGAACTCGAAGGGATTTCTTCGAGGATGGATCAAGGTTCAGGAGAAATAGAATTGGTTTATTCAGTTGTCTTTTATTATCACCTTCTCTCAGGTTGTGAGGGCTCCTTGGTTTAGGAGAGTACACCTATTACGCTTATTGGATAGTCTTATTCCAAACCATAGGCTGGTGCCGAAAGGTAGGGAATGAAGAAAACCAATTAGCCTAAGTAGGGTGTGCAGAAGGTAATATGTAAAGACAAAATAAAGGGATTAGAAAGAGGGCAAAGTAAATTGCGACTGATATCATTCACGACCAAAACCGCGTACTTCATCGCCACTCCTATTTCACCTTTAAAGGAATAAGGTATTATTCAGTTGTCTTTTATCATCACCTTCTCTCAAGATATGAGTACTCCTTGGTTTAGGACGGTACACCTATTATGCTTACTGGATAGTCTTCTTCCAAACCATAGGCTGGTGCCGAACGGTAGGGAAGGAAGAAAACCATTTAGCCTAACGATGGTGTACAGAAGGTAACGACTAAAGACAAATAAAGAGATTTGGAGAGATGGCAATAAAATATACGGTTGAAATCATGAATTGGATTATGGAAGAGGCATTGCTATGAATACTAGGATACCCCTACGAAACATTTTCATGTTTCAGTGCATTGTTAAAAGAAAACTGTTTTCCCGATTAGACACTTACTCCAAGGGTATGTATTTAGCAGGTTTCATTCTCTTATCTGTATGGTTTTACAGATGATGAGTGGGAGTAAGTTATTGGGAATTAGGTAATTATCCTCATTATATCGGAATTCGTTGTAATTGGTGATATTTGAGGAAATCGCCAGGGTACAGTTTTCAACCTACGAAGCACAGATTTTGAGTTGTTTAACTCAGCGGACTTATACAGAGTATTGTATGTTGTCCAAGTGTCCATCAGGACAAAGGGGTAGGTACTCATACTATGTTCTGTTTACTTATAACTTCTCTAGTGTTTAGACAAGTGTTTCGTTGAAATACAAGGTCTAAGTTTTGAGAAGTTGTGGGTATAAGAATAGAGTAGAGAACCAGGTATCACAAGTATCGGGATTCTTCAAAGAGATCGAAGATGTAGATTCTTGTGAATGGTATTCAGATGATAGTAATGGTTTTTGAGAAACTTGTTTCTCTTTCAGGTTACTCATAATTGGATGGATTCCTAAGTTGAGTAATGCTGATTAGCCTCTTTCCATTAAAGTGATATGCACTGGAGACAGCTGCATGATTTGAATATGGTTCCAATTAAATAAGTGCCAAAGTTTCTATATTGGATATAGAATGGATCGTACCTTAAAAGATGTTAAGGTATGGGGAGTTGTCCAGCTTATGCTTAAAACCAGACTCTGGATAACTCAGGGCACGTTTCTATAATGGCTGTTTGTGGGTTGACCCTGGGTATGACGAGGGTTGATATTCTACCATTTGGAAGATCAATAGTGATATTGTTCTTGACTCGCCACAGTTTTAGTAAAATGGATTTTTTCAGAAAACAGTAGTGGGAGTATGGTAAAACTGGAAGTGATTCCAGAACCGCGAACGATTACGGAAAATTTAATAGGACCTATATATTCAATCAGGTTTGACATTCCAATAGCCACTCCGCAGATATGGTGGGTAACCTCAGACACCCGAGAGGTACTTCGGTAGCCTCAAGGACGGTGACAGAGAGGTTCTTTTCTACCCAGACTTAACACTACTGTTGTTCCAGACTATGAGACCAGGCAGGAGGATAAGTATAGCGTCGTTCTAAACTAGCTTTAGAAGTGTACGTGTATATTATTCTGCCAGAGGGTTGTCGTAGTCAGTGGGAGCAGCGGAAGCTTAGTGGGCAAGTAGCTTATGTCTATTTATAGACTAGAGCAGTTATAGCGGAGATAGATCATCTAATTTTGATATGACAGTCATGGGTTTGACTTCAATCAGAATAGGGGATGGATCTGTTAAGAAGGTAGTAGGGTGTGATGTCATGGTATCTGGATGACATACACAGAGTGGGAAGTAAAATTCCTATACTACGATCGGTTGTGCTGTGGTCGTCACACAGTTGTTTCTCCAGACAGGATATGGATATAATATCAGACATTATGGTTTCTAGATCTATGGTTTTAGATCTGGATTTGGGTAGTTTCCCAATGTGGGTACTTTGATAGATATTCTAATGGTTTTTAGAATAGTTGACTCCTAGCATGGTGGTGTACCTGCAGGTGATGGAGTCACCCTCTCAAAAGGTGTCGTATAGACTAAAGGGGAGAGGGAAGTGCATGATTGGCAGATCACTTGCTTAGGCAATTGAGTCAATCATGAGATGTCAAGTACCATACCAGATGTTGTTTTTGCACTAGATGCAATGAGTTTGTATTAATCCAATCCTGGAGAAACATAAGGAGGCAGTTTTAGAACATAAGTACATGTTCTACGGATTTGATGACGGCAGCCTCCTTCGGGAGACGATCATCATTCCAGGCTTCAAAGGTGACATGGTTGACAGAGTGATTGTCAGAGTTATAGTTTTTCCCTCTGACGAAGAGGGACAGTATTATGGACAGGTGGTCCAAGAGGATACTGTGGGTGGCATGGTGCCGGTTACTGATTAGGTTCAGTGATCGATACAGTCTAAGAAGTTTGGATTTGGAGTTCATTTCTGAACTAGGTCCCATCAGATATCCAGACATATTCTAAGACAGGTATTACTCGATTCGGGAGATGGCTTTCTCCGCGAACTTGAGACAAAGAGAGATAAAGAAAGAAACTTCTAGGCGGATCCACTCACTGAGGCTATTTCTCGAACACAATAGTTTTACAAACGGGCTTTGTGAAACTGATTAGTAAAGGAGTTGGATGTTCGGTTTCACACGGGCTGTGAGTAGTCGACATCGCAATAATTAGCCTTGAGTGCAAGTGGGAGATTGTTGGAGATAGTGCCCTCATAGTCAATTATTGGATCACAGGTACGTGATTTCAATGATTGCGGAGGACCTATACCGGTAGAACAGTCTTACTCGAGATGATAGTATGCTATCTGGTTTGCCTTTATCAGTCGTGTACATGTTCAGGTGACTGATTGCATGTTACACTTTGATAGAGCCCTTAGGATCTTGCTTTACTACGAACAGTATGATGGCGATCATATACGTGAGAGTTGGGTAGTTTATATGCATATCCTTAATTGTGGTCCCTAGTCGTGGGAGTTTCGAGACAGGGCATCGATACTCCGGAGTAGACTAGTGTATACAGTCGAGACCCCGACGAGGGGCGGTGGCCGGTCTCACAAGCCACTGGTGTCAGTTGGATCACCTAAGATGTATACAGGTGCTCATTGGGTTATGAGTACACTGGACAGGACTCGCCGGGAATCTGCTAGTTAGTACTATACCTATCGTCAGATAGCAGTTCCCTGGTGACATGTGTACAGGTTAGTTCATCGACCTGAGGTCGTCATTTGTCTCGTGTGAGTTCCCACTGTGCTTTGATTTCTACCCTACCACGGCTCAAAGGAGTCGTGCAAACAGGTAGCTTTTGGGTACAGTCCCGAGCCATATGGAGGCACGTGAGCGGATCGGCAGGGGATTCGTCTCTCCCGGTATTGGGGGCGAGATCGTGCTGTGTCTAGGAGAGCCATTACACATAGCCCACGGCCGTGGCAGGAGATTTACTGGTAGGTACTCCAGTAGTATCTCAGGGTGTTATTGGGCTTTACTCCGACACGACTTATACTGCTTCTGGGGGTCTGACGTTACTAGCCCCCTAGGTGGATATGCGATACTCATTGACGAACGGACCGGACTGTATATAAATTGTCACTGTTAGGCTCAGTAGGGTTTCTGGATGAGTTCACTCATCGGCCTCCTTTGAGTACGCTCATCAGCCTCCCTTGAGGTCAGTCCATGGGCAGCCATTACGCATAGCTAGTGCCGCTGACGGTTTGTGGTTAAACCCACTGCCAGGGTACTGACGAGTCATTAGAGTCCCCCACAGACAGTTTCCCAAGTTCGGACGAAACGTTGTAGAGGCCGTATGGTTTTATGGCAGGGTTCGGAAAATGCACGTGCGTTTACGCACGTGTCAGTTTTCGGGCAGATGATACTGGTCGGCTTTGGTTTAAGCCGGATCCGAGTATTATATTGAGTAGGTATAATATCTTTGTCTCAGTTGCATTTGTATTAGGTCGAAATACAAATGCGGGTATATTTATACAGTTTCGGGGTTATCCTGAAAGTCGTTTCAGGATCACTTTTGGAAGTTGCCAGTTTCCAGATTTCTATCAGCCGTCTTTTAACATTTGGTTAAAGACGGATTTATCTTTTCTTGGATGAGAGTGAGTCGTGCTTCTAGAAGCATCTAGATGAGGTGACTAGGATTAATTGGTGTTGTGTTTTCATTGGTTGCATTAATGGTTAGATGATGTGTTATTATGACTCATCCTTTGACATTAATGATTCTTGTTTAGCTAAAGATCTTTTGTTCATGATATTATATCTAATGGTCACCTCCCTCTTCCTACCATCACCTCCCTCCTCCTTTATAAGGTGGGCGGCCCTCTCTCTCCTCACTCACTCTCTCATTTTGTGAAATTATGGTTGCTAAAAAGAAAAGACTATAGTTTTCGATGCATGGAAATTTCATAGTTCATTTCTTGTTCCATTTTATTTCCATCGGCAACTTCATTAACCGATCGTCCACAGACTTGGACGAAGTGAGACAAAGTCATCTACTCATTCTCTACATCATTCTTGGTCGTCTCTTTTAGCAAACTTGACGACCGAGTTGCCTCAAGTCAGAGGCGGGAGCCCGTTTAAAGAATCAGTGATGTGGTGCCACCTGGACGAGCAGATCGGAGATCGACGAGATCGGAGCAGCCGCAACGGAGCGTGGGATGATGGTTAAAGAACGAAGGACTCGGATCGTTCGGTATAACCTTTCTGCACTCTTTACAGTTTGTTAGTTTAGCAATAATGGCAGATCCGGGTTAAAGTATACGATAGCGCCAGTTAAAAATTTTTTGTTCCGCATTTGGCATCTGTAGACGGCCGGGGCGCTAGCATAGACTTACAGTTTAATCCTGGTTTGTATGCAGAGAATTGGAGGGAAACTTGATGCAAAGTATCACATCAAAACTTTATGCATTTATTGCCCATCACACCATATATGCCCACCACTTGCACAATCCATCATTTCTTGTATGCCATGGGCAGCCCTACCATGTCATGGTCCACGCCAAAGAGTTGTGTATACACTTGTATTGTGTTGGACCAAAATTGTTATGGACACATTTATTTCCAAAAAGAACTCTTTGGATATCGGCCGGTTTCCTGTTCTATTTGCTGCGTCGGCTCCAAAACGCTATATCCGTGATATTGAGTTTGTTTCCAGTGTTTAATTACTAGCACCTGTAATCTGTAATTACTGAGCAGACACTAATTAATAGCACCGATATATAGCAGAATAAATAATGAATGAGCGGTATTAAAATGATGCTTTCTGATATGAACAGGAAGCGTTGTATTTAGCCTCCATCATTGAGTCTGCCATGGTTTCTTGCTTAGAACTCTTCCAACAAACCGCCCCTCCATTGAGGGTAAAGACAAATCCCGAGACTGACTTAGAGTCATCCTTATCACTCTGGAAGCTCGAATCGGTAAATGACTCCACTTGGAGTTCACCGTTGCCATATACCAAGAAAATCTCTTTAGTCCTTCTCAAGTACTTGAGAATTTTCTTTACAGCTGTCCAGTGATTCTCTCCTGGATCTGCTTGATACCTACTCACTACACTTAGTGATTATGCTACATAGGGTCTGGTACATAACATCGCGTACATGATAGAGCCTACTGCTGAAGCATAGGGTATCTCTTACATGAGAGTTCTCTCCAAATCAGTCTTGGGACACATCTCTTTGGAAAGAGTGTATCCTGAGATCATGGGTAAATTCCCACGCTTGGAATCTTCTATACTAAATCTCTTTAGTATGGTGTCAATGTACCTGGATTGGGATAATCCCAGTATCCGTTTAGATCTATCTCTGTAGATCTTAAACCCAAGATGTAAGAGGCATCACCTAGATCTTTCATTGAGAATCTTTGTAATAAGAAGAGCTTGACCGAGTGCAGCATAGGAACATCATTTCCTATCAAGAGTATGTCATCCACGTACAATATGAGGAAGACAACCTTACTCTCTGCCACCTTCTTGTATATACAAGGTTCATCTATGTTTTTGAGAAAGTCAAACCCTTTGACTACCACATCAAAACACATGTTCCAACTCCGCGATAGCTGCTTTAACCCGTAGATGGATTTAAGCTGCTTGCATACCTTCCCGCTGCTCCCACTGTCCACGAATCCATCTGGCTGAGTCATGTACACGCTCTTTTCCAAATCACCATTCAGAAAGGCGGTCTTAACATCTGTTCAGATCAGAATATTGCATTTCAATACCGCTCATTCGTTATCTGTTTTGTTATATATCGGTACTATTAACCGGTGTTTACACAGTAATACAGATTATAGGTATCCGTGACAAAACACTAGAAATACATCCAGAATCATGGATATATCATTTATGAGCTGACACTGCAACCAGAACCACAAACCGACTGATATCCCAAAAGTTATTTTGCAACCAAGTGTGTGCACAATATTTTGGTCCAACACATAGCATGTGTACACACTAACTCTTGGGGCTTGGACCATGGACCTAGGGGGCAGCCATGGCATGATGGCTCATGGAAAGTGGGCATGAGAAGTTATGTGCATTTATTGCAAAATGTAGTGATGTGATTTGTATCTACCAAGTTCCCTCCAAAACTCTGACGACAAACCAGGGTATTTTAGACCAAGAAAACAACACCAGAGTCATGCTGGGGACAGCACAAGACCACACTGCAAATACGGGACCCAGACCTCGGAATTTGGCCGAGCACATTGCCTTCCCATCCGGCGTCGCCGGCCCCACCACCTCCTGTGGGCCCCATCTTTCTACTGGCCACTCCTTGCTGCCACGTAGCCCTATTTTTATTGTTTATTTTCTTTTCTTTTATGCCTATATATAGCAGGCAGTGGGCAAGGGTTCATGGTCCGACTGTTGTCCAAGTTTTATCATTCTTTTTCCAAGTTTTCTTTTTAGTTCTTATACATAGCTAATCCCCCATGAGCTCTCTACCTTAACTTGATCTTGCAACCTCTTCATTGAGCTTGCAAGTTTAAGCTTTGGTCATTGATCTCAAGGGGTTGTATCATTCTTGAAGTTTAATAAAGCCTTCTATTTTGTGCCTTCAATTGCCTTGAGTTCTTAGCTCTTTCTTAATCATGCAACCTCTTAATTGAGCTTGCAAGTTTAAGATTGGGTTGTTGAACCCATGGTGTGTTATGTGTTCTATGGTTCTTAGTGTTATTATCTTTCTCTTTTATTTCTTGCTCATTTACTTTCTTGCACTTTAATACTTGCTTTACTTTCTTGCAATTTAAATTCCATGTCATTTAATTACTTGCTTGTAATCTTTTCTTTTCTTTGCTTAACTTCTCTTTTGCTCTTTGGTTTGTTGTTGTAATGGTTGTAAATTGGTGTTCTTAGGAAAAGAGAAAGATATAGTAAGTTAAAGTTTCGTTCCTCATTTCCTTTTCCCGTATTTTTCATTTGAAACTCCGCCGAAACCTTACGCAAACGCTCCGTTAGGCACACTACCCTACCAAGGTAACGGTGATCCCTTACCACGACCGGTTGCGTTCGGATTGGCCGGAGGCGAAAGCAAGAGACAAGAACGGACGGACATGGGTCAATAAGCCGGATTCTATGAATACCTTGCTGAAACACCCTAATCCACGTTGTTGCCGATTGCTCTAGCTTTATTTGTTAAGTTCGGCTCAAAGGACTTGAATACGGAATTCTTTAGCTTACACTATCCTATCTAATCCTAACAATTGTTTACTTTGCATATATACACATAGGGTAGATACGAACTTTCCGCCCACGCGCATTACCTCGTTACGACAAGAACCTAAAACACTCCGTCTCCCTGTGGATCGACCCGTGCTCATCGTGGCTAGCTTCCAAGAGACACCATCTTGATCGCGGTTATAACTTTAGAACTTTAAAACTCGACACGCCAAAAGCGTGCGATCAAATGGCGCCGTTGCCGGGGTGACTGTAACATTTTTATTCTTGTTATTTCGGATTAATCATTGTACATCTCATCTATACAACTAACCCTATTTTCAAAATTTCAATAACCAACTAAAAATTTCAAAATTTCAAAAACCAAAACAAAAAAATAACAAACTAACATCTTCTGTTCTCTGGATTTTGACCTGCTTGCACTCTATAACTAAACTGAAAAATCAAACAATACTAGTGAGACTGTGGTGGAACACTGTGAACCCTGAAGAATTTTGGAGCCAAGATTCCCAAAAAAATCCGGCGAGAACCCCCAATTTTCCGGCATCGCCGGCCGTACCTCCACCTATTGCCTCCAATTTTTTTTCCTGTGCTCCAGTATTCTGTTTTTGTCCCATTGTTATTACTTGTTTTTCATAATTTTTAGTATGCAGGTATTTGGGCATTCGTATCGCTTTTTTGCACTAATATCCGTTTTTCCGACATTTGTAGATTTTTACGAATTTGCGAGTTGCGATTGTGTGGTGCAAAGTGTACATTCAAGGTTAAGGTGATTGCAAAGTACAGTGCCAAAGATCCTGCTAGTGTCACCCGCGCAAGCGAACTTTCAAGCAAACCGGATTTAACTTCAATGGGGGTTTCTTAACCCAAAAATCTTTAGGTACGTATTTTACTAATACCATTTTCTCAAATCTGACACATCCAATATACTATTCTTTACAGGATTCTTTACAAGTTCGCCAGCAAACGCAAAAATTGACTAACCCGTATTTGTTGCAGTGCCAAGCTTAAACGTAAAAAATGATTGTTTGATTCTTTGAACAAAATTTTTGATTTGCGCATTGCATACATTAATATGGACTTAAGGGCAAGCGAACCCCACAACATATGGTAAGGATTTCATCACCTTTTCCATGGCCCACAAATCACGAACTTGAGCATAACGTTTACCCGCACAAATTTTCAAAGGAATTAGACTTTATGCCTTAAGGACTTCACGCTCACTAGGTGAAGTTAACTGTGTTTATAACACCGCTTTACGCTATATTGTTTACGGGGTGTCTTGGAAAGCGTTAACGGCGAAACCGCCAAAAGAGAAAGGGTTATTTAACTAAGGACCTTCGCGAAAGCGTCGGAAAACCTCCCCTTATTTCTGCACTTACCTGGCCTCATGATCAGTATATCTTGAGCCCGCTTCTCGACACAGTTTTACTTCAACAATCAAGTTCTGGAACAGGTCTAGTTGACTTAGGTGAACCCTAGAACAATTAGGTGTGTGGTATTTTTGTGTCGTGATTATTTTGTCCAGATTATTTTTGTGTGTATACTTCATTCTTTTGTTAATAAGTAACTTAAAAATAAAAAATAAAAAAATCCCACATTCTTTTTCTTCTCTTCTTCTTCTCTTCATATCATGGGTACCCCACCTCGCAAAACTCTTGCCGGACTTTGGTACCCACAACCCGACTTTACTTCCTACGGTTCTTGTTTTGGTCGAACTTCGAACGACCCCTCCATGCCCAAAATTTCTTTGAAAGATCGGATAGACGCGACTAGGACGAACAATTAGACTCCGCAATCCACTTTGTATCAACTATTTCAACCTTCACCGCCTTCTTACGTTGATACCACTTTTTCAAGTCCTGCTGTAACTCCAAGACCTATGTCTATTGCTGAACGAATTGAACAATCCCGTAGCCGATCTTTCACTCCTTTCACCACTACGAATTCTTTGGATCAACAATTCCATTTCTTAGTAATATGTATGCCCTAGAGGCCATTACTATACATAGGATGTATATTGTAGTGGATGCTTGGACATATATAGGGAGGACTTTCTTGCTCGACATGATAGTATGCTATCTGGTTGCTCTTTACCTTAACGTGTATGCTGATTGTCTCTCTGTTACATGTTGGTAAAGCCCTTAGGATGTGTACTAGACTACCTGGACTATGATGCAGATCATACTAGTGGGGACAGGGTAGTCCGTAAGTACATCCTTCAAAGTCCCTAGTCGTGGGTGTATCGAGACGGGGCATCGATATACCAGAGTAGACTAGCGTATACCTTCTCGACCCATACAGATGGGCGATGGATGATCCCATATCCATTGGTGTTTGACATCGGAGATGATATACGGGTGCTCAGTGGAGACTGGGTACACTGGACGGACACGCCGAGAACTCCCAGATGGTATTATACCTCACGTCAGATGGCAGTTCTCTGGTGACACAGGTACAGAGTAGTCTGTTGACCCGAGATCGTCATAGAGTCTTGTGTGGTTCCCACTGTGCTTTGATTTCCATCTTACCACGTCCAAGAGGGCGTGCAAAACGGTGGTTTTTGGGTACAGTCCCGAGTCACATGGAGGCAATGAGCGATAGGAGGGGATTCGTCTCTCCCGGTATAGGGAGTTAATGTTGCGCTGTGTTCGATTGGCTATAACAGGAAATCCCTGGCCAGGGTTGCTGAGATTTACTGGTAAGTGTTACCAGTAGTTTCTCGAATGGTTATAGACCTCATATCGACACGACTTATCGAGCTATTGGGGTCTGACGTTTACCACCCCTAGGCGAGATATGCGACATATCAGACGATCAGACCGGACTGTACGGTAGTTTTACTGGTTGGATTCACTGGAGTCTGAGCGGGCTTGCTCGTCGATCTTCAGATCGCTCAATACCAGGGTGGCCGTTACGTTTAGCAGACCGCTTGCGGCTTGTGGGTGTTTGATATAATCATCATCTGCTGCCGGCGTATTGACGAGTCTTTAGAGTCCTACACAGTGGTTTCCTGGCTCAAGCGAAACGAAATAGGAGCGCATATGAGATATGTGCGGGACCAAGAATAATGCGTGTATGTGATACCGTATTTCATTCTCGCGATGAATGTGTCGTATGGTTATATGCGATATAACCTAGTTATCGAATCGAGGGTTGATTCGATAAGCCGATACATTGGATACGAGTCGGTTATATGCGATATGACCGGATCGTTAAATCAAGTGTTGATTTAATGATTTAATGCATAATTATATATTTGATATATTACTTTGTGTTAACTAGTAGTGGTTCACTTTAAATGGATTTTCTCACTCGGATTGTACACATTGTATATGTGATATACTTTTGTGCACTTAATTGTATCATGTTTGATGATACATGTTATGCTAGGGTTTTTGTGTAAAGATCAAACCATGGTTACATGATTATGGTTAGGGTTTTGTTTTATTCACTTATTTATTTATCCATTTCTTTTTGGAAAATAAATGGAAAAGAGAAAAGAATGGTGGCTTTATTTGTTGTTTAGTTGAAGCTTCATGAAGCTTTGACTTTGTCCACCATTCTTATCTCATCCTTAACCCTAACCATTCCTTTAAACCTTGGTTAATTCTCTACACATAACCATAGTTAGAATTATGATAAGGGTTGTTTTTATATTATTTTTAATTAACTTATCATATCATTTCTTCTTCTTCTTCCTTGAACTCAAGAAGAAAACCTTGACTTCATCAATGGTGGATTGATGAAATGAGTGAGAAATCCAATTCTAAAGTCTACCCACTTCCTATTTCTTCATCCTCTACCTCTTGCCAAGTAGTAAAGTGTGTTTTCTTCACAAGTTTCTTGACTTGGTGAAGTCGGAGCTTGATTTAGCGATGCTTCGACGTAGATCATCTTCGGCACGTCGTCGATGACCTAGCCCGCCTATTCTCCGATAAAGCGAACGCGAGAGTCCAAGATCGGATTTGTACAGCGGAGATGACTTCTTCATGGAGCTATGGAGGTGGACAAACGGATCTACAAAGGTTGTATTTCCGTATCTCTTAGTTAAGTGTTAACTAGTTTACTTTTCGCCTAGATATCTAGCCAACGATCCGTACACTAGGGTTTCTCGGCACCGTAAAATTTGAAATTGGCATGGTTGATGCCTTGTGAGACCTCTTGGGAGTGCCTAGGAACCCTACAGTGGTATCAGAGACTAGCTAGAGCCTTAGGCGAAGTCTAGACGGAATTTGAAACCCGAACGAACCCGAAACCTAACACAAAAGGTGCTCTCTGGACTTTTTCTTAAAACAGGGTTTTTTCCAGATTAAAAATTCGTAAAAAATTCAGCAGGGAATTCTAAGAATTACGGCGCAAAAATTTATTCATGAACAGTGTAAACGGCGGCGGAACCGCGGCAGAAGCCTGGCTTCTGCGGCGGTTCCGCAGCAACATTGTGACGTCATCCTCCCCTTTTTGCACAGTAATTCATGTTGTCAGATGCTGAGCTTTCTGGGAATTTTTAAAATTTATTCAAGATTTGAATTTTCTGGAGTTGTTTTGGGCATTCGGTGTTTCGATCGGGGTATCAAATTTTGTCTATTTGGCTTTCCGGATAAATTTTAGAATATGTTAAAAAGTTCGACCGGATATAAATACCCAATTTTTCCCCTGTCGGGAAATTTCCAAGTGTTGGATTTTTCCGTAGTTTAACGACGTTCTAAGTAGTGCAAGTAACGCGATGGTCCCTCTAGAAGACAACAAACCTTAACTCGATTATGTGACCGTCTTGAACTGCCCTTTGAACCTTCGGGTTTGGGGCAGTACGACGTGCCACATGTGAGGCGTTGGCTTGACTCTTCTACGGCTGGACCGTTGGTACTGAGGCACGAACTGAATGTTGTTTGACTTGTTTCATGTGTTGATCTGTATCGGGAAAACTTGGGTGTTCGATTGTTCGATCGGAAAGTTTAACATTTTCTATTTATCTGGAATGGGATACAATAATTGGAATTCACAACAAGTTATGAGATAACTGAATGAATATTATAAACGTAGCACTTTAGTCTCACTTGATCGGTTGCCACGGAATTTTGATGTGATCAAAAGTCCGTCGCAATCACGTAGCGTACGCGGATACTCGCCGGGTAAACTTAATAGACAACCTCACTCCATAGCCCCGACCAAGTGACTGTAGGAGAACCCCGTCGCCGAAAGCATCCGTTCGGGTGCTCACGGTAGCGGTGTTCCGCCTTAGTGCACTTCGTCGACGGTATCAGGGGTGCGGCCGCCTATTAAAGTTTGCGACGAGCATTCGATCTGTTTTTCGGGAATCTTGTTGAATTGCCCGACTTGATATTGAAAAGTGTTTTCGATAATGAGACTAAAATGCGGGGTTTATAATTGTTAGGCATGCGATGTCTAAGAAATTCATTTGGTCAGGCATATGATGTCTGAGGAGGTTGCGGATTCCAACTGTTGTAGTTTTACACTTTCTTTTCTGTGACCGTAAGTGTAATGTGTGATATCGCCGGTTTCGTTGCTATATGTCAACGACAATTGGGATGCGCATATTTACTTACGTTGATGACATGTGATGTTATGTGTTGCTGGATATGTTATATTGGATCGTCGTGTTTGAATAGCCGGGGGTTTTTATGTGAGATGAGTGTTTTTCATTTTCATTCATGTAATATTCTTTTATTGGGGCACTTCCAGGTTGCGGAAGATGTCACCTTTGTATATTATTTACTTTTCTGCACTAGGATAGACCCAAGGAGGAGGGCACAAGTAACCGGGTTCTGGAGTCCAGTGGGAGACCAACTCGAGGAGTCGAGTCCGGGTCTCCTAACTCTAGAATTGGCAGGGTTGCTTGCCGCTCTCGTAGGGGTCTAGGGGTGTGGGTTTGGCTATTCATCGCGACCGTGGAATCCGTGTTTTATACTGGCTCGTATTGAAAACACGGACATCCTAGTATATCCAATATTTCATATATTTCTTCTGCTGCGATATCTGTGATGTTCTGTGATAGATACAGTATGTAGTATATATGATATATTATATAGACGTTACTTATGTTTTACACCCGCGCTAGCCCTGTCCTGCTCTGCCGTTAGTTACCTAACCTAACGGTGCACGAGGGGACATCGAGGCGAATGCGGATGGCAAAAGTGTACGTCGTATTTATCTGTAATGTTTAGGTATATAAATGATGGGACTTCATTAATGTGATTAATGAAATAAAAGAAACCTAAGATGTTGTAGAATCGAATTTCAAAAATAAAACAGGTAGCTACAGTTCTTGCTTTGCATAGCGGTATATACGATATATCCTACACCTTATTCGATGAGGAAAGGACCGAGATCCCTTCACCGGGAGTGACTCCTTTAGCAATTACTGGCAGATGCTACACATTCGGTTTGTCTTTTGATTGCTTTTAAGAGTTTTTGCTTTGCACAGTGATATATATGATATATCCAGCACCTCATTCGACTTGGAAAGGACCGACGATCCCTTCACCGGGAGTGACTCCTTTAGCAAAACTAGAAAAGCCTCAAAAACACTCCATTTCAAAATTCATTCGATCCTACAACGATATCAAGTTCATTACGCAATAGGTTTTCAGAAAAACCTGTCGTAGCCCTCCGTCATTTCAGATAAGTCCTAGTTAGTATTCGTGCTACGTTTGTTGACTATATTAAGGCGTAGTGTGCGGTAGCTAATTAGTGCTTATCTGCATAAGCATATGATGCGATTGGATTAGGGTAGTCGTGCGACTTTGTTGACTATGTTAAGGGTTGTGCTGGTGGGTTTAATTCAATCGGGAAATGACGGGTTGAACTTGACTAGCACTTATGATTTGTTGACTATGTTAAGGTCATATACCTGCTAGGGGCAAAATATTATCGGGAATTTCAAGTGTTGAAATTTGCAATGAGATTGCATACCTTCTATGAGATAGTTGGATCCCGATACCCGCTGCGAGTAAGAGTTACTCCTGGGAGAGTTTTATACATTACAATTAGCCGATCAAGTAGGTTTCTAGAAAGGTGTCAACGGGGTTACGCCTCTAAGAAAACGAGGTTTACAGTAATTAGGTTCGTGCGAAAGCACGGGGGACCTCCCTCAAACTACCGACACTGGCCTGGCTGAAAGATTGGCGAACTTGTAGTGTGTAATTAATCCCGGCTAGTCTTTCCTTTTAGGGTTTGAAGGAAGATTTGATAAAAAGCAGTGGGAACCATCCTGATTAGATAAAATAATAACCAATCTATTCTTGAAAGAGTGCACGCTGAGTGTTTTCTTCTCTCTCTCTCCAGGTAGCGACCATATCACGCCTTAATCAAGATAATAATACGGATTATTGACCGAACCCGCTTATTATACTGAGCTGGGGAACGTTGGTCCCGCTCCAACTTATAATTGTTATAAGACAGAGCAGGAAATTAGGGATTACCAGAATTCCTATGCCGCCCAAACGAAGAGAGTGCATACTGATGCATCATCTTCGGGTGTGTTCATTACAAAGAACTGTTTCTCAGTATCCTTTACGTCCTGGGTATGTGATACCAGATCAGGATCCCAGATATGTAATCTGTTACATAGGGCTACAGAAAGGTAGAAGAACTGAGAACGGGTGATAAGTTTCATGAGGCAGAAAACGGGGCAAGTGTTGCAGCCAAGTCTGTTGGTCACGGTCACCCTGTATTCCAAATACATTGATTCTGAACGAATGTTATTAGATACCGAACCTGATATACAAAATCATATCTGTCTCTTTATTAGTAAAGAAACGGTAAAATTTTGTATTGATGGATAATGTTTTGAACATTTCCTATATCAAAAGTTGATCGGTTCAGGCACGTTATCTAAAAGCATTGATGTTCTAAATCAAACTACAGTTCTTAGTATACGGATCACACACAAGAGGAAGAGTTCAGAAATGAACGAATCCTTCTTGAGGTATTGTAGACTAGGTCATATCGATGCGACCCAACTGGCTGAGTTACATTTAGATGCATATTTAAATCAGTTTGAATTTACATCTTGTGAAACTCGCCAGTCGTGTCACAAAGATAAGATGACCATAGCTCTGTTTATTGGAAACAGAGAAAGAGTTAGTGAACTCTTGGGACTGATACATGATGATGTATGTATGGTCTCCTGTCTACAAATGCCAAGACCGGTTCTTTGTACTTCATTACATTCTCTGATAATCTCTCAAGATTCAGACCTATGTTCCTGTTGAAACACAAGTCCGAACCTTTTGAGATATTCACAGAATATAAGTTAGAAGTAGTGAACCAAAAATACGGGTATAAGTATTATGTCCTATGATGAGATCAAGGAGGAGAATACTTGAGCACGGAAATCCTGGACTATTCAAAAGGAGAATGAAATTCTCTCTCAGCATTACTCCTTTGTATACACCATAGCACGATGGTATATCGGGGCGGAGCAGATACACCCTATTTGATATGGTGTGCTCTATGATGAGTACTACTGAGTTACCTTTTTCCTTTTGGGAGTTATGCACTTATGAAGTTGCATACCTATTGAATAGGGTTCAAATCAAATAAGTTGCCTACCACTTCATATTTGATATGATAAGGGAAGAGCCTATATCTTAAGTTGGTTAAGATTTAGGGTTGTCCGGCCTATGTCTAAAAGAAAAATCCGGACAAGCTCGAGGCAAGGTCTGTTATGTAGAACTGGAAATGTTCCAGCCATACAAACTGCAGCTGATGATTTGATAGATCCAAAGGATTCAGTAGATTCCAACGAACCTCAGCCTCTCCGCCGATCTAGTAGGGTTCCTCACCCGCCTGAGAGATACTTCGGTTTCTCTATGACAGTGGGAGCGAGGATTGCATCATGAGATGATGACCCAACTAGTTTCGAGCTGGCCATCAGGAGTAGGACTCTGTAAGAATGGCTGGATGCTTAGTGATCTGAGATGGAATCCTTATGCACCAACAAAGTATGGACTTTGGTTGCTATATCTGAAGGGTTAAATCCCGATCAGGAGCAAGTATATCTTGAGAAGATTACTTGGTGTACATAGAAAAGTTGAGACTTTCAAAGCTAGACTTGTTAAGGGTTTTCGTCATCGACCAGGCATGGATTATGATGAAATCTTTTTCAGTGGCTATGCTTAAGTCCATCCAGATCCTACTTGCCACGTCTACATACCATGACTACGATATCTGGCGGTTGGGTGTCTTGACTGCTTTTCTAAATGATGTTTTAGAAGAGAACGTCTATAAGTACATAGCCAGAGTGCTTCGTAGACAGTGGGAGCAGCGGAAACGTGTACAAGATGCTTTATAAGATAAAGCAGGCATCGCGGAGTTGGAACATCTGTTTTGATGAATTAGTCAAAAAGTTTGACATCATCAAAATGGTAGATGAACCTTGTATAAACAAAAAGGTAGTAGGGAGTATGGTGACGATCCTCGTAGAGTACGTGGAAGACATACTCTTGATAGGGAAGGAGTTTCCTATGCTACGCTTGATCAATCTCCGCTTATCACAATGATTCCCCAAATAGGATCAAAGTGATACCTACTAAATTCTAGGTTTTGGATCTATGAGATAGATCTAAATGGATGTTAGGATTCTCACTAGTTGTAGTGAGAAGGTATCAATCGATCCTGGGGAGAATCACTGGAAGGGTTCCAGGGTGATAAAGACGACTGAATGTCAGTCGCAGGCATTGTCTTTACCCTCAGTAAAGGGACGGTATGTTGGAAGAGTTCCAAACTAGATACCGTGGCATACTAGACGAAAAAGGCTGGATACATCGCTACTTAAGATGCAACCAAAGAGGCTGTTTGGGTGTATATTGGTTCATGAGATGAACTATGTTCCTCCCATTGTGTGACAATGGAGTTGTGGCTTATGCCAAGGAACGCCGGTCCCATCAGTGATCCAGACATATTCTAAGGCAGTATCACCTGATCATGGAGATGGTTGATCTCCAAGGAGATCGAGGTTTGGAGAGTAGACTCAGAGGACAACACAGCGGATCCACTCACAAACGCCTGTTCCCAGAGAGAGACTTTTATGGGATGGTTGAGTATGAGATACTACAACCACTGCTACAGATAGCCCTAGTGCAAATGGGAGATTGTTAGTTATATGTATGCCCTAGAGGCCATTACTATACATAGGATGTATATTGTAGTGGATGCTTGGACATATATAGGGAGGACTTTCTTGCTCGACATGATAGTATGCTATCTGGTTGCTCTTTACCTTAACGTGTATGCTGATTGTCTCTCTGTTACATGTTGGTAAAGCCCTTAGGATGTGTACTAGACTACCTGGACTATGATGCAGATCATACTAGTGGGGACATGGTAGTCCGTAAGTACATCCTTCAAAGTCCCTAGTCGTGCGTGTATCGAGATGGGGCATCGATATACCAGAGTAGACTAACGTATACCTTCTCGACCCATACAGATGGGCGATGGATGATCCCATATCCATTGGTGTTTCACATCGGAGATGATATACGGGTGCTCAGTGGAGACTGGGTACACTGGACGGACTCGCCGAGAACTCCTAGATGGTATTATACCTCACGTCAGATGGAAGTTCTCTGGTGATACTGGTACAGAGTAGTCTGTTGACCCGAGATCGTCATAGAGTCTTGTGTGGTTCCCATTGTGCTTTGATTTCCATCTTACTGTAGGGTTCCTAGGCACTCTAGTGAGGTCTCACAAGGCATCGACCATGGCAATTTCAAAAATTCTAGGTGCCGAGAAACCCGACTACGGATCGTTTGCTAGAAAACTAGGCGAAAAAGCTAACTAGTTAACAATTAACTAATGGATACGGAAATACAACCTTTGTAGATCTGGTTCTCCACCTCCATAGCTCCGCAACGAAGTCCTCTCCGCTGTCCAAAAAGAATCCGGGCTCTAGCGTCGACTTCATCGGAGAATGGGCAAGCTAGGTCGTCGATGTCCATGCCGAAGATGATCTACGTCGAGGCATCGCTAGATCAAGCTCACAACTTCACCAAGTCAAGAAACTTGTGAAGTAAACACACTCTACTACTTGGCAAGAGGTAGAGGATGAAGAAATAGGAAGTGGGTAGACTTTAGTTTTGGATTTCTCACTCTTTTCCAACAATCACAATTGATGGAGCTTGGTTTTCTTCAAAGAAGAATGAAGAAGAAGAAGAGCAAGAAGAAGATAAGTATTATGATAAGTTATTTTAAAATGAAAAGAAAAATCAAAACTTATCATAATCTAAACCATGGTCAAGTGTAGAGAATTAACTAAGGTTAGATTAATGGTTAGGGTTAAAGATGAAGACAAGAATGGTTACAAAGTCAAAGCTTCATGAAGCTTCAACTAAACTCCAAAATTAGCAACCATTCTTTTCTTATCTATTCAAAATAAATAAATAAATAAATAAATAAGAAAAGAAAACCCTAATCATTAGTTTAACCATGGCTTAATCCATTACACTTAACTATAGTTAAACATGTATCATCAAACATGATACAATCAAGTGCACGAAAATATATCGAATATACAATGTGCACAACCGAGCGAGAAAATCCATTTAAAGTGAACCGATACTAGTTAATGCAAAGTAATATATCAAATATATAATTATGCATTAAATCATTAAATCAACACTTGATTTAACGATCCGGTCATGACGCACATAACCGACTGGTATCATTAGTAACATCTTATCGAATCAACACTTGATCCGATAACCCGGCTATATCGCATATAACCGATCAATGTCACATCGCGAGAATTGAATACAGTATCACATACTCGTATTATTCTCGGTCCCGCACATATCTCATATGCGCTCCTATTTCGTTTTGCTTGAGCCAGGAAACCTCTGTGTAGGACTCTAAAGACTCGTCAATACGCCGGCAGCAGATGATGATCATATCAAACACCCACAAGACGCAAGCGGTCTGCTAAACGTAACGGCCACCCGGGTATTGAGCGATCTAAAGATCGACGAGCAAGCCCGCTCACACTCCAGTGAATCCAACCAGTAACACTACCGTACAGTCCGGTCTGATCGTCTGATATGTCGCATATCTCGCCTAGGGGTGGTAAACGTCAGACCCCAATAGCTCAATAAGTCGTGTCGATATGAGGTCTATAACCATTCGAGAAACTACTGGTAACACTTACCAGTAAATCTCAGCAACCCTGGCCAGGGATTTCCTGTTATAGCCAATCGAACACAGCGCAACATCAACCCCCTATACCGGGAGAGACGAATCCCCTCCTATCGCTCATTGCCTCCATGTGACTCGGGACTGTACCCAAAAACCACCGTTTTGGACGCCCTCTTGGACGTGGTAAGATGGAAATCAAAGCACAGTGGGAACCACACAAGACTCTATGACGATCTCGGGTCAACAGACTACTCTGTACCAGTGTCACCAGAGAACTGTCATCTGACGTGAGGTATAATACCATCTGGGAGTTCTCGGCGAGTCCGTCCAGTGTACCCAGTCTCTACTGAGCACCCGTATATCTCCTCTGATGTCAAACACCAATGGATATGGGATCATCCATCGCCCATCTGTATGGGTCGAGAAGGTACACGCTAGTCTACTCTGGTATATCGATGCCCCGTCTCGATACACCCACGACTAGGGACTTTGAAGGATGTACTTATGGACTACCATGTCCCCACTAGTATGATCCGCATCATAATCCAGGTAGTCAAGTACAGATCCTAAGGGCTTTACCAACATGTAACAGAGAGACAATCATCATACACGTTAAGGTAAAGGTCAACCAGATAGCATACTATCATGTCGAGCAAGAAAGTCCTCCCTATATATGTCCCAGCATCCACTACAACATACATCCAATGTACAGTAATGGCCTCTAGGGCATACATATAACTAACAATCTCCCACTTGCACTAGGGCCATCTGTAGCAGTGGTTGTAGTATCTCATACTCAACCATCCCATAAAAGTCTCTCTCTGGGAACAGGCCTTTGTGAGTGGATCCGCTGTGTTGTCCTCTGAGTCTACTCTCCAAACCTCGATCACCCTGGAGATCAACTATCTCCATGATCAGGTGATACTGCCTTAGAATATGTCTGGATCACTGATGGGACCGGCGTTCCTTGGCATAAGCCACAACTCCATTGTCACACAATGGGAGGAACATAGTTCATCTCATGAACCAATATACACCCAAACACCCTCTTTGGTAGCATCTTAAGTAGCGATATATCTAGCCTTTATCGTCTAGTATGTCACGGTATCTAGCTTGGAACTCTTCCAACATACCGTCCCTCCACTGAGGGTAAAGACAATGCCTGTGACTGACATTCAGTCGTCTTTATCACCCTGGAACCATTCCAGTGATTCTCCCCAGGGTCGATTGATACCATCTCACTACATCTAGTGGGAATCCTAACATCCAATTAAATCTATCTCATAGATCCAAAACTCTGGATTTTAGGAGGTATCATTTTGATCCTATATGGAGAATCATAGTGATAAACGGAGATTGACCGAGCGTAGCATAGGAAACTCTTTCCCTATCAAGAGTATGTCATCCACGTACTCTACGAGGATCACCACCATACTCCCTACTACCTTTTTGTTTATACAAGGTTCATCTACCATTTTGATGATGTCAAACTCTTTGACTAATCCATCAAAATAGATGTTCCAACTCCGCGATGCCTGCTTTAATCTTATAAAGCATCTTGCACACGTTTCCGTTGCTCCCACTGTCTACGAAGCCCTCTGGCTGTGTACTTATAGACGCTCTCTTCCAAATCATCATTTAGAAAAGCAGTCAAGACACCCAACCACCAGATATCGTAGTCATGGTATGTAGCCGTGGTAAGTAGGATCTGGATGGACTTAAACATAGTCACTTGAAAAGGTTTCATCATGATCCACGCCTGGTCGATGACGAAAATCTTTAACAAGTCTAGCTTTGAAAGTCTCAACTTTTCCATCTACACCAAGTAATCTTCTCAAGATATACTTGCTCCTGATGGGGATTTAATCCTTCAGATATAGCAACCAAAGTCCATACTTTGTTGGTGTATATGGATTCCATTTCAGATCACTAAGCATCCAGCCATTCTTACAGAGTCACACTCCTGATGGCCAGCTCGAAACTAGTTGGGTCATCATCTCATGATGCAATCCTCGCTCCCACTGTCATAGAGAAACCGAAGTATCTCTCAGGTGGGTGAGGAACCCTACTAGATCGGCGGAGAGGCTGAGGTTCGTTGGAATCTACTGAATCCTTTGGCTCTATCAAATCATCTGCTGCAGTTTGTATAGCTGGAACATTTCCAGTTCTACATAACAGACCTTGCCTCGAGCTTGTCCGGATTTTGCTTTTAGACACAGGCCGGACAACCCCAAATCTTAACTAACATAAGATATGGGCTCTTCCCTTTCCATATCTCATATGAAGTGGTAGGCAACTGATTTGATTCGAATCCTATTCAATAGGTATGCAACTTCATAAGTGCATAACTCCCAAAAGGAAATAAGTAACTCAGCAGTACTCATCATAGAGCACACCATATCATATAGGGTGTATCTGCTCCGCCCCGATATACCATCGTGCTATGGTGTATACGGAGGAGTAATGCTGAGAGAGAATCTCATTCTCCTTTAGAATAGTCCAGGAATTCCGTACTCAAGTATTCTCCTCCCTGATCTCATCAAAGGACATAATACTTATACCCGTATTTCGGTTCTCTACTGCTAACTTATATTCTGTGAATATCTCAAAAGGTTCGGACTTGTGTTTCAACAGGAACATATGTCTGAATCTTGAGAGATTATCAGAGAATATAATGAAGTATAAAGAACCGGTCTTGGCATGTGTAGACAGGGGACCTACATACATCAACATGTATCATCCCAAGAGTTCACTAACTCTTTCTCTGTTTCCAATAAACAGAGCTGGTGTCATCTTATCTTTGTGACATGACTAGAAAGTTTCACAAGATGTAAATTCAAACTGATTTAAATATGCATCTAAATGTAACTTCAGCTAGTCGGGTCGCATAGATATGACCTAGTCTACAATGCCTCAAGAAGGAATCGTTCAATTCTGAACTCTTCCTCTTGTGTGTGTTCCATATACTAAGAACTGTAGCTTGATTTAGAACATCAACGCTTTTAGATAACGTGCCTGAACCGATCAATTTTTGATATAGGAAATGTTCAAAACATTATCCAACAATACAAAATTATATCCTTTCTTTTCTAATAAAGAGACTGATATGATTTTGTATATCAGGTTCGGTATCTAATAACATTCGTTCAGAATCAATGTATTGGTAATACAGGGTGACAGTGACCGACAGACTTGGCTGCAACACTTGCCCCGTTTTCTGCCTCATGAAACTTATCACCCGATCTCAGTTATCTACCTATCTGTAGCCCTATGTAACATATTACATATCTGGGATCCTGATCTGGTATCACATACCCAGGACGTAAAGGATACTGAGAAACAGTTCAGTATAATGAGCATACCCGAAAATGATGCATCAGCATGCACTATCTTCGTTTGGGCGGCACGGGAAATCTGGTATTCCCCAATTTCCTGCTCTGTCTTATAACAATTATAAGTTGGAGCGGGACCAACGTTCCCCAGCTCAGTATAACAAGCGGGTTCGGTCAAATATCCGTATTATTATCTTGATTAAGGCGTGATATGGTCGCTACCTTGAGAGAGAGAGAAGAAAACACTCAGCGTGCGCTCTTGCAATAATAGATTGGTTATTATTTTATCTAATCAGGATGGCTCCCACTGCTTTTTATCAAATCTTCCTTCAAACCCTAAAAGGAAAGACTAGCCGGGATTAATTACACACTACAAGTTCGCCAATCTTTCAGCCAGGCCAGTGTCGGTACTTTGAGGGAGGTCCCCCGTGCTTTCGCACGAACCCAATTAATGTAAACCTCATTTTCCCAGAGGCGTAACCCCGTTGACACCTTTCTAGACACCTACTTGATCGGCTAATTGTAATGTATAAAACTCTCCCAGGAGTAACTCTTACTCGCAGCGGGTATCGGGATCCAACTATCTCATAGTAGGTATGCAATCTCATTGCAAATCTCAACACTTGAAATTCCCGATAATATTTTGCCCCTAGCTCGCTATGACCTTGACGAATGCCAAACAACCCATAGTCCACTAGTCAAGTTCAACCCGTACATTTCTTGATCGAATTAAACCCACCCGCACGACCCTTGACGAATGCCAAACAACGCCGTACGAATACCCTAATCCAATCGCATCATATGCTCAAGCAGATAAATACTAGTTAGCTACCATACACTACGCCTTGACGAATGCCAAACTACCGCAGCACGAATACTAACTAGTACATATCTGAAATGACGGAGGGCTACGACAGGTTTTTCTGAAAATCTATTGCGTAATGAACTTGATATCGTTGTAGGATCGAATAAATTTTGAAATGGAGTGCTTTTGAGGCTTTTCTAGTTTTGCTAAAGGAGTCACTCCCCGTGAAGGGATCGTCGGTCCTTTCCTCGTCGAATGAGGTGAGGGATATATCATATATATCACTGTGCAAAGCAAAACACTTAAAAGCAATCAAAAGACAAACCGAGTGTGTAGCATCTGCCAGTTATTGCTAAAGGAGTCACTCCCGGTGAAGGGATCTCGGTCCTTTCCTCATCGAATAAGGTGCAGGATATATCACATATACCGCTGTGCAAAGCAAGAACTGTAGCTACCTGTTTTATTTTGAAATTCGATTCTACAACATCTTAGGTTTCTTTTATTTCATTAATCACATTAATGAAGTCCCATCATTTAAGTACCTAAACATCACAGATAAATACGACGTACACTTATGCCATCCGCATTCGCCTCGATGTCCCCTCGTGCACCGTTAGGTTAGGTAACTAACGGCAGAGCGGGGCAGGGCTAGCGCGGGTGTAAAACATAAGTAACGCCTATATAATATATCATATATACTATATACTGTATCTATCATAGAACATCTCATGATCACATCACAGATATCGCAGCAGAAGAAACATATGAAATATTGGATATACTAGGACGTCCGTGTTTTCAATACGAGCCAGTATAAAACACGGATTCCACGGTCGTGATGAATAGCCAAACCCACACCCCTAGACCCCTACGAGAGCGGCAAGCAACCCTACCAATTCTAGAGTTAGGAGACCCGGACTCGACTCCTCGAGTTGGTCTCCCACTGGACTCCAGAACCCGGTTACTTGTGCCCTCCTCCTTGGGTCTATCCTAGTGCGGAAAAGTAAATAATATACAAACGGTGACTACTTCCGCAACCTGGAAGCGTCCCAATAAAAGAATATTACATACAAGTTTTTACATGAATGAAAATGAAAAACACTCATCTCACATAAAAACCCCCGGCTATTCAAACACGACGATCCAATATAACATATCCAGCAACACATAACATCACATGTCATCAACGTAAGTAAATATGTCCATCCCAATTGTCGTTGACATATAGCAACGAAACCGGCGATATCACATATTACACTTACGGTCATAGAAAAGAAAGTGTAAAACTACAACAGTTGGAATCCGCAACCACCTCAGACATCGCATGCCTGACCAAATGAATTACTTAGACATCGCATGCCTAACAATTATAAACCCCGCATTTTAGTCTCATTATCGAAAACACTTTTCAATATCAAGTCGGGCAATTCAACAGGATTCCCGACATCCTGATCGAATGCTCGTCGCAAACTTCAGTAGGCGGCCGCACCCCCGACGCCGTCGACGAAGTGCACCAAGGCGGAACACCGCTACCGCGAGCACCCGAACGGATGCTTTCGGCGACGGGGTTCTCCTACAGTCACTTGGTCGGGACTATGGAGCGAGGCTGTCTATTAAGTTTACCCGGCGAGTATCCGCGTACGCTACGTGATTGCGACGGACTTTTGATCACATCAAAATTCCGTGGCAACCGATCAAGTGAGACTAAACTGCAACGTTTATAATATTCATTCCGTTATCTCATAACAATTTATGAATTCCAATTATTGTATCACATTCCGGATAAATAGAAAATGGTAAACTTTCCGATTGAACATTCGAACACCCAAGTTTTCCCAATACAGATCAACACATGAAATAAGTCTAACAATATTCAGTTCGTGCCTCAGTACCGACGGTCCAGCCGTAGAAGGGTCAAGCCAACGCCTCACATGTGGCACGCCGTACTGCCCCAAACCCGAAGGTTCAAAGGGCAGTTCAAGACGGTCACATAATCGAGTTAAGGTTTGTTGTCTTCTAGAGGGACCATCGCGTTACTTGCACTACTTAGAACGTCGTTAAACTACGGAAAAATCCAACACTTGGAAATTTCCCGACAGGGGAAAAATTGGGTATTTATATCCGGTCGAACTTTTTAACATATTCTAAAATTTATCCGGAAAGCCAAATAGACAAAATTTGATACCCCGATCGAAACACCGAATCCCCAAAACAACTGCAAAAAATTCAACTCTTGAATAAATTTTAAAAATACCCAGAGAACTCAGCACCTGAAACAATGAATTACTGTGCAAACAGTAAGCGCTGACGTCACATTTCTGCCGCTGATCCGCCGCAGAATCCATGCTTCTGCCGCGGATCCGCCGCGAAATTTACTGTTCATGCAAAACTTTTTGCGCCGTAATTCTTAGATTTCCCTGCTGAGTTCTCTGCATATTTTTAATTTGGAAAAATGCACGATTTTTGAAAAAGTACAGAGAGCAAGTTTAGGTTTGGGTTTTCGGGTCGTTCGGACTTCAAATTCCGTCTAGACTTCGCCTAAGGCTCTAGCTAGGCTCTGATACCACTGTAGGGTTTCTAGGCACTCTAGTGAGGTCTCACAAGGCATCGACCATGGCAATTTCAAAAATTCTAGGTGCCGAGAAACCCGACTACGGATCGTTTGCTAGAAAACTAGGCGAAAAAGCTAACTAGTTAACAATTAACTAATGGATACGGAAATACAACCTTTGTAGATCCGGTTCTCCACCTCCATAGCTCCGCAACGAAGTTCTCTCCGCTGTCCAAAAAGAATCCGGGCTCTAGCGTCGACTTCATCGGAGAATGGGCAAGCTAGGTCGTCGATGTCCATGCCGAAGATGATCTACGTCGAGGCATCGCTAGATCATGCTCACAACTTCACCAAGTCAAGAAACTTGTGAAGTAAACACACTCTACTACTTGGCAAGAGGTAGAGGATGAAGAAATAGGAAGTGGGTAGACTTTAGTTTTGGATTTCTCACTCTTTTCCAACAATCACCATTGATGGAGCTTGGTTTTCTTCAAAGAAGAATGAAGAAGAAGAAGAGCAAGAAGAAGATAAGTATTATGATAAGTTATTTTAAAATGAAAAGAAAAATCAAAACTTATCATAATCTAAACCATGGTCATGTGTAGAGAATTAACTAAGGTTAGATTAATGGTTAGGGTTAAAGATGAAGACAAGAATGGTTACAAAGTCGAAGCTTCATGAAGCTTCAACTAAACTCCAAAATTAGCAACCATTCTTTTCTTATCTATTCAAAATAAATAAATAAATAAATAAGTAAGAAAAGAAAACCCTAATCATTAGTTTAACCATGGCTTAATCCATTACACTTAACTATAGTTAAACATGTATCATCAAACATGATACAATCAAGTGCACGAAAATATATCGAATATACAATGTGCACAACCGAGCGAGAAAATCCATTTAAAGTGAACCGATACTAGTTAATGCAAAGTAATATATCAAATATATAATTATGCATTAAATCATTAAATCAACACTTGATTTAACGATCCGGTCATGACGCACATAACCGACTGGTATCATTAGTAACATCTTATCGAATCAACACTTGATCCGATAACCCGGCTATATCGCATATAACCGATCAATGTCACATCGCGAGAATTGAATACAGTATCACATACTCGTATTATTCTCGGTCCCGCACATATCTCATATGCGCTCCTATTTCGTTTTGCTTGAGCCAGGAAACCTCTGTGTAGGACTCTAAAGACTCGTCAATACGCCGGCAGCAGATGATGATCATATCAAACACCCACAAGCCGCAAGCGGTCTGCTAAACGTAACGGCCACCCGGGTATTGAGCGATCTGAAGATCGACGAGCAAGCCCGCTCACACTCCAGTGAATCCAACCAGTAACACTACCGTACAGTCCGGTCTGATCGTCTGATATGTCGCATATCTCGCCTAGGGGTGGTAAACGTCAGACCCCAATAGCTCAATAAGTCGTGTCGATATGAGGTCTATAACCATTCGAGAAACTACTGGTAACACTTACCAGTAAATCTCAGCAACCCTGGCCAGGGATTTCCTGTTATAGCCAATCGAACACAGCGTAACATCAACCCCCTATACCGGGAGAGACGAATCCCCTCCTATCGCTCATTGCCTCCATGTGACTCGGGACTGTACCCAAAAACCACCGTTTTGCACGCCCTCTTGGACGTGGTAAGATGGAAATCAAAGCACAGTGGGAACCACACAAGACTCTATGACGATCTCGGGTCAACAGACTACTCTGTACCAGTGTCACCAGAGAACTGCCATCTGACGTGAGGTATAATACCATCTGGGAATTCTCGGCGAGTCCGTCCAGTGTACCCAGTCTCTACTGAGCACCCGTATATCTCCTCTGATGTCAAACACCAATGGATATGGGATCATCCATCGCCCATCTGTATGGGTCGAGAAGGTACACGCTAGTCTACTCTGGTATATCGATGCCCCGTCTCGATACACCCACGACTAGGGACTTTGAAGGATGTACTTATGGACTACCATGTTCCCACTAGTATGATCCGCATCATAATCCAGGTAGTCAAGTGCAGATCCTAAGGGCTTTACCAACATGTAACAGAGAGACAATCATCATACACGTTAAGGTAAAGGTCAACCAGATAGCATACTATCATGTCGAGCAAGAAAGTCCTCCCTATATATGTCCCAGCATCCACTACAACATACATCCAATGTACAGTAATGGCCTCTAGGGCATACATATAACTAACACTTACCACGTCCAAGAGGGCGTGCAAAACGGTGGTTTTTGGGTACAGTCCCGAGTCACATGGAGGCAATGAGCGATAGGAGGGGATTCGTCTCTCCCGGTATAGGGAGTCAATGTTGCGCTGTGTTCGATTGGCTATAACAGGAAATCCCTGGCCAGGGTTGCTGAGATTTACTGGTAAGTGTTACCAGTAGTTTCTCGAATGGTTATAGACCTCATATCGACACGACTTATCGAGCTATTGGGGTCTGACGTTTACCACCCCTAGGCGAGATATGCGATATATCAGACGATCAGACCAGACTGTACGGTAGTGTTACTGGTTGGATTCACTGGAGTGTGAGCGGGCTTGCTCGTCGATCTTCAGATCGCTCAATACCCGGGTGGCCGTTACGTTTAGCAGACCGCTTGCGGCTTGTGGGTGTTTGATATGATCATCATCTGCTGCCGGCGTATTGACGAGTCTTTAGAGTCCTACACAGAGGTTTCCTAGCTCAAGCGAAACGAAATAAGAGCGCATATGAGATATGTGCGGGACCGAGAATAATGCGTGTATGTGATACCGTATTTCATTCTCGCGATGAATGTGTCGTATGGTTATATGCGATATAACCTAGTTATCGAATCGAGGGTTGATTCGATAAGCCGATACATTGGATACTAGTCGGTTATATGCGATATGACCGGATCGTTAAATCAAGTGTTGATTTAATGATTTAATGCATAATTATATATTTGATATATTACTTTGCGTTAACTAGTAGTGGTTCACTTTAAATGGATTTTCTCACTCGGATTGTACACATTGTATATGTGATATACTTTTGTGCACTTAATTGTATCATGTTTGATGATACATGTTATGCTAGGGTTTTTGTGTAAAGATCAAACCATGGTTACATGATTATGGTTAGGGTTTTGTTTTATTCACTTATTTATTTATCCATTTCTTTTTGGAAAATAAATGGAAAAGAGAAAAGAATGGTGGCTTTATTTGTTGTTTAGTTGAAGCTTCATGAAGCTTTGACTTTGTCCACCATTCTTATCTCATCCTTAACCCTAACCATTCCTTTAAACCTTGGTTAATTCTCTACACATAACCATAGTTAGAATTATGATAAGGGTTGTTTTTCTATTATTTTTAATTAATTTATCATATCATTTCTTCTTCTTCTTCCTTGAACTCAAGAAGAAAACCTTGACTTCATCAATGGTGGATTGATGAAATGAGTGAGAAATCCAATTCTAAAGTCTACCCACTTCCAATTTCTTCATCCTCTACCTCTTGCGAAGTAGTAGAGTGTGTTTTCTTCACAAGTTTCTTGACTTGGTGAAGTCGGAGCTTGATTTAGCGATGCTTCGACGTAGATCATCTTCGGCACGTCGTCGATGACCTAGCCCGCTTATTCTCCGATGAAGCGAACGCGAGAGTCCAAGATCGGATTTGTACACCAGAGATGACTTCTTCATGGAGCTATGGAGGTGGACAAACGGATCTACAAAGGTTGTATTTCCGTATCTCTTAGTTAAGTGTTAACTAGTTTACTTTTCGCCTAGATATCTAGCCAATGATCCGTACACTAGGGTTTCTCGGCACCGTAAAATTTGAAATTGGCATGGTTGATGCCTTGTGAGACCTCTTGGGAGTGCCTAGGAACCCTACACCATTCACCTTCTAATCCGTATGTTGATCCTACCCTTGTCCAACCATTCAATTCCTACCAGTCCTACACGACTTTTGCACCTTCCCTAGACTGTGCTTCTGAACCGCCATTTAGGAGTTTCCAGTATCTAAACAACTTTGAATCTTTTACTGAAACCCCTTCACAACTTATGTATTGTGTGGAACAGTCGTTGGAAGACTTTAGGGTAGCGTCATGCCAACAGATGATGGATTTGAATGCGTCCATGGCCGCCCTCATACAACCTAGTGACCCGGTAGCTAGCTTCCAACTAGCTCCACATTTTTAAATGTATGATGAGGCGGTTGAACAGGTTGAGAATTTGAGTGGAGAGAGTGAGCTGTATACCCTTCCAAATCAAACCTACCCATTTCAACTTGAATCACACAACTCCTGTTTTGAAAGACTATCGAGTGTCCCAAATGCTTTATCAATTGAAGATAAAATGATTAATGAGTTGTGCGACTTTGTAGTGTTTGATTTGCCCAATTGTGAAGGGTCCATATCAAGTGAAACCACACCCAATCCTTTTGACCTCTATGTTGGATATATGTATGCCCTAGAGGCCTTTATGTGATAGTGGATGTATCTATACATGTATATATATATTCAGTATGCATTCTTGCTCAACATGATAGTATGCTATCTGGTTCTTCTTTATGTGACATGTTTATTTGATCATGCTTCTATTCATTCATACATGCCGATAAAGCCCTGAGGATATTGGCTTGACTACTCTGATTATGATGAAGATCATACTAGTGGGACATCTGTAGTCTATAAGCATATCCTGGAAAGTCCCTAGTCGTAGGTATATCGAGACGGGGCATTGATATACCAGAGTAGACTAGCGTATATGATACTGGACCCATACGATGGGCGATGAATGTTCCCACATTCATCGATGTTTGACATCAAGATCATATACGGGTGCTCAGTGGTGACTGGGTACACTGGACGGACTCACCGAGAACTCCTATATGGAATTATATCTATCGTCGGATAGCAGTTCTCAGGTGACACTGGTACAGGTTAGTCTTTAGACCCGAGATCGTCATGGAGTCTTGTGTGTTCTCCCACTGTACTTTGATTGCCACCCTACCACGGCTCTACTGAGTCGTGCAAACAGGTGGCCGTTGGGTACAGTCCCGAGACACACGAAGGCAATGAGCGATAGGAAGGGTTTCATCTCTCCCGGTATTGGGAGTTGATGTTGTACTGTGCCCGACTGGTTATATCAGTAAGTCCCTGGCCAGGGCTGCTGAGAATTGCTGATAAGTGTTATCAGTAGTTTCTCGATCTGTTATAGACCATTCACCGGCACGACTTAATTGAGTTATTAGGGTCGACGTGACCATCCCTAGGCTCGATATGCAGCATATCTGACGAAGAGACCGGACTGTACGGTAGTGTTACCGGTTGGCTCGACAGGAGTTGTAGCAGGTTCGCTTGTTTTCTTCTGATCGCTCAATACCCGGGTGGCCGTTACGTTTAGCTGACCGCTTGCGGCTTGAGGGTACCTGATATGATCGTCACCCTCTGCTGGCGTATTGACGAGTCTTAGAGTCCCACAAAGGAGTTACCCAGTCCAGGCGAAACGTTGTGGTGCGCGTATGCGATATGCGCATCCACCCGATTAAAATGTGCGTATATGATACCGAACATTGATCGGGTGGCCTGCTTTTGGTAGTGTCATATGAGATATGACCGGATTGATAAATCAAGTGTTGATTTATCATCTAACCATTAGTTTTCTCACTTGAAACCTTTCTAGAATATGATGGATGTATGCATGCATGCATGTGTTTCTTTCTTTCATTCTAGTTTCATGCACATGTGGATGTGCATACATGCATACATACATACACCCATCTATCATGGTTGTTAGCACATGGAAATGGTGGCAATATAAGACTCACACCATGTTTTAAGTAATGGTATTTTATTTGATTTTGTATTTGAAACAAAATTGAAAAGAAAAGGATAATCTTTACTAGCTTCTACATTCTTCTTCTAACCTAACCAAGCTCACCTACCTCTAACCTTGGGTTATCCTTCTCTTTATCATTTAAAACTCAAGTTAAATAAACTCTCTATCACTTAACCATGGTTGGAAATAAGAAGGAATAAAATATAAAAGGTTATATTTCATTTCTTTTTCAATGATCATCTTTTATCTTTTACACTTGCTAAAAACAAAAGCCACCATCTTCATCCTCCTTCACCATTTGCTCTCTAGGTTTTTCTAGTGAGTAAAACACACTTAAAGAATGGTTTTTGAAGTGAGATTCTAAACCACAACATCGTTCTATGCAAATTTAGCCAACTTGTTTAGAGTGTTCTCTTCGGTTTTGCGAAGTTGCGAGCTTGGACGGGGAACTCCGGGTGGATTGTCGTAGACGCAAGAGGACTTCAAGAGGACCTCCACTCAACACCCAAGACACCAAGGAGTCCAACAATAGGGAGCTACAAAGGTTGTAGTCTCGAAACCCTAACTTTATAAGTCTTATGTTTCGAAACCCTAATTTTCTAGGATCGATTCCTTTGCATGCTTGTTTAGCACCATCAAAATTAAAACTTTAAGGCATGTGATGCTTCAAAACTCCTCATAGGGTGCTAGGCAAACCTTACATTGGTATCAGAGCCGACCTAGAACATTAGGCGACGCTTTTACGAAGTAAAAATCCCGATCGGACAAAAAATACGATTTCTTGGACCCTCTCTGGACAAATTTTAAAATCTGACTTTTTTCAGAATTAAAAATACTTAAAAAATACAGCAGGGAAAACTAAGAATAATGGTGAAAAACGATGCAGTGTACTGTTCATATGGCCGTGGAACCGCGGCAATTCCTTGCTTAGGCCGCGGATCCGCGGCCGTACAGTGGAATCATGCTATGAAGATTGCACCATAATTCCTAGGTCTGCTAGTATACTGTTTTAGGTATGTTTAATCTGAATATAGTACTGTATTTACTGGAGATGGTTTTGGACGTACAGATTCGATCGGTATTTTCATTTCGTAGTTTTTCGGGTTAAAGTAGAAAGTATTGAAGTGTTTGAACGAGTATCATTTGCTCACTATTCACGGGGTTTAAATACTTTGGAGATACGTGCAAGTCTTTTTGTGGTGGTCCCTCTAGAAGACAACAAACCTTAACTCGATTATGTGACCGTCTTGAACTGCCCTTTGAACCTTAGGGTTTGGGGCAGTACGGGGTGCCACATGTGAGGCGTTAGCTTGACCCTTCTATGGCTGGACCGCTACTACTGTGTCACACTCCAGATTTTTGAACCCTGCTCAAGTGTTGAGCTTTAGAGAATCTTGAGTACTTGATCGTTCGTTCGAAAAACTTTAATACTGTCTGTTTATCTGGAATGTGATACAATATGTGGAATTCATATAGTTTAGGCATGAAATACAAAATATGTGATGTTTCGCATTTATGATGTCTAAAGAGAATGTGGATTCCAAATATTGTAGTTTTACACTTTCTTTTCTGTGACCGTAAGTGTAGTATGTACGATATCGCTGGTTTCGTTGCTATACATCAACGACAATTGGGGTATGCATACTTACTTACATTGATGATATGAGATATTATGTGTTGCTGTGATATGATGTGCAGGATTGTCGCGATTGAATAGCCGGGGGGTTTTATATGAGATGAGAGTTTTATATTTTCATTCATGTAAATTCAAATGTAATGTAATATTCTTTTATTTGGGGCACTGCCGGGTTGAGGTTGTGTCACCAGTGTTGTATATTATTTACTTTTCCGCATTAGGATGGACCCAAGCAGGGGAGCACAGGTGACCGGGTTCTGGGGTTCAGTGGGAGGCCATCTCGAGGAGTCGAGACCGGGTCTCCTAAACTCCAGAATTGGCAGGGTCACTTACCGCTCTCGTAGGGGTCCAGGGTGTAGGCTTGGCTATTCATCGCGACTGTGGAATCCGTATTTTCTATTCTGGCTAAATACTAAATACGGACGACCTAGTATATCCCACGTTATATCTATATTTCTGCTGCCTGTGTTCTGTGATATCTGAGACGAATGACATATTATATATATGATATATAGTAGACGTTGCTTATGTTTTACACCCGCGCTAGTCCCGTCCCGGTATGCCGTTAGTTAAGTAACCTAACGGTGCATAACGGAACATTGCGGCGAATGCGGATGGCATAAGCGTACGTGTTATTTTCGTTTCTTTTCTGTGATTGGCTTAAGGACTTAAATGATGGGATTACATTAATGTGATTAATGTAAAGAAAATAAACCTAAAAAGATGTAGAATCGGATTTGAAAAACCACTCGGCTTTTTATGAAAAAGCTATATTTCAAAACTGCGGAGCTTAAGCCACTCCTTTTGAAAACCATTTGATTCTACAACGATATCAAGTTCAAAGAGTTAAAGATTTTCTTAAAAATCATCCGCAACCCTCCGTCATTTTAGGAAGTAGAATACTTAGTATTCGTGCTACGTTTGTTGACTATAGTTAAGGCGTAGTGTACGGTAACTAAGTGATGTCTTCCTACATTGCATATGATGCAGATTAATTAGGACATTCTTATGACTTTGTTAACCTTAGTTAAGGGTCATATGAGTGGGTCTAATTAATCAAGAAATGACAGGTAGAACTTGACTGGTACTTATGATTTGTTGACCTTAGTTAAGGTCATAAGTGCCAGGGGTAAAAACCACATCGGGAATTTCAATAGTTGAAATTTGCAATGAGATTGCATACCTTCCATGTGATGGTTGGATCCCGATCCCACTGTGGGCAATAGTTGCTCCTTGGAGAGTTTTACAATTTACAATTAGCTAACTCATTAGGTGTCTAGAAAGGTGTTAACGGGGCTCCGCCTCTGGGAAAACGAGGTTTACTCTAATTAGGTCCGTGCGAAAGCACGGGGAACCTCCCTCAAGTACCGACACTGGCCTGGCTGAACGGTTAGCGAAGTTGTAGACTGTAATTAATCCTGGCTAGTTTTTCTTTTTAAAGTTTGAAAGAAAAACTCGATAAAAGCAGTGGGAAACATCGATTAGACAAGATAATAACCAATCTGATCTATGCAAGAGGTTTCGCCGAGTGTATTCTTTTCTCTCTCTTAATGGCAGATACCCATGACTGGACTCAAGGTTTTACTAGATAAAAACAAACTGAATGGGACCAACTATAAAGACTGGCTGAGGAATCTGAAAATCACCTTGACTTACGATAAAGTATCATATGTCCTCACGGCTTCAGCCCCGCCCGTCCCTGGTCCAAAATCCTCAGTTGCGGACATTGAAGTCCGCAAGACATGGGACGCTGACTGTGCCACGGCCACATGCCTCGCGCTTGCATCGATGGATAACACACATCAAAAGCAGCACGAGAACATGGACATTCACGGTATATTGCTCCATACAAAGGAGTTGTATGGGGAGCAATCCCGCGTATTACGATACGAAGCATCAAAGAAATTGTTTCAGATGCGAATGGCCCCTGGCACACCAGTAGGAGACCATGTTCTGAAGTTGATAGCTCTTATAGAAGAGCTTGAGGACCTTGGATGGACGATGGACAATGAACAATATATAGATATTATTCTGCAGTCCCTCCCCTCCACCTTTGCTCAGTTCATAGTGAACTTCAACATGCATGGCATGGAGAAGGACCTCCCTGAACTCCTTAATATGTTAAGGAGTGCAGAGAGCACTATGAAGTTAGCAAAAACTCCCGTTATGACTATTGGACAGTCTTCCTCTTCTCGCCCGAAAGCCAAGGCCAAGGGAAAGAAAAAGAAGAAACCCACTAATCCTAAGGGCGGAGTTAAAAAGGTGAAGGGAAAGGGAAAGTCCAAGGCTGGAGACTCAGGGAAGGGCGAATGTTTTCACTGCCACAAGACAGGACATTGGAAGCGCAACTGCACGGAGTACTTAAGTCTCAAGAAGAAGCATGGGGATGCTTCTGCTTCAGGTGCGTTTATGACTAAAAACTGTTTTTCTATAAACTCTGCTTCCTGGGTATTGGATACCGGTTCAGGTTCTCACATTTGCAATTCTATGCAGGGGCTGAGAAATAGCAAGGTTTTGAAGACAGGTAACCATACTCTCCGCGTTGGAAATGGTTCCAATGTACATACAGTCGCAGTGGGAGAGTATCACTTGGGGTTGCCATCTGGATGTATTTTGGTTTTGAATCCATGTTATTTTGTACCAAGTATGCTTTGTAATATAATATCCGTTTCTTTGTTGGACAATGAAGAATATAATTTTGTATTGCAGAACAATGATATGAACATTAACCTGAATCAAATGTTGGTTGGGTATGGTACGCTTAACAACAGAATATATGTCCTAAATCAACACACAGTTTTCAGTATACAACACACTAATAAAAGAAAACTTTCAGAATTAAATGAAGCTTTTTTTTGGCACTGTAGACTTGGTCATATTAACGAAACAAGACTAAACAAGTTACACAAAGATGGATATTTAAATTCTTTTGAATATAAATCTTATGCGACTTGTCAGTCTTGTATCAAGGGTAAAATGACCAAAACTCCGTTTACCGGACACGGAGAAAGAGCTACTCAGCTCCTAGGCCTCATACATAGTGATGTATGTGGGCCTATGTCTACACAGGCTAGAGGCGGTTTTTCATACTTCATTACATTCACTGACGATTTCTCAAGATTCGGTCATGTATTTTTATTAAAACACAAGTCCGAAGCTTTCGAGAAATTCATTGAATATAAACAAGAAGTAGAAAAACAAACCGTCTTGAGTATCAAGATACTTCGATCAGATTGAGGTGGTGAGTATCCCAGTGCAGAATTTGCAAACTTCTTAAAAGAGAATGGGATTCTCTCTCAGCTCACTCCTCCTTACACACCACAACACAACGGTGTGTCAGAACGAAAGAATAGGACCCTATTAGATATGGTCCGGTCCATGATGAGTGACGCTGAGTTACCCGTCTCGTTTTGGGGGCTTGCATTGGAGACTGCAGCATTTCTGCTAAACAGGGTTCCAACCAAAACCGTGTCCACCACACCATATGAGATATGGCATGGGAAGAGACCATCTCTTAAAAGAATTAAGATTTGGGGTTGCCCGGCCTATGTTAAAAAGCAGAATCCGGACAAACTCGAGACACGGTCAGTCATGTGTAACTTTGTAGGATATCCAAAGAATTCTTATGGATATCTATTCTACCACAAAGAGGAAGAAAAAGTGTTCGTTTCTCAGTATGCCACATTCTTAGAAAAAGAGTTTTTCACAGATAAAGATGATGACAAGGTGGTAGATCTAGAAGAGGTTCTAGAGACACAAACTACAAATGACGATTTGGTTGAACCGGCTGTTGCAGCAGAAACTGAAGAACCTCTGCCACTCCGTAGGTCTGGTAGGACTTCTCGCCCACCGAAGAGGTACTACGGTTTCCTCATTGATGGTAACGAAGAAGATTGCATTATGGATGATGATGATCCTACCAGTTTTCAGCAAGCTATCACGAGAAAAGACTCTGTGAAGTGGCTGGATGCCATGAGATCCGAAATGGAGTCTATGTACACCAACAAAGTATGGACTTTGGACGTTGTGCCCCCTGGGGTAAAACCTGTGGGGTGCAAATGGATCTTTAAAAGAAAGATTGGTGTAGATGGGCAGGTAGAGACCTATAAGGCAAGACTTGTGGCGAAGGGTTTTCGTCAAAGACCAGGTTTGGACTATGACGAGACTTTTTCTCCCGTAGCCATGCTTAAATCCATTCGGATCCTACTTGCTATTGCTGCTCACTACGACTATGAAATCTGGCAGATGGACGTTAAAACCGCATTTCTAAATGGAAATTTAGAAGAATGCGTTTATATGGATCAGCCAGAGGGCTTCATTGATAGTGGGAGCAGCGGGAAAGCATGTAAATTGCTTAAATCCATATATGGGTTAAAGCAGGCATCTCGGAGTTGGAACATCTGTTTCGATGATGTTATCAAAGAGTTTGATTTCATCAAAAATCCAGATGAACCTTGTGTTTATAAGAAGGCTGTAGGAAGAGCTGTCACATTCCTCGTATTGTACGTGGATGACAATCTTCTGATAGGAAATGATATTCCTATGCTACAGTCGGTCAAATCTTTCTTATCACTGAGGTTCTCCATGAAGGACCTAGGTGATGCCACATACATCCTGGGCATAAGGATCTATAGGGATAGATCCAAAAGGTTATTGGGATTGTCCCAAACCAGGTACATTGACACCATCCTAAAAAGGTTTAGTATGGAAGACTCCAAACGGGGTGCCTTACCCGCTTGCCATGGGGTCACTCTCTCCAAGGATTCTTGCCCAAAGACCGATGAAGAGAGAGCTCGCATGAGTATTATACCCTATGCTTCGGCAGTAGGATCTATAATGTATGTGATGTTATGTACACGCCCAGATGTAGCTTATGCACTTAGTGTTGTAAGCAGGTATCAATCCAACCCAGGGGAGAATCACTGGACAGCTGTGAAGAACATTCTTAAGTACTTGCGAAGGACTAAAGAATTGTTCTTGGTGTATGGTAATGGAGATCTCCAAATGGAGGCCTTTACCGATTCGAGCTTCCATAGCGATAAGGACGACAACAAATCTATCTCTGGGTTTGCTTTTACCCTTAATGGAGGGGCGGTGAGTTGGAAGAGTTCCAAACAAGATACCGTTGCAGACTCTACGATGGAAGCTGAGTACATTGCTTCAAATGATGCCGCCAAGGAAGCCGTCTGGATGAAGAAGTTCGTCTTGGAGCTAGGAGTAGTTCCAACTATTATTGATCCAATACCTTTGTATTGTGACAATAATGGGGCTATGGCGTTAGCCAAAGAGCCCAGATCCCATCAACGGTCCAGACACATCCTGAGGCGTTTTCATTTGATCCGGGAGATTGTAGATCGCCGCGAGATCGAGATTAAGAGGGTAGACACAAATAATAACGCCGCGGATCCATTCACCAAGGCCCTCTCTCAGCCGCAGCATGAGCGACTTTTTGAGATGTTGGGTATGAGATACGCCAATAACTGGCCTTAGTGCAAGTGGGAGATTGTTGGATATATGTATGCCCTAGAGGCCTTTATGTGATAGTGGATGTATCTATACATGTATATATATATATATTCAGTATGCATTCTTGCTCGACATGATAGTATGCTATCTGGTTCTTCTTTATCTGACATGTTGATTTGATCATGCTTCTATTCATTCATACATGCTGATAAAGCCCTGAGGATATTGGCTTGACTACTCTGATTATGATGAAGATCATATTAGTGGGACATCTGTAGTCTATAAGCATATCCTGGAAAGTTCCTAGTCGTAGGTATATCGAGACGGGGCATTGATATACCAGAGTAGACTAGCGTATATGATACTCGACCCATACGATGGGCGATGAATGTTCCCACATTCATCGATGTTTGACATCAAGATCATATACGGGTGCTCAGTGGCGACTGGGTACACTGGACGGACTGACCGAGAACTCCTATATGGAATTATATCTATCGTCAGATAGCAGTTCTCAGGTGACACTGGTACAGGTTAGTCTCTAGACCCGAGATCGTCATGGAGTCTTGTGTGTTCTCCCACTGTAGTTTGATTGCCACCCTACCACGGCTCTACTGAGTCGTGCAAACAGGTGGCCGTTGGGTACAGTCCCGAGACACATGAAGGCAATGAGCGATAGGAGGGGTTTCGTCTCTCTCGGTATTGGGAGTTCATGCTGTACTGTGCCCGACTGGTTATACCAGTAAGTCCCTGGCCAGGGCTGCTGAGAATTGCTGATAAGTGTTATCAGTAGTTTCTCGATCTGTTATAGACCATTCACCGGCACGACTTAATTGAGTTATTAGGGTCGACGTGACCATCCCTAGGCTCGATATGCAGCATATCTAACGAAGAGACCGGACTGTACGGTAGTGTTACCGGTTGGCTCGACGGGAGTTGTAGCAGGTTCGCTTGTTTTCTTCTGGTCGCTCAATACCCGGGTGGCCGTTACGTTTAGCTGACCGCTTGCAGCTTGAGGGTACCTGATATGATCGTCACCCTCTGCCGGCGTATTGACGAGTCTTAGAGTCCCACAAAGGAGTTACCCAGTCCAGGCGAAACGTTGTGGTGCGCGTATGCGATATGCGCATCCACTCGATTAAAATGTGCGTATATGATACCGAACATTGATCGGGTGGCCTGCTTTTGGTGGGGTCATATGAGATATGACCGGATTGATAAATCAAGCGTTGATTTATCATCTAACCATTAGTTTTCTCACTTGAAACCTTTCTAGAATATGATGGATGTATGCATGCATGCATGTGTTTCTTTCTTTCATTCTAGTTTCATGCACATGTGGATGTGCATACATGCATACATACATACACCCATCTATCATGGTTGTTAGCACATGGAAATGGTGGCAATATAAGACTCACACCATGGATTAACTAATGGTTTTTTATTTGATTTTGTATTTGAAACAAAATTGAAAAGAAAAGGATAATCTTTACTAGCTTCTACATTCTTCTTCTAACCTAACCAAGCTCACCTACCTCTAACCTTGGGTTATCCTTCTCTTTATCATTTAAAACTCAAGTTAAATAAACTCTCCATCACTTAACTATGGTTGGAAGTAAGAAGGAATAAAATATAAAAGGTTATATTTCATTTCTTTTTCAATGATCATCTTTTATCTTTTACACTTGCTAAAAAGAAAAGCCACCATCTTCATCCTCCATCACCATTGGCTCTCTAGGTTTTTCTAGTGAGTAAAACACACTTAAAGAAAGGTTTTTGAAGTGAGAGTCTAAATCACAACTGTTAGTGTATATGCCCTAGAGGCCATTACTGTATCATACTAGTATGTATATTACTTAATGGAAGCTTGGGATATTCACCTTGTATTGACAATCTTGCTCAAAATAGTAGTATGCTACTTGGTTTGTTTCTACTTCAATGTGTACATGTGTTTATTTTAGTATATCGCCTATACACATTAGTAGAGCCCTTAGGATCTTTGCTTGATTACCAGCGATGTGATGGCCGTCACACTAGTGGGGCTGGGTAATCTATAAGCACATCCTTATGCAGGTCCCTGGTCGCAGGACTATCGAGACAGGGCATCGATACTCCGGAGTAGACCAGCGCATGCGCTTCTCATCCCAGTGTGGGAGACGGTCTGTCCCACAGCCGTCAGTACGTCGTACTTGAGATAGTATGCGGGTGCTCGTTAGGTTACGGGTACACTGGACAGGACTCGTCGGGAACTGACTAGTTGGTATTATACCTATCGTCAGTTATCAGTTCCCAGGTGACATGAGTACAGCTTAGTCCGCTGACTTGACACTGTCACTCCGCCTCGAGTGTGTTCCCACTGTACTTTGATCACTACCCTACCACGGCTCAAAGGAGTCGTGCAAACAGGTAGTGGTTGGGTGCAGTCCCGAAGCACTTGGAGGCAGTGACGGTTAGACAGGATTCGTCTCTCCCGGTATTGGGGGTTGACATCGCGCTGTGTCTAGGAGAGCCATTACACGAGTAGTCCCTGGCCAGGGCAAACGAGATATACTGGTAGGTTTCCAGTGTTATCTCAGGGTGTATTGGGCTTCACTCCGGCACGACTTGTACCGCTATTGGGGGACTGACGTTTACCGCCCCCTAGGCCCGCCATGCGATGTATCAGACGAACAGACCGGACTGTACGGAGAATGTCACACTCAGGCTCAGTAGGAGTTCAGATGGGTTTCGCCTCGTCGGTCTTCTTGTCGGCATTACCTGGGGACCGTTACGCACAGCTAGTGCTGCTTGCGGTCTGTGGTTAAACCCACTACCAGCGTAGTGTCGAGTCTTTAGAGTCCCACACAGAAAGCTTTTCGCCTTTAGGCAAAAGAGTAGAGGTCGCATGGTATTGCGACAGGTCGCATGGTTTTGCGACAGGGTTCGGTCACATCCGTGCACTTGTGCGCGTACAGTGTCCGGACAGTTTACACTAGCGGGCTTTGGTTTAAGCCAGATCCTAGTGTACCTTATGGGATTGGATTTATCCAGTTTGCATTCGTGTTCCTCGGAACGCGGATGCGGGTGTGTATGCACAGTTGACAGGGAGGCAGAGGCGGTGGATTCTCATTAGGGTTGTTGACTGTTGACCGTTGACTATTTGACTTTATGCTCAACCCTAATGAGAATATGATATGTGATTAACTATTATATTAATTAAGTATTATGGTGATATGGTTGTTGACTTGTTGACTTTTGTTGACTTGTTGACTTTGTTGACTTGTTGACTTTTGTTGACTTGTTGACCGGTTGACTAGGCTTGACTAGTTGACCATCATGATAACCATGGTTATCATTTCATGCCAAAGACTTTTTCTTGCTTGCTCATTTGAGTAAAATGAGTGCATGACATGATAAGGTTATGGTTGCTTCTAACCATCACATAACACTTTTTTGATATGATGAGTTATGATCACTTTGGATTATGAGAGGGTGAAAGACAAAAGAGTTGCTCATTCTTTCTTGCTCATTCTCTCTCTTGTTCTTGAGCTCTCCTCTTGCTCTCACCCTCAACCTCTTGCTCCCTCACTTGATCTATGGTTCTCTTGTCTCATGAGTTGAGAATCAAGAACCATAGATAAAATCCCATTCTAAATCATCTCTACTCATTCTAGTTCACTAGGTTTGGCAAACCAAGTGAACTAGTTTCTTCAAAGAACGAAGAAGGAGCTAAAGGTTGGAGCTTTCAAGTGGATCTATCTTCGGCGTACGGAGACAACGAGAAGGAGCCATCGAACCACCATCGGAGCTTGAAGAGAAGGAGTTCAAGTTTAGGTATAACCATCTTCATCCGAGTAGCTAAATATCTTTAGCTTAGTATGCTAGTTTTAGTTTAGGTAAAGATCCCGACCTAGCTTAGTCCATGTTGCCTCTTGCGTTAAAATTTTGATTTTATACCGTTTCCGCCTCCCCGTAAGAACCGGGGGTCGCAACGTGGACTTACAGTGGTATCAGAGCCTAACTAAACTTAAACTAGCTTGGTAGTGAAGTGTAACGAAGTTCGGAACCGGAAAAATCCAAAAACCAAACTTTTACAAAAACTGAGTTTCTGTTGAATTTTTTTTGGCTCAAAATGAAAAACTTTACACTTGTAAATTCGGCTCAGGGTTTTATGTGAACACCCAAGAAAAACGATACAGTAATTCGTCCAAACCGCCGCCCTTCCGCCGCGTGAGCTAGGCATCCGCCGCGGAAACGCCGCTCTTTGTCGTCTTCTGTGCATCGTTTTTCGTGCAGTATGTGTCTGTGTTGGTTTTGGGATTTTTGAAATATATTATATGTGCCCAGATTTTCCAGAAAAGAAATTTCCTTTTGGGGTCCTATAATTCCGTATTTTTCCGAACTTCACTGCACTTTGACTATGATGGTTATATCTGTGATGTTTGCATGTATTGAACGTCGGCTAATCGCTATAAGTCGATTGGTCGGGGTTATACATGATCTGTAATGTGCTGGAATGTGTATATAAATATGTTGGATTGTCGCGGGTGAATAGCCGGGGGTTGTGAGACGAGAGTTTTCTTTTCTTGCAATTCATGTAAATTTGTAAATTGATGTAATAATTATTTGTATGGCCGCACAACCGGGTCGGGGTTGTAGCCGTCATTGTATAATTTCTTTTTACTGTTTTTGCTCCTAGGATAGACCCATGGAGGGGTGCACAAACTACCGGGTATGCCGAAGTGTCGAGTGGCCTACTCATGGAGATGAGGGAGGTTGCTACGCTTCGGGTACTTGGCGGGTAGTTTGCCGCACCCGTAGGGGTCTTGGGTGGGGTTTTGGCTATTCACCGCGACCGTGTAATCTGTTTTTGTTACAGGCTCGTACAAATTACAGATTCCTAGTATATCCAATGTATTTATCTGTGATCTGAAATGTTTATCATTGCAGTATATCTATATATGATATTATTTAGGCGTTGCTTATGTTTTACAGACGCGCTAGCCCAGCCCCCGCTCTGTCGTTAGTTAAGTAACCTAACGGGTAATGACGGGGCCCCGTGGCGAATGCGAATGGCATAAGCGTACGTCATATTTTGGTTGTTTTCTGCAATGGTAGGATTAATTGATGGGACGCATTAAAAGAACTAATGCAAGAATATCACGCATTAAAAGAACTAATGCAAGCAAAACATGCATTAAAAGAACTAATGCAAGAAAATAAACCAAGTATAAGTCGTTGGAACATTTTCGAAAAACCACTCGGTTCTTTTCAAAACAAACTTTTAAAAATGCGGAGTTTGAGCCACTCCATTTAAAAGCTATCTCGTTCCATCGACTAAATCAAGTTCACTACGTTCACGGTTTCGCCAAAACCATTCGTAGCCCTCCGTCGTTTCATATGAATATTCAACAGTATTCAAGCTGTGTTTGTTGGCCTTAGTCAAGGCACAGTGTTTGGCAGCTGGTGGGTATTCATATGTTGCATAGATAGATGCGTTGGTTTGGGACAGTCGTATTACTTTGTTGGCCTTAGTCAAGGGTATATACGGATGGATTCAAATTAACCTGGACAACGACGGGTAGAACTTGACATGTGACTTATGATTTGTTGGCCTTAGTCAAGGTCATAAGAGCATGGGGCAAAAATACACATCGGGAGTTTCAAAAGTACTGAAACTTGCTAGATTTGCATACCATTTGGAGTGTGATGATTCTGGTAGGATTCCTTCAGTTTCGTCGCGCGATGATATTTGGATCCCGATCCTACTGTGAGTATATGCTACTCCTCGGGAAATTTCTCACTTAACGATCAATGCTATAAACCTAGTAGGTGCCTAGAAAGGTGTTAGCGGGGCTACGCCCCCAGGGAAAAGAGGTTCTTTAATTAAGGAACTTCGCGAAAGCGTTGGAAAACCTCCCTCGAAGTACCGACACCGGCCTGGCTGAACGGTTAAGCAAGTATTGTACGGTGGGATTGATCCTGACTAATTCTTCCTTTCTGGTTTGAGGAGGGATTCGAGAAACAGTGGGAGCCATCCTGTTTAGACAAACTAAAAACCACTCTAAACTTGCAAGAGCATCATGCTGAGTGTTTCTTCTTCTCTCTCTTAATTGCAGCGACCCTGTGACCGCACCTAGGTTACATCTAGATAAAAATATGACTGAACCTGACTGTTATGACTGGCAAAGGTCTGTCCAGATGTCCATTGCCCATGACAAGCTGGGACACCTCTTAACTAATCAAATCCCTGCTGTCTCAGGTCCAGTTTCCCCTGTCACGGATGTTCACATCCGCAGGACACCGGAAAAGGATTGTGCGAAAGCCAAGTGCCTCGTGTTAGCCTCAGTTAATGGTGCAAACCAGAGGCAGCACGAGAAGATGGACTCAGTTTCTATCTTCCTCCATAACAAAGTTTTATATGGAGAGCAATCTCGTATCGCAAGATATGAGACCTCGAACGAATTGCTTCAAGCGAGGTTGGCTGTCGGGTCATCTGTAGGGGGCAACGTCCTTACAGAGACCAGCTATTTTAAGCTCACGGACCTGGAGACCACGTTGGAGAATGGGTCAAGTACTGACCTGATTCTACAGTCCCTGCCCTCTGCTTATACCCTGAAAGAAACCAGGGAAGAAAAAGGAAAAGCAAGGGCAAAAGTTTCAGGACTGGATATAGTAAAAGAGGGACGTTCCTATTGTAATGGGAATGAACTATGGCAGAGAGATTGCAGGGCTTGTAAAGCCAGTAGCCAGAATTCGAAGCATGTTGTGGCTTCGGCTTCGAGTGTGTTTGTAATTGAGAACTGTTTGTCAGTTAACCCTACTTCCTGGGTATTGGATACCGGATCAGGATCTCACATCTGTAATTCGTTACAGGGTCTAAGAAACCGTAGGGTTATCAGGAAAGGTGATATGACTCTCAGGGTTGCTAACGGAATGAGCATGGATGCTGTATCCGTAGGGGAATATCACCTAGGACTGACAACTGGGCAGATATTGATTCTGTGTGACTGTTTGTATGTACCAGGTGCGACTTGCAATATCATATCAGTATCCTTACTTTCTAAGGAAGGATATGATTTTGCTTTTGTAAGCGATGTAGTAAACATCCACCTAAATCAAGCACTGATTGGGTCAGGTACATTAAATAATGGTATATACGTATTGAATCGAGCTCAGATATTCATTGTCCAGAACACACTTAAAAGAAAGTCTCCAGAATTAAATCAGGCTTTCTTATGGCATTGTAGACTGGGTCACATCAATGAGACACGGTTGACTAAGTTACATAAAGAAGGATACTTGGATCCATTCGAGTACCAGTCTTATGCCACTTGTGAATCTTGTCTCATGGGAAAGATGACAAAGACTCCGTTCACTGGATACGGAGTAAGAGCGAGCGAGCTCTTGGGACTTATACACAGTGACGTGTGTGGTCCAATGTCTACACATGCGCGAAGCGGTTATTCATACTTCATTACTTTCACAGATGATTTCTCTAGGTTTGGACATGTCTTCTTAATGAAGCACAAATCCGAGGCCTTTGAGAAATTTCGAGAATATAAGAATGAAGTAGAAAAACAAACAGGCAAAAGTATCAAGATCCTAAGATCGGATCGAGGTGGTGAATACTTAAGTGCCGAGTTTCTGGACTACTTAAAAGAGAATGGAATTCTCTCTCAGCGTACTCCTCCATACACACCACAACACAACGGTGTATCGGAAAGAAGGAATCGAACCCTATTAGATATGGTCCGTTCCATGATGAGTAAGGCTGAGTTACCGCGATCTTTCTGGGGTTATGCACTGGAAACAGCTGCACATCTCTTAAACCAAGTTCCTACTAAGACAGTGCCTACCATACCGTACCAGATGTGGAGTAGGAAGAGACCCTGTCTTAAATCCTTTAAGACATGGGGATGTCCGGCTTTTGTAAAAAAGCAGCATGCGGACAAGCTCGAGGCACGCTCAGTACAGTGCAAGTTTGTGGGATACCCAAAGAACTCCAAGGGGTATCTTTTCTATTACGCAGAGGAGCAAAAAGTCCTTGTTTCTCGTCATGCCCGCTTCTTGGAAACTGAGTTTTTAGAAAATCAGATAAGTGGGAGCGCAATAGAACTGGAAGAAATTCCAGAACCACAAGCTATTACTGAAACCTTAGTAGAACCAGAAGGTTCAGGGGAACCGGACATTCCTACGCCGCTCCGCAGGAGTAGTAGGCTGTCTCATCCGCCCGAGAGATACTACGGTTTTCTCATAGACGGGGATAGAGAGGATTGCATCATATATTATGATGAGCCTACTAGCTTCCAGCAAGCCATTCAGAGCGGTGACTCGGTAAAATGGCTGGATGCAATGCGGACCGAGATGGAGTCCATGTACACCAACAAAGTTTGGACTTTGGACTTTGCTCCAGAAGGGGTAAAACCCGTAGGCTGCAAATGGATCTTCAGAAAGAAGATTGGTGTAGATGGGCAGGTTGAAACCTATAAAGCTAGGCTCGTTGCAATGGGTTTTCGTCAAAGACCTGGTTTGGACTATGACGAGACTTTTTCTCCGGTAGCCATGCTTAAATCCATTCGGATCCTTCTTGCCATTGCTGCCTTCCACGATTATGAGATCTGGCAGATGGACGTTAAGACGGCTTTCCTAAATGGAAATTTAGAAAAGTGCGTCTATATGGATCAGCCAGAGGGTTTCAATCAGAGTGGGAGCAGCGGTAAAGTATGCAGGTTGCTCAAGTCCATCTATGGACTTAAGCAGGCATCGCGGAGTTGGAACATCTGCTTTGATGATACTGTCAAAGAATTCGACTTTATCAAAAACCCAGATGAACCATGCATTTACAGTAAGATTGTAGGGAGAAATGTGGTATTCCTCGTCTTGTACGTCGATGACATTCTCCTAATAGGAAATGATATTCCTATGCTACAGTCAGTCAAAGGATTCTTGTCATAGAGGTTCTCCATGAAGGACCTGGGCGATGCCAACTACATTCTGGGGATCCAGATCTATCGTGATAGATCTAAAAGGATGTTGGGACTTTCACAGTCAAGGTACATCGACACCATACTGAAACGATTCAGTATGGAGGATTCCAAGCGCGGTAATCTACCGGCTTGTCACGGAATCACCCTCTCCAAAGAGATGTCTCCCAAGACTGATTTGGAAAGGGCTCGCATGTCATCAATACCCTACGCATCTGCGGTAGGCTCTATTATGTATGCGATGTTATGTACCAGACCAGATGTAGCATACGCATTGAGCGTTGTAAGCCGGTATCAGTCGGACCCAGGGGAGAAACACTGGATAGCAGTAAAGAACATTCTCAAGTACCTGAGAAGGACTAAGGAGATGTTCTTGGTGTATGGCGGAAAAGACCTCCAGATTGAGGCCTTTGCTGACTCCAGCTTCCAGAGTGACAAGGATGACTCCAAGTCCATGTCGGGTTATGTCTTTACCCTCAATGGAGGGGCGGTTTGCTGGAAGAGTTCCAAGCAGGAAACCGTTGCTGACTCAACCATGGAAGCGGAGTACATAGCTGCTTGCGATGCCGCAAAGGAAGCTGTCTGGATGAAGAAGTTCCTCACGGAACTTCAGGTGGTTCCTACCAGTGTTGATCCAATACCGCTGTATTGTGACAACAACGGCGCTATAGCTTTAGCGAAGGAACCAAGGTCCCATCAGAAGTCCAGGCACATTTTGAGGCGGTTCCACCTGATCAGGGAGATCATTGATCGCCAGGAGATCGAGGTAAAGAGAGTAAAATCAGAAGATAACACTGCAGATCCATTCACCAAGGCCTTGCCCCAGACTCAGTTCGAGCGGCTGATCGAGATGATAGGTCTTCGATACGCCAGTACATGGCCTTAGTGCAAGTGGGAGATTGTTAGTGTATATGCCCTAGAGGCCATTACTGTATCATACTAGTATGTATATTACTTAATGGAAGCTTGGGATATTCACCTTGTATTGACAATCTTGCTCAAAATAGTAGTATGCTACTTGGTTTGTTTCTACTTCAATGTGTACATGTGTTTATTTTAGTATATCGCCTATACACATTAGTAGAGCCCTTAGGATCTTTGCTTGATTACCAGCGATGTGATGGCCGTCACACTAGTGGGGCTGGGTAATCTATAAGCACATCCTTATGCAGGTCCCTGGTCGCAGGACTATCGAGACAGGGCATCGATACTCCGGAGTAGACCAGCGCATGCGCTTCTCATCCCAGTGTGGGAGACGGTCTGTCCCACAGCCGTCAGTACGTCGTACTTGAGATAGTATGCGGGTGCTCGTTAGGTTACGGGTACACTGGACAGGACTCGTCGGGAACTGACTAGTTGGTATTATACCTATCGTCAGTTATCAGTTCCCAGGTGACATGAGTACAGCTTAGTCCGCTGACTTGACACTGTCACTCCGCCTCGAGTGTGTTCCCACTGTACTTTGATCACTACCCTACCACGGCTCAAAGGAGTCGTGCAAACAGGTAGTGGTTGGGTGCAGTCCCGAAGCACTTGGAGGCAGTGACGGTTAGACAGGATTCGTCTCTCCCGGTATTGGGGGTTGACATCGCGCTGTGTCTAGGAGAGCCATTACACGAGTAGTCCCTGGCCAGGGCAAACGAGATATACTGGTAGGTTTCCAGTGTTATCTCAGGGTGTATTGGGCTTCACTCCGGCACGACTTGTACCGCTATTAGGGGACTGACGTTTACCGCCCCCTAGGCCCGCCATGCGATGTATCAGACGAACAGACCGGACTGTACGGAGAATGTCACACTCAGGCTCAGTAGGAGTTCAGATGGGTTTCGCCTCGTCGGTCTTCTTGTCGGCATTACCTAGGGACCGTTACGCACAGCTAGTGCCACTTGCGGTCTGTGGTTAAACCCACTGCCAGCGTAGTGTCGAGTCTTTAGAGTCCCACACAGAAAGCTTTTCGCCTTTAGGCAAAAGAGTAGAGGTCGCATGGTATTGCGACAGGTCGCATGGTTTTGCGACAGGGTTCGGTCACATCCGTGCACTTGTGCGCGTACAGTGTCCGGACAGTTTACACTAGCGGGCTTTGGTTTAAGCCAGATCCTAGTGTACCTTATGGGATTGGATTTATCCAGTTTGCATTCGTGTTCCTCGGAACGCGGATGCGGGTGTGTATGCACAGTTGACAGGGAGGCAGAGGCGGCGGATTCTCATTAGGGTTGTTGACTGTTGACCGTTGACTATTTGACTTTATGCTCAACCCTAATGAGAATATGATATGTGATTAACTATTATATTAATTAAGTATTATGGTGATATGGTTGTTGACTTGTTGACTTTTGTTGAATTGTTGACTTTGTTGACTTGTTGACTTTTGTTGACTTGTTGACCGGTTGACTAGGCTTGACTAGTTGACCATCATGATAACCATGGTTATCATTTCATGCCAAAGACTTTTTCTTGCTTGCTCATTTGAGTAAAATGAGTGCATGACATGATAAGGTTATGGTTGCTTCTAACCATCACATAACACTTTTTTGATATGATGAGTTATGATCACTTTGGATTATGAGAGGGTGAAAGAAAAAAGAGTTGCTCATTCTTTCTTGCTCATTCTCTCTCTTGTTCTTGAGCTCTCCTCTTGCTCTCACCCTCAACCTCTTGCTTCCTCACTTGATCTATGGTTCTCTTGTCTCATGAGTTGAGAATCAAGAACCATAGATAAAATCCCATTCTAAATCATCTCTACTCATTCTAGTTCACTAGGTTTGGCAAACCAAGTGAACTAGTTTCTTCAAAGAACGAAGAAGGAGCTAAAGGTTGGAGCTTTCAAGTGGATCTATCTTCGGCGTACGGAGACAACGAGAAGGAGCCATCGAACCACCATCGGAGCTTGAAGAGAAGGAGTTCAAGTTTAGGTATAACCATCTTCATCCGAGTAGCTAAATATCTTTAGCTTAGTATGCTAGTTTTAGTTTAGGTAAAGATCCCGACCTAGCTTAGTCCATGTTGCCTCTTGCGTTAAAATTTTGATTTTATACCGTTTCCGCCTCCCCGTAAGAACCGGGGGTCGCAACGTGGACTTACAACAACATCATTCTATGCAAATTTAGCCAACTTGTTTAGAGTGTTCTCTTCGGTTTTGCGAAGTTGCGAGCTTGGACGGGGAACTCCGGGTGGATCGTCGTAGACTCAAGAGGACTTCAAGAAGACCTCCACTCAACACCCAAGACAGCAAGGAGTCCAGCAATAGGGAGCTACAAAGGTTGTAGTCTCGAAACCCTAACTTTATAAGTCTTAAGTTTCGAAACCCTAATTTTCTAGGATCGATTCCTTTGCATGCTTGTTTAGCACCATCAAAATTAAAACTTTAAGGCATGTGTTGCTTCAAAAATCCTCATAGGGTGCTAGGCAAACCTTACACTCTACACCTCCATCTTAGAACCAGAATTGATTAAAATCCTTGCTTTTGATGAGGTGTCTGAGAAAATTGATTTTCACTTTATAGAGGATATCGACGCTGGGGATATTTCGGATGATGAACCCGCAGTTTTGGATGAGTTTTTCTCTCCAATTTATCATCCCGAGTCTTTAACTTTTTTTCCCGAACTCCATATGCGTCTTGATTTTGAGAAAATATGCATGGATAAGCCTAACTTTGAGGAGAATTATGAGGATATTTTTGAGGATAAAACAGTTCTAGAAGATGAGTCGGATTTTCCAATTCATCATGTTCCTTTCACTGGCTGTGTACACCCTCCTGACCCGTTAATTTTGACCCTTCCTCAATCACTTCCCTCCATCCTTTCCATCGTTCTGACCTTGCAAGAAACCGTATCACTTTCATTTCATATGTCTGGTTTACCAAGTTCGGCGTACCCATGGTTTCTCACGAATCTTGAGGGATTTGACCCAATTTCTCGCCACATTGATAGATTAGTACAATCCATCTTTGCACATCGATCATTACAGATTGTACTAATTTATTCAATCCATTTCCACCATCAAGTTTGTATTCCACTTCTTTCTCCCTTCTGCCATTCTTCTCCTCCATCGAGACCGGACGCCGCTTCTATCCACACACGGTCTCGCGTGTTTCTCATTTATTTTCTCTACACTCCATTCTTTCACCAACCGCCGCTTTATAACGATAAAATCTTTAAATGGTTGGTGCTCACTTTTAGCCTTTGTAAGGCCTTGTATAGCTTGATACCTTTCTCTTTCTCCCCTAATCCTGAACTTCAACGCTTAACAGTGGAAACACTGTTTTACTTAAGTTTGGGGGGACCCTTTTTGTGTATAAATTTTTGGTTTTCCTTTTTGTTTTGTATATAATTTGTTTTTGGGGAGCGCCGACAATTTTGACCCTCTTGGTATAGCCTGACACTGAGGGCACTATCAAGTTTAAGTTTGGGGGTGTGCTCGGTAAGCTTTCTTCCTTCGCATTCATTTGTATATTCTGCATTTGCATACTTATTTTAAAAACCCATAAAAATCGAAAATTTTCCAAAAAATATAAAAACTTTGCCGTCAAGTTAGCTAATAGGGTAACTGAGATTTTTATTCTGAAAGCTTAGTTGATACGTTAGAAATAACTAAATTCTAGGCTTAGGAATTGAAAAACCTAAAAATAACCCTCATTCTGCTTAACTTTGGAAAGTATACGTCCTTGCAGTTTTTTTTTGAGAAATAGGTAATCTTGAGTTCAGTTCTTGAGTTAAGTCAAGATGAAGGGAAAGTATTGAAGCTTTACTGAAAGATAAGTCTGAAAATAGTTTCTATTCTTGAGTCCAAATTTAGAAAGTATATACCCTACAAACTGCACATACACACACCTTGAAACTTGGGATAGTAGAGCATATCTAGAAATACTCTTGCCTGAAAACCTAGTATGAAAGAAAAAACGGTATTTAAAGCTAAACACCAAAAAAGCATCATTGAAAAATATATCCGGTCTTGAAAAGAAAAGAAAAAGAAAAAGAAAAAAATAGAATAAAGTCAAGACCTGGAAACTGCTATTTACGCTTTAAGCTCACACATTCAGTAATCGGCCGTTAGTGCCTCAAGAAGCATTAATAGTCGCATGAAAGGTGTGTGAGCGACACCGTCCATCATTAATGAAAAGAAGTAGTATTAGGTATTACGGCAAGGGTACTATAGCTTGAATTGAATTCTTAAGTGTAGGGGTGCAAACTTACACACACGTAGATGTATACAATCGATATTTGGATAAAAGATAAAAATGAAGAATAAGACTTATGTTTTCTGTAAAGTTGATAAAAATCCCCGATTTAAGACCGCACTCTTAGAAGGGAAACTCAGGAGATACCAACATCTTTCTAAACTTTTTTGGAACGTATAGGATCTAAGATTAAATAGATAGGAGGTGTGAAACATAAGGGTTGAATATTTCTAACTTAGGATAATAGAATTTCTAACGTAGATATTAAACTGTAGGAGTAGAATCAACGTTAACTTATGAAACTAGCTTGAAGGGATTTTGTGGGTGTAATCCGCTGAAAACCCTCAGGGGACAACACTCCTCCTACTAGGGACACCTAGAGATTTAACGGCTTGTTGCACGTGCTCAGTGCAATCGCGTTCCTTGTGAAAGTGAGGCTAGGATTTTGTTTTGCTCGGGACGAGCATAAGATAAATTTGGGGGTATTTGTTCAGATCAGAATATTGCATTTCAATACCGCTCATTCGTTATCTGTTTTGTTATATATCAGTACTATTAACCGGTGTTTACTCAGTAATACAGATTACAGGTATCCATGACAAAACACTAGAAATACATTCAGAATCACGGATATATCCTTTATGTGCTGACACAGCAAGCAGAACCGCAAACCGACCGATATCCCAAGAGTTATTTTGCAACTAAGTGTGTGCACAATATTTTGGTCCAACACATAGCAAGTGTACACACTAACTCTTGGGGCTTGGACCATGGACCTAGGGGGCAGCCATGGCATGATGGCTCATGGCAAGTGCGCATGAGAAGGGATGTGCATTTATTGTAAAAAGTAGTGATGTGATTTGTATCTACTAAGTTCCCTCCAAAACTCTGAAGACAAACTAGGGTATTTTAGACCATGAAAACAACACCAGTCATGCTGGGGAAAACACAAGACCACACTGCAAATACGGGACCCAGACCTCAGAATTTTGCCGAGCACATTGCCTTCCCATCTGGCGTCGCCGGCCCCACCACCTCCTGTAGGCCCCATCTTTCTACTGGCCACTCCTTGCTGCCATGTAGCCCTATTTTTATTGTATATTTTCTTTTCTTTTGTGCCTATATATAGCAGGCAGTGGGCAAAGGTTCATGTTCCAACTTTTGTCCAAGTTTTATCATTCTTTTTCCAACTTTTCTTTTTAGTTCTTATACATAGTTAATCCCCCTTGAGCTCTCTACCTTAACTTGATCTTGCAACCTCTTTATTGAGCTTGCAAGTTTAAGTTTTGGTCATTGATCTCAAGGGGTTGTATCATTCTTGAAGTTTAATAAAGCCTTCTCTTTTGTGCTTTCAATTACCTTGAGTTCATAGCTCTTTCTTGATCCTGCAACCTCTTAATTGAGCTTGCAAATTTAAGATTGGGTTATCGAACCCATGGTATGTCATGTGTTCTATGGTTCTTAGTGTTATTATCTTTCTCTTTTATTTCTTGCTCATTTACTTTCTTGCAATTTAAATTCCATGTCATTTAATTACTTGCTTGTAATCTTTTCTTTTCTTTGCTTAACTTTTCTTTTGCTCTTTGGTTTGTTGTTGTAATGGTTGTAAATTGGTCTTGTTAGGAATAGAGAAAGATATTGTAAGTTAAAGTTTCGTTCCTCATATCCTTTTCCCGTATTTTTCATTTGAAACTCGGTCCAAACCTTACGCAAGCGCTCCGTTAGGCACCCTACCCTACCAAGATAACGGTGACCCTAACCGCAACCGGTTGCGTTCAGATTGGCCTGAGGCGAAAGCAAGAGACAAGAACGGACGGACAAGGGTCAATAAGCCGGATTCCACGAATATCGTGCTTAAGCACCCTAATCCCTATTGTTGTCGATTGCTCTAGCTTCATTTGTTAAGTTCAGCTCAAAGGACTTGAATACGGAATTCTTTAGCTTACACTATTCGATCTAATCCTAACAATTGTTTACTTTGCATATATACACATAGGGTATATACGAACTTTCTGCCCACGCGCACTAACTCGTTACGACAAGAACCTAAAACGCTCTGTCTCCCTATGGATCGACCCGTGCTCATCGCGGCTAGCTGCAAAGCGACACCGTCTTGATCGCGGTTATAACTTTAGAACTTTAAAACTCAACACGCCAAAAGCGTGCGATCAACATCCATTTTCTTCATTTCGTAGTCATGGTATGTAGCGATGGCACGTAGAATCCAGATGGACTTAAGCATAGCCACTGGAGAAAAGGTTTCATCATAATCCACACCTGGTCATTAACGAAAACCTTTTGCAATAAGTCTATCTTTGAAAGTCTCAACTTTTCCATTTAGACCAAATTTTTTCTTGAAGATCCACTTGCTCCTGATGGGTTTTACCCCTTCAGGAGCATCTTCCAAAGTCCATACTTTGTTGGTGTACATGGATTCCATCTCAGATCGCATTACATTCAGCCATTTCACAGAGTCCCTACTCGTGATGGCCTGCTCGAAGCTATTTGGGTCAACATCTTCCATGATGCAGTCCTCGCTCCCACCATCAATGAGAAAACCGTAGTATATCTCAGGTGGATGGGGGAACCCTACTAGATCGGCGGAGAGGCTGAGATTCGTTTGGAACTATTGAATCCTCTGGTTCTACCAAATCATCTGTTGTAGTTTGTGCGGTTGGAACTTCTTCCTGCTCTATCTCTTTGCCACTAATCTCTTTTAAAAGAAATTTCTTTTCTAAAAATGTGGCATGTTGAGCAACAAACACCTTTTATTCCTCACTGAGGTAGAAATGATATCCATACGAATTGTTTGGATATCCTACAAACTTGCAAAGAACTGATCGTGCCTCGAGTTTGTTAGGATTTTTCCTTTTGACATAGGCCGGACAACCCTATATCTTAACTCGCTTAAGAGATGGTCTCTTAGAATTCCATATCTCATATGGAGTGGTAGGCACTGATTTGGTTGGAACTCTATGTAAGTCGATGCTATGCACCCCGCGGAATCGTGGAGAGGCGGAAGGTGTAAAAACGATAATTTTAGCATCATAACACCGACTTTAAGCCTTGATCGTAATCTAAACCGTATCTAGAAAAATCAAAAAGAGGTATAAACTAAGTACAGAAATTATACCTCAAGAAACCTGGTCCTTCTTCTCCTTATCTCGTTGTCCTCTTCACCTGCACGAACTCCTCGAAGTGGCACGGATGTCGTCTCCTCGTCGGCTTGCTCGAATCCTAGATGATCCACCCGAACGTTTGTGCACCAAGCTTATCTTCTAAACCAAAGAAACTAAATCAAGTAGATTGCTAATCTAAATGATCTAGGGTGTGTAGATGATGTAGATGGATAGAGGAGTCTAATTTAGCTCAAGGTTACTCAACTCATGAGTGTTCTTGAGCTTAAGGGAATTGCAGATGGTGAAAAGAAATGATATGAGCTAAGAGATGAAGAAGGTTAGGGTTTTCTCTCTCTTGTTCCAAACTGAACACTTCTCTATTATGAATTAGAAAAACTAAATCAATAATAGAAAATAGGTTCAATGGTCAAACAAATGACTCATGGGTCAATTGATCAACATGTGTCCTTAAAACCCAAGTCTTTATTCATGCATAATACACATCATTTCTTAATTACCTAAAATGTATTAATTATTTAAAACTAAATGAATTATACAATTAGGTCATGCCATCTACAAATACATTTTGTACAAATTACGAAAACACCCCTCGTCCGTATTTACATACCTGTATTCGTATTCCGAAAAATACGAATACCGAAGATGACAATCCATCAGTACAATACAAGGATCCGGCTTAAACCAAAGCCCACTAGTATTGTCCGTCCGACTCATCGTGCGTGCATGAGTGTACGCACGTGATCAAACCCTTTCGTAAAACCATACGATATCTACACGTTTTGCCCATTGCAGGGAAACGATCTGTGTGGGACTCTAGAGACTCGACTCTACGCTGGCAGTGGGTTTAACCACAGGCCGCAAGCGGTACTGGCTGTACGTAACGGTCCCCTGGTATTGTCGATAAGAAAGCCGATGAGCATAACTCATCCGAACTCCTACTGAGTCTGTATGTGACAATCTCCGTACAGTCCGGTCTGTCCGTCTAAGAGTATCGCATATTTAGCCTGGGGGCGGTAAACGTTAGACCCTTAATAGCGGTATAAGTCGTGTCGGAGTATGGTCCAATATACCCTGAGAAACTACTGCAGTACCTACCAGTAAATCTCGCTTGCCCTGGCCAGAGACTATGTGTAATGGCGTTCCGAACACAGCGCGATATCAACCCCTAATACCCGGAGGGACGAATCCTATCTAACCGCCACTGCCTCCAAGTACTTCGTGACTGCACCCAACTACTACCTGTTTGCACGACTCAGTAGAGCTGTGGTAGGGTAGTAATCTAAGAATAGTGGGAACACACTTGAGGTGAAGCAGCAGTGTCAAATCAACGGACTAAGCTGTACTCATGTCATCTGGGTACTGCTATCTGACGATAGGTATATTACCAACCAGCAGTTCCCAATGAGTTCTTCCTGTGTAACTCACAACCTAATGATCACCTCCATACTATCTCCAGTACGACGTACCGATGGCTATGGGACAGACCATCTCCTAGGCTGGGAAGGGAAGCGTATACACTAGTCTACTCTTGAGTATCGATGCCTTGTATCGATAATCCCGCGACTAAGGACCTGTATAAGGATGTGCTTGTAGATTACCCAGCCCCCACTAGTGTGACTGCCATCACAACGCTGGTAATCAAGCATAGATCCTAAGGGCTCTACTAATATGCATAGGCGATATGTTAAAAGAAACATATGTACATATTGAAGTAGAAACAAACCAAGTAGCATACTACTATTTTGAGCAAGAATGTTATTACAACTGTGAATATCCCAAGCTTCCATTAAGTAATATACAAACTAGTATGATACAGTAATGGCGTCTTGGGCATATACACTAACAATCTCCCACTTGCACTAAGGCCATGTACTGGCATATCGCAGACCTATCATCTCGAATAGTCTCTCGAACTACGTCTGGGAAATAGCCTTTGTGAATGGATCTGCAGTGTTGTCCTCTGTAGCAACTCTTCGAACCTCGATCTCCCAGTGATCCATGATCTCTCTGATCAGGTGATACCGCCTCATGATGTGTCTAGACTTTCGATAGGACCTGGGTTCCTTTGCTAAAGCTATAGCTCCGTTGTTGTCACAATACAGAGGTATTGGACCAACAATGGACGGAACCACCTGAAGATCTGTCGAGAACTTCCTCATCCAGACTGCTTCTTTAGCCACGTCAGAAGCAGCAATATACTCCGCTTCCATAGTTGAGTCAGCAACGGTATCTTGTTTGGAAATCTTCCAACATACCGCCCCTCCATTGAGGGTGAAGATATAACCCGACGTGGACTTAGAGTCATCCTTATCGCTCTGGAAGCTGGAGTCAGCAAAAGCCTCGATTTGGAGGTCTTTTCCGCCATACACCAAGAACATATCCTTAGTCCTTCTCAGGTACTTGAGAATGTTCTTTACTGCTATCCAGTGGTTCTCTCCTGGGTATGACTGATACCGGCTTACCACCCTTAGTGCATAAGCTACATCTGGTCTGGTACACAACATCGCACACATTATAGAGCCTACTGCAGAAGCGTAGTGTATAATAGACCCGCGATCCTTTTCCAAATCAGTCTTGTGAGACATCTCTTTGGAAAGGGTGACTCCGTGACAAACCGGTAGGTTTCCGTGTTTGTAATCTTCCGTACTGAATCTTTTCAGTATGGTGTCGATATACTTGGACTGTGAAAATCCCAACATCCTTTTTGATCTATCACGATAGATCTGGATCCCCAGTATGTAAGAGGCATCACCCAGGTCTTTCATAGAAAACCTTTGTGATAAAAATCTTTTGACAGATTGTAGGGTAGGAATGTCATTTCCTATTAAAAGAATGTCGTCTACGTATAATACGAGGAACACCACGGTTCTCCCTACAATCTTGCTATATAAGCATGGTTCATCTGGATTTTTGATAAAGTTGAATTCTTTGACTGTTTCATCAAAATAGATGTTCCAACTCGGCGATGCCTGCTTTAGTCCATAAATAGACTTAAGCAGCTTGCACACTTTCTCGCTGCTCCCACTCTGATTAAAACCTTCTGGCTGATTCATATAGACGCACTCTTCCAAATGTCCATTTAGGAAAGCCGTCTTTACGTCCATCTGCCAGATTTCATAATCGTAAAAGGCAGCAATGGCAAGAATAATCCGAATGGATTTGAGCATAGCCACTGGAGAAAAGGTTTCATCATAGTCCAAACCAGGTCTATGACGAAAACCTTTTGCAACAAGTCTAGCCTTATAGGTTTCAACCTGTCCATCTACACCAATCTTCCTTTTGAAGATCCATTTGCAGCCAACGGGTTTTACCCCTTCTGGAGCAAAGTCCAAAGTCCATACTTTGTTAGTGTAAATGGACTCCATTTCGGTCCGCATTGCATCTAGCCATTTTACCGAGTCTCTGCTCTGAATGGCTTTCTGGAAGCTAGTTAGTTCATCATTGTCATTGATGCAATCCTCTTTATCCCCGTCTATGAGAAATCCGTAGTATCTCTCGGGCGGATGAGAAAACTTACTACTCCTGCGGAGTGGTGCGGGAATGTCCTGTTCTTTTGAATTTTCTGGTTCCACTATGCTTTTAGTAATAGCTTATGGTTCTGGAAATTCTTCCAGTTCTATTGCACTCCTACTTATCTGATTTTCTAAAAATTCAGTCTCCAAGAAGCAGGCATGACGAGAAAGAAAAACCTTTTGTTCCTCTGCGTAATAGAAAAAATACCCCTTAGAGTTCTTTGGATATCCCACAAACTTGCGCTGTACTGAGCGTGCCTCAAGTTTGTTCGTATGCTGCTTTTTGACAAAACCTGGACATCCACATATCATAATGTGCTAAAGATAGGGTTTCTTCCCACTCCACATCTGATATGGTGTGGTGTTCATATCAGAAAATTGCATTCTAATACCGTTCATTCATTATCTAATTGTTGTATTTATCGGTATTATTGACCAGTGTCTGCTCAGTATTACAGATTACAGGTATCCATGACAAAATACTGGAAATGCATCCAACATTACGGATATATCACTTGAGGGAAGACACTGCGACCAGAAACGCTAACCGACCGATACTTCAGGAGTTCCTTTATGCAACAAGTTGTGTACACATTTTTTTCTAAATGGTCCAACACAACAAGTGTGTACACAAGACTTTTAAGCACATGTGGATATGATTTTATATGCAATCAAGGATATGATTCTATATGCAATCAAGGATATGATTTTATATGCAATCAAGGATATGATTTTATATGCAATCATCAAGGATATGATTTTATATGAAATCAAGGATATGATTTTATATGCATATGATATTATATGCATTCAAGACTAAAAAGCATGTGTTCAAATCAAAGGCAATCAAACAAATCAGCATGAGCCATAATGGGGCAGATATGAATATTTCTTTCTGAGCCTATAAATAGAGACCAGAGGGAAGAGGAAAGGGTAGCTTTTTCTTTAGTTCTATCTTAGAATTCTTGTAATTTTTCTTTTCATTCTTGAGCTCTTGCCCCTTTGTCTTGACCTTGCAACTTCTCATTTAGAACTTGCAAGCTTAAGGCTTATGTTCTTGACTTCAAGATCTCTTGTAACAAGTTTGTTCTTCAATAAAAGTTCGTATTTTTATTACATGTCTTGTTCCACTTTACATGATTTCAATTGTGAAATTCATGCCTTGCTTTGATCTTGCAACCTCTTAAGTGAGCTTGCAACCTTAAAGCTTGGTGTTTGGATCTCACACGTTGCCGGGGATTGAACACTGGGAGATAAAACGCTTGAACTCATCGGTTCTCTTTTCCTCTTTATTTCATTGCATGTTTTTATGTATCTTCTCTTTTCTTTCTTGTTAATTTGTAAATATGTGTGAGTAATCTTTTCACTTGTTAAGGGTGTAATATGTTAGATCGTATTCGAAGATTTTCTTTGTCCAAACTTTAAAACCTAAAACTTGCCTATTGAAACATCGTGCAAATCACCCGCAACTCCGCTCACTAGGCATCCTATCCTACCCCGATAGTGATGATTCCTAATCATGAACGGATTGCCCGTGGTTTGCCGAAGGCTAAAATCAAGAGATAACAACGGAAGGACAAGGGACAAGGAAAACGGATTTAGCGAAATACCGCAAATACCGTATTTCAAGTTCCCTAATCCGCGTTGTTACCTATTGCTTTAGTATCAATACCAAGTCGGGGCTATAAGGAATTGGCAAACATCACCTTCATACAATCTAACTTATTACTACCCTTAACAAGCCCTTTTTATTCATATCTTTGTTACGACAATTAGTTAACCAACAAATCAAAACACGGAATTAACTCGTCAATACAAGCAATAAGAAACTTACCATCTCCCTGCGGATGACCCGTATTCATCGCGGCTTGCTACAAGCGACACCGTTTTGATTGCGGTAATTTCAGAATTCTTTTTAAACACGACACAGTTAGATCGTGACAATCAAATGGCGCCGTTGCCGGGGAGACGGTAACGCTTTTTATACTTGTAGTTTCGGGTTAAATTTGTGCATATTCTGTATAAAACTAACTTCTAACACATTCAAACAAATAACCATTCTTTTTGAAACCAACCACAAACACAAATAAAATTCTTTTCTTCTCTGGATTTGAATTCTGCTAACACTCTGATTTTCTTAATTATTTGTGTTCAGAATTGTGGTTGTTAATATTGCTTTTTGGGTCAAATATCCGTATTTTTCCAACATATGCAGATTTGACGGATTTTGAGCAGCGATCATACGGAACAAAGGGGCATTTTCAAGTGCAAAGGAGGGTGAACACTCAGTGCCAAAGATCCGGGTAGTTAGACCCGCGCAAGCGAACCATTCAACCACTCGGAGGCAATATCAACACGAGTTTCTGAAACTCGTGCTTTTTGGTACGTATTTTTCTAAACTTCCCCTCTCAAACCCGACGCTCCAATATTCTTGTCTTTGCAGGATTCTTAGCAAAAATCGCCGCAAAAAGCCAAAAAAAAACTAACCGTATTTGTTGCAGCGCCGCATTAAAAGTAAAAAACGATAACTGATTGCTTGAAAACAAAACTTGGTTGAATTTTGCGCATTGCATCATTTAATACGGACTTAATGGGCTCTAACACCAATCCAGATTGGGTGGGGATTTCATCACCCTTCCTAGGACCCCAAAAATCACTAAAGCATATGCATTGTCCATTGTAAATTAAAAAATACTAGACTTCAGCCCTAAGGACTTCGCGCTCATTAGGATAAGATAAACCGTGTTTAGAACCTCGCTTAACGGTATATTATTTACGGGGTGTCTAGGAAAGTGTTAAAGGCGCAACCGCCGAAAGAGAAAGGGTTACTTAATTAAGGAACTTCGCGAAAGCGTTGGACAACCTCCCCTTATCTCTGCACTTACCTGGCCTTGTGATCAGTGTATTTTTAAGCCCGTTTCTCGACACTGTTTAACTTCGACAATCAAGTTCAGGAGCAGGTCTAGTAGACCTAGGTTACCCTAGATCTAGGTGTGATTGTGCATATCTTGTTTGTGATTGCTTAAGCCGTATATCCGTACATATTTCTGTAAATCTCCTTCTAAAAAAAAAGGGGAAAAATCAAAATCTTTTATAAAAACTTGCCCTTTGTTGCCAAATCCATTTTTCACCCATCACCCATCGCCTTTCTCCATTGACGTTTTCTTACCCTCACCTTCTCCGCTTTGACTATACTAAACTCGTTTAGTGTATGTCCGCTTGGACTCGGGACACTAGCGCCCGTCTAGTCCGCGTTACGTTAGTCGCTACCGACTACGCGATCGACTCCGAAGTCGATACTCCTTCCACTCCTCTTTCACCCCTACCTTTGCCGGCCAACTCCGACGTTGACCGGAATTCTGTTCATACTTCTTCACCTTCACCTTCGCTTTCACCAACCTCTTCTTCCGCGATGTCGGGATTCAATCCGAACATCTCTTTGACCACCCCTGGATTGGCTCCACCTCCTACGGAGACCAATATCTCACCACCTCCGCCTGTTGTAGCGCCGCAGCGAATCGCGCTCCAGGATCGTTTCTACCCCACCCGTTCTGCACTTCCCACCTGCCTTTCTCTTCCTCCGGCCAATGGGGACAACTTTGAAATTAAGCCCCATTTCATCAACATGCTTCCACGTTTTCATGGGCTTGAATCTGAAGATGCCTATATCTTCATCAACAAATTTCAAAACGTCTGTGCCATGATGAAAACCACCCAGCTGTCGGACGATGCTATACGTCTATGGGTCATTCCGTTCACTCTATGCGATCTCGCTGAAAAATGGCTATATAGCACCGCTTCCCATTCCATAACCAGTTGGGATGAGTTTGTTAAAGCGTTTCTCAAAAAGTTTTATCCAAATCACAAAACTGCAAGGATTCGTAATGAAATCAATCAATTCTCCCAGCTTCCTTCTGAACCCTTCTGGAAGTGCTTTGACCGGTACAAAGACCTTCTTGTTCAGTGTCCTCACCACGGTATAGAGAAATGGCAACTTTGCCAAACCTTATACGAGGGCCTGAACCCAGCAACGAAGCAGTTGTTGGAAACCATCTGTCAGGGCCACTTCCTATCCAAATCTGACGAGGAAGCATGGCAATTCTTTGACGACCTTGCGGATCAAACGCTACAGTGGGAGAGCACGAGACCGACGACTTCTTCTTCTTCTACCTCCACTTCTACCGGTCAGTCTAGGGTAGGAATTCATCAACTTGACGTCTCTATTGCAATGAAAGCTGAAATGGCTGCAATAACTAGAAAGCTTGAAGCGATAGAGAGCAAATTTTCTTCTCCTGCTCCTAGCCCTGTTCTTCCACTTCGTACCATCTGCGCTTGTTGTTCCGATCCCTCTCATTTAACCGAAGAGTGTCCTTACAATTCTCCATCTCAAGGACAGGATCAGGTTAATGCTGCATTTCAGCAAAGACCAAGGAATGATCCGTACTCTTCCACGTACAATCCCGGTTGGAGGAACCACCCCAATTTCGCCTGGAATCAGAATCAGAATCAATTCCAAGGCAACCACTTCCAAAGGCCCCCTCCACCGCAACAACAAGCGCAACAACAAACTCAACATCAATATCAGCAGCCCTTCCAACCTCAGCCTTTCCAAAACCAGACGAACAACTTTGCACCCAACAACTCTTTTCCACCAAACAACTTTGTTCCGTCAAACAACGATAAGGTTTCCTCGCTCGAGCGAAGTCTGGAGGCGTTTGTTAAACAATCGACTCAATCCACTGCCAACATCCAGTCTTTGATTCAATCTTTAGTGCAACACACTGCCGCACAAGGGCAAAGCATCAAGACCATCGAGGCCCAGATTGCACAGCTGAACGCGGCCTTAAGCGAGCGAGAGAAGGGGAAGCTCCCGTCCCAGCCACTTCCAAATCCCGGTCACCCACAGAATGCACATGTTGCTCTTGAACAACAAAACCATAATGTGAGTGCCGTGACTACACTGAGATCGGGGAGGATGCTGCAAAACAACATTGGTACACGGATCAACGATGACACCCCGGCCGCTTCTTCTTCTTCTTCTTCTTCTTCTCCTTCTTCTTCTCCATCTTCTGAGCCTATTCTCCGTTCTTCACAAGGCTCTCCTTCCTCTTCTTCTATGAACGGACCCACTTCTCACTCCACGAAAACACCTATTCTGGGATCCAGTCCAACTCCACAATCTCCTCCTCCAGCATTAGACTCAACCAATTTTCAAAATGTTCCATTTCCAAACCGGTTGAGATCTAATAAACAAAATCCTCAAATGGAGAAGATTCTGGAGTTATTTAAGCAAGTTAATATTAACATTCCTCTTTTAGATGCTGTCCAACAAGTCCCGTCTTACGCGAAAATCTTAAAGGACTTGTGCACGAAAAAGAGGAAATCTCAGGTACCCAAGAAAGTTTTCTTGGCTAGTGCTGTGAGTGATGCCCTTACCCAATCTTTACCACAAAAACGGAAGGACCCTGGCTGTCCTACGATTTCAATTACCTTTGGGGATAAGAACATCAACCGCGAACTATTAGATCTTGGTGCCAGTGTTAACTTGCTTCCGTATTCAGTATACGAGCAATTAGGCGTCGGAGAGCTGAAACCCACGCACTGCACTCTCCAAATGGCCGACCGATCGATCACCCATCCTAGGGGTGAGCTAGAGGATGTGTTGATAAGAATCGGGGACTTCATATTCCCCGTTGACTTCATTATATTAGATACACAGCCTGTAGCTAACCCCCGGAATCAAATTCCGGTGATACTCGGTCGCCCATTTCTCGCAACCTCAAATGCTGTGATCAATTGTCGCAATGGTTCGTTGAACCTCTCTTTTGGAAATATGACGATTGAACTCAACATTTTTAGGTTGGGGAATCAGCCCGCCGAACCTAATGCTCATATACTGGACGTCTGCTCGATCCAGGAGATCACCCCGGAAGAGTGTGAATTCGAAGAGTTTCTGTTTGAACGCGATAACCTTGACGCCACTAGTGCGTTTCTCTTCGAACCTGCTGCTGCTTCCGCGCCCGACTACGACTATGAGTGTTTTACGCTCTCACACGATCTTAGCCGCTCACAACCCGAGTTTGAATCTTTTGACTTTCCGGATGAGTTACCTGAACCATCCAACTCGGTAGCTTACGCTCGTTTTGAACCTTTGATGGAATCCTTTGAGTTCGAGACCTTTTCTCCAATCCAGCCTTCAATCATTTCACCTCCAATTCTCGAACTCAAGCCTTTGCCATCTCTCCTTAAGTACGCTTACTTAGGTGAGAACGAGACCCTCCCGGTTATCATTTCGGCTTCTCTTGCTCCCGAGCAAGAGAAAGCCCTTCTTTCGGTCTTACACGGCAATAGGCAAGCTTTTGGCTGGTCCATGGCGGACATCAAGGGGATTAGTCCCCTGATCGTTGAGCATCATATTCATCTGATGGATGATGCCAAACCAGCCCGGGATCCACAAAGACGTCTCAATCCAGTCATGAAGGAGGCTGTAAAGAAGGAGATCGTCAAATGTCTGGATAGTGGTATCATTTACCCTATCTCCGATAGCCAGTGGGTTAGCCCCATTCATGTTGTCCCCAAGAAGTCGGGCATCACGGTCATAACCAACGAGGCGAACGAGTTAATCCCTACTCGCACCCAAACTGGGTGGCGAGTATGCATTGATTACCGAAAACTCAACGCCGCAACGTGGAAAGACCACTTTCCGCTACCTTTTATTGACCAGATGCTCGAACGATTGGCCGGACATGAGTACTATTGCTTTCTTGATGGCTACTCTGGCTATAATCAAATTCCCATCGCCGAAAAAGACCAGGACAAGACTACTTTCACTTGTCCTTTCGGCACGTTTGCATATCGTCGCATGCCCTTTGGGTTATGCAATGCGCCCGCTACCTTCCAGCGGTGTATGATGGGAATATTCTCAGACATGGTGGAGAAATTCTTGGAGATCTTCATGGAAGACTTCTCCATCTTTGGCGATTCCTTTGACGAGTGTCTGCTGCATCTCGACGCTGTCCTTACCAGATGTAAGGACAAGAATCTCACTTTGAACTGGGAGAAATGCCACTTCATGGTGCGCGAAGGTATTGTCTTAGGACATATCATATCGCAGAAAGGCATTGAGGTAGACAAAGCAAAGATTGAGGTCATTTCCAATCTTCCTCCTCCCCGATGCGTCCGAGATATCCGAGCCTTCCTTGGCCACGCCGGTTTCTATAGACGGTTTATCAAGGACTTTAGCAAGATTGCTAGGCCCTTGACTCTTCTACTGGCCAAGGACACGCCATTCGACTTCAGCCCGAGCTGTGTGGCTGCTTTTGAATCATTGAAACACTCACTCACTTCTGCTCCCGTTCTCTCTTCCCCTGACTGGACGCACCCAGTCGAGATTATGTGCGATGCATCCGACTCTGCCATCGGTGCTGTCCTTGGACAACACATCAACAAGATGCCGCACGTAATCTATTACGCTATCCAAACCCTGAACGACGCCCAACTCAATTATACGACAACTGAGAAGGAATTCTTGGCTGTTGTATTTGCTTTAGAGAAGTTCAGGCCCTACCTCATCGGCTCTCCAGTCATTGTTTACACTGATCATTCTGCTCTGCGCCATCTTTTTGCGAAGAAAGATGCCAAATCTCGGCTTATACGTTGGATCCTCTTGCTTCAAGAGTTTGACCTTGTCATTAAGGACAAACGAAGATGTGAAAACGTCGTTGCCGACCATCTCTCACGACTTCCTTCTTCGCCGTCGCTTCAAATCCCGATCAATGACGTTTTCCCGGATGAACAACTCTTGACAATATCTCGCGAACCTTGGTTCGCAGATATTGTGAACTATTTGGCCACAGGGTTACTACCAACCGAATGGTCAAGTCAGGACAGACTTCGCTTTTTATCCCAAGTAAAACATTTTTACTGGGACGAACCCTATCTGTTCAAGTACTGTCCTGACCAGATTATTCGTAGGTGTGTCCCTGATGAGGAATTCATGAGTATGCTGTCATTTTGCCACGATCAAGCGTGTGGCGGGCATTTTGGCCCCAGAAAGACAGCTGAGAAGATCTTGCAATGTGGTTTCTACTGGCCACAACTCTTCAAAGACGCTCATGACTATTGCAAGACTTACTCCCGGTGCCAACATATGGGCCGGATATCCCGGAGAAACGAGATGCCGCTCCAACCAATCTTGGTTGTGGAGATTTTCGACGTGTGGGGGATAGATTTCATGGGGCCGTTTCCCAGCTCTTTCGGGAACTTGTACATCCTTCTAGCTGTTGATTACGTCTCTAAGTGGGTCGAGGCTGTGCCCAGCCGGACTAACGACAACAAGGTTCCTTAAAGAAAACATTCTCTCCCGTTTTGGGCACCCCCGAGCGATCATTAGCGACAATGGAAGTCATTTCTGCAATAAGACTTTCGAGGCCTTAATGCGGAAGTATTCCATTAATCATAAGCTATCCACGCCCTATCACCCCCAAACCTGTGGTCAAGCCGAAGTCTCAAATAGGCAGATCAAGCAGATACTGGAGAAAACGGTTTCCAAGAACCGTAAGGATTGGTCGCTGAAACTAACTGATGCCCTTTGGGCTTTTCGCACTGCTTATAAGACCGACCTTGGCATGTCTCCCTATCGGCTTGTATACGGAAAAGCTTGCCACCTCCCTGTCGAAATAGAGCATCGCGCATTTTGGGCGATAAAAGAGCTGAATCTTTCTCTAGAAGATGCGGGCAGCCATCGGAAGTTGCAGTTGAACGAACTGAGCGAACTTAGGGATGAGGCTTACGACAACGCGGTTGTCGTTAAGAATCGAACGAAGGTGTTTCACGATAAACACCTTTTGCGCAAAACCTTCGTACCTGGTCAGCAGGTACTGCTTTACGACACCCGACTTCATTTCCATCCAGGAAAGCTCCGATCTCGCTGGAAAGGGCCGTATTTTGTGCGAAATGTGTATCCGCAGGGCGCTGTGGATTTGGAAAATCCAAAGGACGGTTCATTTTTCAAAGTGAACGGACACCGACTAAAACCGTACCTTAGCGCCGAACCAACTGAGGAGCTCCTATTCTTACAGGAGCCGGTTTACCCTGCCTGATCTTCCTCTGCCCACCTCCAAACTTCGGTTATCCAGCCAAGAACAGTGGACACTGTTCCAAATAAGTTTGGGGGTATGTATAAAGCCTTTTGTATATATTTGTGAATATTCTTTTCCATTCTTTTTCTTTTTCTTTTCTTTACAAACAAAAACAAATAAAAATTGTGTATCGCTAACCGACAATTTTTGACCCTTCAAATGATCTCTTCATGCAATGACAGTGAGGACACTGTTCAGTTTAAGTTTGGGGGTACGCTCGGTACGCATTTCTTACCTTCGCATTCATATGTATATTTTGCATCTGCATATTAAAATCCATAAAATCCATAAAAATCTGAAAATTTTCTAAAAACATAAAAACTTTTCTGTCAAGTTAGCTAGTGGGAGGACTCTGATTCAACATTTCGACGGTTTTGTTTGATAAAATAAGAATAACTAAATCTTATGTTTAGATTTTGAAAACCTGAAAAATAACTCTCCTTTGAAGTTAACTATAGCTGATATACGTCTTTACATCACACTACACGTGTCGTGAGTTTTTGGGAATTAGATGATAAGTCTTTTATGTCGAAAAACTTTTAAATGGATCAATGATTTTCTGAGGATCAAATAGGTTTGTTCTGAAATAAGTAGTGTCAAGAATAGTTTATGAAGTAAAGCGAATATGAAGGAATGTTATTGATGCCGTAATTGGAACTAAGTCTGAAAAATAACCCATCTGAAACTTGATTGGAATGATTACACACCAAACCCACTAAACACGTCTTTTATCCAAAAAATAATTGAACTGCCGGTTATATCTCCGTTCGTATTAAATCATCTGATTTTCACGCCAAACTGTCTTTTGTTTTTGGACCTGGGTAACTTGAGTAATTAAGTCCGCCGGGGTGTTTCTACACCTAATGCCCTAAAACCAACTGGTGTGGGTGCATTGGCCCAAAGCTCGCTAAGAAGCCTAGAAAGTCCAGATTAAAACAAAGTCAAGTAAGTGTTCTCTCCGAGTTAAAATTCCTAACGGTTCTTTGTGTGAGAATAATCTTGATAAAAGACAGGCTTTCTTAAAAAAATTTAGCGGAGATATGAAGGTTTTATTCTATGATAAAGACTATTGCACGATTCACAGAGGTGTGTATGAAATGAAAACAAGGAAAGGTTGGAGTGAAAAATAAGACCTAGTTTCCTGTTAAGGAAGATAGAAATTCTGAAGTTGAAACTTTTTACTGGAAAACGAAGCTTGAAAAAATTGCTTAACTCTTTATAAAACTTATGTGATCCTTTTAAAATTTTTATCCGGGCTTAATTGTGTGATATGATGACTTTATTCAACCTTTCGGGAACTTAACGACACTATTTGCACTGCACGTGAAGACATATAAAAGCTGTAGTTAAACAAGAAGCGAGGTGTGAAAAATAAATGGTCGATAGTCTAGACCTAGGATAATAGAATTGTTATTTTCTGAAACAAAACTTTAGGGTTTGAATCTTAGTTATTTTACAAAACTAGCTTGACCGGATTTTGTCGGTAGTATCCGCTGAAAACCCTCAGGAGACAACACTCCTCCTACTAGGGACACCTAGAGGTTTAACGGCTTGTTGCACTTGCTCAGTGCAATCGCGTTCCCTGCGAAAGTGAGGTTAGGAAATTTTTTGTGAATAAATTGGTTTTGCTCGGGACGAGCAATAGATAAGTTTGGGGGTATTTGTTCATATCAGAAAATTGCATTCTAATACCGTTCATTCATTATCTAATTGTTGTATTTATCGGTATTATTGACCAGTGTCTGCTCAGTATTACAGATTACAGGTATCCATGACAAAATACTGGAAATGCATCCAACAGCACGGATATATCACTTGAGGGAAGACACTGCGACCAGAAACGCTAACCGACCGATACTTCAGGAGTTCCTTTATGCAACAAGTTGTGTACACATTTTTTTCTAAATGGTCCAACACAACAAGTGTGTACACAAGACTTTTAAGCACATGTGGATATGATTCTATATGCAATCAAGGATATGATTCTATATGCAATCAAGGATATGATTTTATATGCAATCATCAAGGATATGATTTTATATGAAATCAAGGATATGATTTTATATGCATATGATATTATATGCATTCAAGACTAAAAAGCATGTGTTCAAATCAAAGGCAATCAAACAAATCAGCATGATCCATAATGGGGCAGATATGAATATTTCTTTCTGAGCCTATAAATAGAGACCAGAGGGAAGAGGAAAGGGTAGCTTTTTCTTTAGTTCTATCTTAGAATTCTTGTAATTTTTCTTTTCATTCTTGAGCTCTTGCCCCTTTGTCTTGACCTTGCAACTTCTCATTTAGAACTTGCAAGCTTAAGGCTTAGGTTCTTGACTTCAAGATCTCTTGTAACAAGTTTGTTCTTCAATAAAAGTTCGTATTTTTATTACATGTCTTGTTCCACTTTACATGATTTCAATTGTGAAATTCATGCCTTGCTTTGATCTTGCAACCTCTTAAGTGAGCTTGCAACCTTAAAGCTTGGTGTTTGGATCTCACACGTTGCCGGGGATTGAACACTGGGAGATAAAACGCTTGAACTCATCGGTTCTCTTTTCCTCTTTATTTCATTGCATGTTTTTATGTATCTTCTCTTTTCTTTCTTGTTAATTTGTAAATATGTGTGAGTAATCTTTTCACTTGTTAAGGGTGTAATATGTTAGATCGTATTCGAAGATTTTCTTTGTCCAAACTTTAAAACCTAAAACTTGCCTATTGAAACTTCGTGCAAATCACCCGCAACTCCGCTCACTAGGCATCCTATCCTACCCCGATAGTGATGATTCCAAATCATGACCGGATTGCCCGTGGTTTGCCGAAGGCTAAAATCAAGAGATAACAACGGAAGGACAAGGGACAAGGAAAACGGATTTAGCGAAATACCGCAAATACCGTATTTCAAGTTCCCTAATCCGCGTTGTTACCTATTGCTTTAGTATCAATACCAAGTCGGGGCTATAAGGAATTGGCAAACATCACCTTCATACAATCTAACTTATTACTACCCTTAACAAGCCCTTTTTATTCATATCTTTGTTACGACAATTAGTTAACCAACAAATCAAAACACGGAATTAACTCGTCAAAACAAGCAATAAGAAACTTACCATCTCCCTGCGGACGACCCGTATTCATCGCGGCTCGCTACAAGCGACACAGTTTTGATTGACTTAATTTCAGAATTCTTTTTAAACACGACACAGTTAGATCGTGACAATCATGTGGTAGGCACTGTCTTAGTTTGAACCCGATTCAAAAGATATGCAGCTGATTCTAGTGCATAACCCCAAAAATATCGCGGTAACTCAGCATTACTCATCATGGAACGAACCATATCCAATAGGGTTCTGTTCCTCCTCTCCGATACACCATTGTGTTGTGGAGTGTATGGAGGAGTAAGCTGAGCGAGAATTCCATTCTCTTTTAGGTAATCCAGAAACTCGGCACTCAAGTATTCAACACCTCGATCAGATCTCAGTGTCTTGATACTTTTTCCGGTTTGTTTTTCCACTTCATTCTTATATTCCCGGAATTTCTTAAAAGCTTCGGATTTATGCTTCATCAGGAAGACATGTCCGTACTTTGAGAAATCATCCGTAAAGGTAATGAAGTAAGAATAACCGCTTCGTGCATGTGTAGACATTGGACCACACACATCACTGTGTATGTGTCCCAAGAGCTCGCTTGCTCTTACTACTTGTCCAGTGAAAGGAGTCTTTGTCATCTTTCCTTTGAGACACGATTGACAAGTTGTATAAGATTGATATTCGAACGGATCCAAATATCCTTCTTTATGCAACTTGGTCAACCGTGTTTCATTGATGTGACCCAGTCTACAATGCCATAAGAAAGTATGATTAATTTCTGGAGACTTTATTTTGTGTGTATTCTGGATATTGAAAATCTGCGGTTGGTTTAGTACGTATATACCGTTGTTTAATGTACCCGACCCAATCAAGTTGTGATTTAGGTGGATGTTTACGACATCGCTTACAAATGCAAAATCATAACCTTCTTTAGACATTAAATATACTGATATGATATTACATGTCAAACTAGGTACATAATAAAAGTTGCGCAAAACCAAAACATGTCCATTAGTCAATCCTAAGTGATATTCCCCCACGGACACAGCATCCATGCTTGCTCCGTTTGCAACTCTAAGGGTCATATCTCCCGCCTTCAAGACCCTACGGCTTCTCAGTGCCTGCAAAGAATTACATATATGAGATCCTGAACCGGTATCCAATACCCAGGAAGTAGAGTTGATTGACAGACTGTTTTCAATTATATACACACCTGAAGTCGAAGCCACAACCTACTTCGCTCCCTGGTTATGGGCTTTCCAGGCCCTGCAATCCTTCTTCCAATGGCACTTCTTGTGATAGTAAAAGCATTCTCCCTTTCCTACTGTATGACCCCCAACTTTTACTTTTCCTTTTGCTTCCACCTTACCAACACCGCCTCTCGCTTTGGTGGGGGCCTTCTTCTTCTTTCCTTTGGCTTTCACCTTGGACCTGGAAGAAGAAGTGCCACCAACAAATAGAGCGGGTGTTTCCCTTGCTTTCTGCAGGGTGCCCTCAACACTTCTCAACATGTTGAGGAGTTCCGGAAGTTCAACTTCTTTACTTTGAATATTAAAATTCAAAATAAACTGGGCGTAGGTGGAAGGAAGGGATTGGAGAATCAAGTCTGTATACAACTCATTCTCTAACGTGGTCCCGAGGTCTGCGAGATCCTCAATGTAGCCAATCATCTTAAGGACGTGTTCCCCGACAGATGATCCGACGGCCAACCTCGCTAGAAACAGTTTCTTCGAGTTCTCGTATCTTGCGATACGAGATTGCTCTCCATATAATTCCTTTGTATGGAGGAAGATGGATTCTAGGTCCATATTCTCATGCCTCCTCAGATGTTCATTGTCCATAGAGGCAAGCACAAGGCACTTGGCCTTCTCGCAGTCAATCTCCCAGGTCTTACGGATTTCCCTATCCGCGACACTAGAGTCTGGGCCTGGGATGGCGGAGGCTTTTGTATTTAGGACATAACCCAACTTGTCATAAGTAATAGCCATCTTAACATTCCTGAACCAATCTTTATAGTTTGGCCCTGTCAGCATGTTTTTATCTAAAAGCAACTGAAGGCCCGTCATGTTTGGTTGCTGCAATTAGGAGAGAGAGAAGAAACACTTTAGCATGATGCTCTTGCAAGTTTAGAATGGTTTTTAGTATATCTAAACAGGATGGCTCCTACTGTTTCTCGAATCCCTCCTCAAACCAAAAAAATAGGAATTAGTCAGGATTAATCTCACCGTACAATTCTTGATTAACCATTCAGTCAGGCTAGTGTTGGTACTTTGAGGGAGGATTTCCAACGCTTTCGTGAAGTTCCTTAATTACATAACCTCTTTTCCCTGGAGGCGTAGCCCCGCTAACACCGTTCTAGACACTTACTTGGTTTATAGCATTGATCGTTTAGTGGAAAAATCTCATGAGGAGTGGCATATACTCACAGTAGGATCGTGATCCAAATATCATTGTGTGATAGAGTTGAAGGAATACTACCAAAATTATCACACTCCAAATGGTATGCAACACTAGCAAGTTTCAGTTTCTTTAGAAACTCCCGATGTGGGTTTTTGCCCCATGCACTTATGACCTTGACTTTCGCCAACAAATCATAAGTCAAATATCAAGTTCTTCCTGTCATTCTCCAGGTTAATTTGAACCCACCCGTACCTACCCTTGACTTTGGCCAACAAAGCAGTACGACTGTCCTAAACCAACGCATCTATCTATACTTCATATGAATATCCAACAGCTACCAATCACTATGCCTTGACTTTGGCCAACAAACATAGCTTGAATACTATTGACTACTCATATGAAATGACGGAAGGATACGAATGGTTTTGGTAAAACCGTGAACGTAGTAAACTTGATATAATCGAAGGAACTTGATAGCTTTAAAAAAGAGTGGTTTAAGCTCCGCATTTAAAAGTTTGCTGTTTTTTAAAAAACCGAGTAGTTTTTGTTCCAACGATTTAACTTTGGTTTATTCGCTTTGCATTAATCTATTGTAGTCCCATCATTTACTTCTATCATTACAGAGAGAATTGAAAAAATATCACGTCCTCTTATGCCATCCGCATTCGCCACGGGGCCCCGTCATCACCCGTTAGGTTACTTAACTAACGACAGAGCGGGGGCTTGGCTAGCGTGGATGTAAAACATAAGTGACGCCTACTATATACCATATATAGATATTTTACAATCTTCTCATGCAATAATAAACATTCCAGTCATAGATAAACATTTCAGATATGCTAGGAATGCCGCATTTCGTTTAAGCCCGCAACGAAAAACGGATCCCACGGTCGCGATGAATAGCCAAACCCCACCCCAGACCCCTACGGGTACGGCAAACTACCCGCCAAATTCCAGAAGTGAAGCAGCCTCCCTCAGCAAAGTGAGTAGGCAACTCGGCACTTCAAAGAACCCGGTAGTTTGTGTATCCCACCTTGGGTCTATCCTAGGAGCAGAAAACAATAAAAAGAAACTAATACAACGATGGCTACAGCCTCAACCAGGATGTGCCCCGCGAAATAATATTACATCAATTTTACAATTTACATGAATGAAAGATAAAAAAACGCTCGTCTCACATCCCCAACTATTCATCATCGATAATCAGAAAATGTTTATATACACAAACTAACAGATTTGTGCAAGCTCGACTAACCGTCGTATAGCAATTAGTCGACGTTTAAAAATACATATAACAATACAGAAGAACCAATTAGCTAAGTACAATAGGAATTCGATCGAAACATATTTTCCGTATCTACCCCAAATGCAAACCAACACTCAAAAATATACTGGGTAGAAACCAAATATTCCAGAAATTATAATACCAAAAATAAGATATAACAGAACAAATCCGAGTTGAATCGGCCATGACTCGGCCGCGGTTCCGCGTCAGAAAGACAATTCTGTCGCAGATCCGCGGCTGTCTTGGCGATTCATAGGCTCAAATTTCTTGTGTCATCTTAGAAAACCCTGCATGTATTTTTCATGATACTGAAATAATTTTACAGACAATTTTGAAAATCGACAGAATCTGGGGTTTTCGGTATTTAGTTTTCCGGTTTTTCCGACGATCGAAATTCTACTACTTGCTAATCTCCTAGATTAGGTTTAGTTGGCTCTGATACCACTGTAAGTCGATGCTATGCACCCCGCGGAATCACGGAGAGGCGGAAGGTGTAAAAACGATAATTTTAGCATCATAACACCGACTTTAAGCCTTGATCGTAATCTAAACCGTGTCTTGCAAAATCAAAAAGAGGTATAAACTTATTACAGAAATTATACCTCAAGAAACCTGGTCCTTCTTCTACTTATCTCGTTGTCCTCCTCACCTGCACGAACTCCTCGAAGTGGTACGAATGTCGTCTCCTCGTCGGCTTGCTCGAATCCTAGATGATCCACCCGAACGTTTGTGCACCAAGCTTATCTTCTAAACCAAAGAAACTAGATCAAGTAGATTGCTAATCTAAATGATCTAGGGTGTGTAGATGATGTAGAGGGATTGAGGAGTCTAATTTAGCTCAAGGTTACTCAACTCATGAGTGTTCTTGAGCTTAAGGGAATTGGAGATGGTGAAAAGAAATGATATGAGCTAAGAGATGAAGAAGGTTAGGGTTTTCTCTCTCTTGTTCTAAACTGAACTCTTCTCTATTATGAATTATAAAAACTAAATTAATAATAGAAAAAAGGTTAAATGGTCAAACAAATGACTCATGGATCAATTGATCAACATGTGCCCTTAAAACCCAAGTCCTTATTCATGCATAATACATATCATTTCTTAATTACCAAAAATGTATTAATTATTTAAAACTAAATGATTAATACAATTAGGTCATGCCATCTACAAATATATTTTGTACAAATTACAAAAACGCCCTTCGTTCGTATATACATACCTGTATTCGTATTCCGAAAAATACGAATACCGAAGACGACAATCCATCAGTACAATACAAGGATCTGGATTAAACCAAAGCCCACTAGTATTGTCCGTCCGACTCATCGTGCGTGCACGAGTGTACGCACGTGATCGAACCCATTTTTAAAACCATACGATATCTAGACGTTTTTCCCGATGTAGGGAAACGCTCTGTGTGGGACTCTAGAGACTCGACTCTACGCTGGCAATGGGTTTATCCACAGGCCGCAAGCGGTACTAGCTGTACGTAACGGTCCCCAGGTATTGTCGATAAGTAAGCCGATGAGCATAACTCATCCGAACTCCTACTGAGTCTGTATGTGACAATCTCCGTCCAGTCCGGTCTGTCCGTCTAAGAGTATCGCATATCTGGCCTAGGGGGACGGTAAACGTCAGACCCCTAATAGCGGTATAAGTCGTGTCGGAGTACGGTCCAATACACCCTGAGAAACTACTGGAGTACCTACCAGTAAATCTCGCTTGCCCTGGCCAGGGACTATGTGTAATGGCGTTCCGAACACAGCGCGATATCAACCCCCAATACCGGGAGAGACGAATCCTATCTAACCGCCACTGCCTCCAAGTGCTTCGGGACTGCACCCAACTACTACCTGTTTGCACGACTCAGTAGATCCATGGTAGGGTAGTAATCTATGAACAGTGGGAACACACTCGAGGTGAAGCAGCAGTGTCAAGCCAACGGACTAAGATGTACTCATGTCATCTGGGTACTGTTATCTGATGATAGGTATATTACCAACCAGCAGTTTTCAATAAGTCCGTCCAGTGTAACTCACAACATAATGAGCACCTGCATACTATCTCCAGTACGTCGTACCGATGGCTATGGGACAGACCATCTCCCAGGCTGGGAAGGGAAGCATATAAACTAGTCTACTCTGGAGTATCGATGCCCTGTATCGATAATTCCGCGACTGGGGACCTGTATAAGGATGTGCTTGTAGATTACCCAGCCCCCACTAGTGTGACTGCTATCACAATGCTGGTAATCAAGCATAGATCCTAAGGGATCTACTAATATCCATAGGCGATATGTTAAAAGAAACATATGTACATATTGAAGTAGAAACAAACCAAGTAGCATACTACTATTTTGAGCAAGAATGTTATTACAACTGTGAATATCCTAAGCTTCCATTAAGTAATATACAAACTAGTATGATACAGTAATAGCCTCTACGGCATATACACTAACACTCTATTCAATAGGTATGCTGTTGTCTCAAGCATATAACCCCAAAAGGAAATAGGTAACTCAGCGGTGCTCATCAAAAAGCGCACCATATCTAATAGGGTGTGATTCCTCCATTCCGATACACCGTTTTGCTGTGGTGTATATGGAGGAGTAAGCTTAGAGAGAATCCCATTCTCTTTTACATAGTCACGAAATTCCGTGCTCAAGTATTCTCCTCCCCGATCAGATCGTAAGATTTTAATACTTTTACCCATCTGGTTCTCAACTTCATGCTTATATTCTTTGAATTTTTCAAAATTTTCAGATTTGTGTTTCAACAGAACACATGTCCACATGTTGAGAGATCGTCAGTGAATGTAATGAAGTATGAGGAACCATTCCTGGCATGTGTAGACAGGGTCCGCATACATCACTATGTATCAGTCCCAAGAGTTCCGTAACTCTTTCTCCGTGTCCAGTAAACGGAGTTTTGGTCATCTTGCCTTTTAGACATGACTGGCAAGTTTCATAAGATGAAAATTCGAACGGATTTAAATATCCATCCATATGTAACTTAGCTAGTCGTGTCGCATTGATGTGACCTAGTCTACAATACCACAAGAAGAATTCGTTCATTTATGAACTCTTCCTCTTGTGTGTGCTTTGTACGCTAAGAACTGTGGTTTGATTTACAACGTATATGCCATTATTTAACGAGCCTGATCCAATCAACTTTTAATTCAGAAAAATGTTCATAACATTATCTTGTACTACAAAATTATATCCTTCTTTACTTAATAAAGAAACTGATATAAGATTGCATATTAGGTTCGGTATGTAATATCATTCGTTCAGAATCAATGTATTACCATTTGGTAATACAAGGTGAAATTCACCAACCGCTTTGGCTGCAACATTTGCACCATCTCTACACTTACGGAATGATCACCCATTCCAAGTTCTCTACCTTTCCTTAGCCCATGTAACATATTACATATGCGGGATCTTGATCCGGTATCTAATACCCAGGACGCAGAGTGTGCTGAGAAATAGTTCTCGGTAACTAACACACCCGAAGAAGATACATCAACATGCTTATTCTTCGTTTGGGCGGCGTGGGAATCCGGATATTCCCATATTTCCTGCTCAGACTTATAACAATTATAACTGGGAGCGGAACCAATGTTCCCCATCTCAGTATAATAAGTAGGTTCGGTCAATTCATCCATATTACTATCTTGATTAAGGCCTGACATGGTCGCTACCTGGAGAGAGAGAGAGAAGAAAACACTTAGCATATGCTCTTGCAAGATTAGATTGGTTATTATCTTATCTAATCAAGATAGCTCCTTCTGTTTTTATCAAATCATCCATCAAACCCTAAAAGGTAAGGCTAGCCGGGATTAATTACACCCTACAAGTTCGCCAATCTTTCGGCCAGGCCAGTGTTGGTACTTTGAGGGAGGTTCCCCGTGCTTTTGCATGGACTTAATTAAAATAAACCTCGTTTTTCTAGGGGCGTAACCCCGTTAACACCTTTCTAGGCACCTATTTGATCGGCTAATTGTGATGTGTAAGACTTTCCCAGAAGTAATTCTTAGTCGCAGTGGGTATCGAGATCCAACTATCTCATAGAAGGTATGCAATTTCATTGCAAATTTCAACACTAGAAATTCCCAATAATCTTTTGCCCCTAGCATCTTATGACCTTGGCTACGGTCAACAAATCATAAGCGCTAGCCAAGTTCAACCCGTCATTTCCTGATTGAATTAAACCCACCCGTACGACCCTTGGCTAAGGTCAACAAAGTCGTATGACTACCCTAACTCAATCGCATCATATGCAGCAGATAAGCACTAATTAGCTACCACACACTACGCCTTGGATAAGGTCAACAAACATAGCACGAATACTAAATGGTACTTATCTGAAATGATAGAGGGCTACGACAGGTTTTTAAGAAAACCTTTTGCGCAATATACTTGATATCATTATAGAATCGAGTGATTTTGAAAAGGAGTGTTTTTAAGGCTTTTGCTAGTTTCGCTAAAGAGGTCACTAACGGTGAAGGGATCTCGGCTCTTTCCTTATCGAATAAGGTGCATAATATTTCACAAATACCATTATGCAAAACAAGAACTAAATAAGCAATCAAAAGTCAAAACCGAGTGGGTTGTAGTATCTACTAGTTTCGCTAAAGAGGCCACTCCCTGTGAAGGGATCTCGGCTCTTACCTCATCGAATGAGGTGCTGGATATTCTACAAGGAATACCACTATGCAAAACAAAAACTAGAGCTACCCTTTTTGAAAATTTGATTCCACAACATCTTTTTAGGTTTCTTTCTTTTTCATAAATCTGATTAATGAAGTCCCATCACTTATGCTTCTTAAGCATCACAGAAGAAACGAAAATATAACGTATGCTTATGTCATCTGCATTCGCCACGTCCCGTTATGCACCGTTAGGTTACTTAACTAACGGCATAGCGCGGCGGGACTAGCGCGGGTGCAAAACATAAGCAACATTTATTATATATCATACATATAATAATAAAGCATTCATCTCACGCATATAAAGTGATCATATCACAGAATATCAGCAGCAGAAGATAACATATGAAATATTGGATATACTAAGAATTCCGTGTTTTAAATTAAACCAGTATAAAACACGGATTCCACGCTCGCGATGAATAGACAAACCCACATCCCTAGACCCCTACGAGAGCGGCAAGCAACCCTACCAATTCTAGAGTTAGGAGACCTGGTCTCGACTCCTCGAGATGGTCTCCCATTGGACTCTAGAACACGGTTACTTTTGCTCCCCACCTTGGGTCTATCCTAGTGCGGAAAAGTAAATAATATACATCAATGGTGACATCATCCTCAACCCGGAAGTGCCCCAATAAAAGAATATTACATATAAACTTTCATATGAATGAAAATGAAAAACTCTCATCTCACATAAAAAAAAACCCGGCTATTCAAAACACGACAATCCAATATAATATATCACAGCAACACATAATATCACATGTCATCAACGTAAGTAATATGCATATCCCAATTATCGTTGACATATAGCAACGTAACCGGCGATATACCACATATTACATTTACGGTCGAAGAAAAGAAAATGTCAAAGTACAACATTTGGAATCCACAATACCATAGACATCATAAACCCGAAATATCACATATTTCGGATTTCATGCCTAGCAATATGAATTCCAAATATTGTATCACATTCCACAAATAGCTGACGATGTTAAACATTCTGATCAAATAAACAAATACCCATAATTTCCCAAAGGGCTCAACACTTGAGCACAATTTAAAAAAACTCAGAATATGCCACATTACCTATAGACCAACCGCAGAAGGGCCAACCCTTGCCTCACCTATAGCGCCACGGAACTACCGCAAACCCTCGGGTTTGGCGGTGGTTCTTACGATCATAGAATCGAGTTTGGGTTTCATTCTTCTACAGGGTCCATCGAATTACTTGCATGATTTTTGAATGTTCTTTAACTTGGAAAAAATCCAACTTTTGGAAAATTTCCATCGAGGGAAAAAATAGGTTATTGATATCTGCTCGAACTTTTTAATTCCGTCTAAATAACCCGAAACTATGTTAGAATTACGACTACGAAACACTCCGAATTGCCTTTATAGAAAGTTAACATCAGATGCAATATCAGTAAAAACAAGCAACACCTGAAACACCAAAAGCTAGAGACTGGAACACCAAACCAAAACGAACCCGGAATGAAAAGAATAGGCTGGCCATGCCTGATTATTTGTGCATGTCACCGGGTCAAATCCGGCGAAATGGGTTCGTATTTGTCCAGTGTTCATGTTACATCTCATATAACATTTTGCAGTTGCTTAAAAAAAATTCGAGGCCTCTTAAAAATCGAAAGAAACTAGGTTTTTTGTTTCGAGTGTTACGGAGTTATTTCGGTTTCTTAATTCTACAAACATCGTCTAATTCTCTAGCTTCGCTCTGATACCACTGTAGGAATGGATAGCACGACAGCAAGGTTTCGGGAGGAATCGTCCATGCCATTTTAAAAATTTGCCATGCTAAACAACCCTAACCTTAGAATCTTAACTAGAGATTTAGACAATACAACATGTAAACTACTTTACATCTAAGAGAACATGGAATACAACCTTTGTAGACCAGTCCTTCACTTCAATAGCACCGTGTAGTAGTCCCGTCGCTCTAAGTAGTGATCTTCCGGACTGTAGAATGGCTCCACAAGATGAAAGGAACAAGCTTTTACGCAGTCTTCGAGGCCGAAGATGATCTACGTCGAGGAGACACTAACCCAAGCTACCTCTTCACTAATTTAGGATTAGTGAAACTAACACCCTAAATTAAATCGCTAATCTAGTAGAGGATACTGAAGTAGGATTTTTGCTCACTTTATAATTAATTTTCTCACTATTTTTCTTCACCTCTACAAAATCTAGAGAGCTCACTCTTGATGATGATGAAGATGAAGAAGATAATGTTATCGCAACCATGGATGAGAAAATCTCTCATATAACTCATATAGAGACTTTACCATGGGTTTAGATAATGCTTAGGTTAATAAAATATCTAAGATAAGACAAAACTAGTGGACTAAGTCAATGGGTCTACAAGCTTCCACAAGCTTCACCAATGTGACTAATTTCCAACTAATTTGGATTTACTTTAAATAAATAAACCTTACATTATCAAGAGCATGGTGTGAGTCTCATACACCCATGTAGCATTTATCATCAAGCATGACACTAAAAGAAATACAATTAATATATATCACATATATATTAAATGCATAAGTGAGAAAAGAAATACCTAAGTGAGCTAATATTAGTTAATGTAAATTAATATATCAAATATATAATTATACATTAAATCATTAAATCAACACTTTATTTAATAATCTGGCTATATCTCATATGACCGACTAATATTATTTGTATCAACTTATCGAATCAACACTTGATTCGATAATCCGGCTATATCTCATATAACCGACTGATATCATAAATCGAGAGAATAGAATACGGTATCACATACTCGTATTAATCTCGGTCCCGCACATATCGTATATGTGCTCCTACTTCGTTTTGCTTGAGCCAGTAAACCTTTGTGTAGGACTCTAAAGACTCGTAAATACGCCGGCAGTAGGTGATGATCATATCAAGTACCCACAAGCCGTCAGCTATACTAGCCGGACGTAACGTCTACCCAGGTATTGAACGATCAGAAGATCAACAAGTAACCCTGCTCATACTCCTGTAAAGCCTGTCAGTAACACTAGCGTACAGTTCGGTCTCTTCATCTGATATGTTGCATATCCAGTCTAGGGGTAGTAAAAGTCAGATCCCAGTAAACGATAAGTCGTGCTGATATGAGGCTTATAACGGGTCGAGAAACTACTGATAACACTTACCAGTAGATCTCTGTATTATCCCTGGCAAGGGACTTCCTGTTATAGCCAATCGAGCACAGCGCAACATCAACCCCCAATACCGGGAGAGACGAATCCCCTCCTATCGCTCATTGCCTCCATGTGATTCGCGACTGTACCCAAAAGCTGTTAGTATATATGCCCTAGAGGCCATTACTGTATCATACTAGTTTGTATATTACTTAATGGATGCTTGGGATATTCACATTGTATATACAATCTTGCTCAAAATAGTAGTATGCTACTTGGTTTGTTTCTACTTCAATGTGTACATGTGTTTATATTTTGTATATCGCCTATACACATTAGTGGAGCCCTTAGGATCTTTGCTTGATTACCAGCGATGTGATGGCCGTCACACTAGTGGGGCTGGGTAATCTATAAGCACATCCTTATGCCGGTCCCTGGTCGCAGGACTATCGAGACAGGGCATCGATACTCCGGAGTAGACCAGCGCATGCGCTTCTCATCCCAGTGTGGGAGACGGTCTGTCCCACAGCCGTCAGTACGTCGTACTTGAGATAGTATGCAGGTGCTCGTTAGGTTACGGGTACACTGGACAGGACTCGTCGGGAACTGACTAGTTGGTATTATACCTATCGTCAGTTATCAGTTCCCAGATGACATGAGTACAGCATAGTCCGCTGACTTGACACTGTCACTCCGCCTCGAGTGTGTTTCCACTGTACTTTGATCACTACCCTACCACGTCTCAAAGGAGTCGTGCAAACAGGTAGTGGTTGGGTGCAGTCCCGAAGCACTTGGAGGCAGTGACGGTTAGACAGGATTCGTCTCTCCCGGTATTGGGGGTTGACATCGCGCTGTGTCTAGGAGAGCCATTACACGAGTAGTCCCTGGCCAGGGCAAACGAGATATACTGGTAGGTTTCCAGTGTTATCTCAGGGTGTTTTGGGCTTCGCTCCGGCACGACTTGTACCGCTATTGGGGGACTGACGTTTACCGCCACCTAGGCCCGCCATGCGATGTATCAGACGAACTGACCGGACTGTACGGAGAATGTCACACTCAGGCTCAGTAGGAGTTCAGATGGGTTTCGCCTCGTCGGTCTTCTTGTCGGCATTACCTGGGGACCGTTACGCACAGCTAGTGCCGCTTGCGGTCTGTGGTTAAACCCACTGCCAGCGTAGTGTCGAGTCTTTAGAGTCCCACAAAGAAAGCTTTTCGCCTTTAGGCAAAAGAGTAGAGGTCGCATGGTATTGCGACAGGTCGCATGGTTTTGCGACAGGGTTCGGTCACATCCGTGCACTTGTGCGCATACAGTGTCCGGACAGTTTACACTAGCGGGCTTTGGTTTAAGCCAGATCCTAGTGTACCTTATGGGATTGGATTTATCCAGTTTGCATTCGTGTTCCTCGGAACGCGGATGCGGGTGTGTATGCACAGTTGACAGGGAGACAGAGGCAGTGGATTCTCATTAGGGTTGTTGACAGTTGACCGTTGACTATTGACCTTTTGATCAACCCTAATGAGAATATGATATGTGATTAACTATTATATTAATTAAGTATTATGGTGACATGGTTGTTGACTTTTGTTGACTTTGTTGACTTGTTGACTTTTGTTGACTTGTTGACTTTGTTGACCGGTTGACTAGGCTTGACTAGTTGACCATCATGATAACCATAGCCATCATTTCATGGCAAAGACTTTTACTTGCTTGCTCATTTGTGTAAAATGAGTGCATGAAATGATATGGTTATGGTTGCTTCAACCATCACATAAGACTTTTGTTAGTATGATGAGTTATGATTGCTTTGGATTATGAGAGGGTGAAAGACAAAAGAGAGCCTCATTCTTTCTTGCTCATTCTCTCTCTTGTTCTTGAGCTCTCCTTTTGCTCTCACCCTCTTGCTCCTTTTCCCTCTCTTTAATCTATGGTTCTCTTGTCTCATGAGTTGAGAATCAAGAACCATAGATAAAATCCCACACAAAGTATTCTTTACTCATTCTAGTTCACTAGGTTTAGCAAACCAAGTGAACTAGTTTCTTCAAAGAACGAAGAAGGAGCTAAAGGTTGGAGCTTTCAGGTGGATCTATCTTCGGCGTACGGAGACGACGAGAAGAAGCCAATCGGACCACCACCGGAGCTTGAAGACGAAGGAGTTCAAGACAAGCACGGTATAACCCCCTAACCGAGTAGCTAGAAACTCATAGTTAGGTTGTTAGATAGATGTTTAACCAAGATCCGGGTTATAGGTCCATGTTACCACCTCCGTAAAAATTGTTTTTTACTAAATTCCGCATTCCCGAAAGTACCGGGAGAGGTAGCATGGACTTACAGTGGTATCAGAGCCTAGTTAAACTCTATCTAACAAGTTAGCAAGTAACTAGAAGATCGATCAAAGAAAAAGTCCCAAAAACGAACCCATGAATTTTCAACTTTCTGTCGATTTTAAAAGTGCTGGAAAACCTTTTTAAAATACACCTAAAATCGACTCAGGCTTTTTTAAAGAACTGCAAAAATTTGGGCCCCTGACTCGATCAAAGCGCTGCGTTTCCGCGGCGGGAGCACGCTCCCGCCGTGGAAAGGCGGCCGAGTTGACTCGGTCAAGGGTTTTCTTTTTTGCAGTTTACTCACTGGGGTATTTTGGGATTTTTGGAATATATATTTTCAACCCAGATTTTCCAGAACGAAAAATTTACTTTGGGGTCCTGAAAATCCGTATTTTTGATCGAACTTCTAAAAGACTTAAGCTAACGGGTTTTCTGTAATGTGATATTTGTATTGAACGTCTACTAATCGCTATATGTCGATTAGTGGGGGTTATACAAATCTGTGATCTGTAATGTTGCTGGAATGTGGATATGAATATGTTGAATTGTCGCGGGTGAATAGCCGGGGGTTGTGAGACGAGAGTTTTCTTTTCTTTCAATTCATGTAAATTTGTAAATTGATGTAATAATTATTTGTATGGCCGCACAACCGGGTCGGGGTTGTAGCCGTCATTGTATAATTTCTTTTTACTGTTTTTGCTCCTAGGATAGACCCATGGAGGGGGTGCACAAACTACCGGGTATGCCGAAGTGTCGAGTGGCCTACTCATGGAGATGAGGGAGGTTACTACGCTTCGGGTACTTGGCGGGTAGTTTGCCGCACCCGTAGGGGTCTTGGGTGGGGTATTTGGCTATTCACCGCGACCGTGTAATCTGTTTTTGTTACAGGCTCGTGCAAATTACAGATTCCTAGTATATCCAATGTATTCATCTGTGATCTGAAATGTTTATCATTGCAGTATATCTATATATGATATTATTTAGGCGTTGCTTATGTTTTACAGACGCGCTAGCCCAGCCCCCGCTCTGTCGTTAGTTAAGTAACCTAACGGGTAATGACGGGGCCCCGTGGCGAATGCGAATGGCATAAGCGTACGTCATATTTTGGTTGTTTTCTGCAATGGTAGGATTAAATGATGGGACGCATTAAAAGAACTAATGCAAGAATATCACGCATTAAAAGAACTAATGCAAGATAATAAACCAAGTTAAAGTCGTTGGAACACTTTCGAAAAACCGCTCGGTTCTTTTCAAAACCAACTTTTAAATGCGGAGCTTGAGCCACTCCTTTTAAAAGCTATCTCGTTCCATCGACCAAATCAAGTTCACTACGTTCACGGTTTCGCCAAAACCATTCGTAGCCCTCCGTCGTTTCACATAAATAGTCAATAGTATTCAAGCTGTGTATGTTGGCCAAAGTCAAGGCACAGTGATTGGTAGCTATTGGGTGTTCATGTGTAGCATAGATAGATGCGTTGGTTTGGGACAGTCGTACTGCCATTTTGGCCAAAGTCAAGGGTAGGTACGGATGGATCCAAATTAACCTGGATAATGACGGGTAGAACTTGACATGTGACTTATGATATTTTGGCCAAAGTCAAGGTCATAAGAGCATGGGGCAAAAATCCACATCGGGAGTATCATAAGTACTGAAACTTGCTAGATTTGCATACCATTTGGAGTGTGATGATTCTGGTAGGATTCCTTCAGTTTCGTCACGCGATGATATTTGGATCCCGATCCTACTGTGAGTATATGCTACTCCTCGGGAAATTTCTCACTAATCGATCAATGCTATAAACCTAGTAGGTGCCTAGAAAGGTGTTAGCGCGGCTACGCCCCGAGGGAAAAGAGGCTCTTTAATTAAGGAACTTCGCGAAAGCGTTGGAAAACCTCCCTCGAAGTACCGACACCGGCCTGGCTGAACGGTTAAGCAAGTATTGTGCGGTGGGATTGATCCCGGCTAATTCTTCCTTTATGGTCTGAGGAGGGATTCGAGAAACAGTGGGAGCCATCCTGTTTAGACAAACTAAAAACCACTCTAAACTTGCAAGAGCATCATGCTGAGTGTTTCTTCTTCTCTCTCCTAATTGCAGCGACCAATCAACATGACTGGACTTAAGTTACTCCAAGATAAAAACAAACTGACAGGGCCAAACTACAAAGATTGGCTCAAGAATGTCAAGATAGCAATCACTTACGACAAGCTGGGGTATCTTCTTACCACCAAAGCTCCCCCTGTCCCTGGTCCAACTTCCAGCGTCGCGGATAAGGAAATCCGCAAGACTTAGGAGATTGATAGCGCGAAGGCCAAATGCCTCCTGCTTGCCTCGATGGACAACGAACATCAGAGGAGGCACGAGAATATGGACATGGAATCCATATTGCTTCATACAAAAGAACAGTATGGAGAGCAATCTCGTATCGCAAGATACGAAGCGTCGAAAAATTTATTTTCGACAAGAATGGCCGTCAGATCATCAGTAGCCGAGCACGTGCTAAAGATGATCGGCTACATTGAGGAGTTCGCAGACCTAGGGATCACATTGGAGAGTGAGCTATATACGGATATAGTTCTCCAGTCCCTTCCTTCCACTTACGCCCAGTTTATACTGAACTTCAACTTACAAGAAAAAGAGGTTGAACTTTCAGAGCTCCTCAACATGCTGAGGAGCGCAGAGGGCACCCTACAGAAAGGTAGGGAAACATCCACTTTGTTTGTAGGAGGATCATCTTCTTCTAGGTCCAAGGCGAAAGCCAATGGAAAGAAGAAGAAGGCCCCCGCCAAACCAAGGGGCGGTGTTAGTAAAGTGGATACGAAGGGAAAAAGTAAAGCAACAAAGATAGCGGGGAAGCTTGTGGATAAGGAAGAATGCTTCTATTGTCATAAGAAAGGACACTGGAAGAATGATTGCAGGGCCTGGAAGGCCAGAACTCAGGAATTGAAGCAGGTTGCAGCTTCAGCTTCAGGTGTGTATGTTATTGAAAACTGTCTTTCAATAAACTCTACTTCCTGGGTATTGGATACCGGATCAGGATCTCATATCTGTAATTCTTTGCAGGCGTTGAGAAACCGTAGTGTTTCGAAAGCAGGTGACATGACCCTCAGAGTTGCGAACGGAGCTAGCATGGATGCTAAAGCCGTGGGGGACTATCACCTGGGAATGTCAGATGGACATGTTTTGGTTTTGCGTAATTGCTTTTTTGTACCCAACGCAACTTGTAATATCATTTCTGTATCTTTAGTTTCTAAAGAAGGTTATGAATTTGCGTTTGTAAGTAATGTTGTAAACATTCACCTTAATCAAGTTCTGATTGGGTCAGGTACATTGAGTAATGGTATATACGTATTGAACCAACCACAGATTTTCAATATCCAGAATACACACAAAAGAAAGTCTCCAGAAATAAATCAGACTTTCTTGTGGCATTGTAGACTGGGTCACATCAATGAGAGAAGGTTGACTAAGTTACATGCAGAAGGATATTTGAATGCGTTCGAATATCAATCGTATGCCACTTGTCAATCTTGTCTCAAAGGAAAGATGACAAAGACTCCGTTTACTGGACATGGAGTAAGAGCGAGCGAGCTCTTGGGACTCGTACACAGTGACGTGTGCGGTCCAATGTCTACACATGCGCAAAGCGGCCATTCTTACTTCATTACTTTTACGGATGACTTCTCAAGGTACGGTTATGTCTTCTTAATGAAACATAAGTCCGAAGCCTTTGGAAAATTCCAGGAGTATAAGAATGAAGTAGAGAAACAGACCGGCAAAGGTATTAAGATTCTAAGATCGGATCGAGGTGGAGAATACTTAAGTGCCGAGTTCCTGGACTATTTAAAAGAGAACGGAATTCTCTCTCAGCTTACTCCTCCATACACCCCGCAACATAACGGTGTATCGGAGAGACGGAACCGCACCCTATTGGATATGGTGCGGTCCATGATGAGTAACGCTGAGTTACCGCGATCATTCTGGGGATATGCGCTAGAATCAGCCGCATACCTTTTGAACCGAGTTCCCACTAAGACTGTGCCTACCACGCCATTTGAGATGTGGTGTGGGAAGAGACCCCATCTTAATCACATTAAGACATGGGGAAGTCCAGCATTTGTCAAAAAGCAGCATGCGGACAAGATCGAGGCACGCTCAGTACTGTGCAAGTTTGTGGGATATCCAAAGAATTCCAAGGGATATTTCTTCTACTGTGAAGAGGAACAAAAAGTTCTTGTTTCTCGTCATGCCCACTTTCTAGAACACCAGTTCATAGAAAAGGAAATAAGTGGGAGCGCAGTAGAACTGGAAGAAATTCCAGAACCACGGACTATTACTGAAAGTTTAGTGGAACCAGAGGGTTCGGAAGAACAGGACATTCCTACGCCGCTCCACAGGAGTAGTAGGCAGACTCATCCGCCCGAGAGATACTACGGTTTTCTCATAGACGGGGATAGAGAGGATTGCATCATAGATTATGATGAGCCTACTAGCTTCCAGCAGGCCGTTCAGAGCGTTGACCCAGTGAAATGGCTGGATGCAATGCGGACCGAAATGGAGTCCATGTACACCAACAAGGTATGGACGTTGGACATTGCTCCAGACGGGGTAAAACCCGTAGGATGCAAGTGGATCTTCAAAAGGAAGATTGGTGTAGATGGACAGGTTGAGACCTATAAAGCTAGGCTGGTAGCAAAGGGTTTTCGTCAAAGACCTGGCTTGGACTATGACGAAACCTTTTCTCCAGTAGCCATGCTGAAATCCATTCGGATCCTTCTTGCCATTGCTGCCTTCCACGATTATGAGATCTGGCAAATGGACGTAAAGACAGCTTTTCTAAATGGAAATTTAGAGGAGTGTGTCTATATGGACCAGCCAGAGGGTTTCATTCAGAGTGGGAGCAGCAGAAAGGTGTGCAAGTTGCTTAAGTCCATCTATGGACTAAAGCAGGCATCGCGGAGTTGGAACATCTGCTTTGATGAGACAGTCAAAGATTTGGCTTTATCAAAAATCCAGATGAACCATCCATCTATAGTAGATTTGTAGCGAGAACTGTAGTATTCCTCGTTTTATACGTGGATGACATTCTCTTAATAGGAAATGACATTCCTATGCTACAATCTGTCAAGGGGTTCTTGTCACACAGGTTCTCCATGAAAGACCTGGGTGATGCCTCATACATTCTGGGTATCCGGATCTACCATGACAGATCCAAGAGGATATTAGGACTTTCTCAGTCCAGGTACATCGACACCGTGCTGAAAAGATTCAGTATGGAAGATTCCAAGCGCGGTAACCTGCCGACTTGTCACGGGATCACCCTCTCTAAAGAGATGTCTCCCAAGACTGATTTGGAGAGGGATCGCATGTCTATTATACCCTACGCTTCTGCGGTAGGCTCTATAATGTATGCGATGTTGTGTACCAGACCGGATGTATCTTATGCACTGAGTGTGGTAAGCCGGTATCAGTCAAACCCTGGGGAGAAACACTGGATAGCGGTAAAGAACATTCTCAAGTACCTGAGAAGGACTAAGGAGATGTTCTTGGTGTATGGCGGAAAAGACCTCCAGATCGAGGCCTTTGCTGACTCCAGCTTCCAGAGTGACAAGGATGATTCCAAGTCCATGTCGGGTTTTGTCTTTACCCTCAATGGAGGGGCGGTGTGTTGGAAGAGTTCCAAACAGGAAACCGTTGCAGACTCGACGATGGAAGCGGAATACATCGCTGCATCTGATGCCGCAAAAGAAGCTGTCTGGATGAGGAAGTTCTTGAAAGAACTTCAGGTGGTTCCGTCCATTGTTGATCCAATACCTCTGTATTGCGACAACAACGGGGCTATAGCTTTAGCGAAGGAACCCAGGTCCCATCAGAGATCCAGGCACATCTTGAGGCGGTATCACCTGATCAGGGAGATCGTGGAGCGCCAGGAGATCGAGGTTCGGAGAGTCGCTTCAGAAGATAACACTGCAGATCCATTCACCAAGGCCCTGCCCCAGACTTAGTTCGAGCGGCTGATCGAGATGATAGGTCTTCGATACGCCAGTACATGGCCTTAGTGCAAGTGGGAGATTGTTAGTGTATATGCCCTAGAGGCCATTACTGTATCATACTAGTTTGTATATTACTTAATGGATGCTTGGGATATTCACCTTGTATATACAATCTTGCTCAAAATAGTAGTATGCTACTTGGTTTGTTTCTACTTCAATGTGTACATGTGTTTATATTTTGTATATCGCCTATACACATTAGTGGAGCCCTTAGGATCTTTGCTTGATTACCAGCGATGTGATGGCCGTCACACTAGTGGGGCTGGGTAATCTATAAGCACATCCTTATGCCGGTCCCTGGTCGCAGGACTATCGAGACAGGGCATCGATACTCCGGAGTAGACCAGCGCATGCGCTTCTCATCCCAGTATGGGAGACGGTCTGTCCCACAGCCGTCAGTACGTCGTACTTGAGATAGTATGCGGGTGCTCGTTAGGTTACGGGTACACTGGACAGGACTCGTCGGGAACTGACTAGTTGGTATTATACCTATCGTCAGTTATCAGTTCCCAGGTGACATGAGTACAGCTTAGTCCGCTGACTTGACACTGTCACTCCGCCTCGAGTGTGTTCCCACTGTACTTTGATCACTACCCTACCATGGCTCAAAGGAGTCGTGCAAACGGATAGTGGTTGGGTGCAGTCCCGAAGCACTTGGAGGCAGTGACGGTTAGACAGGATTCGTCTCTCCCGGTATTGGGGGTTGACATCGCGCAGTGTCTAGGAGAGCCATTACACGAGTAGTCCCTGGCCAGGGCAAACGAGATATACTGGTAGGTTTCCAGTGTTATCTCAGGGTGTTTTGGGCTTCGCTCCGGCACGACTTGTACCGCTATTGGGGGACTGACGTTTACCGCCCCCTAGGCCCACCATGCGATGTATCAGACGAACAGACCGGACTGTACGGAGAATGTCACACTCAGGCTCAGTAGGAGTTCAGATGGGTTTCGCCTCGTCGGTCTTCTTGTCAGCATTACCTGGGGACCGTTACGCACAGCTAGTGCCGCTTGCGGTCTGTGGTTAAACCCACTGCCAGCGTAGTGTCGAGTCTTTAGAGTCCCACACAGAAAGCTTTTCGCCTTTAGGCAAAAGAGTAGAGGTCGCATGGTATTGCGACAGGTCGCATGGTTTTGCGACAGGGTTCGGTCACATCCGTGCACTTGTGCGCGTACAGTGTCCGGACAGTTTACACTAGCGGGCTTTGGTTTAAGCCAGATCCTAGTGTACCTTATGGGATTGGATTTATCCAGTTTGCATTCGTGTTCCTCGGAACGCGGATGCGGGTGTGTATGCACAGTGGACAGGGAGACAGAGGCAGTGGATTCTCATTAGGGTTGTTGACAGTTGACCGTTGACTATTGACCTTTTGATCAACCCTAATGAGAATATGATATGTGATTAACTATTATATTAATTAAGTATTATGGTGACATGGTTGTTGACTTTTGTTGACTTTGTTGACTTGTTGACTTTTGTTGACTTGTTGACTTTGTTGACCGGTTGACTAGGCTTGACTAGTTGACCATCATGATAACCATAGCCATCATTTCATGGCAAAGACTTTTACTTGCTTGCTCATTTGTGTAAAATGAGTGCATGAAATGATATGGTTATGGTTGCTTCAACCATCACATAAGACTTTTGTTAGTATGATGAGTTATGATTGCTTTGGATTATGAGAGGGTGAAAGACAAAAGAGAGCCTCATTCTTTCTTGCTCATTCTCTCTCTTGTTCTTGAGCTCTCCTTTTGCTCTCACCCTCTTGCTCCTTTTCCCTCTCTTTAATCTATGGTTCTCTTGTCTCATGAGTTGAGAATCAAGAACCATAGATAAAATCCCACACAAAGTATTCTCTACTCATTCTAGTTCACTAGGTTTAGCAAACCAAGTGAACTAGTTTCTTCAAAGAACGAAGAAGGAGCTAAAGGTTGGAGCTTTCAGGTGGATCTATCTTCGGCGTACGGAGACGACGAGAAGAAGCCAATCGGACCACCACCGGAGCTTGAAGACGAAGGAGTTCAAGACAAGCACGGTATAACCCCCTAACCGAGTAGCTAGAAACTCATAGTTAGGTTGTTAGATAGATTTTTAACCAAGATCCGGGTTATAGGTCCATGTTACCACCTCCGTAAAAATTGTTTTTTACCAAATTCCGCATTCCCGAAAGTACCGGGAGAGGTAGCATGGACTTACAAAAGCTACCGTTTTGCACGTTCTCTTAAACGCGGCAATGTAGAAATCAAAGCATAGTGGGAATCACATAAGACTTTATGACGATCTCGGGTCTACAGACTAACCTTTACAAGTGTCACCAGAGAACTGCTATCTAACGATAGGTATAATACCAACTAGGAGTTCTCGGCGAGTCCTTTTAGTGTACCCAGTCTCCACTGAGCACCCGTACACCATATTTGATGTCAAACACCAATGGATGTGGGATTATCCATCGCCCATCATATGGGTCAAGAAGCGTATACGCTAGTCTACTCTGGAATATCGATGCACTTTCTTGATACACCCTCGACTAGGAACAATTAAAGGATGTACTTGTGGACTACCCTGGCCCCACTAGTATGATCTCTATCATAGTCCTGGTAGTCAAGTACACATCCTAAGGGTTTTATCAACATGTGAGAGCAAGACAGTATCACAATACAAGTCTACATGTTAAGACATAGAACAACCAGATAGCATACTTTCATGTCGAGCAAGAAAGTCCTCTCTATATATGTCCAAATATCCACTATAATATACATCATATGTACAATAATGGCCTCTAGGGCATACACATAACTAAAAGATGCCCTGTCTCGTTATTTTCTAGACTAGGAACAATTGAAGGATGTGCTTGTGGACTACCCAGGTCCCAGTAGTATGATCCACATTATAGTCCTGGTATTCAAGCATACATCCTAAGGGCTTTATCAATATGTATATGAGAAGCGGTATAATAATACTAGTGAACATGTTAAGATAAAGGAAACCGGATAGCATACTATCATGTCGAGCAAGAAGGTTCTCCATATATATGTCCAAGCATCCACTATATCATACAATAATGGCCTCTAAGGCATACATATTACTAACAATCTCCCACTTGCACTAAGGCCAGTTGTTGTAGTATCTCATACCCAACGTCCTAGAAAGTCTCTCGAATAGCATCTAGGGAAGGGCCTTGGTGAGTGGATCCGCTGTGTTATCCTCAATGTCAACTCTCCTGACCTCGATCTCCTGACGATCTACTATCATCCTGATCAGGTGTGTCACGGCCCGAAAAGGTACAGAACGTGACTGGCACTTAAATTACGAAACGTCTCGAGGTGTACGTAATCTAAGTAAGCCAAAGCCCAGAAATCAAAACCCATTTAACCAATAGAGTGAAGGAAAACCATATATGTCGCATCAAAATCTTTTTAAAAAAAACATCACATTTTCCAAAAATTTCGGTAGAGTCTCCTTTGTAAAAACTGGCCCCAAAACAGGTACAAATCAGGAATAAACATATAACATGAATAAGGCATCCCCAAGCGGGAGCTAGCTCTTCGCCGAAGCGGACTCAAATCCCACGCAATGTAAATCATCAATGTGCAAAAAAATAAGCATAAAAAGCACAAGTAATAAGCATCATGTCGGCTCAAGTAAGTTCGACCCAGAGAAACAACATAAATGTCCACAAATCTCACTGTCTCGTCTCTAGGTCTTAGTATATCAATACAAGTAGCATATACAGTAGATGGAGTACTCTAGATACAATAAATATATAAGATGGAAACAAATAATCTCACAACCCACCTACGAGCAAAAGTCTCAAATCCAAGCGAAAGGAGCAAAAGGAGCAAGTACGTCCGCCGCTACAGTGCTGGCGGAACGGACCTGCAAAAAGGCTGTGGCACAACGGGGGTGAGTTGCCAACTCGTGAGTAATAAGTAACATCTATAAAGGCTATCGTAAGCATGTACGCAAAGGGTCATAGCACAACAATACTGATATAGCGGGATGTACTAGCAGGTATGCAACATGAATCAACTCTACAATACTAGTACAGCATGATGTACTGGTCGGTATGCAACATGAATCAATTCTACGATACTAGTATAGCATGATGTACTGGCAGATATGCAACATGAATCAATTCTATGATACTAGCATAGCATGATGTACTAGCAGGTATGCAACACGAATCAATTCTACAATACTAGTGTAGCATGATTTACTGGCAGGTATGCAACATGAATCAATTCTACAATACTAATGTCGCATGATGTACTGGCAGGAATGCAACATAAATCAATTCTACCCGAAATCTGAATATATTTATACGAGCAAAACATCATTTTCATTTTAGAAAAACTCCTGTGAAATATCTGAAGTAATATCAATGAAATCAACAGAAATCCGTGTCCAGCATCGACACCTTAAACGACTATCTCAAAATCCCAAGTATTGGTATCACACTATCTCGGTCCCCGGCCGTCCGGCTGGCCCATCTCAAAGTATCAATATCTCAATATCACACGACCACGGTCGGTATCCTCTGGATATCCGACGTGCCAACAATCACAGGTAGGTAATCTGCCCCTTCCAGGCTCATCGTTTACAACTCGATCTTCTTGCCCTAGGGTACCTTACCGGGCCCACCATGTACCCGAAACGGTTCATCCTACTTCTTGAATCGGGTCTCGAAAACTAACAGAAATCCCATGGTGGACGACACATATATCAATTACGAGCAAACCGCAACTTGCAATATTTAAAAATGATATCTGGTTTATTAAATCCTTACGATTTACCCCCAAAAACTCATAATCTCAAGTGCAGAAATCCACAGAAAATCACCATAAGCACGCATGTCAGCTAAAAAGAACCCATGGTATTGACAATACGAACTGCAATATGTAGCTAGAAAACTGTACATAATGATGATACAATGATTGTAATTTCTAAATTTAGCAAGTTAAGTTGTACTCGTGCCACATACTCATGATAATGGTGCAATAGTTTCATATTCTCAATTTAGCAAGTTAAATAGTACTTGTGCCGCATAATTCATGATAATGGTGCAATAGTTTCACATTCTCAATTTAGCAAGTTAAATAGTACTTGTGCCGCATAACTCATGATAATACTGCAATAATTTCACATTCTCAATTTAGCAAGTTAAATAGTACTTGTGCCGCATAACTCTTGATAATGGTGCAGTAGTTTCACATTCTCAATTTAGCAAGTTAAATAGTACTTGTGCCGTATAACTCATGATAATGGTGCAATAGTTCCACATTCTCAATTATGCAAGTTAAATAGTACTTGTGACGCATAACTCATGATAATGGTGCAAAAATTTCACATTCTCAATTTAGCTAGTTAAATAGTACTTGTGCCGCATAACTTATGATAATGGTGCAATAGTTTCACATTCTCAATTTAGCAAGTTAAATAGTACTTTTGCCGCATAACTCATGATAATGGTGCAATAGTTTCACATTCTCAATTTAGCAAGTTAAATAGTACTTGTGCCACATAACTCATGATAATGGTTCAATGGATTTATATGATGAACTGACACAAATATAGATACAAAAAGTCATGCTATGCAGCAAAATAGATAGCTAAGAACTATACGCAAAATGCCTGTACAACTAGAAGTTTTAAAACTATCGGGCGCCTCGCGCCATCCATATGATTTCCCCCGTAGATGTGTACATCTACTCACTCGTGATCTCGTGCTAGCCTGGTCCAACCACCGTTTTTCCCTTCCGCGCAGCGTCCGACGTCCCCGCGATCGATCCTTGAAACACACAAGCAACACACATAAAGCTAAAATCCTGCTAAAAACACGATATCAAGGACAAAAGAGAACTCGCGTTGGAAGTTAAAAGCGTGTGCACTCGATACGTCAAAACGTGTGTAACCTCGCCGGAAACCACCCCGACATGCTGTGACGCGCAGTGAAGAACAAACCCAACTCACATAGCGCACGTGTCGCACAAATTAAAAGTATTGAAAATGAGGTTTTAGGTTCCATATTTTGACTCGAGTGGAAAAAGCAAAAGTTGTATATACCAAAAACCTTAGATATACAGCACACTCCTACAGACCAAGACCTGACACCCACACCCTGCCGCAAATTGGGGCCAGACAGAATAAATCTATGGCCTAATAGGGGAGAGGGGGTCTCGTGCTTCGTGTGTGTGGTCCTATCCCAGTCACTAAGCTCCAGTATTTGCAACTTTTTCCTGAAGTACCCGGGTCAAAAGCAGTACCCGGGTCAAAAGCAGATCTCAAAAAGAATCCAAAATCTTAAATAAAATCTTTACTTTACACTAAATTTAAAACAATATGGTATTTTTGTGAAATATGGTGCAAACCTTGGATTAGATAACCTTAATAACACTTAGTTAAGCTACTTTAGCCATAAAACCTTAAACTATGCCTAAACTCCACTTAAACTACAAAACTAGCACTAAACCACATTAATTACTAAATTAAGCTAAATAACTACAAGTTTAGCCAAAAAAAAGAAGTTGAGTTTAACATTATACCTCAAGTTGGTCCTAGGATGCAAGAAGAAGAAAAGAAGAAGAAGAAGAGAAGGGGGTAGGGGTGTGCTGCTGCTGCTGCTTGCTGCTGCTGCTGTTGCGTGTGTGTGAAAGAATGAGATGGAGAGAGATGTGATGAGTGAAAAGAAATGAGAGTGAGGGAATGAGTGGGAGTGTGAGGGTGTTAGAGAGTGAGGGTTTGGAAATAAGGGTGAGGTTAGTGGAGCCATGCCTCATACCATCATTCCCTCTCTCTCCTCAACCTCAAGTAAACCCCACAACAAACAAAAGTTAATTTAATTATGAAAGCTAATACCCTTAATTAACTTCATAATCCTAATTAAATGTTTTAGTTTGCCATGGCTACCTAAACATGGCTTAACCCTAAACTTAGCCCTAAATTACATGCACATGTGGGTGCAAGCCCAATTAAATTCTAATAAAAATATTCATATATTTTTATAAAATATTTGAAAACCGTTTTGGTAAACTTTTTACTAAAAACCCCACATTAAGCATAAATAACCACTAATCACATTATAAGGTGTTACAATCTTCCCTCCTTAAAGAAATTTGTCCCCGAATTAAAAAAATATAGCTATGCGTACCTTCAAAGAGATGAGGGAATTTCATCCGCATCTCGCCCTCGACCTCCCAAGTGATCTCATCACCATTCAGGCTGTGCCAAAGAACCTTCACCGACGGTAAGACCTTTGATAGAAGTTTTTTTCAGCTGCCGATCCAATATCACTACTGGCTGCTTGGTGAACGAAAGATCGCGCTCAAGCTGAATGGTATGATGTTGAATCATGTGAGAAGGGTCATGAAGGTATCTACGAAGCATCGACACATGGAATATGGGGTGCACATCCGGAAATCTGGGTGGAAGAGCCAAACGATATGCAACTGTGCCGACACGCTCGAGGATCTCGAAGGGACCCACAAATCTGGGACTAAGCTTTCCTTTTCGCCCAAATCTCATCACGCCCTTCATCGGAAAGACCCTCAGAAAAACAAGATCGCCAACTGCGAACTCTAGTCTGCGATGGCGTCTGTCCGCATACGATTTCTGCCTGCTCTGAGCCACTCTCATCCGATATCGAATCAACTGAACTTTCTCGGTCATCTCCTGCACGATCTGCGGCCCCAAAATACTGCTCTTGCCGAGCTCTGTCCAACAGACGGGCGATCTACATCTCCTCCCATACAAGGCCTCGAAAGGTGCCATCTGAATAGTATCCTGGAAACTGTTGTTGTAGGAGAACTCCACTAAGGTTAAATGATGAGCCCAGCTACCACCGAAATCTAAAACGCACGCTCGGAGCATGTCCTCGAGAGTCTGAATAGTCTGCTTTGACTGGCCGCCGGTCAGCGGATGAAATGCTGTGCTGAAACTCAAACGGGTGCCCAACGCCTCCTGAAGTCTCTGCCATAGTCGGCTGGTAAACTGGGTGCCTCGGTCTGACACGATACAAGTCGGGACTCCATGCAACCGTACGATCTCGTCGATGTAAATCTGGGCATACTATGTAAAACCGAAAGTGGTCTTCACTGGCAGGAAGTGAGCCGCTTTTGTCAATCGATCCACGATCACCCAGATGGAGTCATACCCTCGACTGGTCCTGGGTAAACCTATGATGAAGTCCATAGAAATCTGCTCCCAATTTCACTCCAGAATGGGCAAAGGCTGCAACTCTCCAGCGGGCCTCTGGTGCTCGGCCTTGACTTGCTGACAAGTCAGGAATCTCGACACGAAGTCTGTGACGTCCCTCTTCATTCTGTCCCACCAATAAACATCTCTCAGATCGTGGTACATCTTGGTGGAACCTGGATGAACGCTATAAATCGATCTATGCGCCTCCTTAAGAATCTCACGCCGCAGTCCCTCAGAATTTGGTACGCATAATCGAGTTCGAAATAGCAGAACCCCTGATCGTCGATCACGATCTCGGAATCTCTGCCCTGCCTAATCTGCTCCATGATCTCTGAAAGACGGTCATCACTGGGCTGCGCCTCTCGAATACGGTTAAGCAACTGCGGACGTGCACGAATATGCACAAGCTGTCCCCCAGTCAGAGTGAACTCGAACTCCACTCGGATGTCGCATAGAATCTGCTAATCTGCTGACGAATGCCTCTACATGGCGCTCAAACAAGATAAACTACCTCCAGGCCTCCGACTCAAAGCATCTTCTACCACGTTCGCCTTGCCCGGATGATAGAGGATTTCGCAATCATAGTCCTTCACCAGCTCCATCCAACGGCGCTGTCTAAGATTCAAGTCTCACTGCTGAAATATGTATTTCAAGCTCTTGTGGTCAGTGAATATCTGGCATGACTCGCCGTATAGGTAATGTCTCCAGATCTTGACTGCAAACACCACTGCAGCCATCTCTAAATCGTGTGTAGGATAGTTCTGTTCATGTGTCTTTAGCTGCCGAGAAGCATACGCGATAACCCTGTCATGCTGCATCAACACGCAACCTAGTCCCACTCGAGAAGCGTCGCAACAAACCATGAATCTGCCTGATCCCGAAGGCAATGACAACACTGGTGCAGTAGTCAGACGAGTCTTCAACTGCTGGAAGATATGCACGCACGCCTCAGTCCAATCAAAAGGAACTCCCTTCCGGGTCAACCCGGTCAATGGTGCCGCTATACGGGAGAAGTCCTGAACAAATCGTCGGTAGTAGCCAGCCAGGCCTTGGAAGCTGCGGATCTCTGTAACTGATGCTGGTCTGGGCCAATGCTGAACGGCCTCGATCTTCTTCGGGTCCACAAATATGCCATCTCTCATAATCACGTGACCCAAGAAATCAACGTAGTCAAGCCAAAACGCGCACTTGGAGAATTTCGCAAATAGCTGGTGCACCCTCAAAGTCTGCAATGTGATCCGCAGGTGCTGCTCGTGCTCCTCTTGGTTCCGGGAATACACCAAAATGTCATCAATAAACACGATGATGAACAGATCTAGATACGTCCTGAAAATGCGGTTCATCAAATCCATAAACGCGGCTGGTGCATTGGTGAGTCCGAACGACATCACCAAAAACTCATAGTGTCCGTAACACGTGTGAAAAGCCATCCTCGGAATATCCTCCTGCCGCACCCGCAACTGATGGTAACCCAATCGCAAGTCAATCCTCGAAAAGTATCCCGCACTCTGAAGCTGGTCGAACAAATCATCGATACGTGGTAAGGGATATCTGTTCCGTACGGTAATCCTGTTCAGCTGGCGGTAATCAATGCACAAGCGCAAACTGCCCTCTTTCTTCTTGATGAACAGGACAGGAGCACCCCACGGAGATACACTAGGTCGAATAAGCCCTTTATCTAACAAATCCTGTAACTGATCCTTCAGCTCTTTAAGCTCCTCCGGGGCCATCCGATAAGGCGGTATGGAAATAGACCCCGTGCCGGGAATCAAGTCAATGCAGAACTCAACATCGCGCTCAGGGAGTAGTTCAGGCAGCTTGTCAGGGAAGACATCAGGAAACTCACACACAATCGGGACCTGGTCCAACGAGAGCTCTGCAGCTCGAGTATCACAAACAGAAGCTAAGAATCCCGGACATCCCTTCCGTAAGAGCTGACCAGCGCGAAGAAACGAAATCAAGCTGGGAAGGGTGACGCTGCGGTCCCCCTGAATAACAAGGACTGGCTCCCTCGGAAAGCTAAATCCGACTGCCTTCTCGCGGCAGTTCACAGATGCATAACAAGTGGCTAGCCAGTCCATGCCCAGAAGCATATCAAAGTCCAACATATCGAGGAGAATAAAATCAACTGATGAATCCCTCTCCCCTATACGAACGGAACATAATCAAAACACAAAACGAGCGACAAACGACTCGCCTACCAGAGTAATAACAACAAGCGACTGATCTAACAACGATGACTCACGGCCCAACATCGGTGCAAAGTGTGTAGATACATACGAATATGTAGAACCTGGGTCGAATAATACTCGCGAACATACTGGCAAGGTACCTGTCACAACGGCATTGGATGCCTGCGCATCCTGCAGAGTCAAAGCGAACACTCGGGCCTGTCCCCCACCAATAGCTGACTGACCTCTGCCTCGGCCTCTGCCTCCTCGTCCTCTCTGAATAAGACCGCCGCGTCCACAGCCTCTTGGGGCGTCTAACTGGCATAGAGCATCACCGGGGGTAGGAAGTAGAGCTCTCTGAGGAGGTGGTGAAGGTGGTAAAGTCATATGTGGAACTGTCGCCGCTCCCTGTCGTCTCACCATACAGTCTCTGATATGATGGTACGGACTCCCGCACCTAAAACATCTTGGCGACGTCTGCTGGCCCTGCAGTTAAGAACCAAATAACTGACCCCGTCTGACTCCTCAGCCGCCACCATCTCCCGGAAAGAATCTGCCACGACGTCTCCCTATCTGCCTTTGAGCTGGCATATCGGTACGAATCCTCTTCGGCCCAGAAACGACCGAAGCCCCTGAAATGCGTGCCTCCATCCATAAGGCCATGTCCATAATAGCTGCATAAGTGTCAAAATGCTGGGCGCCGATGGAAAGATATAACTGGGTGTCAAGTCCCTGCATAAACCTCTTTATCCTCTTCTCTTCGGTGTCTACCAAGTACGGTGCATATCGGGACAACTGAGTAAATCGGATATCATACTCGGACATTGTCATCCCTGGAGTCTTGCGCAAAGCCTAAAAACTAGGAGCTCGAGCATAACGAACGCTCTTTGGAAGGAAACGGGCTAGAAATACTGCTGTGAACTCGTCCCAAGTCATAGGAGGTAGACCTGCAGCTCGACCTCTCTCGACCGACTCACACCATGTCTGCGCCAGGCCTTCTAGACGGAAACTCGTAAGCTCCACCCATCTATCGTCAGAACATCTGAGCGAACGAAAAATCCTAGCTAATATGTCGAGGAATGTCTGTGGATCCTCCTCTATATCAGTGCCGGTGAAGACTGGGGGTCTCAGCCTCATGAAATCCTGTAGTGATACTGGAATAGCCACGGTAGTAGTAGGAGCAACTGTCTGGGCAGCAGGTACAGTAATAGTCTGTGCTGTGGTAGGTACGTCCTCCAATCTCGGTGCACGACTGTCCTCGACTAAGGATCCCACCAACTGTCATAACTCTTGCATACCTCCCACCATCTGTCGTAACTCCTACATACCAGACTCTAGTCTATCCATGCGGCCTGAGGAAGGCGGATCAGTCTGTCCCTGAGGGGTAGGTATGCCGTCCTGATCGGTCCTCGTCTCGGACGAGCCCGCTCGGATCTCATCTCGGGTGGTAGCCCTCTGCGCACTCATAGCTTTTGGCGGCATAATGGCTGGTACAGGAAACATGATAATAAGAACAGTGCAATAGAATCATAGGATACACGGAATTGAAGAAGAAATTTCAAGCAAGTATATCCTAAAGTCTCCTAGGCGGAGTACCGTATCGCAAGTATGCCGCGTACATACACACGCTACGTTACCCTGCTTAAGTTACTTCATCTACCAAGGGTCGTCCTATACTCAGAAATGTAAAACCTATCGCTCTGATACCAATTTTGTCACGAACCGAAAAGGTACGGAACCTGACTGACACTTAAATTATGAAACGTCTCTAGGCGTACGTAATCTAAGTAAGCCAAAGCCCAGAAATCAAAACCCATTTAAGCAATAGAGTGAAGGAAAACCATATAAGTCGCATCAAAATCTATTAAAAGAACAGCATCAAATTTTCAAAAAATTTAGGCAGAGTCTCCTTTGTAAAAACTGGCCCCAAAATGGGTACAAATCACGAATAAACAAATAACATGAATAAGTCATCCCTAAGCGGGAGCTACCTCTTCGCCTAAGCGGTCTCAAATCCCACGCAATGTAAATCATCAATGTGCAAAAAAATAAGCAAAAAAGGCACAAGTAATAAGCATCATGTCGGCTCAAGTGAGCTCGACCCAGAGAAACAACATAAATGTCCACAAATCTCACCGTCTCGTCTCTAGGTCATAGTACATAAATACAAGTAGCAGATACAGTAGATGGAGTACTTTAGATACAATAAATATACAAGGTGAAAACAAATAATCTCACAACCCACCTACAAGCAAAAGTCTCAAATCTAAGCGAAAGGAGCAAAAGGAGCAAGTGCGTCCGCCGCTACAGTGCTGACGGAACGGACCTGCAAAAAGGCTGTGGCACAACGGGGGTAAGTTGCCAACTTGTGAGTAATAACTAACATCTATAAAGGCTATCGTAAGCATGTACGAAAAGGGTCACAACTCAACAATACTGATATAGCGGGATGTACTAGCAGGTATGAAACATGAATCAACTCTACAATACTAGTATAGCATGATATACTAGCAGGTATGCAACAAGAATCAATTCTACTATACTAGTATAGCATGATGTACTGGCAGGTATGCAACATGAATCAATTCTACGATACTAGTATAGCATGATGTACTGGCAGGTATGCAACATGAATCAATTCTACAATACTAGGGTAGCATGATGTACTGGCAGGTATGCAACATGAATCAATTCTACAATACAAGTGTAGCATGATGTACTGGCAGGTATGCAACATGAATCAATTCTACCCGAAATCTGAATATATTTATACGAGCGAAACATCATTTTCATCTTAGAAAAACTCGTGTGAAGTATCTGAAGTAATATCAATGAAATCAACAGAAATCCGTGTCCAGCATCGACACCTCAAACGACTATCTCAAAATCCCAACTATCGGTATCATACTATCTCGGGCCCCAGCCGTCCGGCAGGCCTTTCTCAAACTATCAATATCTCAATATCACACGACCACGGTCGGTATCCTCTGGATATCCGCCGCGCCAACAATCAACTGTAGGTAGTTTGCCCCTGCCAGGCTCATCGTCTACAACTCGATCTTCTTGCCCCGGTGTACCTTACCGGGCCCACCATGTACCCAAAACTGTTCATCCTACTTCTCGAATCGGGTCTCAAAAACTAACAGAAAACCCATGGTGGACGACACATATATCAATTACGAGAAAACCGCAACTTGCAATATTTAAAAATGATATCTGGTTTATTAAATCCTTGCGATTTTCACCCAAAAACTCATAATCTCAAGTGCAGAAATACTCAGAAAATCACCATAAGCACGCATGTCAGCAGGAAGGAACCCATGGTATTGACAATACAAACTGTAATATGTAGCAAGAAAACAGTACATGAATGATGATACAATGATTGTAATTTCTCAATTTAGCAAGTTAAGTTGTACTCATGCCGCATACTCATGATAATGGTGAAATAGTGTCATATTCTAAATTTAGCAAGTTAAATAGTACTTGTGCCGCATAACTCATGATAATGGTGCAATAGTTTCATATTCTCAATTTAGCGAGTTAAATAGTCATGATAATGGTGCAATAGTTTCACATTCTCAATTTAGTAAGTTAAATAGTATTTGTACCGCATAACTCATGATAATGGTGCAATAGTTTCACATTCTGAATTTAGCAAGTTAAATAGTACTTATGCCGCATAACTCATGATAATGGTGCAATAGTTTCACATTCTCAATGTAGCAAGTTAAATAGTACTTGTGCCGTATAACTCATGATAATGGTGCAATAGTTTCACATTCTCAATCTAGCAAGTTAAATAGTACTTATGCCGCATAACTCATGATAATGGTGCAATATTTTCATATTCTCAATTTAGCAAGTTAAATAGTACTTGTGCTACATAACTCATGATAATGGTGCAATAGTTTTACATTCTGAATTTAGCAAGTTAAATAGTACTTGTGCCGCATAACTCATGATAATGGATCAATGGATTTATATGATGAACTGACACATATATGGATACAAAAAGTCATGCAATGCAGTAAAATAGATAGCTAGGAACTATACACAAAATGCCTGTACTACTAGAAGTTTTAAAACTATCGGGCGCCTCGCACCATCCATACGATTTCCCCCCTAGATGTGTACATCTACTCACCCATGATCTCGTGCTTGCCAGGTCCAACCACCGTTTTTCCCTTCCGCGCCGCGTCCGACGTCCCCGCGATCGATCCTAGAAACACATAAGCAACACACATAAAGCTAAAATCCTGCTAAAAACACGATATCAAAGTCAAAAGAGAACTCGCGTTGGAAGTTAAACGCGTGTGCAATCGATACATCAAAACGTGTGTAACCTCGCCTGAAACCACCCCGACTCGCTATGACGCGCAGTGAACAACAAACCCAACTCACATAACGCACGTGTCGCACAAATTAAAAGTATTGAAAACGAGGTTTTAGGTTCCAGATTTTGACTCGAGTGGAAAAAACAAAAGTTGTATATACCAAAAACCTTAGATGTACAGAAGACTCATACAGACCAAGACCCGGCACCCACACCTACCCTCTGGCCGCAAATTGCGGCCAAACAGAATAAATCTGTGGCCAAATAGGGGAGATGGGCTCTCGTGCTTCGTGTGTGTGGTCCTATCCCAGTCACTAAGCTCCAATATTTGCAACTTTTTCCTGAAGTACCCGGGTCAAAAGCAGATCTCAAAAAGAACCTAAAATCATAATTAAAATCTTTACTTTACACTAAATTTAAAACAATATGGTATTTTTGTGAAATCTGGTGCAAAACATGGATTAGATGACCTTAATAACACTTAGTTAAGCTACTTTAGCCATAAAAACTTAAACTTGGCCTAAACTCCACTTAAACTACAAAACTAGCACGAAACCACATTATTTACTAAATTAAGCTAAATAACTACAAGTTTAGCAAAAAAATGAAGTTGAGTTTAACATTATACCTCAAGTTGGTCCTAGGATGCAAGAAGAAGAAGAAGAAGAAAAGGGGGTGGGGTGTGTGCTGCTTGCTGCTGTTGCTCCTGATGCCGCTGCCGCCTTGCTGTTGTTGTGTGTGTGTGAAAGAATGAGATGGAGAGAGATATGATGAGTCAAAAGATATGAGAGTGAGGGAATGAGTGGGAGTGTGAGGGTGTTAGAGAGTGAGAGTTTGGAAATTAGGGTGAGGTTAGTGGAGCCATGCTTCATACCATCATTCCCCCTCTCTCCTCAACCTCAAGTCAACCCCACAACAAACAAAAGTTAATTTAATTATGAAAGGTAATACCCTTAATTAACTTCATAATCCTAATTAAATGTTTTAGTTTACCATGGCTACCTAAACATGGCTTAATCCTAAACTTAGCCGTAAATTACATGCACATGTATGTGCAAGCCCAACTAAATTCTAATAAAATATTCATAAATTCTGATAAAATATTTGAAAACCGTTTTGGTAAACTTTTTACTAAAAACCCCACATTAAGCATAAATAACCACTAATCACATTCTAAGGTGTTACTATGTGATACCGCTAAGAATATGTCTGGATCACTTATGGGACCGGGGTTTCTTGGCCAAAGCCACAGCTCCATTGTTGTCACAATCACAGTTATTAGATGCTTAATGGATGGAACCACACTACGCTCATCTCATGAACTTCTTCATCCAGACAACCTCTATGGCAACATTGTTGGTAGCGATGTATTCAGCCTTCATCATCAAGTCTGCTATGGTATCTAGCTCGGAACTCTTCCAACATACCGTCCCTCCACTGATGGTGAAGTCAAAACCCGGGACCGACTAACTGTCGTCGTTATCACTCTGGAAGCTCGAATCGGTAAAGCACTTCACCTGGAGTTCACCGTTACCATACACCAAGAACATCTTTGTAGTCATTCTCAAGTACTTAAGAATGTTCTTCACAGCTGTCCAGTATTTCTCCCCTGGATTTTATTGATACCTACTCACTACACCTAGTGAGTAAGCTATATCCGGTCGGGTACACAACATCGCATACATGATTGACCCGACTGCCGAAACATAGGGTATCCTTTGCTGTTAGTTATATGTATGTCCTAAAGGCCATTATTGTACATGAGATGTATATTGTAGTGGATGCTGGGACATATATATGTAGGACTTTCTTGCTCGACATGATAGTACGCTACCTGGTTGCTCTTTATCTTAACATGTACACTTATTGTCTCTCTGTTACATGTTGATAAAGCCCTTAGGATGTGTACTCGACTTCCAGGACTATGATGTAGATCATACTAGTGGGGCCTGGGTAGTCCATGAGTACATCCTTCAATGTTCCTAGTCGTGGGAATATCGAGACGGGGCATCGATATTCCAGAGTAGACTAGCGTATATCTTCTCGACCCATGTGATGGGCGATGGATGATCCCATATCCATTGGTGTTTGACATCAGAGACGGTATGCGGGTGCTCAGTGGAGACTGGGTACACTGTACGGACTCGCCGAGAACTCCTAGATGGTATTATACCACACGTCTGATGGCAGTTCTCTGGTGACACTGGTACAGCTTAGTCTGTTGACCCGAGATCGTCATAGAGTCTTGTGTGTCTCCCACTGTGCTTTGATTTCCACCCTACCACGGCTCTACAGAGTCCTGCAAACAGGTGGTTTTCGGGTACAGTCCCAATTCACATGGAGGCAATGAGCGATAGGAGGGGATTCGTCTCTCCCGGTATTGGGGGTTGATGTTGCACTATGCTCGACTGGCCATAACTGGAAATCCCTGGCCAGGGTTGCAATGATTTACTGGTAATTGATATCAGTAGTTTCATGCTTGTTATGGACCTTACATCGGCATGACTTATCAAGCTACAGGGGTCTGACGTTTACCACCCCTAGGCAAGATATGCGACATATCAGACGAACAGACCGGACTGTGCGGTAAGTGTTACTTGTTGGATTCGTAGGAGTGTGAGCAGGCTTGCTCGTTGATCTTCTGATCGCTCAATACCCGGGTGGCCGTTACGTTTAGCAGACCGCTTGCGGCTTGTGGGTGATTGATATGATCACCGCCTACTGCCGGCGTATTGACGAGTCTTTAGAGTCCTACACAGAGATTTCCTGGCTCAAGCGAAACGAAATAGGAGCGCAAATGAGATATGTACGGGACCGAGAATAATATCAGTATGTGATACTGAATTCTATTCTCACGATTTATATCATCGGACGGTTATATGTCATATAGCCGGGTTACCGAATCAAATGTTGATTCGATATATTGATACACTTGATATTAGTCGGTTATATGCGATATGACCGGATCATTAAATCAAGTATTGATTTAATGATTTAATGTATAATTATATATTTGATATATTATTTTACATTAACTAGTATTTGTTCACTTAAGATTGATTTTCTCACTTGATGTGCACAAGTTGTATATGTGATATATGTTTGTGCACTAGTTTGTATCATGATTGATGATACATGCAAACTTGGGTGTGTGTATGACTTACACCATGTTTAAGTTAATGGTTTAGGTTTTTTATTTGTTTTAGTAAAACAAAATGGTGGTTTTCTTTGTCTTTGCTTGAAGCTTCATGAAGCTTTCAAGCATCTTTCACAAAGTCTAGCCATTTTGTTTTGCATGAGATTTTCATTAAACTAACCATTAACTTAAACTCTAGTTTAGTCTCTACAAAGGTTAACTCACCCATGGTTGCATTATGATAGACTTCACTTGATTATTCTTTTTATATAATTCATTATTATTCTTTTCTTCTTCTTCTTCTTCTTCAAGAAGAAGAAAGCTTGCTAGAAAAATTTTCAAGTGATGATTTAGAGTGAGAAATCCAAATCTAAAGTGAACCCATTTCCTATTTCATCATCATCTACTACTTTCCATATAATTTAGGGTGTTCTCTTCACAAAGTTCTTGACCTAGTAAAGATGGAGCTTGAGTTTGAGTCTCCTCGACGTAGATCATCTTCGGCCTTGAAGTCAACGACCTAGCCCGCTCATTTCTCCGAAGAAACCATCGCTAGAGTCTGGGATCCCGATGATCGCAGCGAAGGGACGTCAACACGGAGATTTAGAAGTGAAGGACCGGATCTACAAAGGTTGTTATCCCTTTCACTTGTAGTTAAAAGGTTTTACTTGCTAGTTTTCGCATAATCTCTAGTATACGATCTTGGTTAGGCTTGTTCGGCACGGCTAATTATTTTTTGGATTGGGCATGGTTGATGCTTTGTAGAACCTTGTTAGAGTGCTTAGGAACCCTACAGTGGTATCAGAGCCAAGCTAGAGGTTTACGCGAAGTCTAGAAGAAGTTTGAAGTCCGATCGAACCCGTAAACCCCGACGAATACCCTTCTCTGTGCATTTTTTGAAATCGTGATTTTTTATGAATTATAAATGCTCAGAAAATTAAGCAGGAAAAACTAAGAATTAGTGTGAAGTACGGCCCACTGATTCGTCTATATGACCGTGGAACCGCGGCCAAACCAAGGGTTTGGCGGCGGTTCCGTGGCCCAAATTATGACTTAGTCCCTCATACTTCATATATTTATTCTTAGGTCGTTTCTTGTCAATTTTTTCTAAGAGTTTTTTTATTCCACTCAAGTGTTGAGTTTTCTTAGGGTTGTATTGGGGACTCGCTTATTCGATCGTATAATTTAACTTTTTTTAGTTTGTCCGGATAATTTTAGATCGTGTTTAAAAGTTCGACCGGATATCAATAACTCACTTTTTCCCCTGCCGGAAAATTTCCAAGTGTTGGATTTTTCCGAAGCTTAAGAACGTTCTAATTCGTGCAAGTAACGCGATGGACCCTCTAGAAGACAACAAACCTTAACTCGATTATGTGACCGTCTTGAACTGCCTTTTGAACCATAGGATTTGGGGGAGTACGGCGTGCCACATGTGAGGCGTTGGCTTGACCCTTCTACGGCTGGACCGTTGGTACTGTGGCATGAAATGGATGTTTTTAAACTTATTTCAAGTGTTGAGCTATTTGGGAAATCTTGGGTCCTTGTTTATTCGATCGGAAAGTTTAACATTGTCTATTTATCTGGAATGATACAATAATTAGAATCAACAACATTTGAATTTTATAAGTCTAGCAGTTTAGTCTCAGATGATCGGTTGCCATGGATTTTTGATGTGATCAAAAGTCCGTCGCAATCACGTAGCGTACGCGGATACTCGCCGGGTAAACTTAATAGACAGCTACACCCCATAGCCCCGACCACGTGACTGTAGGAGAACTCTGTCGCCAAAAGCATCCGTTCGGGTGCTCGCGGCAGCGGTGTTCTACCTTAGTGCACTTGGTCGACGGTATCGAGGGTGTGGCCGTCTACTAAAGTTTGCGACGAGCATTTGATCAGAATGTCGGGAATCTTGTTGAATTGCCCGACATGATATTGAAAAGAGTTTTCGATAATGAGACTAAAATGCGGGGTTTATAAAAGTTAGGCATGCGATGTCTAAGGAATTCATATAGTTAGGCATGCGATGTCTAAAGAGGTTGCGGATTCCAACTGTTGTACTTTTACACTTTCTTTTCTGCGACCGTAAGTGTAATATGTGATATCGCCGGTTTCGTTGCTATATGTCAACGACAATTGGGATAGGCATATTTACTTACGTTGATGACATGTGATGTTATGTGTTGCTGGATATGTTATATTGGATCGTCGTGTTTGAATAGCCGGGGTTTTTATATGAGATGAGTGTTTTTCTTTTTCATTCATGTAAAAACTTGTATGTAATATTCTTTTATTGGGGCACTTCCGGGCTGAGGATGATGTCACCATTGTATATTATTTACTTTTCCATATTAGGATAGACCCAAGGAGGGGAGCACAAGTAACCCGGTTCTAGGGTCCAGTGGGAGACCATCTCGAGGAGTCGAGTCCGGGTCTCCTAACACTAGAATTGGTAGGGTTGCTTGCCGCTCTCGTAGGGGTCTAGGGGTGTAGGATTGGCTATTCATCACGACCATGGAATCCGTGTTTTATATATGCTCAAAATAAAACACGGACGTCCTAGTATATCCAATATTTCATATGATATTTTCTGCTGCGTTATCTGTGATGTGATCATGTGATATGTTCAGATAGATACTGTATATAGTAAATATGATATATTATATAGACGTTGCTTATGTTTTACACCCGCGCTAGCCCTGTCCCGCTCTGCCGTTAGTTACCTAACCTAACGGTACAGACAGGACATCGAGGCGAATGCTGATGGCATAAGTGTACGTTGTATTTATCTGTGATGTTTAGGCGGACTTAAATGATGGGACATTCATTAATGAGATTAATGAAAGAAAATAAACCTAAAATGATGTTGTGGAATCGAATTTCAAAAATTCAGGTAGCTCTAGTTGTTGCTTTCCATAGCGGTGTTTCTTGTAGAACATCCAGCACCTTATTCGATAAGGAACGAGCCGAGATCCCTTCACCGGGAGTGACCTCTTTAGCAATGACTAGCAGATGCTACAACCTTCGATTTGTCTTTTGACTGCTTTTCTAGTTCTTGCTTTGCATAGTGGTATTGTGAATATCCTGCACCTCATTCGACGAGGAAAGAGCTGAGATCCCTTCACCGGGAGTGACCTCTTTAGCGAAACTAGCAAAAGCCTAAAAAACGCTCCATTTAAAACCATTTGATTCTGCAACGAGATCAAGTTCAAAGCATTAAAGGTTTTCTTAAAAACCATCCGCAACCCTCCGTCATTTTAGGAAGTAGAGTACTTAGTATTCGTGCTGTGTTTGTTGACCATAGTCAAGACACAGTGTACGGTAGCTAAGTGATGTCTTCCTACATAGCATATGATGCGATTAGTTAGGACAGTCGCGTGACTTTGTTGACCTTAGTTAAGGGTCATGTAGGTGGGTATAATTAATCACGAAATGACGGGTTGAGCTTGACTAGTGCTTCTGATTTTTTTACCATAGTTAAGGTCATAAGTGCTAGGGGTAAAAACCTTTATCGGGAGTTTCAAGTGTTGAAATTTACATTGAGATTGCATACCTTCTATATGATAGTTGGATCCCGATACCCACTGCGAGTAATTGTTACTCCTGGGAGAGTTTTGCACTTTACAATTAGCCGATCAAGTAGGTGTCTAGAAAGGTGTCAACGGGGTTACGCCCCTGGGAAAACGAGGTTTATTTTAATTAGGTCCGTGCGAAAGCACGGGGAACCTCCCTCAATGTACCGGCACTGGCCTGGCTGAAAGATTGGCAAACTTATAGAGTGTAATTAATCTCGGTTAGTCTTTCCTTTTAAGGTTTGAAGGAAGATTTGATAAAAACAGTGGGAGCCATCCTAATTAGATAAAATATATAACCAATATAATCTTGCAAGAGCGCACGTAGAGTGTTTTCTTCTCTCTCTCTCCAGGTAGCGACCATGTCACGCCTAAATTAAGATAATAATATGGATGTATTGACCGGACCCGCTTGTTATACTGAGCTGGGGAATGTTGGTCCCGCTCCAACTTATAATTGTTATAAGACCGAGAAGGAAGTAGGGGAATGCCAGGATTCCCATGCCGCCCAAACGAAGAAAGTGCATGATGATGCATCTTCTTCGGCTGTGTTCATTACAGAGAACTGTTTCTCAGTATCGTTTACATCCTGGGTATGAGATACCGGATCAGGATCCCACATATGTAATTTGTTACATGGGCTACAGTTAGGTAGAGAACTGAGAACGGGTGATAAGTTTCATGAGACAGAAAACGGTGCAAGTGTTGCAGCCAAATCTGCTGGTCACTATCACCCTGTATTACCAGAATACATTGATTCTGAACGAATGTTATTAGATACGGAACCTGATACACAACATCATATCAGTCTCTTTAAAAGTAAAGAAATGATATAATTTTGTATTGTTGGATAATGTTTTGAACATTTCCTATATCAAGAGTTGATCGGTTCAGGCACGTTATCTAAAAGCATTGACGTTCTAAATCAAACTACAGTTCTTAATGTACAGAACACACACAAGAGGAAGAGTTCAGAAATGAACGAATTCTTCTTAAGGCATTATAGACTAGGTCATATCAATGCGACCCGACTAGCTAAGTTACATTTAGATGCATATTTAAATCAGTTTAAATTTACATCTTATGAAACTTGCCAGTCATGTCACAAAGATAAGATGACCATAGCTCCGTTTACTGGAAACAGAGAAAGAGTTATTGAACTCTTGGGACTGATACATAGTGATGTATAAAGGTCCCCAGTCTACATATGCAAGGACTGGTTCTTTGTACTTCAATACATTCACTGATGATCTCTCTAGATTCAGACATATGTTCCTGTTGAAATACAAGTCCGAAACTTTTGAGATAATCACCGAATATAAGTCAGAAGTAGAGAACCAAAAACGGGTATAAGTATTATGTCCTATGATGAGATCGGGGGGGAGAATACTTGTGCATGGAATTCTTGGACTATTCTAAAGGAGAATGAGATTCTCTCTCAGCATTACTCCTCCGTATACACCACAGCACAATGGTGTATCGGGGTGGGGCAATTGCACCCTATGTGATATGGTGCGCTCTATGATGAGTACTACTGAGTTACCTGTTTCCTTTTGGGGGTTATGCACTTGAGAAGTTGCATACCTATTGAATAGGTTTCCAATCAAATCAGTTGCCTACCACTTCATATGTGATATGGAATGGGAAGAGCCCATATCTGAAGTATGTTACGATTTGGGGATTGTCCAGCCTATGTCTGAAAGAAAAATCCGGACAAGATCGAGGCAAGGTCAGTTCTGTAGAACTGGAAGGATTTCCAGCTATACAAACTACAGCTGATGATTTGACAGAACCAAAGGATTCAATAGTCCCCGACGAACCTCAGTATCTCCGCTGATCTAGCAGGGTTCCTCATCCGCCTGAGAGATACTTCGGTTTCTCGATGACAGTGGGAGCGAGAAATGCATCATGACATGATGACCCAAATAGTTTCGAGCAGGCCATCTAGAGTAGGGACTCTGTAAGAATGGCTGGATGCTTAGCGATCTGAGATGGAATCCATGTATACCAACAACGTATGGACTTTGGTTGCTATATCTGAAGGGTTAAATCCCCATCAGGATCAAATATATCTTGAGAAGATTACTTGGTGTAGATGGAAAAGTTGAGACTTTCAAAGCTATACTTGTTAAAGGTTCTCTTCATCGACCAGGCATGGATAATGATGAAACCTTTTTCTAGTGGCTATGCTTAAATCCATCCGGATCCTACTTGCCATTGCTACATACCATGACTATGAGATCTGGTGGTTGAGTGTCATGACTGTTTTTTCTAAATATTGATTTAGAAGAAAGCGTCTATAAGAACACAGCCAGATGGCTTCGTAAATAGTGGGAGCAGCGGAAACGTGTGCAAGATGTTTAATGGGATAAAGCAGGTATCGCGGGGTTGGAATATCTGTTTTGATGTAGTAGGCAAAGAGTTTGACTTCATCAAAATAGTAGATGAACCTTGTACATACAAAAAAGTAGTAGAGAGTAAGGTGGTCATCCTCGTATTGTACGTGGACAACATACTCTTGATAGGAAAAGAGTTTCCTATGCTACGCACGGTCAATCTCCGCTTATCACAAGGATTCTCCAAATAGGATAAAAGTGATACCTCCTAAATCCTGGGTTTTGGATCTATGAGATAGATCTAAATGGATATTAGGATTCTCACTAGATGTAGTGAGATGGTATGAATCGATCCTGGGGAGAATCACTGGATAGCTTCCAGGGAGATAAGCACGACTAAATGTCAGTCCCAGGCATTGTCTTTACCCTTAGTGGAGGGACGGTACATTGGAAGAGTTCCAAGCTAGATACCGTGGCAAACTAGAAGATAAAGGATGGTGACATCGCTATCAACGATACTACCAAAGAGGCAGTTTGTGTGTATATTAGTTCATGAAATGAACTAGGTTCCTACCATTGTATGACAACGGTATTGAGGCTTTGGCCTAGGAACCCCGGTCCCAACAGTGACCCAGTCATATTCTAAGGCAGTATCACCTAATCATGGAGATAGTTGATCTCCAGGGTGATCGAGGTTAGGAGAGTAGACTCAGAGGACAACACGGCGGATCCACTCACAAAGGCTTTTTCCCGGAGAGAGACTTTTATGGGATGGTTGAGTATGAGATACTGCAACCACTGCTACAGATGGCCTTAGTGCAAGTGGGAGATTGTTAGTTATATGTATGCCCTGTAGGCCATTACTGTACATGAGATGTATATTGTAGTAGATGCTGGGACATATATAGGTAGGACTTTCTTGCTCGACATGATAGTACGCTATCTGGTTGCTCTTTATCTTAACATGTACACTTATTGTCTCTCTGTTACATGTTGATAAAGGCCTTAGGATGTGTACTCGACTTCCAGGACTATAATGTAGATCATACTAGTGGGGCCTGGGTAGTCCATGAGTACATCCTTCAATGTTCCTAGTCGTGGGAATATCGAGACGGGGCATCGATATTCCAGAGTAGACTAGCGTATATCTTCTCGACCCATGTGATGGGCGATGGATGATCCCATATCCATTGGTGTTTGACATCAGAGACGGTATGCGGGTGCTCAGTGGAGACTGGGTACACTGAACGGACTCGCCGAGAACTCCCAGATGGTATTATACCTTACATCAGATGGCAGTTCTCTGGTGACACTGGTACAGCTTAGTCTGTTGACCCGAGATCGTCATAGAGTCTTATGTGTCTCCCACTGTGCTTTGATTTCCACCCTACCACGGCTCTACTGAGTCGTGCAAACAGGTGGTTTTTGGGTACAGTCCCGATTCACATGGAGGCAATGAGCGATAGGAGGGGATTTGTCTCTCCCGGTATTGGGGGTTGATGTTGCGCTATGCTCGACTAGCCATAACTGGAAATCCTTGGCCAAGGTTGCACTGATTTACTGGTAAATGTTATCAGTAGTTTCATGCTTGTTATGGACCTTACATCGGTATGACTTATCAAGCTACTGGGGTCTGACGTTTACCACCCATAGGCATGATATGCGACATATCAGACGAACAGACCGGACTGTGCGGTAAGTGTTACTGGTTGGATTCGCAGGAGTGTGAGCAGGCTTGCTCGTTGATCTTCTGATCGCTCAATACCTGGGTGGCCGTTACGTTTAGCAGACCGCTTGCGGCTTGTGGGTGATTGATATGATCACCACCTACTGTCGGCGTATTGACGAGTCTTTGGAGTCCTACACAGAGGTTTCCTGGCTCAAGCGAAACGAAATAGGAGGGCATATGAGATATGTGCGGGACCGAGAATAATACCAGTATGTGATACTGAATTCTATTCTCGCGATTTGTATCATCGGACGGTTATATGAGATATAGCCGGGTTACCGAATCAAATGTTGATTCGATATATTGATACACTTGATATTAGTCGATTATATGCGATATGACCGGATCATTAAATCAAGTATTAATTTAATGATTTAATGTATAATTATATATTTTATATATTACTTTACATTACCTAGTATTTGTTCACTTAAGATTGATTTTCTCACTTGATGTGCACAAGTTGTATATGTGATATATGTTTGTGCACTTGTTTGTATCATGATTGATGATATATGCAAACTTGGGGGTGTGTATGACTTACACCATGTTTAGGTTAATGGTTTAGGTTTTTTATTTGTTTTGGTAACACAAAATGGTGGTTTTCTTTGTCTTTGCTTGAAGCTTCATGAAGCTTTCAAGCATCTTTGACAAAGTCTAACCATTTTGTTTTGCATGAGATTTTCATTAACCTAACTATTAACTTAAACTCTAGTTTAGTCTCTACAAAGGTTAACTCACCCATGGTTGCATTATGATAGACTTCACTTGATTATTCATTTTATATAATTCATTATTATTCTTTTTTTCTTCTTCTTCTTCAAGAAGAAGAAAGCTTGCTAGAAAAATTTTCAAGCGAAGATTTAGAGTGAGAAATCCAAATCTAAAGTGAACCCATTTCCTATTTCATCATCCTCTACTACTTGCCATTTAGTTTAGGTTGTTCTCTTCACAAAGTTCTTGACCTAGTGATGATGGAGCTTGAGTTTGAGTCTCCTCGACGTAGATCATCTTCGGCCTCGAAGTCAATGACCTAGCCCGCTCATTTCTCCGAAGAAACCATCGCTAGAGTCCGGGATCCCGATGATCGCAGCGAAGGGACGTCAACACGGAGCTTTAGAAGTGAAGGACCGGATCTACAAAGGTTGTAATCCCTTTCACTTGTAGTTAAAATGTTTTACTTGCTAGTTTTCGCATAATCTCTAGTATACGATCTTGTTTAGGATAGTTCGGCACGACTAATTATTTTTTGAATCGGGCATGGTTGATGCCTTTTAGAACCTTGTTAGAGTGCCTAGGAACCCTACACTTGCATGCGAGCCCTCTCCAAATCAGCCTTGGGAGACATCTCTTTTGAGAGAGTGATTCCTCAACATGCGGGTATATTACCACGCTTAGAATCTTCCATACTAAAGCTCTTCAGTGTGGTATCAATGTATATGGATTGGAACAATACTATCATCCCTCTAGATCTATCTCTATAGATTTATATCCCAAGGATGTAGGAGGCATCACTTAGACCTTTCATGGAGAACTTTTGTGATAAGAAGAGTTTGACCGAGTGTAGCATAGGAAAAACGTTTCCTATCAAGAGTCTGTCATCCACATGCAATACGAGGAAGACAACCTTACTCTCTACTACATTCTTATTTATACATGGTTCATCTACATTTTTGATGAAATCAAACTCTTTGACAGCTACATCAAAACAGATGTTCCATCTCTGTGATGCCTGCTTTAATCCGTAGATTGATTTTAGGGGCTTGCACACGCTTCCACTGCTCACACTGTCTATGAAGCCATCTTGCTGTATCATGTACCCGCTCTCTTCTAAATCTCCATTTAGAAAAGCGGTCTTGACGTCCATCAGCTAGATTTCATAGTCTTGGTATGCAGTAATGGCAAGTAGGATCCTGATGGACTTAAGCATAGCCACTGGAGAAAAGGTTTCATCATAGTCGACACCTGGTCGTTGATGAAAACCTTTTGCTACAAGTCTAACTTTGAAAGTCTCAACTTTTCCATCTACACCAATTATCTTCTCAAGACCCACTTGCTCCTGATAGGTTTTACCTCTTCAGGAGCAACTTTCAAAGTCCATACTTTGTTGGTGTACATGGATTCCATCTCAGATCACATAACATCCAGCCATTTCACATAGTCTCCACTTGTGATGGCCTGCTTGAAAATAGTTGGGTCATTATCTTTCATGATGCAATCCTCACTCCTACCATCTATGAGAAAACCGTAGTATCTCTCAGGTGGATGAGGAACCCTACTAGATCTGCGGAGTGGCTGAGGTTCGTCGGGGACTATTGAATCATCCGGTTCTACCGAATCGTCAGTTATAGTCTGTATTGCTGGAACTTCTTCTCGTTCTAACTTATTACCACTAATTTCTTTCACAAGAAATTCGTTTTCTACAATGGTGGCATATTAAGAAATAAACATATTTTGTTCCTCAGTATGGTAGAAGATATACCCTCATGAATGTTTGGGATATCCTATAAACATGCACAGAACTAACCTTGCCTTGTGCTTGTCCGGATTTTGCTTTTTAACATAGGCCGGACAACCCATATCTTAACTCGCTTAAGAAATGGTCTCTTCCCATTTCATATCTCATATGGAGTGGTAGGTACGGATTTGGTCGGAACTCTATTCAATATGAATGCATCTATCTCAAGTGTAAGTCCACGGTAGGGCCCCGGCCGTCTAATAAACGCCAATATGTGGAACAAAAACTTTTACGACTGGCGCTATCGCGTACTATAACCCGGATCTGCCATTAAAGCTAAACTAACATATTGAAAAGAGGGTAGAATTGTTATACCGAACGATCCGAGTCCTTCGGTCTTTAATCATCATCCCACGCTTTGTTGCGGCGGCTTCGATCTTCTGAAACTCCAGTCTCGTCGTCCAGGTGGCACCACGTCGACGGATCTTTAAACGGGCTCCCGCCTCTGAACCGAGGCAACTCGATCGCCAAGTTTGCTAAAAGAGACGACCAAGATTGATATAAAGAATGGGTAGAACACTTTGTCTCGTTACGTCCAAGGCTATGGACGAACGGTTATGGAAGTTGCCAATTGGAATTGGGTAAATGGAAATTGAACTATATGAAATTTCCATACACTAAACTATCATGATCTTTTGCAAAAATGAATGAATCAAATCCCCTTAGCTTCCTACAAGGGGCCGGCCACAATATGAAGAGGGGAGGAGGGTGAGTGTAGGAGCTAGGAGGGTGATCATAAGCTTTGATCTTATCATATCATAACATCAAAGCATGACTCACTAATGACACCAAGTATGAACACAATAAATGCACCATTAATGAACAAATGAGTCACAAGCCTAATCACCACTTCTAGAACCTTCTAGAAGCATGACTCACCCTCAAGACGAAAAGACAAATCCGTATTTAACCGAATGTTAAATACGGTTGATAGAAAACTGGAAACTGGCAACTTCCAAAAGTGATCCTGAAACGAATTTTAGGATAACCCCGTAGCAGTATAAACATACCCGCATTTGTATTACGACCGAATACAAATGCAACTGAGACAAAGATATTATATCTACACGGTATAACACTGGGATCCGGCTTAAACCAAAGCCTACCAGTATTATCTACCCGAAAAATGACACGTGCGAAAACGCACGTGCATTTTCCGAACCCTGCCATAATATCATACGGCATCTACAACGTTTCGCCCGAACATAGGAAACTGTCTGTGGGGGACTCTAATGACTCATCAATATACTGGCACTGGGTATAACCTCTAGCACGTCAGAGGTACAAACTGTACGTAACGGTTTGCCTATATATTGATTGGAAGGGAAGCTGACGAGCGAACTCATCTATAAACCCTACTGAGCCTGACAGTGACAATATCTGTACAGTCCGGTCCATTCGTCATATGAGCATCGCATATTAGGCCCAGGGGGCCGGTAAACGTCAGACCCCCAATAGCTGCATAAGTCGTGTCAGAGAGCAGTCCATAACACCCTGAGATACAACTGGAATACCTTCCAGTAAATCTCGATTACCCTGGCCAGGGATTTCGTGTAATGGCTCTCCTAAACCCAGCGCGATCTCACCCCTATACCGGGAGAGACGAATCCTCGATGATCTGCTCACTGCCTCCATGTGGCTCGGGACTGTACCCAAAATATACCTGTTTGCACGTCTCCTTTGAGCATGGTAGGGTATAAATCAAAGCACAGTGGGAACTCACACGAGACAAATGATGATCTCAGGTTGATGAACTAACCTGTACACATGTCACCAGGGAACTGCTATCTGACGCTAGGTATAATACCAACCAGCAAGTTCCCGGCGAGTCCTCTCCGGTGTACTCATAACCTAATGAGCACCTGTATACATCTTAGGTGATCCAACTGACACTAGTGGCTTGTGAGACTGGCCACCGCCCCTCGTCGGGGTCTCGACTGTATACACTAGTCTACTCTGGAGTATCGATGCCCTGTCTCGAAACTCCCACGACTAGGGACACTTTAAGGATATGCTTATAGACCCCAGCTCCCACATATATGATCGCCATCATACTGCTGGTAGTCAAGCAAGAATCTTATGGGCTCTATCAACATATACACGATGATAAAGACAAACCAGATAGCATACTATCATCTCGAGTAAGACTGTTCTATCGGTATAGGTCCTCCCTCAATCATTGCAATCACGTACCTGCGATCCAATAATTGACTTAGAGGGCACTATATCCAACATCAAGTGCAAAACCCCAAAAGGAAATAGGTAACTTAGCAACACTCATCATAGAGCGCACTATATCTAATAGGGTGCGATACCTCCGCTCCGATACTCCATTGTGATGTGGTGTATACGGAGGAGTAAGCTGAGAGAGAATCCCATTATCTTTAAAGTAGTCTCTGAATTCCGTGCTCAAGTATTCTCCTCCCCGATCATATCGAATGATTTTAATACTTTTACCTATCTGGTTCTCAACTTCGTACTTATATTCTTTGAATTTCTCAAAAGGTTCAGACTTGTGTTTCAACAGGAACACATGTCCGAATCTTGAGAGATCATTGGTGAATGTAATAAAGTACGAGGAACCATTCCTGGTATGTGTAGACATAGGACCGAATACATCACTATGTATCGGTCCCAAGAGTTCAGTAGCTCTTTCTCTGTGTCCAATAAATGGTGTTTTGGTTATCTTGCCTTTGAGACATGACTCGCAAGTTTCATAAGATATAAATTTGAACGAATTCAAATATGCACCCTTATGCAACTCAGCTAGTCTTGTCGCATTAATTTGACCTAGTCTATAATGCCATAAGAAGACTTCGTTCATTTCTGAACTGTTCTTCTTGTGTGTGTTCTGTATTACGCAGAACTATTTTATGATTCAGAATGTATATACCGTTATACAATATAGCATACCTAATCAACACTTGATTTAGGAAAACATTCACAATATTTTTAGTATGAAATAACAGTCGCTCAGAATCATTATGTTACCACTTGGTAATACAAGGTGATATTTTCCAACTGCTTTGGCTGTAACAATTGCACCATTCCCTACTACTAGAGACATATTACCCTTTCCCAGTTCTCTACCTCTCTTTAGCCCATGTAACAAATTACATACGTGAGATCCTGATCTGGTATCTAATTCCCAGGACGTAGATTAAACTGAAAAACAGTTCTCAGTTACGAACACACCCGAAGACGATGCATCAACATGCTTATTCCTCGTTTGGGTGGCGTGGGAATCCGGATATTCCCCTATTCCTTGCTCAGACTTATGACAAACATAAGAAAAAGCGGAACCTAGTCCAGTATAATAAGTGGGTTAGGTCAATACATCCATATTATTATCTTGATTAAGACGTGTCATTGGTCTCTACCAGGAGAGAGAGAGAAGGATAATCACTTTTGATGCACTCTTTGAAAGATTAGATTGGTTGTTATTTTATCTAATCAGGATAGCTCCCACTGTTTTTATCAAATCTTCCTTCAAACCCTAAAAGGTAAGATTAGCCGTGATTAATTACACCCTACAAGTTCCCCAATCGTTCGGCCAGGCAGGTATTGGTACTCCGAAGGAGTCTCCCCATGCTTTCGTAAGGAATTAATTAAATAACCTCGTTTCCGCAGGGGAATAACCCCGTTAACACGTTTCTTAGTTACCTAATGGATCAGCTAATTGTAAAGTGGAAAACTCTCGTAGGAGTAACACTTACTCGTAGTGGGTATCGGGATCCAAATATCATATAGAAGATATGCAATCTCATTACAAATTTCAACACTTGAAATTTCCAATAATTATTTTTACCCCTAGCGACTTATGACCTTAACTATGGTCAACAAATCATAAGTGCAAGTCAAGTTCAACCCATTCATTTCTTGATTGAATTAAACCTACCCGTACAACCCTTGACACAGGCCAAACAACGTCGTACGACTACCCTAATCCAATCGCATCACATGCTGCAGATAAGCACTAATCAGCTACTGCACACTACACCTTGATGCAGGCCAACAAACACAGCACGAATACTAAATAGTACTTATCTGAAATGACGGAGGGCTACGGCTGGTATTTAAGAAAACCTTTAGCGTAATGAACTTGATTTCGTTGTAGAATCTAGTGATTTTGAAAAGTAGTGATTTAAGCTCCGCTTTTAAAATCGAGTAGTTTTCAAAAAGAAACCGAATAGCTTTTACTAGCTTTTTCTAAAGAGGTCACTCCCGGTGAAGGGGTCTCGTTTCTTTCCTTATCGAATGAGGTGCTGGATATCCATCAAGGAATACCACTATGCAAAGCAAGAACTACAGAAGCTATGATGATAAACCGAGTAGGTTGTAGCATTTGCTAGTTTTGCTAAGGAGGTCACTCCCGGTGAAGGGATCTCGGCTCTTTTCTCATCGAATGAGGTGCTGGATATTCATCAAGGAATACCACTGTGCGAAGAAAAAACTAGAGCTACCTTTTAAAAAACTTTAGATTCTACAACATCTTTGGGTTTCTTTTCTTTTCATTAATCTCATTAATGAAGTCCCATCATTTAATGTTTCCTAAACTTCACAGAAAATGAAACGAAAATAGAACATACGCTTATGCCATCTATATTCGCCATTAGGCCCCGTCATGCACCGTTAGGTTACTTAACTAACGGCAGAGCGGAGGCTGAACTAACGCGGGTGCAAAACATAACCAACGTTTATTATATATCATATATATAATGCATTCATCTCACGCAGTTATATGATCACATCACAGAACCAAGCAGCAGAAGTCAACATATGAAATATTGGATATATTAGGAGGTTTGTGTTTTAAATTAAGCCAATAATGAAAAACACGGATTCCACGGTCGTGATGAATAGCTAAACCCACATCCCTAGACCCCTACGAGAGCGGCAAGCAACCCTGCCAATTCTATAGTTAGGAGATCCGGTCTCGACTCCTCGAGATGGTCTCCTACAGGACTCCAGAACCCAGTTACTTGTGCTCCCCGTCTTGGGTCTATCCTAATGCGGAAAAGTAAATAATATAAATCAATGGTGACATCATCCTCAACCCGGAAGTGTCCCAATAGAAGAATATTACATAGAAAATTTACTTGAATGAAAATGGAAAAACTCCCATATCACATTAAACCCCCCGGCTATTCATTCACGACGATCCAATATAACATATCATAGAAACATATGACATCACATGTCATCAACGTAAATAAATACGCGTATCCCGAAAGTCGTTGACATATAGCAATGAGATCGGGATACCCCACATATTACACTTACGGTCGCAGAAAAGAAATGATAAACTACAATAATTAGAATCCGCATATTCCTAGACATCATAAACCCGAAATATCTCATATTTTGGATTTCATGCCTAACTTATAAACCTCTCATTTTAGTCTCAAATTGAAAACTGTTTTCAATAAGCTGTCGGATAATTCAATAAGATTCCCGACTAAGTGATCGCTTACTATACGCAATTGCGACGGAGTTTTGATCCGAGTCAAAACTCCGTGGAATCGATCAAACGAGACTAAATAGCTCGATTTACAATATACTAACTAGTTTTCACAAAACTAATTATTTCGGATTCTATCAATTGTATCGCATATCATCAAGATCTACACGACGTTAAACATTTCGATCGATTTAACAAACACCCAAAAATTCCAGAAACTTCAACAACTTGAGTCTCATCAAAAATACCTAGAGAGTGCCAAATGACAAGATGGAGTAGCACAAGAAAACTGACACCTCAACTCCACTAACATGCGGTGGAACCGCGGCCAAACATGGGGTTTGGTTGAAGTTCCGCGGCCGTTTGATGGAGTTGGGTCCGCAAATTTCTTGATGATCCATTACAAACCCTGCACGATTTTTCTTATATTTTTAATTTTAAAAATTCCAACTATTGAAAAATCGACAGAAACTTGATAAAAAACCGTCATCGAAAACCGATCAAACACTTTAGCATTGTAAAGACTTTCTCTAATGTTCTTGGTTGTCTCTGATACTATGAAAGTATACACCAGCACCACGGTAGGGTAAAAATGAGCATCACACATGCAATTTTAAAATTTTAGAGGTGCTAATCAACACTTACCTAGATCTAACTAGAATATTAGGGTTAAATACGATGATATCACAAAAACTAGCTATGAGAAGAATGCTACAACCTTTGTAGACCGTGTACTTCTCTTCTAAAACTCCGGGTTGTAGTCAACGCGGCTCCACTAGGCTCCACTTGAAGGTTGAACGAACTTCCTCCGATGACTTTCGTGCCGAAGATGATCCACCCGAACTCCGTCAATTCAAGCTACCTCTTCACTAAACTCTTTAATGAAGGAAATACACCACACCAAAGTGCTAATCTAATATGGGATGGTGAAGTAGGGTTGTTGCATGCTCATTAAGGATCTCAAGCTTTATGGTTCACATCACATGTAAGGGTTTAGATCTTGAAGTATAAGGAAGAGGATGATGATGGGGAGAGCTAGAGAAACTTATCACATGAGCTCTCAAAAATGGTTAAGTGTTGGAATGAGCTGGCAAGAATGGCTCTACCTTGACCTCACTTATTCAAGCAAGAAATAAATTGCAATAAGAAATTGCAACCATACTTGAATAGTGAGTCAAGACTAATAAACAAACGGAAAAACCCATGCCTTGCCATTCTTCAAATATCTCTACATTTTACACCTCATTTTCTATTTTCTAAAAATAGAAAATTCATGCCATGCTTCATATAATATATATATATATATATATATATATATATATATTATGATGAAAATAATTAGTGAGCTAATATTAGTTAATATATAATCATATCAAATATAAATATATATCATATTATTAAATCAACACTTGATTTAATAATCCAATTATATCATATATAACTGACTAATATTATTTATCTGTATATCACATTATCAAATCAACACTTGATTCGATAATCCGGTTATATCGCATATAACCTAATCGATACTAAATAATCGCCAGATCAGAATACGGTATCACATACATGTATCTAATCAGGACCCCGCACATATCAACAAATATGCCCTACTTCGTTTCACTTGAACCAGAAAACTTCTGTGTGGGACTCTAAAGACTCGTCAATTGTTAGTTATATGTATGCCTTAGAGGCCATTACTATACATACGATGTATATTGTAGTGGATGCTTGGACATATATAGGGAGGACTTTCTTACTCGACATGATAGTATGCTATCTGGTTGTACTTTATCTTAACATGTACTATGATTATCTCTATGTTACATGTTGATAAAGCCCTTAGGATATGTACTCGACTACTGGGACTATGATGAGATCATACTAGTGGGGCCACGGTGGTCGACGAGTACATCCTATAACTGTTCCTAGTCAAGGGTGTATCGAGACAGGGCATCGATACACCACAATAGACTAGCGTATACACATCTTGACCCATATGATGGGCAATGGATGATCCCATATCCATCGGTGTTTGACATCAAGGATGGTGTATGGGTGCTCAGTAGAGGCTGGGTACACTGGACGGACTCGCCGAGAACTCCCAGATGGTATTATACCTCACGTCAGATGGCAGTTCTCCGGTGACACTGGTACAGAGTAGTCTGTTGACCCGAGATCATCATAGAGTCTTGTGTGATTCCTACTGTGCTTTGATTTCCATCATACTACGTCCAAGAGGGCGTGCAAAATGGTGGCTTTTGGGTACAGTCCTGAATCACATGGAGGAAATGAGCGATAGGAGGGGATTCGTCTCTCCCGGTAAAGGGAGTTGATGTTGTGCTGTGTTCGATTGGCTATAACTGGAAATCCCTGGCCAAGGTTGCTGAGATTTACTGGTAAGTGTTATCAGTAGTTTCTCAAACTGTTATAGACGTCATATCGACACGACTTATCGAGCTACTGGGGTCTGACGTTTACCACCCTTAGGCGAGATATGCAACATATCAGACGACGAGACCGGACTGTACGGGAGTGTTACTGATTGGATTCACGGGAGAATGTACAGGCTTGCTTGTTGATCTTCTGAGCGCTCAATACCTGGGTGGCTGTTACGTTTAGCTGACCGCTTGCAGCTTGTAGGTGTTTGATATGATCATCACCTACTGCCGGCGTATTGACAATTCTTTAGAGTCCTACACAGAGGTTTCTTGACTCAGGCAAAACGGAGTAGGGGCACATATGTGATATGTTCAGGACCGAGGATAATGCGATATAAGATACCGTATTCTATTCTCGCGATATTTGATATCAGCCGGGTCATCGGATCAAGTGTTGATTCGATGAATCGGTAAATGTTATATTAGTCGGTTATATGCGATATAGCCGGATTGTCGGATCAAGTGTTGATTCGATGATTTAATGTATAATTATATATGTGATATATTAAATTACATTAACTAATATAAGCTAACTAAAAGATTCTTTTTCTCACTCAGGTAATACATTGATATATATGCGATATATGTTAATTGTATTATTTTTATTTTGTTACAATAAATATTATATATGTGATATATAATATTGTAACATGATATGATTACTAATGCAACATGTTTAGTGGAGATTAAACAAGGTTAGGGTTTGAATTGGGTTAGTTCTTTCATGAACATTCTAGAAGGTTTCTTTTTGTTTTTAGTTAAGATATTATGCTTGATATTTTATAATGCTCATTCTTAACCCAACCCAAACCCTAGCCCTAGTTAAATCTCTATAAAGGTTTGGTTGACCATGGTTACATTATTAATCATATATTCTTTCATTATTCATCACAAAAGGATTACTATTCTTCTTCTTCTTCTTCCTTGATGCAAAGCTTTCTTGCTTTGCCTTTTGTGATGAAAGTGAGTGAGAATACGAAAACAAATGAGAGCAAAAATCCTACTTCATCATCCCCATCTACCCTTGCCATTTAGATGAGGGTGTTCACTTCATTTTATGAGTGAGAGCTTGTGTTAATGAAACTTCAAGGTAGATCATCTTTGTTAATCGAAGATCGGAAGCAAGCTTGCATCTTTTTCTTCGTGGAGCCTCTCTAGAGTCTTGATGCACGATGATCGCAGCGAAGGGACCTCAACACGGATCTTTAGAAGTGAAGGATTGGATCTACAAAGGTTGTAATCCCTCTCAATTAGTGTTAAAGTGTTTAACATGTTTGTTTTGCCTAATCTCTAGTCTAAGATCTTGGTTTAGGGTTGTTCGGCACGGCTAAATTTTAAATCGGGCATGGTTGATGCCTTATAGATCCTTGTGCGTGTGCTTAGTAACGCTACATCAATACGCCAGTAGTAGGTGATGATCACATTAGTTACCCACAATCCGTCAGCGGTACTACCTGGACTTAACGGCTACCCAGGTACTGAACGATTAGAAGATCAACAAGCAAGCTTGTCCAAACTCCCATGAAGGCTATAAGTAACACATACCGTACAGTCCGGTCTCTTCGTCTGATATGTCGGCATATCGAGTCTGGGGGTGGAATCGTCAGACCCCAATAACTTGATAAGTCATGCCGATGTAAGGATCGTAACGGTTCGAGAAACTACTAATAACACTTACCTGTAAATTTCATCAACAGCCCTAGCCAGGGACTTACTGTTATAGCCAATCGAGAACAGTGCAACATCAACTCCCTATACCGGGAGAGACGAAACCTCTCCTATCGCTCATTGCCTCCATGTGACTCGGGATTGTACCCAAAATCTACCTGTTTGCACGAATCCTATAAGCCGTAATAGGGAGGAAATCAAAGCACGGTAGGAACCATACAAGACTCTATGACGATCTCGAGTCTATAGACTAACCTGTACCGGTGTCACCAGAGAACTGCTATCTAATGATAGGTATATTACCTTCTATGAGTTCTCGGTGTGTCCTGTTCGGTGTACCCATTCTCTAATGAGCACATGTGTACAATCTTTGATGTCAAACACCAATGGATATGGGATCAACCATCGCCCCATACAGGGTCAAGAAACGTACATACTAGTCTACTCTGAAATATCGATGCCCTGTTTCGATATTTCCTCGACTAGGAATAATTGAAGGATGTGCTTGTGTACTACCCAGGTCCCAGTAGTATGATCCACATCATAGTCTTGGTAGTCAAGCCTACATCCTAAGGGCTTTATCAACATGTATATATGAGAAGGTATAATAATACCAGTGAACATGTTAAGATAAAGGAAACCAGATAGCATACTATCATATCGAGCAAGAAAGTCCTCCATATATATGTCCAGGCATCCACTATATCTTACAATAATGGCCTCTAGGGCATACATATCACTAACAGTATCTTGACACAAATACGGTTATTTGTATCTTGATACGAATACGGTGTATATATTTGTAGCATATACTTTTATCAGTGTATTTGTGTATATGTGTGTGCTCGCACGCACATCTGAGATGGCTCTCTTCTCTTCTCATCTCTTCTTGATTATGTGAGAAGAGTGTAGGCTTGTAATTTACCATGGTGAGTTACAAGTCAACCCTTTCTTACATTAAAAGAAAAGATAAAGAATATAAAGAGATAAGATTTCCTTTTTGCCATGCCATCTCGTTTTGGCTTCATCCATTACCACTAGCTTCTTCCTCCTCCTCTTGAATTTCTAGAAGTGAGAAAGGAAAGATAAAAAGAGAGAACGACTTAGAGGTAACAACTATTACATCTTCTAGCGATCTATTCCTGGCAAGTTTAGTTCATTAGTTGCTTCACATAGCTTTTAAGTGTGAAGCTAGTACCTGGGTTATGGTTCTCTCGGGTGGATCATTTTCGATAAGGAAGACCGACATGCAAGCTTGTTCCTGAAGTTCCTAGGTGCGTAAGAAGTGGAAAGAAGACGAAGGACATGACTACAAAGGTAGTTATCATCTATCCGAATAGTTAATCTCCTTCTAATTACTAATTTAGTGTTTGGATTCGATTCTAGGTCGTAGAAGTTCGTGCTCTTGTATTGAAAATTTTGTTTTGTATTCTTCCTTGGTCGCTAGTTAGCGGCACGGGCACCAGCGTCTACTTATATGGTATCAGAGCCACCCAAACATTAGTACTAGTAGTAGACGATGTTACGTTTCGAAACTAAAAATTTCCGATTTTCAAAACCCAAAAACCTAGTTTCTATTCGAATTTTTCTTGGTCTCTGAATTTTTTTTAAACAATTGCAGATGTTACGTGATGTAAAAACTTGGGAACAAATTCGAGGGCTGGATACTTTTAAAACAATGCCATAAACCCCAAATTTCTTGACCTAGTCGGTCAAAATTTATCCTCTAGTCCTTGATTTTTTCCAGGGGCTTTATCTCATTGAATCTTGGTTTTTGATCATGTTTGTTTTGGCCCAAATTTCATTTCATGTTATCTTTATATTTGTGCAACACGGAAAGTTTTAAAACTCAAAACTTTTGCATTGTTTATATCTTTAAGTTTGTATTTGTGTTTGTATACGTTGTCTAATTGTTATAAGTCGATTAGATGGGTTTGCAAATACTTTCTTGTGCTGTTATATATTTCTTGTGATGGATTAGACGGATAGTCGTGATGGATATCCCTTATCATAGAAATGAATGTATATTTGTTAGTCGGGATGAGCGGCTGTATTGTAGCCGTCATTACCGCTTATTGTATAATATTATATTGGAACATGATCGGGTTGAGGTTGATATCACCATTGTATATTACTTCATTCTTGTATTAGGATAACCACGGAGAAGTGCTCGAATAGCCAAGTTCTAGAGTGTGCTAGGTGGTCGTCTATCAGTAGCGAGTTCGAGCCGTCTCGCACTAGAATTGGTAGGCAATTCGCCGCACTTGTAGGGGTTTAGGATAGACCCACAGTGGAGTACTCAAGTTACCAGATTCCATGAAGTGCCGGATGGCCCACTCGTTTCATTGAGTGATGATTGCCTCACTTTTAGAATTGACGGGTAACTTACCGCGCTCATAGTGGTCTTTGGTTCAGGTGATGTTTGAGGTATCCACACGACCGGGGAACATTGCTTTTCGTTTGCGGCTCAAACCAAATACGGGGCTCCTACTTTATCCGCTAATTCCATTTTTTTTATCGCATGTCTGTGATATTTATTACCTGGCTCTGATAATATATATAAATGTTGTATATGTTTTTCACCCGCGCTAGCCCTGCCCATATACTGTCGTAAGTTAAGTAACCATACGGTGAAGTCCCCGGACCCCATGGCGAATGCAGGTGGCATATACGTACATTCTATTTTGGTTGTTTTCTGTGATGCAGAGACTTAATTGATGGGACCGCATTAATTCTGATTAATGCAAGAAAATAAACCGAAAAAGATGTTGAAATCAAATTTCAAAACCACTCGGTTCTTTTCAAAACTACTCGGTTTTTCACAAAACCAAATTTTTTCAAAGTTTAGCTTGAACCACTCGTTTCTAATTCACTGGTTTCTTTCAATGATATTGATTAGTCTAAAATATTACACATTTGACAGAATATTTTCCCTATTATTGTTAAGTACTAAAAGGTGTTTCTTGTAAATATAGAATATATGTGGGTTTGTTTGTAAAAAGATTATTACCATATGTTTCTATATTTTAATTAACATAATTAGGGAAAATATATGCATATAATATTTAAATGAAAAATTAGTAATATGTATTTCATATCAAATATTTCTAATCAATATTCTTACGATTTAATATCATATAAAATGGTTAGGATAATATTTTAAAAATACCAAATACTACTACCACTATGACTTGAGATATTATGCAGATATTAGCTCGGGTCTTGAATCCAAGAGATCCAAATTAAATCGGGATGTCGGAATCAAATCTGCAAAATTAAGGAAGCAAATCGTAAGATTTAGCAACGGCAGATATTCAGAGAATTATTCTCAGAATATAAACATCAGGAGGATCTCCACATGGCAATACAAGAGACCAGAAGAAATCCCAAGTCCTGATTCCACTAGGTTGCGGCGGAAGGGCGGCCAAAGTGTGATATTTGTGGCGGATCCGCGGCGGTTTGGTAACTTTAGGATGTGATATTTTGTAGTATGGATTTTAACAGCATATATTCACATAGGGAATATAGGGTTTCTGGTTTAGTGACTATATAAGAGACCGAGAGCTTCAAATTAAAAATCACCGATGAGATCAAGAGATCCAAGAGGTCCACGTATCGGAGTGATCATCATCTATTCATCTACCTACTACAAGAGAGAGATATCTAGAGCAAATTAGGGTTCTTGTAATCTACTTTCTACGGAGCAAAATTGTAAATGCAATAGTTGATTAATAAAGGCAGTGTTTTTATTATTCTTTTTGTAATTAATTTCCACACTTTCTTTCTACACTTACTTTCTGCATCTTAACTATGTCTTCAACCTCTCTTCTAAATCTTTAACCATGAGCAAGTAATTCCTAGCTTGCTAGGGTTCGTAGGATAGGGTAGATCAATAGATGAAAAAATTATTTAACTTCTTTTATACATTTTAAAGTTTATATACTTTAGCAAAATAAATGTTAACATCCCTATCGGAAGCGCTACTAATTTATTAATAGTCACGACCACGATTTGAGATTTGTTTAATACTTGTTTTGTTAAGGGCTAGACATGAATAGAGATCAATGCAAGGTCAAGGGTTAGCTGTGGAGAAACCCTAGTTTCTTCCAAAAAAGAATCCTAATCTACATTCATCACTATCGATCTAGTTTTAAACTATTAAAAGACAAAAGGAGTCATTTTTAATTATTCATCCATTACTACTAAGTCCTATGACCCTACAAGCATTTTCTTTATAAATCTTATATCCGTAATGACAAACAATCACCCTTCTTTAATCAACTCGTCTAATGTAAGAAAAGTGTTCACGTTTCCCTGTGGAAGACCCGTACTCATCGCGGCTAGCTACTAGCGACACTGTCTTGATTGCGGTTATTTTACGAAAACACTTTTAGTAGACCAATCAAATGGTGCTGTTGCCGGGGAAACGGTCGTAATTTTTTTCTTGTTATTCGGGTTGATTCCTTATAAAATCAAGCGAACATAACATAAAAGAGAACCAAAACCGCATCTTGGGTGTCTAACGATTATTGTGCGAGTTTTGTAAGGGAATCTGGAGTAACTGGAGTAAAGAACCAGAGATTCAGAGACTTTCAACGTGGACCAGAGGAGCATAGGGGTGCTCTGAAGAAAAAATTAGCAGAAGAACACATCAAAATGCGGGGGAACTGGGGCGGAATTAGGAGTTTGGTGGCGGAACCATGGCACGTTGGTAGAGTTGGGCCCCCAAAATCCTCTGGTAATTTCCAAATATCTTTCTCTCTACTCTAAAGCTCCAATAATCTGAATTTGCCTGCAGGATTCATTGCAAATATCGCCGCTCAAAAATCTTTTTATGTATTTTGATATCGGTTTGTTTGTGCATATCTAAACCGGACATTAAGGGGCAATAACCCAAATCCAGATTAGGTGGGGATTTCATCACCCTTCCTAGGCCTTACAAATCATAAAACGAGCATACTTTCAACTTACATTAATTAAAAAATATCTAGACCAAGCCTCTAAGGACCATCGCGCTCAATTAGGACAGAGGAAGGTCATGGGTAATCTATCGCTTATCCGCATTTTTCTTGTGGTGTCTAGGCAAATGTGACTAAGCAAAGTGGTTACTTAATTAGGCCCGCTATTTCGGTGATTCATATAGCGGATACCTCCCACTTACCTGGCACTTACCTGGTAGGTGGTAGAGAATTGATCCTGCGACTTGTCTTTTGGAATTCTAGGAGCGGTCTAGTGAATTGACCAGATGACCCTAGTTGTATGGTTTGATTGTGCATTTTGTGATTTGTTGATTCAAGCCTCACGTATGACTATTTTTTCAAAACAAACCTTATTAAAATCGTTCTCACATACGCTGCCACGTGCGCTAAACCCGCTTAATGCATGATCAGCTGGATACGGGATTCTAGTGCTTGTCTTGTCCGCGTTTTTGCTATCGACTCCAAAGTCGGTACTTCTTCATCTTCTATTTCTCATCCACCCACCACATCTCCCGAGATGGATGGTTCTCCTTTGGTATTTCACGATACCACTCTGCCACCACCCGTAGGTGTGCAGAATCCACCGCACATCTCGCTCCAAGAAAGATGCTACCCCGTACGCGGGCCCCTTCCTACTTGTCTGTCTCTTCCACCAGCCAATGGGAATAATTTCAAAATTAAACCCCACTTCATGAAATTGTTGCCTAAATTTCACGGGCTTGAATCCGAAGACGCATACATTTTTATAACCAAATTCGAAAACGTATCTGCAATGATGAGCACAACCCAACTTTCAAGGGATTCTATGCGATTACGTTTTCTCCTTTTTACCTTACGCGACCTAGCAGAAAAATGGATTTATAGCACTGCCACACATTCTGTTAGTTGTATGTATGCCCTAGATGCTATTATTGTACATGATTGTATATTATAATGGATGCTTGGACATATATAGAGAGGACATTTTTGCTCGACATGATAGTATGCTATCTGGTTGCTCTTTATCTTAACATGTAGACTGGTATTGTGATACTGTCTTTCTCTTAGATGTTGATAAAGCCCTTAGGATATGTACTTGACTTCCAGGACTATGATGCAGATCATAATAGTGGGGCCACGGTAGTCCAAAAGTTCATCTTTTAATTGTTCCTACTCGTAGGAGTATCGAGACAGGGCATCGATATTCCAGAATAGACTAATGTGTACGTTTCTTAACCCTGTATGGGGCGATGGTTGATCCCACAGCCATTGGTTCTAGATGGTATTATACCTATTGTCATATAGCAATTCTCTGGTGAAACTGGTACAGGTTAGTCTGTAGACCCGAGATCGTTATAGAGACTTGTGTGATTCCCACTGTGCTTTGATTTCCTCCCTACCACGCTTAAGCGAACGTGCAAACAGGTGGATTTTGGGTACAGTCCCGAGTCACATAGAGGCAATGATCGATAGGAGGGGTTTCGTCTCTCCCGGTATTAGGGGTTGATGTTGCGCTGTGCTCGATAGGCTATAACACGAAGTCCCGGGCCAGGGCTGATGGAGAGATTTACTGGTAAGTGTTATCAGTAGTTTCTCGACCCGTTTGAGCCTTATATCGGCATGACTTATTAAGTTATTGGAGGCTGACGTTTACCACCCCCAGACTTGATATGTCGAAGTGAGGGTGCTAAGTGAACCCAGCACATTCTATCACCTAATGGGATGAATTCGTTATAGCATTCCTTAAGAAATTTTATCCTCATCACAAAACTGCCCTTGTTCGAAGCGAGATTAACCAGTTTACCCAAATTCCCAATAAACCATTTTGGAAATATTTTGAACGGTTTAAAGATCTTCTTGTCCAATGGCCTCATCACGGAATTGATATATGGTAACTTTGCCAAATTATATATGTGGGTATTAATCCAGCCATGAAACAAATGCTTGAAACTATTTGTCAATGTCATTTCATGTCTAAAGATGATGGCGAAGCTTGGCAATTCCTGGAAGATCTTGCCGAATAAACATTACAGTGGGAATGCTTTAGACCGACATCATCTTTCTCTAGGGTAGGTATCCATTAGCTTGATATTTCCATCACAGTAAAAGACGAAAAGGCAGCGGTGCAAATGAAACTCGAAACTATAGAAAACAAATTCTCGTCAGCCTCCCTAAAACAAGTTACGCTGCCCAAAACCGTGTGTGGTCGCTGCTCCGACCCAACACATTTAACGGAAGAATGTCCTTTGAATTCTCTGTTTCAAGGTCAAGAACAAACTAATGCTGCTTTTCAGTAACGATCTAGAAACGATCCCTATTCCTCCACATGCAATCAGGGATGGAGGAATCATCCTAATTTTGTTTGGAACCAAAACCAAACTCAAACTCAAAACCAGTTCCTAAGAAACTATAAAAGGCTTCCCCACAGCAACAGCAGTCACCACAACAAAGTCAACACCCCTTTCAACCACAATCTTTTCAAAATCCGGCCAACAACTTTGCACCTTATAATAATTCTTTCCCAACGGCCAGTATCAATAAAACCTCTGCTCTCGAACGAAACGTAGAAACGTTTATTAAACAATCCATACAAACGACGGCTAATTTAACGTCTTCTATGCAAACGTTAGTGCAACACACTGCTTCCCATGGTGAAAGCGTAAAATCGATAGAAGCACAACTTGGACAGTTAAATGCCTCGATGAGTGAGTGAGAGAAAGGGAGACTTCCATCACAACCTCAACCAAATCCCGGCTACTCACAAAGCACAAAAATTGCCTTTTACTATCAAAATCATAACGTGAGTGCCGTAACTACATTGAGATCGGGAAGAGTGCTGAACAATCATGTTGGGGAACATGTTGATGTTGATGAATCAGATGAAACCCAGGCTACTACTTCTCACCCTCATTCATCTAGTCCACCATCTTCTTCTGAGAGTATTCTCCGTTCTTCACTAGGCTCAAACGCTCAGCTCATTTCCTTGAATAAACCTCAATCCATCCAAAATCCAATTTTGGGATCCATTCCATCCCTACAAACTTCTCTTCCAATATTGGACCCAACCCTTATTGATAAAGCTCCTTTTCCAAACAGGTTGAGGGCCAACAAACCTAATGCACAACTGGAGAAAATTGTGGAAATGTTTCAGCAAGTTAACATAAATATTCCTCTCCTAGATAATAATCAACAAGTTCTGTCTTATGCGAAATTCCTTAAGGACTTGTGTACTAGGAAGAGGAAAACTTAAGTGCCTAAAAATATTTTCTTAACGAGTAATGTGAGAACTGCTTTTACCCAACAACTACCGAAGAAACGTAAGGACCCCGGTTGTCCTACAATATCTATAATTATTAGGGGTAAAAGCATCAATCGTGCTCTACTCGATCTAGGTGCTAGTGTTAACATGCTCCCGTATAATGTTTATGAGTAGTTGGGTATAGGAGAGTTGAAACATGTGCACTGCACTCTCCAGATGGCTAATTGATCTATCACCTACCCTTGGGGTGAGCTAGAGGCTGTGTTAATCAAAGTAGGGGAATTAATATTCTCTGTGGATTTTATAGTTTTAGATAAACAGGCTGTAGCGAACCCACGGAACCAAATCCTGATGATTCTCGGTCGGCCTTTTCTAGAAACTTCCAATGCAGTAATAAATTGTCGTAACGGTTCTATGAACCTATCCTTTTGTAACGACCTTCATATTCCTATACCTTTGTATATATATAGATACCATATTCTCCTGAAATACGGGTACTTGTCGAATATTCGGAATCCGTCTTTCACTTCGAGATTTATTTTTCCTTATAATTGTTTCTTTTCTTTCACCCCAAATCCCATTCATTTTTCTCTCATTTTACTTCCATTTTTTTCCTAAACCCAACTCTCTTTTATTTAAATCCATTTCTATTTTAATTTTTCAAAGCCCAACACTCATAGGCCCAAGATCTTTCTTCTTTTCTTTTCCTCTTAGTTTCTTCAGGTTATTGATTTGGAGTAATGGGTATTAATTTAGTGTTAATTATTATTAATTGTTATTAATGATAATTAATTAGGATGTTTTCTTAACCCATTTTAAAACCAAACCCTTTCTTCTTTTCTCCATCAACAGTTACTTCTTTTTCAAAACAAGAAATTTTTTATTTCCTCAATCAAAAACCAAAATCTCACCCGTATATCCCAATAGACCAAATTTTTATTACCCATTAATCCAATTAATTCTCTTTCCTCTCTAAAAAATCTCTCTCTCTCCCGCGTCTCTTACCTTCCCCGAGCACTTCGCCAGCCAACTCCCATGCCACCTCATCGCCCCAGCTCCTCCAACCTCCTCTCCGATATCCCCTTACCGGCCTCCACCCCCGAGCCTCACGTCACTCCCTCCGAAGCTCGATCAGCTAAGCTCAAGCCTCGAGCCAACTCCATCATCCAAGCCTGAGGTCCATCGCCACTGTGTCGCCACTGAGCTACCGTCGGAGCTTCTAGCCATTACCCGCAGCCGCTAAGGCCACCATCGACGCGTACATACCTTCATCCATCGAAGTTTCAATTTGTGCCGGAGGTGTTCGATGAAATGCCCCAACAAGCTTATATCGTTTCCTACGCGCGTAAGTCACATCTCCTTCCATTTTTTGTAATGTCTCCTTGAATCCGCTGTTCTCGTCATGCTGAAAGTTCCGTTCCTCTTCTCCGCTTACTCTTCCCCTAAAATTTTAAAATAATAATACACTGGTAAAATTGATCTCATCAACCACTTTTATCAATATGCCATTAGGTACATATTTGTTACTAATACTCTATGATGTTTGAATATGTTCATGAAAGACCAAATTGCTATATCTGTGCTTATAAGCATATATCACGTACCCATTGCTTAGCTGCAAGTTACATCTTTGAATGCTTCAATGCGGCTGTCATATCTTTAAGTAATTTACATTGTAATTTTTGTTGAAGATCTCCAATAATAAACAAGGAACATGAAAATGTTTAAATATACCATTTTGCCGTAGAAATGTATGCTAATCATTCTCTGTACAAAATACAATAACCTTTCCCTGCTATATATGTAGTAAATTTTGTAGAGCTGCTCATGAATTGCATTTTTAGTCATTGCTATAATTAATATTTTATACTTATAACATACATAAAATAATTCTAAAATAATTATGTAATTTCATATTGCTACTAAATTAAACAGTTCCAGGTATCATAACTGCAGGTAATATGTCACCTAAATCTTAATTATGTATGTACAAACAGGTATACACACACACACAAACTTTGTTTTGCAATGATCGAGATCTATACTTGTCGTAATAGTAACACTCTATTTTCTGTCGATACAAACCGGAACAACTAATATATCTTAAATTGTCTACAAAAAAAAGTAGTTTGTAAACTCTAAAGTTAGGTGTTTTTATTAAAATACCCTTGAGTTTCAAAATAGAATTATCAAAAACCTTTCCTCTGCATATATCGTCTCTACAACTCTCTTTAGAGGAATCCATTTTATGGATGGTGCTGGTTAAAACACGTCGCAAGGTCTAGTAGAGTAAGATGCGGAGCTCTTCATGGAGCGTGGTCTTAAAAAGGAAGAAAAATTAAACCTTAAAACAATTTCTATTATATTAAAAGAAAAGAAAAGATGATATATTAAACTAATTGGTTCAGCATCTATTATTTATCATTAGTATTTAGTTTAAAAGAAAAATAAATTCACAAATTAGATTTTAAATAAAATACCCTAAATTGAAAAGAATTAATTTCAATTAAAGTACCTTAAAGTTTATAAAAGATAGTTTCTTTTCCTTAAAATACCATAACCTTTTTAAAAGCTAGGTTTTCTCACTAAAATACCACGAAATATCTAAAATATATTTTTATTATAAACCCTTGACGTTTTAATTAATATCTTTTACCAAGAACACCCTCGAGGTTGTTTTCACATAAAGTATTTCGCATAAAACCCCCTCGAGCTTTCTAAATGAACCATTGTACATAAATACCATGAATCTCTAAATGACCTAAGTTTACATAAAATATCTATAATATATAACACGTTTAATCTTTAAAATATTTAGGTAACGGTTGTGTTTGAGGGACATGTTCTCTCTTGAGTCTCGGTGAGCCGCAGATAATTAGCGTTATCACTTGCCAACTTTCTAAATATAATTTGTAAATTCACGGAAACCAAGTCGTATAAAAACTTGACTTAAACCTGAACTTGACACAGATACTTGAACATGACATGATTTATACTAAAACTTCATGCTTGATACAACTTGATTCGAACCATGAATACAATTGACATAACTTTCATTTGACATGACTACATGATTCTTGACATGGACTCAACCTTGAAAACTTGATATTATACATCACCTTTTGTATTCATGGATTCAATCAAGGCTTGTAACTTTAATCATAAAAAATATACGCGGGGTGTTGGGGTAGCTTAAATATGAATCCGACGAAATCTTATGAGTCCCATTATTATAAATAACGTTGTTATGGTACCGGGCTGAAACGGTACAAATAACGTTGCTGTGGTACTGGGTTGAAACGGTACATCATGAATTCACTAATAAGGGCCCGTGTTTCTGAACCCCTGGACAATAGTCTGTTTGGTTTGAAATACTTCAATAACAATTGAAGTCCCGCTATTTTGGGCCCATGATTCCTTGCCCCTGAATGATAGCCTTGGGTTCGAGAATACTCTTGAGATTTGGTCGACATTCACACTTGAACTCACGTTAATTAAATTTACTATTGTAGAGACCTTTTTAGGACAGTTACATTCATTTCATGTTCATTATACCTATACTCCACGACCATGTTAAATTTGTTTGCCATGCTTACATAGTTGCCATATATATATTACCATACTTGTTCACATATTACGATTTTTTTTATTTATATTATATTACATGTCATCCTGCACTCAATCTATATATTACATATCTGTTTGGGACATACCAAGCGCAAGTTCACTGACGGTCATTCCTCCCATCTTTTGTTTCTTGGAATATTCGTCAGGTGACTCAGGATCGGAGGAGGTGGAATCCACTGCAAAGAATTACAACCAGTTCACACCTGAAGCAAAACATTAGTTTTCTTTCCCACTTTTCTTCTTTGGTAAGCCACATGTTTAGACAATTTCATTTTATGTTCAGATTTCTTATATCAGTTAAACTCCATAAAGTTAAGAATGTAAATATATAAAGTGGTTGGATTTTATTTTCACTTGTCTTTTCTTGTCATTATTATACTTCTTATATTATGCTTAGCGTATTTGTTTTGAGAAATGATTTTCTCTAAATAAATACGTCGCGGGCTTGTCACATGCCGTTACCGCTCTTTTGGGAAGTAGGGCGTGACAGATTTTATTGGTGGCCAATGCAGGTCAGTTCTGCATGAAATCGTAAGCAATATGATACAAGAAAAATAAAATCCGACAACTTTTATTACCTTTCAATTCCTTTGAATCTATCCTAATCCCTTTTTCCTAAGCAAGGTGATGGCGTCCTTCGACCCGATCAACAACAATGGCGAGACACCACCACCACCTAGTACTGCAACTTCCCTTACTGAACAGACGTTATTCCTCAAGGCCATCAAAAGCTTACTTGAACGTCAGCAAGGGCAGACTGCTTTCCTTCATCAAAGACTAGTCCGCCCTGAAGTGGAAACACCAGGAGTAAAAAAATTCCGAGCACTACACCCGAAGAAATTCTCTGGGAAAGAGAGTCCTTTCGAAGCTGAGAAATAGGCTTAGAGTATCGAAGATGACCTGGCAGCTACTCAAGTTCCAGAAGTGGCTTGGGTTCGAGTTGCGAAACTCCAACTTACCGATAATGGCAAGGTCTGGTGGAAGGCCGATGAAAGTCGGATTACCCAGCCTATCGAGTGGAAGATGTTTCATGAAATTTTTGATACCAAGTAGTTTCCTGAGACTGCTCGCTTTCAGTTGGAGCAATGATTTGTCCACCTACAATAAGGATCTATGTGGGACAAGTCAGTAGATGAATACGATACTGATTTCACTATGCTCAGCAGGTTCGCTGCCCATCTGATTCCTACCGCTGAGATTCGTGCTAGACATTTTCAGTAGGGTTTAGACCTCGACATCCAGGCTGCCCTAGCAACAGGAGATTTTCCGACTCATGAAGCAGGTTTGAAAGAAGCTCGTCGTTATGAAGCTGTTATCAAGAATAAGGGAAGGACACAGTCGGTCGGAGAAAAACGCCCAGTTAGCCAGATTACTGGAGGATCCCCCTCGTTGCCGAAATCTATAGTGCCATCCAGGAGACCAGGAGGGTTGTTTTACAACCATAGATCAAAAGTCTGCAATTATTGCAAGATGTCGGGGAACCTAGCAAAGAATTGCAGAGTAGCTAACAACCTTTGTATAATTTATGGATCGTCCACGCACATTTTACGAGCATGCCCACAGTACATATCTGACACCGCCTCCGCACCTAAACCGACTATTCAAGCTCCCGCTCCTCGTTCATATCTTTCTGCACCAACTCAGCATGGGCAACCCTTACCCCCTCAGCAACAAGTGTACCATCGGACACAAAGGAATGTGCCGAGATACTAGGCTTTCAGCATGTCGGCTGTCGAGGCCGAAGCCATAAATCAGGTTGTCCCAACTAATTTCTTTCCATCATTTCAGCCATTTCAAATCCTTGCATTCTTTTATTTCTTCTTTTACTTGAATTTTCCACACAACCTAGGTGTACAAATAGTAGTCCTTACCCCAACCTATACAACTTTTTTAATCCTTGAGTTGTTGCAACGTACTTCTCGAGAGAATTGCGCGGATGAAATTATTTTAAGAATTGTAGATTGTAACGACTGTATTCCTGAATTATATTGTTAGTTATATGTATTCCCTAGAGGCCATTACTGTACATACGATGTTTATTGTAGTGGATGCTTGGACATATATAGGTAGAACTTTCTTGCTCGACATGATATTATGCTATCTGGTTGCTCTTTATCTTAACATGTACTCAGATTGTCTCTATGTTACATGTTGATAAAGCCCTTAGGATAAGTACTTGACTACCAGGACTATGATGCAGATCATACTAGTGGGGACAGTGTGGTCGCCAAGTACATCCTTCAAATGTTCCTAGTCGTGGGAGTACCGAGACAGGGCATCGATACTCCAGAGTAGACTAGCGTATGTGCTTCTTGACCTATATGATGGGCGATGGATGATCCCATATCCATTGGTGTTTGACATCAGAGAAGGTATACGGGTGCTCAGTAGAGACTGGGTACACTGGACGGACTCGCCGAGAACTACCAGATGGTATTATATCTCACGTCAGATGGCAGTTCTCTGGTGACACTGGTACAGGTTAGTCTGTAAACCCAAGATCGTCATAGAGTCTTGTGTGATTCCCACTGTGCTTTGATTTTCATCATACCACGTCCAATGGGGCGTGCAAAACGGTGGCTTTTGGGTACAGTCCCGAATCACATGGAGAAAATGAGCGATAGGAGGGGATTCGTCTCTCCCGGTATAGGGAGTTGATGTTGTGCTGTATTCGATTGGCTATAACTTGAAGTCCCTGGCCAGGACTGATATAGAGATTTTCTGGTAAGTGATACCAGTAGTTTTTCGACCTGTTATGAGCCTCACATCGACACGACTTATCGGTTACTAGGGTCTGACGTATACCACCCCTAGACTAGATATGCAACATATCAGACGAAGAGACCGGACTGTACGGGAGTGTTACCAATTGGATTCGCTGGAGAAAGTATAGGCGTGCTTGTTGATCTTCTGATCGCTCAATACCCGGGTGGCCGTTACGTTTAGCAGACAACTTACGGCTTGTGGGTGTTTGATATGATCATCACCTACTGCCGGCGTATTGACGAGTCTTTAGAGTCCTACACAGAGGTTTCCTGGCTCAAGCGAGACGGAGTAGGAGCACATATGTGATATGTGCGGGAACGAGATTAATACGAGTATGTGATACCGCATTATATTCTTTCTATGTTTGACATGATTGGTTATATGTGATATAGCCGAGTTATCGGATCGAGCGTTGATTCGATAAGATGTTGCATTTGATATTAGTCGGTTATATGTGATATAACCGGATTATTAAATCAAGAGTTGATTTGATAATTTAATGTATAATTATATATTTGATATATTATAATACATTAACTAATATTTAGCTCACTATTGATTTCTTTTTTCTCACATAATGTGCACATTGTATATATATATGCGATATGTACATTTGTGTACATGGATTGTGTCATGTTTGATGATACATACAAGATGGGTGTATGAGATTAACACAATGCTAGGGTTAAGTTAGAGTTTCTATTTATGTTAAGCTAATTCAAAAGAGATTGAGTTTGTTATGCTAAAGCTTGCACAAAAGCTTACGGATAAGCTTTGACAAAGTCAACCCTTTTGTCTAATTTAAGATATTTATCAAACCCAACCTAACCATAGCCATGAGTTAATTCTCTACATGAGTTAGCCATGAGGGCTTAACTAAACCATAGGTCCAATAATTCATTTGGATGAATGATTCACAAGTCTTCTTCTTCTTCTTCAAGCTCCATGAAAAAGCTTGCTAGCTTTAATGGAGTTTTGAGATAAAATGTGAGAAAATCAATTCTAAAGTGAGCCCACCTCCTACTTCTTCATCCTATACCACTTGCCATGTAGTAGAGTGTGTTCTCTTCACAAAGTTCATGACCTAGTGAAGGAATAGCTTGATTCAGTGTCTCCTCGACGTAGATCATCTTCGGCCTCGAAGTCATCGAAGCAAGCACGTTCGTTTCTTTGTGGGAGCCTCTCTAGAGTCCGGACGATCGTGATCGCAATGAAGGGACTACTACACGGAGCTATTGAAGTGAAGGACCGGACTACAAAAGTTGTAATCCCAAACTCTTAGAAGTAAAGTTGTTTACTTGCTTATTGTTTTTCGCATAATCTCTAGTCTACGATCTTGGTTAGGATTGTTCGGCACGTCTAAATTTTAAATCGGGTATGATTGATACCTTGTAGACCCTTGTAAGATTTCCTAGTAACCCTACATATATTCCCTTGAATTCCTTTTTGTTTCCCCAAGTCTCGACGCAACGGAAACGAATGTATAAACCTTTCCTCGCCATCTCGACCTATTAACCATTTGTTTATTTCTTCGGTTGCATCGTCCTTCTTAGGTAATTTCGAGGACGAAATTATTTTTAAAGAGTGTAGAATGTAACGACCCTCATATTCCTATACCTTTGTATATATATATAAATACAATATTCTCCTGAAATACGGGTACTTGTCGAATATTCGTAATCCGTTTTTCACTTCGAGATTTATTTTTCCTTATAATTTTTTCTTTTCTTTTCACTCCAAATCCCATTCATTTTTCTCTCATTTTACTTCCATTTATTTTTTTCTAAACCCAACTCTCTTTTATTTAAATCCATTTCTATTTTAATTTTTCAAAGCCCAACACTCGTAGGCCTAAGATCCTTCTTCTTTTCCTTTTCTCTTAGTTCCTTCAGCTTATTGATTTGGAGTATTGGGTATTAATTTAGTATTAATTATTATTAATTGTAATTAATGATAATTAATTAGGATATTTTCTTAACCCATTTCAAAACCAAACCCTTTCTTCTCTTTTCCATCAACAGTTACATCTTCTTAAAAAAAAATTTGTTTTTTGAATTTCCTCAATCAAAAACCAACACCTCACCCATAAATCCCAATAAACCAAATTTTTATTACCCATTAATCCAATTAATTCTCTTTGCTTTCTCAAAAATCTCTCTCTCTCCTTCATCCCTTACCTTCCCCGAGCACTTCGCCGGCCACCAACTTTGCCAGCCGACCTCCACGCCACCTCGTCGCCCCAGCTCCTCCAACCTCCTCTCTCACCTCTCCTCACCGTCCTCCACCCCCGAGCCTCACGTCACCCCCCTCCGAAGCTCGAGCATCTAAGCTCAAGACTCGAGCCAACCCCATCATCCAAGCATGAGCTCCATCATCGCCGTGTCGCCGTTGAGCCACTGCCTGAGCTCCTAGCCGTTGCCCGCAGCTGCTAATGCCACCATCGATGCCTACAGACTCTAATCCGTCGACATTTTAATTTGTGCTGGAGGTGTTCGATGAAATGCCCCAACGAGTTTGCATCGTTTCCTATGCGCGTAAGTCCCATCTCTTTCCCTTTTTTGTATTATCTCCTTGAATCTGCTGTTCTCGTCATGCTGAAAGTTCCGTTCCGCCTCTCCGCTCACTCTTCCCCCAAAATTTTAAATTAATAATACACTGGTAAAATTGATCTCATCTACCACTTTTATCAATCTGCCATTAGGTACATATTTGTTACTAATACTCTGTGATGTTTGAATGTGTTCATGAATGACCAAATTGATATATCTGTTCTTATATGCATATATCACGTACCCATTGCATAGCTGCAAGTTACAGCTTTGAATGCTTCAATGCGGCTGTCACATCTTTAAGTAATTTACATTGTATTTTTTATTGAAGAACTCCAATAATAAACAAGGAACATGAAAATATTTAAATATACCATCTTGCCTTAGAAATGTATGCTAATCATTCTTTGTACAAAATCCAATAACCTTTCCCTGCTATATATATAGTAAATTTTATAGAGCTGCTCCTGAATTGCAATTTTAGTCATTGTTGTAATTAATATTTTATACTTATAACATACATAAAATAATTCTAAAATAATTATGTAATTTCATATTGCTACTAAATTAAATAGTTCCAGATATCATAACTGCAGGTAATATGTCACCTAAATCTTAATTATGTATGTACAAACAGGAATACACACACACACACACACACACACACTTTGTTTTGCAATGATCTAGATCTATACTTGTAGTAATAGGAACACTCTGTTTTTCTATCGATACAAACCAGAACAACTAATATATCTTAACTTGTCTACAAAAAAAAGTAGTTTGTGAACTCTAAAGTTAGGTGTTTTTATTAAAATACCCTTGAGTTTTAAAATAGAATTATCAAAAATCTTTCCTTTGCATATATCGTCTCTATAACCCTCTTTAGGGGAACCCATTTTATGGATGGTGTTGGCTAAAGCACGTCACAAGGTCTAGTAGAGTAAGACGCGGAGCTCTTTACGGGGCGCGGTCTTAAAAGTGAAGAAAAATTAAACCTTAAAACAATTTCTATTATATTAAAAGAAAAGTAAAGATGATATATTGAACTAATTGGTTCAGCATCTATTATTTATCATTAGTATTTAGTTTAAAAGAAAACAAATTCGTAAATTAGACTTTAAATAAAATACCCTAAATTGAAAAGAATTAATTTCAATAAAAATACCTTAATGTTTACAAAAGATAGTTTTTTTCATTAAAATACCATACATTTTTAAAAGATAGGTTTTGTCACTAAAATACCACGAAATATCTAAAATATATTTTTATTAAAAACACTTGACGCTTTAATTAATATCTTTTACCAAGAACACCCTCGAGGTTATTTTCACATAATGTATTTCACATAAAACCCCTCGAGCATTCTAAATGAACTATTGTACATAAATACCATGAATCTCTAAATGACCTAAGTTCACATAAAATATCTATAACATGTAACACATTTAATCTTTAAAATATTTAGGTAACGGTTGGGTTTAAGGGACATGTTCTTTCTTGAGTCTCGGTGAACCGCTGATAATTAGCGTTGTCACTTGCTTACTCTCTAAATATAATTTGTAAATTCACGGAAACCAAGTCGCATAAAAACTTGACTTAAACCTGAACTTGACACAAATACTTGAACTTGACATGATTTGTACTAAATCTTCATGCTTGATACAACTTGATTCGAACCATGAATACAATTGACATAACTTGCATTTGATATGACTACATGATTCTTGACATGAACTCAATCTTGAAAACTTGATATTATACTTCACCTTTTGTATTCATGGATTCGATCAAGCCTTGTAACTTTAATCATAAAAAATATACGCGGGGTGTTGGGGGTAGTTTAAGTATGAATCCAACGAAATCTCATGAGTCTCATTATTATAAATAACGTCGCTGTGGTACCGGGCTGAAACGGTACAAATAACGTCGCTGTGGCACCGGGCTGAAACTGTACATCATGATTCATTAATAAGGGCCCGTGTTTCTGAACCCCTGGATGATGGCCTGTTGGGTTTGGAATACTTCAATAATAATTGAAGTCCCGCTATTTTGGGACCGTAATTCCTTACCCCTGGATGATAGCCTTGGGTTCGAGAATACTCTTGAGATTTGGTTGGCATTCATACTTGAACCCACGTTAATTAAATTTACTATTTTAGAGACCTTTTTAGGACACTTACATTCACTTCATGTTCACTATACCTACACTCCACGACCATGTTAAATTTATTTGCCATGCTTACATAGTTGCCATATATATATATATATATATATATATATATATATATATATATATTACCATACTTGTTTACATATTACGATTTTTTTTATATTATATTACATATCATCCTGCACTCAATCTATATATTACACATCTGTTTGGGACTTACCGAGCGCAAGTTCGCTGATTGGCATTCCACCCATCTTTGTTTCTTGGAATGTTTGTCAGGTGACTTAAGATCAAAGGAGGTGGAATCCACTGCAAAGAATTACAACCAGTTCGCACATGAAGCAGATCATTAGTTTTCTTTCCTACTTATCTTCTTCGGTAAGCCATATGTTTAGACAATTTCTTTTTATGTTCGGACTTCTTGTATCAGTTAAACTCCATAAAGTTAAGAATGTAAATATATAAAATGTTTGGATTTTATTTTCACTTGTCTTTTCTTCTCATTGTTATACTGCTTATATTACACTTAGTGTATTTGTTTAGAGAAATGACCTTCTCTAAATAAATACGTCGCGGGCTTATCACGTGCGGTTACCGCTATTTTCGGAAGCGGGGTGTGACACCTTTGGGAAGATGACAATTGAGCTTAACATTTACAGGCTAGGAAGTCAACCCTCTGAACCTTCTGCTCATCTAATCGATATATGTTCTATCAACGAGATAGCTTCTGACAGCTACGAAGTTGAGGAACTTTTCAATAATGATCTCGACGCCACTAGTGTGTCATTGTTTGATCCAGCAAATTACTATACTAGTGATGACCCTTTTGACAAGTCTACCCTCGAGTTCGAATCCTTTAACTTGTCGCAAGAGTTAGTTGAGCTTTCCGAGTCAATATCCTACGCTAGTTATGAACCTCTTACGGAGTCGAGTTTAATCCCCCGACCATACCTTCCATCGTCTCTCCACCGACACTAGATCACAAGCCACTATCTTCTCATCTTAAATATGCATATTTAGGAGAGAATGAGTCTTTACCCGTTATCATATCAGCTTCTCTGGTTTTAGAGCAAGAAAGCGCTCTTTTGTCGGTCTTGAGATCAAATCAGCAAGTTTTTTGTTGGACAATGGCGGACATCAAAAGGATTGGTCTCTTAATTGTTGAATATCATATACATTTGATGGATGAAGTCAAACCTGCCCGAGACCCACAATGACGGTTGAATCCCGTCATGAAGGAGGCGGTAAAGAAAGAAATCATCAAATGCCTAGATAATGGCATAATTTACCTAATATCTGATAGCCAATGGGTAAGTTCTATTCATGTGGTCTCTAAAAAGTCTGGCATCACGGTCATAACTAATGAGGCTAATGAGTTGATCCAAGCACACACCCAAACTGGATGGCGGGTATGTATTAATTATAGGAAACTTAATGCCGCAATGAGGAAAGATCACTTCTTTCTACCTTTCATTGACCAGATGTTGAAAAGATTAGCTTGGCATGAATACTACTATTTCTTGGACGGATACTCCGTCTATAACCAGATCCCCATTGCCGAAAAGGATCAAGATAAGCAACATTTACTTGTCCTTTTGGTACTTTTACTTATAAACGCACGCCCTTTCGATTATGCAATGCTCCCGCTACATTTCAACGGTGTATGATGCGGATATTCTCAAACATGGTCGAGAATTTTCTAGAGATATTTATGGACGATTTATCCATATTTGAGGACTTCTTTGAGGAATGCTTACGTCATCTTGATGCTGTTCTTACCCACTGTAAGGATAAGAATAGAATTTTGAATTGGGAAAAATGTCATTTCATGGTTCAAGAAGGTATTGTCCTTGAACAAATCATTTCACGAAAAGGTATTGAGGTGGACAGAGCTAAAATAGATATCATCCATAACCTTCCTCCTCCCAAATACGCCAAAGATGTACGATCCTTTCTTGGTCATGCAGGATTTTATAGGCGATTCATTAAGGACATTAGCAAAATTGCTAGACCCTTAACTCTTCTTTTGGCCAAGGATACAACATTTCACTTCGATTCAGATTGTGAGGCTTCTTTTGAATCACATAAAAGTTCACTCACTACTGCCCCCGTTCTGTCATCTCCGGACTGGAATCACCTTTTCGAGCTTATGTGTGATGCATCCGATTTTGCTATTGGTGCAGTCTTAGAACAACACATCAATAAGATGCCACATGTAATTTACTATGCAAGTAATACCTTGAACCATGCCCAAATGAATTATACAACTACCGAGAAAGAACTCTTGGCAGTTGTATTTGCATTAAAAAAATTCAGGCCCTACTTGATTGGCTCTCCAGTAGTAGTTTACACCGATCATTCCACCCTAAGGCATCTTTTATCGAAGAAGAATGCTAAAGCCAGGCTAATACGTTGGATCCTGTTGTTACAAGAATTTGATCTTGTCATACGAGACAAGAGTGGATGCGAAAACGTCATAGCCGACCATCTTTCACGCCTTTCTTCTTCGCCAACGTTGACCTTGCCAATAAACGATTCCTTTCCTAACAAACAACTCTTGACCATATCCTGCGAACCTTGGTTCATGGATATTGTGAATTATTTAGCAACGGGACTTCTACCCAGCGAATGGTCAAAACAAGACAACCACCGATTTCTATCCCAAGTAAAACACTTCTACTGGGATGAACCTTATTTGTTTAAATATTGTCCCAATCAAATCATTCGCCGATGTGTCCCTAATGATTAATTCAAGAGTGTATTGTCCTTCTGCCATGATCAGGCATGTGGTGGTCACTTTGGTCCACGAAAAATGGCAGAGATAGTTTTGCAATGTGGCTATTATTGGCCAACATTATTTAAAGATGCATATGATCATTGCAAAACCTGTTCACGGTGTCAACACATGGGTCGGATTTCACGGAGAAATGAGATTCCGCTCCAACCTATCTTGGTTGTGGAGATAGTTGATGTTCGGAGAATTGATTTTGTGGGCCCATTTTCCAACTCTTTTGGGAATTTATACATCATATTAGCGGTTAATTATTTCTCCAAATGGGTGGAAGCGGAACCATGTCGCATTAATGACAACAAGGTTGTGATTAAGTTCCTTAAAGAAAATATCTTTTCGTGATTTGGATACCCTCGCGCTATAATTAGCGACAATGGGACGCATTTCTGTAATCGATCTTTCAAGGTTTTGATGCGTAAATATTCAATCAACCACAAGCTTTCTACGCCATATCATCCCCAAACGAGCAGGCAAGTTGAGATCTCTAATAGACAGATCGAACAAATTTTGGAGAAAACGGTTTCGAAGAACCGTAAAAATTGGTCTACTAAATTGACGGATGCTCTTTGGGCATTTCGTACCGCTTATAAGACCGATCTTGGTATGTCTCCGTACCGACTAATGTTTTGAAAGGGGTGCCACCTTCCTGTCCAGATCGAAGATAAAGTAATGTAGTCTATTAAAGAGCTTAATTGTGATTATTATCAAGTCGGCAGCTACCGGAAGCTGCAATTAAATGAGCTAAGCGAACTTCGAGATGAAGCTTACGATAATGCGGTTATAGTAAAAAACCGGACTAAAGTGTTCCATGACAAAAACCTTTTGAGAAAAACCTTCATACCGGGACAACAAGTCTTTCTTTACGATTCCCGTCTCAACTTTCATCCGGGTAAGCTTAAATCTCGTTAGAAAGGAGCTTTTGTGGTGCGGTATGTGTACCCGCACGGTGCAGTGGATATAAAAAATGTTTTAAACGGTTCTATTTTTAAGGTAAGTGGGCATAGATTAAAACCGTAATTTTCCGCTGACCCAGCGGAGGAGCTTCTGTTCTTACAGTAGCCGCTTTATCACAACTAACTTTCCTTCGCCCTACCTCTATGTTTCGGTAACACTGTTTCATCTAAGAATGGAAGTGAGTATAAAAAATATATAACAGAATATCTGTGCGTTCCAAAGAACAAGTTTGTGGGTAGTTTTTTATTTAACTATTATTTTAACCCTATTATTTTCCTCCCAAGTCTACAAGTCTTTGCGCTCAAAGAACAACATCGGTGATGACACTGCTGCAAACAGTTTCGGGGGGAGATTTGTACTAAAATATCATTTGGCACTAGGCACTATATAAAATATATATATATGTATGTATATAAATATATGTATATATGTATGTATGTATATATAAATGTATATATATATATATGTATATGTATATAAATGTATATATATATGTGTGTATATATATATATGTATATATGTATGAATGAATGAACATTTTTTATGGAAATAAAAGTTAGAAAGTGAAAAATACATATGAAAGATAGGAAGAGAATTAAGAAAAGCAAGAAAATTAGATATTTTAAAACGAAACTAGTAATAGGTAGTCATGAGCTGTTGTCTCAAGGGTTAGTAAGATGAAGGAAATTACTAATCTGAGAATAAAAATAAGTTTGAAAAATAATCCCTATTCTTGAGTTCAAGCTTTTGAACGTTGATACCCTACTATATGCACTTGCACACATCTTGAAACTTGGGATAGTAGAGAATACCTTGAAATGCTCTTGTCTAAACGCCTTAGTATGAAGAAAAAATATATATAAACAAAATACAAAGGACATAAAAAAATAAAATGGTGAAGAAAAATGAACACCCATTTCGTAATTATTTAAGGAAGTATAAAAAAAAATATAGCGATAGTGCCTTATCACCTAGTGCCTTAGACCAACTGGTTTGGGAGCCACTTCTAAGCCTTAGGTGTTGCAAGACTAGGATATTGCTAATTACGTCTAAATAAGTGAGCACATTTAGTAATCGGTTGGTTAGTACCTCAAGAAATATTAACGGCTGCATGAAGAATGTGTGAGCAATTCCATCTGAAAACATTCACCACCTAAAAAGTACTAAGGAAGATGGACAAAAGTATGATAGCTTGAATTGAATTCTCTAAGTGTAGCGATGTCTTTCACACACACTTAGGGGTGTATGATCGATATTTGGAGAATAGATAGGGGTAGACTAAAAACGATATTTTATTAAGGGATGATGTGAATTCTGATATCTTTTCAAAACCATTAAGATAGGGCTCATGACAACTAAAAAGATAGTGTAGTTTGAAACTCTTATTTTCGAGTTCTTTCTTTTATATGTTCCTTATCTTTGTATGTAAGTTATATCTTCTTTCTTTTATTATGGGATTTTGTGGGTGTAATCCGCTGAAAACCCTTAGGAGAAAACACTCCTCCTACTATGGACATCTACAGGTTTAACTGTTTGTTGCACGTGTTAAGTGCAATCGTGTTGCCTACGAAAGTGTGCTAGGTTTTTTTCTTTTTCTCTTTAACAACTAGTTTGCTCAGAACGATCAAAATTAAGTTTGGGGGTATTTGATTAGTCGAAAATATTACACATTTGAATGAATATTTTCTCTACCATTGTTAAGTACTAAAAGGTATTTCTTGTAAATATAGAACATATGTGGGTTTATTTGTAAAAAGATTATTATCATATGTTTCTACATTTTAATTAACATAATTAGGGAAAATATATGCATATAATATTTAAATGAAAAATTAGTAATATGCATATCTTATCAAATATTTCTAATCAATATTCTTAAGATTTAATATCATATAAAATGGCCATGATAATATCTCAAAAATACCAAATATTACTAACACTATGACTTGAGATATTGTGCAGATATTAGCTCAGGTCAGGAATCTAAGAGATCCGAATTAAATCGGGATGTCGGAATCAAATCTGCCAGAATATGGAAGCAAATCGTAAGATTTTGCAATGGCAGAGACTCAGAGCATTATTCTCATAATATAGACATCAAGAGGATCTCCACATGGCAACACAAGAGACTAGAAGAAATCCCAAGTCCTGATTCCACTAGGTTGTGGCGGAAGGGCGGCCAAAGTGTGATATTTGCAGCGGATCCGCGATGGTTTGGTGACCTTAGGATGTGATATTTTGTAGTATGGATCTTAACAGCATATATTCACATAGGGAATCTAGGGTTTCTAGTTTAGTGACTATATAAGAGACCGAGAGTTTCACATTAAAAATCACCGATGAGATCAAGAGATCCAAAAAGTCCACGTATCCAAGTGATCATCGTCTATTTATCTACCTCTTACAAGAGAGAGATCTAGAGCAAACTAGGGTTCTTATAATCTACTTTCTACGGAGCAAAATTGTAAATGCAATAGTTGATTAATAAGGGTAGTGTTTTTATTATTCTTTTTGCAATTAATTTCCGCACTTACTTTCTGCATCTTAACTATGTTTTCATTCTTCTTCAACCTCTCTTCTAAATCTTTAACCATGTGCGAGTAATTCCTAGCGTGCAAGGATTCGTAGGATAGGGTAAAACAATGGATGAAAAATCTTTTAATTTCTTTTATACATTTTAAAGTTTATAAAGTTTAGCAAAATAAATATTAACATCCTTATCGGACGCACTATCAATTTATTGATAGTCACGACCACGATTTGAGATTGGTTTAACACTTGTTTTGTAAAGGGCTAGACATAAATAGAGATCAATGCAAGGATAAGGGTTAGTAGTGGGGAAATCCTACTTTATTCTAAAACAGAAACCTAATCTACATTCGTCACTATCGATCTAGTTTTAAACTATTAAAAGATAAAATGAGTCATTTTTAATTATTCATCCATTACTATTAAGTCCTTTGAACCCTACAATCCTTTTGTTTATAAATATTATATCCGTAATGACAAACAATCACCCTTGTTTAATCAACTCGTCTAAAGCAAGAAAAGAGTTCACGTTTCCCTGCGGGCGACCCGTACTCATCGCGGCTAGCTACTAGCTATACCATCTTGATTGCGGTTACTTTACGAAAACACTTTTAGCAGACCAATCAGATATCAAGTTCATTGTGTTAAAGGTGTTTGGTTACAAATTATAACCAGGTTGACCAAGTCAAAGTCAACCCCAAGTCAAGTGAGCCCAAGCCCAAGCAAGAAGGCCTAAGCCTAAGTCAAAGCCCAAACTTGGAAAGGGCCGGCTCCAAGACAAAAAGGAGACAATAAATTAGTTTAAATGCAATTTTTAGAAATAAATGTATGAAAAATGGGCAAAAAACTAAAATTTTGTAAACCCCGTTGTTTATGTACAAAAAGAAATAAGTACATAAGGCATGTGGAGGCACAAGTGTCATTTGAAAAATCTCAAGTGGCGATATGTAAAGTGTGTAGCCTATAAAAGGTAAACATGATGACAAAATCTGTTAGTTTATATACCCTAGGGGCCATTATTGTATCATACTAGTTTGTATATAACTTAATGGAAGCTTGGGATATTCACAGTTATATTAACAGTCTCGCTCAACGTATTAGTATGCTACTTGGTTTAGGTCTATCTAAATATGTGTATATGTTAGCATATCGTGAATACATATTGATAGAGCCCTTAGGATCTTTCTTGACTACCAGCGTTGTGATGGCAGTCACACTAATGGGGGCTGGGTAGTCTACAAGCACATCCTTTTTCAGGTCCCTAGTCGTAGGATTATCAAGACAGGGCATCGATACTCCGGAGTAGACTAGTATGTACGCTTCTCATCCCAGTTGGGGAGATGGTCTGTCCCACAGCTATCAGTACGTTGTAGTGGAGATAATATACAGGTGCACGTTGGGTTATGGGTACACCGGACAGGACTCATAGGGAACTGTTGGTTGGTATTATACCCGTCGTCAGTTAACAGTTCCCAGGTGACATGAGTACAGCATAGTCCGCAGACTTGACACTGCTGCTTCGTCTCGAGTGTGTTCCCACTGTTCTTAGATTGCTACCCTACCACGGCTCAAAGGAGTCGTGGAAACAGGTAGCAGTTGGGTGCAGTCCCGAAGCACTTGGAGGCAGTGGCGGTTAGATAGGATTCGTCTCTCCCGGTATTGGGAGTTGATATCGCGCTGTGTTTGGAGAGCCATTACGCAAAGCCCCTGGCCTAGGCAAACGAGATTTACTGGTTGGATTTCCAGTAGCTTCTCAAGGAGTAATGGGCTTCACTCCGACACGACTTATACCACTTTTAGGGGACTGACGCTTGCCACCCCTAGGCCCGATATGCGATAGTCCTAGACGAACAGACCAAACTGTACGGAGATTGTCACATAAGGCTCAGTAGGAGTTCGGATGGGTTTCCTCATCAGCCTTCTTATCGACATCTACCTGGAGACCGTTACGTACAGCTAGTACCGCTTGCGGCCTGTGGTTAAACCCACTGCCAGCGTAGTGTCGAGTCATAAGAGTCCCATACATAGAGTATCCCTGCTTCAGGTGAAACGATATAGAGGTCATATGGTTTTACGACAGGGTTCGGACACATACGTGTATTTACACACGTACGATGTTCGGACAGTTTATAATATTGGGCTTTAGTTTAAGCCAGATTCTAGTATTGGATTATTGGATTTATACAGTCTCAGTATTTCCGTGTTTTCATGGATGGGAGGGGAATTCTCGTAATTAGTCGAGAAGCTTTTAGAAGAAAGATGAGGTGGAGAGCTTAGGCGTTATTTACATTAAATGGATTAGTGACTCATGAGGTGATTCATCCAAATGAGTTAATGAAGGATTTATTGCTTAATAACTCATGAGATGATTCATTGTATGTATTAAATGAAGCATGGTTGTAAATATCACATAATGATTTATTTGATATTCTTCATGCTTCATCATATATAGAAATGAGACATGATTCATTATCACTCGCACTTTCACATTCTCTCTCCTCAAGCTCTCTCTCTTCAAAGACCTAACCCTAATCCTCTCATGTGTTGAGATCTTAGGGTTAGCAAGACTAATAGATCCCTAATCCTCTTCTATATCATCTAGGTTACTTTGATTAGCACTTATAGCCATCTAGTTAGCTCAAGTGAGAGGTTAAAGCTTGGAGAAGGAGCTCTCGGGTGGATCTTCTATCACATCGAGGAGGCCGACGAGGAAGTGAACTACAAGAACAAGAAGGACTTGAATTTTTAGGTATAATCATCTATCATAGTAGCTAATCACTTCTATATAGTTGTTAGTTAGGGTTTAGCAAAGATCCGTAAAGTTAGTCGATGTTAATTTAAACAAAATGATTGTTTTATCTATTCCGCCTCCCCGCATCATGTGGGGTGTCTAACGTCGACTTACAGTGGTATCAGAGCCTAGCTAAACCATAACTAACATGTTAGCAAAGTCGTTAGAAATTCAATCGCAAAACGAACCCGAAAAAACATCATTTTCACCATGTTTCTGCCGATTTTAAAACGGGGTCTAAAAATTTTTCAGGGACCCTTAAAAATACAAGCATGGAATTTTAAGAATTGTGAATAAATTTGGGACCGTGAATCGGCCATACCGCCGCGGAACAGTCGCCGATCCAAGTGATCCGCCGATGATCCGCGGTCGAGTTGACTCCGAGTCAACCCAAATTTGCTCAGTTATTCTTCTGTGTTGATATTGTATTTTCTGGGATGTTTTGTTTCTGCTCAGGTTTCATGTGCACAGAGAATTATTTGGAGTAGATTCATTTGTGTTGCTTGATCGAAATTCTAAGATGTTTGGTTAACTTAATTATATCTGTGTTCTGTTTAATGTGTTCATAAACCTCCCCTAACTACTAGTATGTCGGTTAGCAGGGGGTTTCACATTTCTGGAATGGTTTTTACTGGTTTGTGATTGTTGACTTGTTGGATTGTCATGAATGGATAGTCGGGGATGTGAGACGAGTGTTTCTTTCATTCAAATATAAATTGTAATTTGTTGTGATATTCTTTTATGGGGCACATCCGGATTGAGGTTGTAGCCACCGTTGTATTATTTCATTTACTGTTTTCTGCTCCTAGGATAGACCCAAGATGGGGTGCACAAACTACCGGGTACTTTGAAGTGTTTAGCGGCCTACTCACGTCTTTGAGGGAGACCGCTTCACTTCGGGTACTTGGCGGGCAGTTTTCCATACCCGTAGGGGTCTAGGGTGGGGTTTTGGCTATTCATCGCGACTGTGTAATCCGTTTTTCTTTGCAGGCTCAAAAGGAATGCGGATTCGTAGAAAATCCAATATGTTCATCTATGATCTGGAATGCCTATTATTGCGTCTGACGAATGTACAATATCTATATATGATATCTATTAGGCGTCACTTATGTTTTGCACCCGTGCTAGCCCAGCCCCCGCTCTGTCGTTAGTTAAGTAACCTAACGTGTGAATGACGGGGCCCAGTGGCGAATACGGATGGCATAAGAGGACGTTGTATTTTTCATTGTTTTCTGCAATGATAGGTTAATTGATGGGACGCATTATATTAATGCAAAGAAAATAAACCAAAGTTGAATCGTTGGAACAGTTTAAAAGAAACCACTCGGTTATTTAAAACAGAAGATATTTTTTTAATTACGGAGCTTAAACCACTCCTTTTAAAAACTATCAGGTTCCTTCGATCATATCAAGTTCACTACGTTCACGGTTTCGCCAAAACCATTCGTAGCCCTCTGTCATTTCATTTGGGTATTCAGTAGTATTCAAGCTATGTATTTTGACCAACGCCATGGCATAGTGTTTGGTAGCTGCTGGGTATTCATTTGTTGCATAGATAGATGAGTTAGTTTGGGACGGTCGTATTTCATTTAGCCAACATCAGGGGTATGTACGGATGGGTTCAAATTAACAAGATAATGATGGGTAGAACTTGACATGTGACTTATGACATTTTGATCAACGCCAAGGTCATAAGAGCATGGGGCAGAAAAAGATATCGGGAATTTCTAAAGAAACTGAAATTTGCTAAGAGTTGCATAACATTTGGAGTGTGATAATTTTGGTAGGATTCCTTCAGCTTTATCACACGATGATATTTGGATCCCGATCCTACTGTGAGTATCCTCTACTCATCAGGAGATTCGTCACTTAACGATCAATGCTATAAACCAAGTAGGTGTCGAGAAAGGTGTCAGCGGGGCTACGCCCCAAGAGAAAAGAGGTTATTTAATTAAGGAACTTCGCGAAAGCGTCGTAAAATCTCCCTCGAAATAACGGCACCGGCATGGCTGAATGGTTAACCAAGTATTGTACGGTGAGAATAGTCCTGACTAGTTCTTCCTTTTTGGTTTGAGGAGGGATTCGAGAAACCGTGGGAGCCATCCTGTTTAGATAAACTAAAAACCACTCTAAACTTGCAAGAGCATCATGCTAAAGTGTTCCCCCTCTCTCTCATTGCAGCGACCCAGAACATGACAGGCCTTATGTTACTATTAGATAAAATTATTTTGACAGGGCCAAACTATAAAGACTGGTTCCGGAATTTCAAGATGGCAATTACTTATGACAAATTGGGGTATGTCCTTACTACTAAGGCACCTGCTGTACCCTGGTCCAGAATCCAGTGTCACGGATAAGGAAATCTGCAAGACCTGGGAGATAGATTGCGCGAAGGCCAAATGCATCGTGCTTGCCTCTATGAATAATGAACATCAGAGGAGGCACGAGAATATGGATCTTGAATCCATATTTCTCCACACTAAGGAACTGTATGGAGAGCAATCTCTTATAGCCAGATACGAGACCTCGAAGAACTTGTTTCAGTCGAGGCTGGCCGTCGTACCATCTGTAGGAGAACATGTCCTTAAGACGATTGGCTATATAGAAGAGCTCACGGACCTCGGGACAACATTAGAGAACGAGGTTTATACCGACTTGGTTCTTCAGTCCCTTCCTTCCACCTACTCCCAGTTTATTCTGAATTTCAACATTCAAGGAAAAGAAGTTGAACTTCCAGAACTCATTAACATGTTGAGGAGTGCAGAGGGCACCTTGCAGAAAGCAAGGGAAACACCCACTATGTTTGTTCGCGGTGCTTCCTCTTCCGGGTACAAGGCAAGGGCCAAAGGAAGGAAGAAGAAGGCCGCTACCAAACCAAGAGGTGGTGTTGGTAAGGTGGGAGTCAAGGGAAAGGCAAAGGTTGCGGTGCCAGTAGTGGCAAAGGACGAGTGCTTCCACTGTTGTAGGAAAGGCCATTGGAAGAAAGATTGCAAAGCTTGGATTGCCAAGAACCAGGACCCGAAGCAAGCTATGGCTTCGACTTCAGGGGTGTTTATAATTGAAAATTGTCTGTCAATCAACTCTACTTCCTTGGTATTGGATACCGGATCAGGATCTTATATATGCAATTCATTGCAGGCACTGAGAAACCGTAGAGTGCTGAAGGTTGGTGATATGACCTTCCAGGTTGCTAACGGAGCTAGCGTGAGTGCTGTGTCTGTAGGGGATTATCACCTTGGATTGACGAGTGGACATATTTTGGTTTTGCACAACTGTTTTTGTGTACCCAGTTTAACGTATAATATCATATCAGTTTCATTGTTATCAAAAGAAGGTTATGATTTCACGTTTGTAAGCGATGTTGTTAACATCCACCTTAATCATGGTTTGATTGGGTCCGGTACACTAGATAACGGTATATACGTGTTAAACCAATTACAGATTTTCAATGTCCAGAACACACTAAAATGAAAGTCTTCAGATATAAATCAGGCTTTCTTATGGCATTGTAGACAAGGTCACATCAATGGGACAAGGTTAACTAAGTTACATAGAGAAGGATATTTGGATCCGTTCGAATATCAAACTTCTGCCACTTGTCAATCATGGCTCAAAGGAAAGATGACAAAGACTCCATTCACTGGACATGGAGTAAGAGCGAGCGAGCTCTTAGGACTCATACACAGCGATGTATGTTGTCCAATGTCTACACATGCAAGAGGCGGTTTTTCATATTTCATTACTTTTACGGATGATTACTCCAGGTATGGATTCATTTTGTTAATGAAACATAAATCCGAGGCCTTTGAGAAATTCTAAGAAAATAAGAATGAAGTAGAAAACCAAACCGGCAAAAGTATCAAGACACTAAGATCTGATCGAGGTGGTGAATACTTAAGTGCCGAGTTCCTGGGTTACCTAAAAGAGAAAGGAATTCTCCCTCAGCTTACTCCTCCATACACTCCACAGCATAACGGTGTATCAAAAAGACGGAACCGAACCCTATTGGATATGGTACGTTCCAAGATGAGTAATGCTGAGTTACCGCAATCTTTCTTGGGTTTTGCGTTAGAATCAGCTGCATATCTTTTGAATAGGGTTCCTACCAAGACTGTGCCTACCACACCATATCAGATGTGGAGTGGAAAGAAACCATATCTTCAGTATCTGAAGATATGGGGATGTCCAGCTTTTGTTAAAAAGAAGCATACGGACAAGCTCGAGGCACGATCAGTACAGTGTAAGTTTGTGAGATATCCAAAGAACTCCAAGGGGTATTTTTTCTATTACGCAGAGGACCAAAAGGTTTTTGTTTCTCGTAATGCACATTTTCTAGAACAGCAGTTTTTAGAAAAGGAAACAAGTGGGAGCGCAAAAGAACTGGAAGAAATTCCAGAACAACAAACTACTATTGAAAGTTTGGTAGAACCAGAAATTCAAGAAGAACAGGACATTCCCGCACCTCTCCGCAGGAGTAGTAGGCCGTCTCATCCGCCTGAGAGATACTACGGTTTTCTAATAGACGGGGATAGAGAGGATTGCGTCATTGATAATGATGAACCTACTAGCTTCCAGCAGGCCATCCAGAGCGGCGACTCGGTAAGATGGATGGATGCAATGCGGACCGAGATGGAGTCCATGTAGACCAACAAAGTATGGACTTTGGACTTTGCTCCAGATGGGGTAAAACCCATAGGATGCAAGTGGATCTTCAAGAAAAAGATTGGTGTAGATGGACAGGTGGAAACCTATAAGGCTAGACTTGTTGCAAAGGGTTTTCGTCAAAGACCTGGTTTGGACTATGACGAAACTTTTTCTCCAGTGGCTATACTCAAATCCATTCGGATCCTTCTTGCCATTTCCGCCTTCCATGATTATGAGATCTGGCAGATGGACATAAAAGCAGCCTTTCTAAATGGTAATTTAGAAGAGTGCGTCTATATGGATTAGCCAGAAGGTTTCAATCAGAGTGGGAGCAGCGGGAAAGTGTGCAAGTTGCTTACGTCTATTTATGCACTAAAGCAGGCATCACGGAGTTGGAACATCTGTTTTGGTAAAACGGTCAAAGAATATGACTTTATCAAAAATCCAGATGAACCATGTATATACAGTAAAATTGTAGCACGAACTGTCGTATTTCTCGTCTTGTACGTGGATGACATTCTCTTAATAGGAAATGACATTCCTATGCTACAATCTGTCAAAGGATTCTTATCACACAGGTTCTCCATGAAAGAACTGGGTGATGCCTCTTAGATACTGGGGATCCAGATCTTTCGTGATAGATCTAAGAAAATGTTGGGACTTTCGCAGTCCAGGTATATCAACACTATACTGAAAAGATTAAGTATGGAAAAATTCTAAGCGCGGTAATTTACCGGCTTGTCACGGAATCACCCTATCCAAAGAGATGTCTCCCAAGACTGATTTAGAAAGGGATCGTATGTCAGTTATACCCTACGCTTCTGCGGTAGGCTCTATAATGTATGCGATGTTGTGCACCAGACCAGATGTAGCTTACGCACTAAGCGTGGTAAGCCGGTATCAGTCAGACCTAGGGGAGAAGCACTAGATAGCAGTAAAGAACATTCTCAAGTACCTGAAAAGGACTAAGAAGATGTTCTTGGTTTACGGTGGAAAAGACCTCAAGATCAAGGCTTTTGCTAACTCCAGCTTCCAGAGTGACAAGGATGACTCCAAGTCCATGTCAGGTTATGTCTTTACCCTGAATGGAGGGACGGTGTGCTGGAAGTGTTCCAACCAAGACACCGTTGCTGACCCAACGATGGAAGCGGAGTATATCGCTACTTGCGATGCCGTAAAAGAAGCAGTCTGGATGAAGAAGTTCATCATAGAACTTCAGGTGGTTCCATCCATTGTTGATCCAATACCTCTGTATTGTGACAACAAAGGGGCTATAGCTTTAGCAAAGGAACCCAAGTCATATCAGAAGTCCAGACACATCTTAAGGCGGTATCACCTGATTAGGGAGATCATAGATCGCCAAGAGATCGAGATCCGGAGAGTTGCTACAGAGGAGAACACTGCAGATCCATTTAAAAAGGCCTTACCTTAGATTTAGTTCGAGATGATCGGTCTTCGATATGTCAGTACATGGCCCTAGTGAAAGTGGGAGATTGTTAGTGTATATGCACTAGGGGCCATTATTGTATCATACTAGTTTGTATATTAATTAATGGAAGCTTGGGATATTCAAAGTTATATTAACAGTATCGCTCAACATAGTTTTATGCAACTTGGTTTAGGTCTATCTTAATATTTGTATATGTTAGCATATCACGAATACATATTGATAGAGCCCTTAGGATCTTGCTTGACTACCAGCGTTGTGATGGCAGTCACACTAGTTAGGGCTGGGTAGTCTACAAGCACATCCTTTTTCAGGTCCCTAGTCGTATGATTATCGAGACAGGGCATCGATACTCCGGAGTAGACTAGTGTGTACGCTTCTCATCCCAGTTGGGGAGATGGTCTGTACCACAGCCATCAGTACGTTGTACTAGAGATAGTATACAGGTGCTCGTTGGGTTACAGGTACACCAGACAGGACTCGCAGGGAACTGTTGGTTGGTATTATACCCGTTGTCAGTTAACAGTTCCCAGGTGACATGAGTATAGCATAGTCCGCAGACTTGACACTGCTGCTTCGTCTCGAGTGTGTTCCCACTGTTCTTTGATTGCTACCCTACCACGGCTTAAAGGAGTCGTGCAAACAGGTAGCAGTTGGGTGCAGTCCCGAAGCACTTGGAGGCAGTGGCGGTTAGATAGGATTCGTCTCTCCCGGTATTGGGAGTTGATATCGCGCTGTGTTTGGAGAGCCATTACGCAAAGTCCCTGGCCAGGGCAAACGAGATTTACTGGTAGGATTTCCAGTAGCTTCTCAAGGTGTAATGGCTTCACTCCGACACGACTTATACCGCTTTTAGAGGACTAACGCTTGCCGCCCACCTAGGCTCGATATGCAATAATCCTAGACAAACAGACCGGACTGTACGTAGATTGTCACATAAGGCTCAGTAGGAGTTCGGATGGGTTTCCTCATCGGCCTTCTTATCGACATCTACCTGGGGACTGTTACATACAGCTAGTACCGCTTGTGGCCTGTGGTTAAACCCACTTCCAGTGTAGTGTCGACTCTTTAGAGTCCCACACAGAGAGTTTCCCTGTGATCGCACGCTTTTGGCGTGTCGAGTTTTAAGAGTTCTAAAGTTTAACCGCGATCAGGACGGTGTCGCTATGCAGCTAGCCGGTTGAGCACGGGTCGATCCGCAGGGAGATAGTTGTATGTCCGTTCGAGTTTTAGACGAGTCAATAAAGAATTTGTATATGTTTGTTCAAATCTAACTTATGTGTTTATATGCAAGTATAAATTTGTTAAGAAAAAGACAAGAAACTGTAAGCTAAAGAAATCCGCACTCAAAACCTTTGAGCCGAGTCTTGACCAATTGAAACTAGAGCAATCGGCAACAACGTGGATTAGAGGATTTAAGCACGGTATTCGTGGAATCCGGCTTATTGACGCTTATCCATCCATTCTTGTCTCTTACTTTCGCCTCCGGCCAAACCGAAAGCATCCGGTCGCGGTTAGGAATCACCGTTACCTTGGTAGGGTAGGGTGCCTAACGGAGCGCTTGCGTAACGTTTGGGCGGAGTTCAAAGGAAAATAACGGGAAAAGGAAATGATCAAAGAAACATTAACTTACAATATCGTATTTATTCTTAACAACAACATATTAACAACCATTCACAAAACAAACCAAAAAGAGAGAACAAAAGAACAAAGAAAAGAAAAGATTACAGGTAAGTAAGTGCATGGAATTTAAAGTGCAAGAAAGTAAAGCAAGGAAATAAATTGCATAAATGTAAAAGAGCAAGAAAGAAAAGTGCAAGAAAGAAAATACTAAGAAAGAGATCTAGGAACCATGGAACAAGTTACACACCATGGGCTTAATAACCCAAACTTAAACTTGCAAGCTCAATTAAGAAGTTGCAAAATCAAGAGAGAGCTAAAAACCCAAGGCAAAATGAAGCACAAAAGAGACTTTGTTCTTTCCAAAATGATACAACCCTTGAGATCAAATACCAACCCTTAAACCTTCAAGCTCAATGAAGAGGTTGAAAGATCAAGAGAAAGCAAGGATCTCAAGGGGAAGCTAAGAAAGAGAATGCTACAAAATAACCCTCATCTTCATTTCATCATCCACTCAAAAAGCTCTCACTACAATTTTCATGGAGGAAAGAATGAAGAAGAAGAAGAAGTTAAACTAAATTACACTAAAAGAGATGGAAAAGAGGATATGAAGAAGACCCTTGGCTTGGCACAAAACTGGGGTATTTATAGGCTGCGTGCTGAAACCCTAGGGCAACATTCTGGCCCCAAATGAAATGAGAAAACTACCCCCAAAATTTGGTAAGATGATGTCACTAAACCGCGGCGGATCCGCCGCGCAAACCCACATTTAGCGGCGGTTCCACCGCGGTTTTGTGGAGTTGGGATCTCGGATTTTCTGGGTATCCTTGTGTTGCTATCTTATAACGTTCTACATGTCCCAAATTGCAAAATACCTTCACAATTTCTTCAGATCTGCACAGTCCAAACATAGCTTCAATTTTGATTGATTTGACCTTTCTCCCTCGAGCTTCGCGCATCCATTGATTCTTATGCTGCCTCCCTCGTGCTTTGTGCTGCCCCTCTCGTGCTTTGTGCTTGTCCGAGATACGAATGACCACTGTCATTTGTCTTGTCTCTGGAACTGGTACGCGGCACTGGACGGATACGGATGACCGGAACCCGGCTTTTATCTGTTGACAATAGATGTTCTGTATTTTCGCGTACCAGTGGAGATTTTGTATCAATTGCGTTATTTTGGACTAGGAACCTGCAGGCTGTAAATATGTAGCAAACACAGATTAAAAGCACCTACCTATAAACAAACGAGCGTAAGAATGGGCGGTAGTAAAAGCAATATTCTGATATGAACAAATACCCCCAAACTTAACTTTTGCTCGTCCCGAGCAAAACCAATTATTCATAAAAAAGTCATAACCGCATTTTCGCAGAGAAACGCGATTGCACTGAGCTCATGCAACAAGCCGTTAAATCTCTAGGTGTCCTTAGTAGGAGGAGTGTTGTCTCCTGAGGGTTTTCAGCGGATTACACCCACAAAATCCAGTCAAGCGAGTGTCATAAGTTAACATCGATTCTACTCCTACAGTTTAGTATCTACGTTAGAAACTCTATTATCCTAAGTTAGAAATATTCAACCCTTATGTTTCACACCTTCTATCTATTTAACCTTAGATCATATACGTTCCAAAAAAGTTTAGAAAGATGTTGGTTCTCCTGAGTTTTCCTTCTAACAGTGTGGTCTTAAATCAGGGATTTTTATCAACTTTACAGAAAACATAAGTCTTATCTTTTATTTCTATCTTTTATCCAAACATCGATTGTATACCCCTGCGTATGTGTATATTTGCACCCCTATACTCAAGAATTCAATTCAAGCTATAATACCCTTGCCTTAACACCTAATACTACTTCTTTTCATTAAGAATGGACGGATTTGCTCACACACCTTTCATGCGACTATTAATACTTCTTGAGGCACTAACAGCTGATTACTAAATGTGTGAGCTTAAAGCGTAAATAGCAGTTTCCAGGACTTGACTTTATTTATTTTTTTATTTTTTTTCTTTTTTCAAGACCGGATATATTTTTCAATATTTCTCTTTTTTGGTGTTTAGCTTTAAATATCGTTTTTTCTTTCATACTAGGTTTTCAGGCAAGAGTATTTCTAGGTATGCTCTACTATCCCAAGTTTCAAGGTGCGTGTAAGTGCAGTTATAGGGTATATACTTTCTAAATTTGAACTTAAGAAAAGAAACTATTTTTCAGACTTTTTCTTCAGGAAAGCTTCAATAATTTCCCCTCATCTTAACTTAACTCAAGAACTGAACTCAAGATTACTTACTTCTATAAAAAAAGTTGTAAGGACGTATAATCACCATGTTTAAACAGAATGAGGGTTATTTTTAGAATTTTCAATTCCTAAGCCTAGAATTTAGTTATTTTTAACATATCAACTAAACTTTCAGAATAAAAATCTAAGTTACCCTATTAGCTAACTTGACGACAAAGTTTTTATATTTTTTGGAAAATTTTTCGATTTTATGGGTTTATAATAAGGTATGCAAATGCAAAATATACAAATGAATGCGAAGGAGGAAAGCTTACCGAGCACACCCATAAACTTAAACTTGACAGTGCCCTCACTGTCAGGCTACACCAAGAGGGTCAAAATTGTCGGCGCTCCCTAGAAACAAATTATATACAAAACAAAAAAGGAAAACAACAAAAATATATACAAAAAGGTTCCCCCCAAACTTAAGTAAAACAGTGTTTCCACTGTTTAAGCGGTGAAGTTCAGGATTAGGGGGAAAGAAAACAGTTTCAAACTATACAAGGCCTTAAACAGGCCAAAAGTGAGCACCAACCATTCAAAGATTTTATCGCTATAATGTACAAGTTGGTGGAAGAAGGCGTAGAGAAAAGAGATGGAGAATACGCGAGACCGTATGGAGATAGAAGTGGTATACGGTCTCGGTATATAAGAAGAAGAATGGCGGAAGGGAAAAAGAAGTGGAATACTAACTTGAGGGTGAAATGGAGTGAATAGATTAGCACAATATGTGATGAATGATGTGTAAAAAGTGATTGTGCTAATCTATCAACCCGACGAGAAATGGGGTTAAATCCCTCAAGATTCGTGAGAAACCATGGGTAAGCCGAACTCGGTAAACCAGACACAGGAAGTGAAAATGATACGGTGTCTTGCCAGGTCGGAACGATGGAAAGGATGGAGGTAGGTGATTGAGGAAGGTTATCGTTTAAAGGTTTATGAGGGTGTACACAGTCAGTGAAAGGAACATGATGAATTGGAAAATCCGACTCATCATCTAGAACTGTTTCATCCTCAAAATTCTCCTCAAAGTTAAGCTCATCCATGCATATTTCATCAATATCAAGACGCATAAGAAGTTCGGGAAAAACGTTTAATGACTAGTGATGATGAATTGGAGAGACAAACTCATCCAAAACTGCGGGTTCATCATCCGAAATATCCCCAGCATCCATATCCTCAATCAAGTGAAAATCAATTTTCTCAGACACCTCATCAAAAGCATGGATTTCAATCGATTCTGGTTCTAAGATGGAGGTGTATCAGTCTCGCACCTGATACGAGAGAGAATCCTATTATCAAAAATATGAAAGTAGTGCTTTATTTGTTGACACTGTTAGTTATATGTATGCCCTAGAGGCCATTACTGTACATTGGATGTATATTGTAGTGGATGCTGGGACATATATAGGTAGGACTTTCTTGCTCGACATGATAGTACGCTTTCTGGTTGTTCTTTATCTTAACGTGTATACTTTCTATCTCTCTGTTACATGTTGATAAAGCCCTTAGGATGTGCACTCGACTTCCAGGACTATGATGTAGATCATACTAGTGGGGCCTGGGTAGTCAATGAGTACATCCTTCATTGTTCCTAGTCGTGGGAATATCGAGACGGGGCATCGATATTCCAGAGTAGACTAGCGTATATCTTCTCGACCCATGTGATGGGCGATGGATGATCCCATATCCATTGGTGTTTGACATCAGAGATGGTATACGGGTGCTCAGTAGAGACTGGGTACACTGAACGGACTCGCCGAGAACTCCCGGATGGTATTATACCTCACGTCAGATGGCAGTTCTCTGGTGACACTGGTACAGCATAGTCTGTTGACCCGAGATCGTCATAGAGTCTTGTGTGTCTCCCACTGTGCTTTGATTTCCACCCTACCACGGCTCTACTGAGTCGTGCAAACAGGTGGTTTTTGGGTTCAGTCCCGATTAACATGGAGGCAATGAGCGATAGGAGGGGATTCGTCTCTCCCGGTATTGGGGGTTGATGTTACGCTATGCTCGACTGTCCATAACAGGAAATCCCTGGCCAGGGTTGAAGTGACCTACTAGTAAGTGTTATCAGTAGTTTCATACATGTCATGGACTTCATGTCGGCATGACTTATCGAGCTACTGGGGTTTGACGTTTACCACCCCTAGGCGAGATATGCGGCATATCAGACGAACAGACCGGACTGTACGGTAAGTGTTACTGGTTGGATTCACAGGAGTGTGAGCGGGCTTGCTCGTCGATATTCTGATCGCTCAATACCCGGGTGGCCGTTACGTTTAGCAGACCGCTTGCGGCTTGTGGGTGTTTGATATGATCATCACCTGCTGCCGGCGTATTGACGAGTCTTTAGAGTCCTACACAGAGGTTTCCTGGCTCAAGCGAAACGAAATAGGAGCGCATATGAGATATGTGCGGGACCGAGAATAATGCGTGTATGTGATACTGTATTTCATTCTCGCGATGAATGTGTCGAATGGTTGTATGCGATAAAACCTAGTTATCGAATCAAGGATTGATTCGATAAGCCGATACATTGGATACTAGCCGGTTATATGCGACATGACCGGATCATTGAATCAAGTGTTGATTTAATGATTTAATGTATAATTATATATTTGATATATTACTTTGCATTAACTAGTATTTGTTCACTTTAAAAGGATTTTCTCACTTGAAGTGCACATTGTGTATATGATATATTTTTGTGCACAAGATTGTATCATGTTTGATGATACTTGCTCATTTGGGTTTGTATAAAGATTAAACCATGTTTAGTGAATGGTTAGGGTTTCTTTTCTCTTATTTATTTATCCATTTATTATTGTTTTGGAAAAGATAAAGAGAAAAAGAAATGGTGGCTTAGTTTGTTTTTTGTTGAAGCTTCTTGAAGCTTTGAACAAGTCCACCATTCTTGTCTCTTCTCTAACCCTAACCACTCATCTAACCTTAGTTAAATCTCTACACTAAACCATGGTTGAAGTCATGATAAGTATTCTTTTTATTTTCCTTTTTAAATAACTTATCATATATTCATCTTCATCATCTTCTTCTTCTTCTTCAAGAAGAAGCATGCCTCCATCAATGGCAACTAGCCAAAACAAGTGAGAAATCCAATTCTAAAGTGAACCCACCTCCTATTTCTTCATCCTCTACCTCTTGCCAAGTAGTATAGGGTGTTTCCTTCACAAGTTTTCTTGACTTGGTGAAGTTGGAGCTTGATCTAGCGATGCCTCGACGTAGATCATCTTCGGCATCGAATCCGACGACCAAGCCCGCCCATTTCTTCGAAGCCGATGCTTGAGTCCGGAATCTGATTTGGACAGCGAGGGGACTTCATCACGGAGCCTAGGAGGTAGAGGACCGGATCTACAAAGGTTGTAGCCCCTTCCCTTTAGTTATATTTCCGTTTACTTGCTTTCATCGCCTAGTTTATCTAGTTAACGATCCGTATTAGGGCTTGTAGGCACCCGTAAAATTTGAATTAGCCATGTTTGATGCCTTGTGAGACTTCATTAGTGTGCCTAGGAACCCTACAGTGGTATCAGAGCCTAGCTAGAGCCTTAGGCGATTCGTAGACGGAGTTAGAAATCCGATCGAACCGAAACCGTAACCCTAATATTGCTCTCTGGACAATTTTGAAAATCGTGGTTTTTTCCAGATTAAAAATATGCAGAAAAATCAGCAGGAAGATCTAAGAGTTACTGTGAAATTCGAGCTCCTGAATCCATCAAAGAGCCGCGGTTCCGCCGCATAAGCATGGCTTATGCGGTGGTTCCGCGGCCATAATGTCTCCTTGTTTAATGAATTGTGCACAGTAATTCCTAGTATGCAGTGCTGGTTTTCCTGGGAATTTTTAATATTTTTTCAAGAATTGAATTTTCTGGGTTGTATTAGGGACTCGGTGTTTCGATCGGATTGTCTAATTTTCTCTGTGTGTTTTTTCCGGGTAATTTTTAGAATATGTTAAAAAGTTCGACCGGATATAAATACCCACTTTTTCCCCTGCCGGGAAATTTCCAATTGTTGGATTTTTCCGTAGTTTAACGACGTTCTAAGTAGTGCAAGTAACGCGATGGTCCCTCTAGAAGACAACAAACCTTAACCCGATTATGTGACCGTCTTGAACTGCCCTTTGAACCTTCGGGTTTGGGGCAGTACGGCGTGCCACATGTGAGGCGTTGGCTTGACCCTTCTACGGCTGGACCGTTGGTACTGAGGCACGAACTCAATGCTGTTAGACTTATTTCATGTGTTGAGCTGTATCGGGAAAACTTGGGTGTTCGATTGTTCGATCGGAAACTTTAACATTTTCTATCTTATCCGGAATGTGATACAACAATTGGAATTCACAAGAAGTTATGAGATAACCGAATGAATGTTATAAACATAGCAGTTTAATCTCAATTGATCGGTTGCCAAGGAATTTTGATGTGATCAAAAGTCCGTCGCAATCACGTAGCATACACGGATACTCGCCGGGTAAACTTAATAGACAGCCTCACTCCATCGCCCCGACCAAGTGACTGTAGGAGAACCCCGTCGCCGAAAGCATCCGTTCGGGTGCTCGCGGTAGCGGTGTTCCGCCTTGGTGCACTTCGTCGACGGTATCAGGGGTGCGGCCGTCTACTGAAGTTTGCGACGAGCATTCGATCAGGATGTCGGAAATCTTGTTGAATTGCCCGACTTGATATTGAAAAGTGTTTTCGATAATGAGACTAAAATGCGGGGTTTATAATTGTTGGGCATGCGATGTCTAAAGAATTCATTTGGTCAGGCATGCGATGTCTGAGGTGGTTGCGGATTCCAACTGTTGTAGTTTTACACTTTCTTTTCTGTGACCGTAAGTGTAATATGTGATATCGCCGTTTTCGTTGCTATATGTCAACGACAATTGGGATGCGCATATTTACTTACGTTGATGACATGTGATGTTATGTGTTGCTGGATATGTTATATTGGATCGTCGTGTTTGAATAGCCGAGGGTTTTTTTTATGTGAGATGAGTGTTTTTCATTTTCATTCATGTAAAAACTTGTATGTAATATTCTTTTATTGGGGCACTTCCAGGTTGCGGAAGTTGTCACCGTTGATGTATATTATTTACTTTTCCGCATTAGGATAGACCCAAAGAGGGGAGCACAAGTAATCGGGTTCTGGGGTCCAGTGGGAGACCAACTCGAGGAGTCGAGTCCGGGTCTCCTAACCCTAGAATTGGTAGGGTTGCTTGACGCTCTCGTAGGGGTCTAGGGGTGTGGTATTGGCTATTCATCACGACCGTGGAATCCGTGTTTGATACTGGCTCGTATTGAAAACACGGACGTCCTAGTATATCCAATATTTCATATGATATTTTCTGCTGCATTATCTGTGATGTGATCATGTGATGTTCTGTGACAGATATTATATACAGTATATATGATATATTATATAAACGTTGCTTATGTTTTACACTCGCGCTAGCCCTGCCCCGCTCTGCCGTTAGTTACCTAACCTAACCGTGCAGACGGGACATCGAGGCGAATGCGGATGGCATAAGCGTACGTTATATTTATCTGTGATGTTTAGGTGGACTTTAATGATGGGATATTCATTAATGTGATTAATGAAAGAAAATAAACCTAATTGATGTTGTGGAATCGAATTTCAAAATAAAAACAGGTAGCTACAGTTCTTGCTTTGCATCGCGGTGTTCATTATAGAACATCCTGCACCTTATTCGATGAGGAAAGGACCGAGATCCCTTCACCGGGAGTGACTCCTTTAGCAATAACTGGCAGATGCTACAACCCTCGGTTTTTCTTTGATCGCTTCTATAGTTTCCGCTTTGCACAGTGATATATATGATATATCCCGCACCTCATTCGACGGGGAAAGGGCCGACGATCCCTTCACCGGGAGTGACCCCTTTAGCAAAACTAGAAAAGCCTCGAAAACATTCCATTAAAAAAACCATTTGATTCCGCAACGAGATCAAGTTCAAAGCGTTAAAGGTTTTCATAAAAACCATTCGCAACCCTCCGTCATTTTAGGAAGTAGAGTACTTAGTATTCGTGCTACGTTTGTCGACCATAGCCAAGGCGTAGTGTGCAGTAGCTAAGTGATGTCTTCCTACACAGCATATGATGCGATTAGTTAGGACAGTCATGTGGCTTTGTTGACCTTAGCCAAGGGTCATATGGGTGGGTCTAATTAATCACGAAATGACAGGTAGAACTTGACTAGTACCTATGATTTGTTGACCTTAGCCAAGGTCATAGGTGCTAGGGGTAAAAACCATTATCGGGAGTTTCAAGTATTGAAACTAGCAATGAGATTGCATACCTTCTATGTGATAGTTGGATCCCGATACCCACTGCGAGTAATTGTTACTCCTGGGAGAGTTTTGCACTTTGTAATTAGCCGATCAAGTAAGTGTCTAGAAAGGTGTCAACGGGCTTACGCCTCTGGGAAAACGAGGTTTATTGTAATTAGGTCCGTGCGAAAGCACGGGGAACCTCCCTCAAAGTACCGACACTGGCCTGCCTGAAAGATTGACGAACTTATAGAGTGTAATTAATCCCGGCTAGTCTTTCCTTTTAAGGTTTGAAGGAAGATTTGATAAAAACAGTGGGAGTCATCCTGATTAGATAAAATATATAACCGATCTAATCTTGCAAGAGCGCACGCAGAGTGTTTTCTTCTCTCTCTCTCCTGGTAGCGACCATATCACGCCTTAATCAAGATAATAATATAGATGTATTGACCGAACCCGCTTGTTATACTGAGCTGGGGAACGTTGGTCCCGCTCCAACTTATAATTGTTATAAGACAGAGCAGGAAATTAGGGATTACCAGAATTCCCGTGCCGCCCAAATGAAGAGAGTGCATGCTGATGCATCATCTTCGGGTGTGTTCATTATACAGAACTGTTTCTCAGTATCCTCTGCATCCTGGGTATATGATACCGGATCAGGATCACAGATATGTAATATGTTACATAGGGCTACAAAAAGGTAGAAAAACTGAGAACGGGTGATAAGTATCATGAGGCAGAAAATGTGGCAAGTGTTGCAGCCAAGTCTGTTGGTCACTGTCACCCTGTATTACCAATACATTGATTCTGAACAAATGCTATTAGATACCGAACCTGATATACAAAATCATATCAGTCTCTTTATTAGTAAAGAAATGATAAAATTTTGTATTGTTGGATAATGTTTTGAACATTTCCTATATCAAAAGTTGATCGGTTTAGGCGCGTTATCTAAAAGCATTAACGTTCTAAATCAAACTACAGTTCTTAGTATTCAGAACACACACAAGAGGAAGAGTTCAGAAATGAACGAATCATTCTTGAGGCATTGTAGACTAGGTCATATCAATGCGACCCGACTGGCTGAAGTTACATTTTAGATGCATATTTAAATCAGTTTGAATTTACATCTTGTGAAACTTGCCAGTCATGTCACAAAGATAAAATGACCATAGCTCTGTTTGTTGGAAACAGAGAAAGAGTTAGTAAACTCTTGGGACTGATACATTATGATGTATGTAAGGTCTCCTGTCTACACATGCCAGGACTGGTTCTTTATACTTCATTACGTTCTCTGATGATCTCTCAAGATTCTGACATATGTTCCTGTTGAAACACAAGTCCGAACCTTTTGAGATATTCACAGAATATAAGTTAGAAGTAGAGAACCAACAACCGGGTATAAGTATTATGTCCTATGATAAGATCAGGGAGGAGAATACTTGTGCATGGCATTCCTGGACTATTCTAAAAGAAAATGAGATTCTCTCTCCGTATTACTCCTCTGAATACACCACAGCACGACGGTGTATCAGGGCGGAGCAATCGCACAATATTAGATATGGTGTGCTCTATGATGAGTATTACTGAGTTACCTATTTCCTTTTGGGGTCATGCGCTTGAGAAGCTGCATACCTATTGAATTAGGTTCGAATCAGATCACTGCCTACCATTCCATATGAGATATGGTATGGGAAGAGCCTATCTCTTAAGTAAATTAAGATTTGGGATTGTCTGGCCTATGTCAAAAGCAAAATCCGGACAAGATCGAGGCAAGATCAGTTCTGTAGAACTGGAAAGGTTCCAGCTGTACAAAACTGCTAATGATTTGACAGAACCAAAGGATTCAATAGTTTCCGACGAACCTCAGCCTCTCCGACGATCTGGTAGGGTTCCTCATCTGCCTGAGAGATACCTCGGTTTCTCGATGACAGTGGGAGCGAGGAATGCATCATGAGATGATGACCCAACTAGTTTCGAGCTGGCCATCAAGAGTGGGACTCTGTAAGAATGGCTGGATGCTTAGCGATCTGAGATGGAATCCATATACACCAACAAAGTATGGACTTTGATTGCGATATCTGAAGGGTTAAATCCCCATCAGGAGCAAGTATATCTTGAGAAGATTACTTGGTGTAGATGGCAAAGTTGAGACTTTCAAAGCTAGACTTGTTAAAGGTTTTCGTCATCGACCAGGCACGGATAATGATGAAACATTTTCCAGGGACTATGCTTAAGTCCATCCAGATCCTACTTGCCATTGCTACATACCATAACTGCGATATCTGGTGGTTGGGTGCCATGACTAATTTTCTAAATAATGATTTATAAGAGAATGTCTATAAGAACACAGCCAGAGGGCTACGTAAACAGTGGGAGCAGCGGAAACGTATGCAAGATGTTTTATGTGATGAAGCAGGCATCGCGGAGTTGGAACATCTGTTTTGATGAGTTAGTCAAACAATTTGACATCATCAAAATGGTAGATGAACCTTGTATATACAAAACGGTAGTAGAGAGTGAAGTGGTCAACTTCGTATTGTACGTGGACAACATACTCTTGATAGGAAAGGAATTTCCTATGCTACGATCGGTCGATCTCCTTTTATCACATAGATTCTCCATAAAGGATCAAAGTGATACCTCCTAAATCCTGGGATTTGGATCTATGAGATAGATCTAAATAGATTTTAGGATTCTCACTAGCTATAGTGAGATAGTATCAGTTGATCCTGGGGAGAATCACTGGAAGTGTTCCAGGGTGATAAAGATGACTGAATGTCTGTCACAGGCATTGTCTTTACCCTCAGTAAAGGGACGGTATGTTGGAAGAGTTCCAAGCTAGATACCGTGGCAAAGTAGACGATAAAGACTGGTAACATCGCTATTAAAGATACTACCAAAGAGGCAGTTTGGGTGTATATTGGTTCATAGGATGAACTAGGTTCCTACCATTGTGTGACAATGGAACTGTGGCTTTGGCCCTGGAACCCAGGTCCCATCAGTGACCCAGACATATTCTGAGGCAGCATCACCTGATCATGGAGATGGTTGATCTCCAGGATGATCGAGGTTAGGAGAGTAGACTCAGAGGACAACACGGTGAATCCACTCACGAAGGCCTTTTCCCAAAGAGAGACTTTTAGGGTATGGTTGAGTATGTGATACTGCAACCACTGCTACAGATGGCCATAGTGCAAGTGGGAGATTGTTAGTTATATGTATGCCCTAGAGGCCATTACTGTACATTGGATGTATATTGTAGTGGATGCTGGGACATATATAGGTAGGACTTTCTTGCTCGACATGATAATACGCTATCTGGTTGTTCTTTATCTTAACGTGTATACTTTCTGTCTCTCTGTTACATATTGATAAAGCCCTTAGGATGTGTACTCGACTTCCAGGACTATGATGTAGATCATACTAGTGGGGCCTGGGTAGTCAATGAGTACATCCTTCATTGTTCCTAGTCGTGGGAATATCGAGACGGGGCATCGATATTCCAGAGTAGACTAGCGTATATCTTCTCGACCCATGTGATGGGCGATGGATGATCCCATATCCATTGGTGTTTGACATCAGAGATGGTATACGGTCGCTCAGTGGAGACTGGGTACACTGAACGGACTCGCCGAGAACTCCCAGATGGTATTATACCTCACGTCAGATGGCAGTTCTCTGGTGACACTGGTACAGCTTAGTCTGTTGACCCGAGATCGTCATAGAGTCTTGTGTGTCTCCCACTGTGCTTTGATTTCCACCCTACCACGGCTCTACTGAGTCATGCAAACAGGTGGTTTTTGGGTACAGTCCCGATTCACATGGAGGCAATGAGCGATAGGAGGGGATTCGTCTCTCCCGGTATTGGGGGTTTATGTTGCGCTATGCTCGACTGGCCATAACAGGAAATCCCTGGCCAGGGTTGAAGTGACCTACTGGTAAGTGTTATCAGTAGTTTCACACATGTCATGGACTTCACGTCGGCATGACTTATTGAGCTACTGGGGTCTGACGTTTACCACCCCTAGGCGAGATATGCGGCATATCAGACGAACAGACCGGACTGTACGGTAAGTGTTACTGGTTGGATTCACAGGAGTGTGAGCGGGCTTGCTCGTCGATCTTCTGATCGCTCAATATCCGGGTGGCCGTTACGTTTAGCAGACCGCTTGCGGCTTGTGGGTGTTTGATATGATCATCACCTGCTGCCGGCGTATTGACGAGTCTTTAGAGTCCTACACAGAGGTTTCCTGGCTCAAGCGAAACGAAATAGGAGCGCAAATGAGATATGTGCGGGACCGAGAATAATGCGTGTATGTGATACCGTATTTCATTCTCGCGATGAATGTGTCGAATGGTTGTATGCGATATAACCTAGTTATCGAATCAAGGATTGATTCGATAAGCCGATACATTGGATACTAGCCGGTTATATGCGACATGACCGGATTATTGAATCAAGTGTTGATTTAATGATTTAATGTATAATTATATATTTGATATATTACTTTGCATTAACTAGTATTTGTTCACTTTAAAAGGATTTTCTCACTTGAAGTGCACATTGTGTATATGATATATTTTTGTGCACAAGATTGTATCATGTTTGATGATACTTGCTCATTTGGGTTTGTGTAAAGATTAAACCATGTTTAGTGAATGGTTAGGGTTTCTTTTCTCTTATTTATTTATCCATTTATTATTGTTTTGGAAAAGATAAAGAGAAAAAGAAATGGTGGCTTAGTTTGTTTTTTGTTGAAGCTTCTTGAAGCTTTGAACAAGTCCACCATTCTTGTCTCTTCTCTAACCCTAACCACTCATCTAACCTTAGTTAAATCTCTACACTAAACCATGGTTGAAGTCATGATAAGTATTCTTTTTATTTTCCTTTTTAAATAACTTATCATATATTCATCTTCATCTTCTTCTTCTTCTTCTTCAAGAAGAAGCATGCCTCCATCAATGGCAACTAGCCAAAACAAGTGAGAAATCCAATTCTAAAGTGAACCCACCTCCTATTTCTTTATCCTCTACCTCTTGCCAAGTAGTATAGGGTGTTTCCTTCATAAGTTTTCTTGACTTGGTGAAGTTGGAGCTTGATCTAGCGATGCCTCGACGTAGATCATCTTCGGCATCGAAGCCGACGACCAAGCCCGCCCATTTCTTCGATGAAGCCGATGCTTGAGTCCGGAATCCGATTTGGACAGCGAGGGGACTTCATCACGGAGCCTAGGAGGTGGAGGACCGGATCTACAAAGGTTGTAGCCCTTTCCCTTTAGTTATATTTCCGTTTACTTGCTTGCATCGCCTAGTTTATCTAGTTAACGATCCATATTAGGGCTTGTAGGCACTCGTAAAATTTGAATTAGCCATGTTTGATGCCTTGTGAGACTTCATTAGTGTGCCTAGGAACCCTACTGACACGACGAACGAACGGATTTAGACCCAGCGTTTATCGTGGGCACGATAATTGGTACACCAGAGGTGCACCCCTCCACTGAACTAAGGAGAGCAGAACTGAGTCGGAATTCCTTATTAGAAAAGGGTAGGCAAAGCCCGAAGGCCCCTTGGCCTTTCAACAAGGCAAGTGAACGGAGTGAACGATTGAGTTAACCCGAAGCAAGTGAACGAAGTGAACGATTGAGTTAACGAAGGCAAGTGAACGGAGTGAACGATAGGGAGTGAAGCGAGTTTGGCGAGCGAAAAGAACCCGACTTGCACTTTGGTTTCACTCAAAAGGGACCCTTCACAATCGGGTAAATCAAACACTACAAAATCGCACAACTCATTACTCATTCTATCTTCAATTGATAAATCATTTGGGATGCTCGATAGACTTTCAAAACAGGAGATGTGGGATTCAATTTGGTACGAGTAGGTTTGATTTGGAAAGGGGTACAACTCACTCTCACTACTCAAATTCTCAACCTGTCCTACCACCTCTTCATACATTGGAAAATTTGGAGCTAGTTGAAAACTAGCTACCGGGTCACTAGGTTGTATGAGGGCGGCCATGGACGCATTCAAATCCATCATCTGTTGGTACGACGCTATCCTAAAGTCTTCCAATGACTGTTCCGGACTAGACATAGGTTCTGAAAGGGTTTCAGTAAAAGATTAAAAGTTGTTTGGATACTGAAAACTCCCAAATGGCGGTTCAGAAGTCTAGGGAAGGTGTAAAAGTCGGGTTGGACTGGTAGGAATTGAATGGCTGGACAGGGGTAGGATCAACATTTGGATAAGAAGGTGAATGGAATTGTTGATCCCAAGAATCTGTAGTGTGAAAGGAGTGAAAGATCGGCTACGGGATTGTTCAATATGTTCAGCGATAGACAAAGGACGACTTGCGAAAGGGGTATCAACATAAGAGGGTGGGGGAGGGTGAAAAGGTTGATACAAAGTGGATTGCGGAGGGCAAGTGTTTGTCCTAGACGCGTCTATGCGATCTTTTAATGAAATTTTGGGCATGGAGGGATCGTTAGATGTTTGGCCAAAGCAAGAACCATAAGAAGTGATGTCTGGTTGTGGGTACCAAAATTCGGCAAGAGTTTTTCTATGTGGAGTACCCATGATATGAAGAGAGAAAGAAAGAAAGGAAGAGAAAAGGAGGGGGAAAAAAGAATGTGGATTTTTTTTTATTTTTATTAAAAAAATTGTTTGTTTTTGGAGTTTTGAAAATTGTTTGTTTGAAAGAATACAGAATTATGGGACTAAAATTTACAAGAACAGTCACAATCACAATATGCATAAACACACCTAGAGCTAGGGTCATCTAGGTCAGCTAGACAGCTCCTAACTGTTCCAAAGGGCTAGAAATAGGACCTCAAACCGCCTCTTCTCCGCCAATTGCGGCCAGGTAAGTGCCAGGTAAGTGGGAAGCTCCCCACTACGTAAGTAGTGGTCCTAATTAAGTAACCACTTGCCTTAGTCACACTTGCCTAGACACCGCAAAGTCAGGATAGGATAAACGGCCGATGCCTACAACCAGTCCTCTGTCCTATTGAGCGCGACAGTCCTTATAGGTTTGGTCTAGATATTTTTTATTAGCTCAAGGTAATGCGTATGCAATTAGTGATTTGTGTGGTCTTAGGAAGGATGATGAAATTCCCACCAAATCTGAATTGGTGTTATAGCCCCTTAATGTCCGTATTAATATATGCAAAGCGGTAAACAAAATCTAAAACAACAAAAATTTATTTTGCGGCGGAGCAATTCTGTGCAAAGATACCTGCAGAAAATACAGTATAGTGGAATTCAGAGAGAAGATAAAAGAAAAGAAAAGGGGTAGAGAAAAAATTGGGCACCGAGGCCTCAATGGGACCGCGGAACCGCCGCTCAAGGCATCTTTTGACCGCGGTTCCGCGGTCAAAATGTTGACTTGGGGATTTGTCTTTGATCAACGAACTTCACTTCTTCTCTTCTCCAAAATAAAAACCTCTGTTTTATTTTTGGATTACTGTACTTGCTCTAGATTAGCCTGCACACTTGCACACAAAAATTATCAAAAATAACAAAAAGATTTTATTTTTTTATTTATAAATATATACAAAAAGAATATTAACCCGAATAACAAGAAATAAAATACGCTACCGTCTTCCCGGAAACGGCGCCATTTGATTGCACGCTTTTGGCGTGTCGAGTTTTAAGAGTTCTAAAGTTTAACCGCGATCAGGACGGTGTCGTTATGCAGCTAGCCGGTTGAGCACGGGTCGATTCGCAGGGAGATGGTTGTATGTCCGTTCGAGTTTCAGACGAGTCAATAAAGAATTTGTATATATTTGTTCAAATCTAACATATGTGTTTATATGCAAGTATAAAGTTGTTAAGAAAAAGACACGAAAGTGTAAGCTAAAGAAATCCGCACTCAAAACCTTTGAGCCGAGTCTTGACCAACTGAAACTAGAGCAATCAGCAACAACGTGGATTAGGGGATTTAAGCACGGTATTCGTGGAATCCGGCTTATTGACCCTTATCCTTCCGTTCTTGTCTCTTGCTTTCGCCTCCGGCCAAACCGAACGCAACCGGTCGCGGTTAGAAATCACCGTTACCTTGGTAGGGTAGGGTACCTAACGGAGCGCTTGCGTAATGTTTGGATGGAGTTCAAAGGAAAATAACGGGAAAAGGAAATGATCAAAGAAACATTAACTTACAATATCATATTTATTCTTAACAACAACATATTAACAACCATTCACAAAACAAACCAAAAAGAGAGAACAAAAGAACAAAGAAAAGAAAAGATTACAGGTAAGTAAGTGCATGGAATTTAAAGTGCAAGAAAGTAAAGCAAGGAAATAAATTGCATGAATGTAAAAGAGCAAGAAAGAAAAGTGCAAGAAAGAAAATAATAAGAAAGAGATCTAGGAACCATGGAACAAGTTACACACTATGGGTTTAATAACCCAAAGTTAAACTTGCAAGCTCAATTAAGAGGTTGCAAGATCAAGAGAGAGCTAAAAACCCAAGGCAAAATGAAGCACAAAAGAGACTTTATTCTTTCCAAATTGATACAACCCTTGAGATCAAATACCAACCCTTAAACCTTCAAGCTAAATGAAGAGGTTGAAAGATCAAGAGAAAGTAAGGATCTCAAGGGGAAGCAAAGCAAGAGAATGCTTCAAAATAACCCTCATCTTCATTTCATCATCCACTCAAAAAGCTCTCACTACAATTTTCATGGAGGAAAGAATGAAGAAGAAGAAGAAGTTAAACTAAACTACACTAAAAGAGATGGAAAAGAGGATATGAAGAAGACCCTTGGCTAGGCACAAAACCGGGGTATTTATAGGATGCGTGCTGAAACCCTTGGGCAACATTCTGGCCCAAAATGAAATGATAAAACTACGTCCAAAATTTGTTAAGATGATGTCACTAAACCGCGGCGGATCCGCCGCGCAAACCTACATTTGGCGGCGGTTCCGCCGCGGTTTTGTGGAGTTAGGATCTCGGATTTTTTGGGTTTCCTTGTGTTGCTATCTTATAACATTCTATATGTCCCAAATTGCAAAATACCTTCACAATTTCTTCAGATCTGCACAGTCCAAACATAGCTTCACTTTTGATTGATTTGACCTTTCTCCCTCGAGCTCCGCGCACCCATTGATTCTTGTGCTGCCTCCCTCGTGCTTTGTGCTGCCCCTCTCGTGCTTTGTGCTTGTCCGAGAAATGAATGACCACTGTCATTTGTCTTGTCTCTAGAATGGTACGCGGCACTGGACGGATACGGATGACCGGAACCCGGCTTTTATCTGTTGACAATAGGTGTTCTGTATTTTGGCGTAACAGTGGAGATTTTGTATCAATTGCGTTATTTTGGACTAGGAACCTGTAGGCTGTAAATATGTAGCAAACACAGATTAAAAACACCTACCTATAAACAAACGAGCGTAAGAATGGGCGGTAGTAAAAGCAATATTCTGGTATGAACACCTTGCTTCAGGCGAAACGATATAAATGTCGTATGGTTTTATGACAGGGTTCGGACACATACGTGTATTTATGCATGTACGATGTTCGGACAGTTTATTCTAGCGGGCTTTAGTTTAAGCCAGATTCTAGTATTGGATTATTGGATTTATACAGTCTCAGTATTTCCGTGTTTTCATGGATGGGAGGGGCATTCTCGTAATTAGCCGAGAAGCTTCTAGAAGAAAGATGAGGTGGAGAGCTTAGGTGTTATTTGCATTAAATACATTAGTGACTCATGAGGTGATTCATCCAAATAAGTTAATGAAGCATTTATTGCTTAATGACTCATGAGATGATTCATTGTATGTATTAAATGAAGCATGGTTGTAAATATCACATAATGATTTATTTGATATTCTTTATTCTTCATCATATATAGAAATGAGACATTATTCATTATCACTCTCACTTTCACATCCTCTCTCTTCAAGCTCTCTCTCTTCAAAAAACTAACCCTAATCCTCTCATGTATTGAGATCCTAGGGTTAGCAAGACTAATAGAGCCCTAATCTTCTTCTATATCATCTTGGTTACTTTGATTAGCACTCATAGCCACCTAGTTACCTCAAGTGAGAGGTTAAAATTTGGAGAAGGAGCTCTCGGGTGGATCTTCTATCACATCGAGGAGGCCGACGAGGAAGTGAACTACAAGAACAAGAAGGACTTGAATCTTTAGGTATAATCATCTATCATAGTAGCTAATCACTTCTATATAATTGTTAGTTAGGGTTTAGCAAAGATCCGTAAAGTTAGTCGATATTAATTTAAACAAAATGATTGTTTTACCTATTCCGCCTCCCCGCATCATGTGGGGTGTCTAACATCGACTTACAGAATCATCTACAACTTTCATTCTCTCATAATTTCTAGGGTTCTGTATCTCCTTCTCCTTCCTTAACGTTTTGAACCTTCTTCTTCTTTTGAATTAAATTAAGAGTTTAACTCTTCTTTTCTCAAAAAGAAATAGTTTTTCACCATAAAACCCTCGAAGGGGAGCTATGAGCTCCCGTCCAATCTTTAAAGGAAGGATTTTAATCTCACCGCCCCTTTTCTCTAAGATCCGACAAAAAGAGAGGAGCAAGAAGGAACCTATCTCAAAGTACCCATTTTAAGGAACTCCAAGGCATGAAGAAGAAGAAAAAAGACTTCTTTTCACCATCCGAGATCTAAATCCTCAAAAGAGTTTAACTCTAAATCCAGATCTTTTAGGAGTTTAACTCCAAATCCAAACCTTTTGAGAGTTCAAATCCAAGCCCATGGGCTTAGCCCTTCTTCTGCTAGTGCTCCGCAGGCGCCAACAGGGCATGTGTTGCTCACGTGACCCACTGGCGCCCAGCGGCCATGCGATGCCTATGTGACCCGCTGGCGCCATCGGCCACATGCCATCTCACGTTTCCTTAGGACGCTCGTCACCCCTCTTTTTTCCATACGTTTCACACCCAAAACACATCCCCCATTTAAAACAATTCTAATGGGGCGCTGCCCCGCACCCAGCAAGGGAGCTTCTAGCCCTCTTGACCCCAGCCCGCTATTTAAGTAGTGGGACCCCCGTAAACTCTGCGAGGCCCCCGATACATCTAAAGCACCTTCAAAACACAATACACGCATACTGCACATTGAGTTCACATGACCAGTTTTACCCGTCAATCGGAGGTTCTCTCGCTCCAAAGACGATAGGTAAGTAACGGCAACTTAGTTCGTGGCTGCTGGAGATTCGGATCCCCACAATCAATAAACCCCAGCTTACCCCAGACAGGGGGAATCTGTATATGCATGACAAGCGCAAGAATTCCTATTTCAATAGGGTGACGAAAAACACTCTATAGATTCTGGCACGCTGATCAGTCGAAAATATTGCATTTTTAACACATCAATTTCCCTACTATTTGCACTCATCTAAAGGTGTTCGGTATAAATATAACGTATATTAACAAAACGTCCGTAAAATACCAAATAACATGTTTTATACATTATAACCGGCATTTTGAGGGAAATTTTGTGTTTATTATTGCACGCATGATCTTTGTATATCGCAACACTTGTCTCGAGAAATTGTGCAGGAAATTCCAGGTAAAGAGCCGAAACTGCTAAAAGTGCTGATAAAAATACGCTAAGTCCAAGACTTGAAATCTGGCAGTGAACGAGACATTATAAAAATATTCTAGACATTCTAAAAGTGAAATGAAGCCAGTAGAGGAATTACTAGGAATTTTGGTGCAACAAGGCACCCAAAGGGCCGCGGATCCGCGGCCGTAGGGGCCTATTGGCGGTGGATGCGCGGCCACATCAGCATGACGTCAGCAGTTCATCATTTCAGGTTTCTCCATTCAAGTAGCAAACTTCTTCAAGCCACTTTAAATTCCATAGATCTCCAGAAGCTTCTGTCCGAACAACCAAGCTTCTTGTACAAGCTAAACACCTCAAAACTTCTCAAATAAGCTAGTTAAACCTAGAAGGTTCTTCCCAACAACCAAGCTTATCAAGGATGATAGCTAACTAACTAACTCTAGAAGCTTCTACTCAACTACCAAGATTGCAAGAGAAGCTAAACTAAACCTAGCTTCTAAAGGAAGATAATCCTAATCAAGCTTCTAGGGGAAGCTAAAGGAGAGGGCTATATAAAAGGACCCAAGGCTTCTTCTCAAAGGTTGTTGATCATTCCACATCAATTCACCCACAAGTTGAGTGACACAACTTGTGCACCCAAACCCTAATCCAATCACCAAAAGCCATATTCAAGATCTCCGAGTACAAAATCAAGCAAGAAGCTATCAACCTTTTAGAAGTGACGTCGATCTTCAATCGAGCAAGTGATCCAAGACGTTCCACGACTCACGGAGACGATGCGAAGCTAATTCGACGATCGAGTTCTTTTCTCAATTCTTGTAGTCTTGAGCAAATTGTAACGAAATTGTTGGATAATAAAAGGTGAAATTACTTAATCTTGCTTTTCTTTATATTTGAGCATTGTGCTGAGATCTCAATTCTTGATTGTTTTCTTTGTTATGATGCTTGAGTAAAAACTCCGCTCGTGGAGGAATCGAGAAAATTGATAAGTTGATGATGATTACATTCATGAACGATTCATAAGTCCTATGAGTTCTGTAAACTCTAGTAAATTGAATCATCGACATCCTAGTTTCGAGCGATATGTTTTCTTGAATGTTTTCGCTCTTAATTAGTGATCAACGATCGATTCTTGATTTTCTTAGAGGTTAGAATTTGAATGAAAATCAACGAATGGACAAGGGATAGATGATGAAACCCTAGTTTCCGCAAGAGATCCCTAATTCTCGTTGATCTTCATCGATCTAGCAACAAATCATCAATGGATAAGAATACGTAATCACAAGTCTTCATCCTTACTATCGATTCTATCGATTCCTACGAGCCTCTCTACAAATCTTGATAACTAATTCAAATTGGACGATTCTTGATTCTTGTTTTTTAGTATTTCTTGATATTAGATCTAGTTCTTTACAATTCTTCAAACTAAATTTCAAAATTCTTGAATCATTTTCTTTTCTTCTTTAATTTTCAACTCAACTAAAACAAATAAGATCAAATCTCATTTTCCATGTGGGCGATCCGCACTCGCTAACGAACTTACAATTGACACCGTTATTGATTGTGGTTTACAAATTTCTTTGGTTGTGATCTTTACACTTTTCTACCTACACATCGAAAAATTAGATCAATCAAATGGCGCCGTTGCCGGAGATAGTGTGCTAATTTGTTCGTTTTTGAAATTTGAGTTGAAAAATTTATTCCATCAAAATTTTTAGATCAAAATTGGCACATAAACTAAACGATTTGTTGTGATTTGTTGCGAGAAAATCTGGAATCTGTGAAGCGAGAGGAATAATTTTCTGAGTATTCCAGAGAGTTCAGTGAATGAACAGGAAAAGTTCCTGAAAAATTTGTGCACAGATCTCTTTACTAAACCGCGCTTCCGCGGCCAAACCAGCATCTCGCGGCGGCTCCGCGGCCATCCTAGGGACTTGCTGTGCCAAATTTGCTCGGTAACTTTATGACATTCTTATCTCCTCCTTGATCCGCTCCATTAACCAATTTATGCAGGTTTCTTTGCAAAAATTCGCGGTGCCACAAAAAGAAAAAATTGTGCGTGTTTGTTCTTGGTTGTTTGCATTTTTAATACGGAAATTAAGGGGCAAAGACCAAATTCAGATTAGGTGGGGAGTTCTTTACCCTTCCTAAGCCCTAAAAATCACAAAACTGCATCCACATTACCCTCATTAACTAAAAAATATCTAAACATGACTCTAAGGACCGTCACGCTCACTTAAGACAGAAGGAGGTCGTGGGTAATCTATTGCTTATCCGCGTTTCTTTTGTGGTGTCTAAGGCAAGTGTGTCTAAGGAAAGTGGTTACTTAATTAGGCCCACTACTTACGTAGTGGAGAACCTCCCACTTACCTGGCCACAGGAGGGACAAAGAGGCAGTAGAGGATTGATCTTACGACTTGTCATCGGCAGCCAGGAGGGTCTAGAGACTTGACCTAGGTGATCACTAGATCCAGGGTTGCTTGTGCATTTTTGTGATTTGAATTTTTTCAAAAATCCGTATCTTTTTCAAAACAAACACCAATACATATTTTCCTTAATTATCACTTAACGCTGCCACTTGTGCTAAACCCTTTAGTGCATGCTCGGCTGGACACGGGATTCTAGTGCCCGTCTTGTCCGCGTTCCCCCGATCGACTCCGAAGTCAGTAATTCTACGTCTACTTCTTCTTTACCCACCACCACACCCACTTCGAAGGACAATTCTCCATCGAACTTCTTTACCACTACTCTGCCGCCGTCTGTAGGTGCGCAGAATCCACCCCGCATCTCTCTCCAAGAGAGATGTTACCATATGCGAGGTCCTCTTTCGACCTCTCTCACCATTCCACCAGCCAATGGGGATAATTTTGAAATAAAACCCCAATACATCAACTTTCTACCAAAATTTCACGGTCTCGAGTCTGAAGACGCATATTTCTTTATTACGAAATTTGAAAATATATGCGCTATGATGGGTACTTCACAGCTTTCTGTGGATGCTATGCGTCTACGTCTTCTCCCATTCACTTTGTGCGTTATAGCCAAGAAGTGGCTTTCTAACACAGCCACACATTCTATTTCAAACTGGGAAGAATTCGTAAAAGCATTCCTAAAGAAATTTTACCCCAATCATAAAACAGCTCGAGTCCGTAGCGAAATAAATCAATTCACCCAGCTTCAAAATGAACCATTCTCAAAGTGTCTTGAACGCTTCAAGGATCTGCTAGTTCAATGTCCACATCACGGAATCCATAAATGGGATCTGTGCAGAATCATATATGAGAGCATTAATCCTACCACAAAACAGACCCTTGAATCCATGTGTCAAAACACCTTCATGACTAAAGATGATGATGAAGCTAGGAGATTTTTAGAAGATTTCGCTGAAAGATCCTTACAGTGAGAGGGTGTAAGTCAATCGTCTAGGGGTGGCAATAACCAATATGATGTTTCCATAGGAGTTAGAGCTGAAATGTCAGCAATGCAAAAGAAACTCGAAACTATAGAAAATAAATTTTTAGCAGTCGCCCTAAATCATATGTCACTCCCCAAAACTGTCTGGGGATGCTGTTCGGATCCATCACATCTTACAGAAGAATGTCCATTGAATTCTCTGTTTCAAGATCATGAGCATATCAATTCTGCTTTCTAACAAAGACCTAGAAACGATCCATTTTCTTCCACTTATAATCAGGGTTGGAGGAATCACCCTAACTTTGCTTGGAACCAATCACAAAATCAAAACACGGTTCCAAACCAAAACAATTTTCAAAGGGCTCCTCCACCACAACAGCAACCACTTCAATTGAGTCAGCACCCCTACCAATCACAAAACTTCCAAAATCTGGCCAACACATCTGCACCATATGAAAATTCTTTGCAAATGGCCGGTACTGATAATTCCTCTACACTCGAACGAACCTTGGATACTTTCATGAAACAATCCATCCAAGGGATGGCAAATATTCAATCTTCCTTCCATAATATGATGAAGACCATTGTCTCTAAAAATGAAAATATTAAATCGATGGAAGCACAAATTGCATGAATAAATGCCGAATTGAGTGCTAGAGAGAAAGGGAAACTTCCAGCTCAACCTTTACCCAATCCTTTTCATTACAATGTGAATGCCATCAAAACATTGAGATCTGGAAGAGTGCTTGACAATCACGTTGGTGAAGAGATTGATAAAAATGAAGAATCAATTGATGATACCCCGGCTGAGACTTTTCCTTCCACTTCTACTTCTGTTTCTGACCCCAGTTCGTCTACCCCACCATTTTCTTCCGAGCCTATTCTGCGTTTTCCTCTAGGCTCGACACCTCAGCCCACCTCTTCTAGTCCACCAAAGACGATCCCCACTCCTATTCTTAGATCGTTCCTACCCACACGATCTTCTCCAGTGTTGGACCCTGATCTTATTGCTCAAGCTCCTTATCCGAATCGGTTAAAGGAAAATAGACCAAGTCAGCAAATGGAGAAGATCACTGAAATCTTTAAGCAAGTTAACATCAACGTCCCTCTCCTAGATGCTATCCAACAAGTTCCGTCCTATGCAAAAATTCTTAAGAACTTGTGCACTAGGAAGAGGAAGACTCAAGTGCCTAAAAAAGTTTTCATGTCAAGGACTGTACACACGGCTTTTCCCCAACAATTACCAAGGAAACGTAAGGACCCTGGCTGTCCTACTGTTTCTATTTCTATTGGGGATAAACACATCAACCGTGCTCTACTTGACCTTGGTGCAAGTGTTAACCTGCTTCCTTTCTCAGTCTATGAGCAACTATGTATCGGAGTGTTAAAGCCCTCGAACATAACTCTCCAGATGGATGACCGATCAATCACCAAACCTAGGGGTAAATTAGAGGATTTGTTGATAAAAATCGGGGAATTTGTCTTCCCTATGGACTTTATTGTACATGATACACATCATGTAGCGAACCGACGGAATCAAATTCCGGTGATCCTTGGTCGTCCCTTTTTGGCCACTTCCAATGCTATAATCAACTGTCGTAATGGCTCTATGACCCTATCCTTCGGGAAGATGTCAATTGAGCTGAACATTTACAAGTTGGGAAGTATACCCTCTGAACTTACTGCTCAGGTTTGTTCTGTTAAATCAATGGATGTCGACAGCAGTGAATTTGACGATTCTTATAATACTGATCTTGATTCTTTTCATATGTTGTTGTTTGACCCAACTATGTATCATACACATACGGACCCTTCCACCAAGTTGTCCGGGTCAACAACTAACACTAAGTATAAACCATTTTTTGAGTCTGAAAATCATCCCACACTTTTTGATGACATTATTTTTCGGGGTATCGATGAAAGTTTTGAGGAAATCTTCGCTGACGAACTCGCATTTTTAGCAAACACGGGTGTTGAGATGAATCAACTATAAGAAAAAGAAATTGAACCTCCATCCCTTCTTCTGGACTATAAAGAGAATGCGAGTAATCCATCACAATCACTGAGTCGTCTCTCCAAAACGAGATGCAAACACATTCTATTCCACCACTTATCCTTTCCCTACTTCTTATTCCACCAACCGGTGCACTACACTGATAAAATCTTCGAATAGTTGGTGTTGACTTTCGGTCTTTACAAAGTTTGGCATTGACCGATAATTTTTACCCCTTCTTGTGATTTTCAAAAGCTTAACATTGTTTAACTCATGTTTGGGGAGGTGGATAAGCTGGCTCTTGAAAAGAAAATTTTGACTCAAAATGTGAGCCAAAAGAATAAGTTTGGGGGAGCATTTTCACGATCATATTTATTGCCCCCGTTAATAAATTTCCTCGCGGGCTTACAGGTTTTTATGATTAAGCGGATGGCAATAGTGAGGATACTGTTGAAAACAAGTTTGGTGGAGCTTTGTGCTTATTTTTGCATCATTTGCATATCACCTTGCATAAACACAAAACATTTAAAACCTATAAAAATTTAAAAAATTTCAAATGATAAAAATATTTAATATTTAATTTTGTACATAAATAAGATAATAAAAGATTAGATAGTGAAAAATTACATCCAAAAGATTGGAAAAATTTAAGAAAACCAAGAAAATTAGATGTTTTCTTAAACGAAACTAGTAATAAGTAGTTATGAGCCGTTGTCCCAAGAGTTAGTAAGATGAAGAATGTCACTAATCTGAGGATAAAAATAAGTCTGAAAAATAGTTCCTATTCTGGAAGCCAAACATTTGAATGTTGATACCCTACTATACGCACTTACACACGTCTTGATGCTCGGGATAGTAGATGATACCTTGAAATGCTCTTGTCTAGAAGCCAAAGTTTGAAGGAAATGAAAAATGAAAAAGATAAAATGGTGTTAAGAAAAAAAAATGAACACTTGTTTTGTTATCGCCAAGGCAACAATAAAAAATATAGCGAGGGTGCATCATCAGCTAGTGCCTTAGACCAACTGGTCTGGGAGTCACTGCTAAGCCTTAGGTGGTGCAAGACGAGGAAAATACTAATACACCTAATAAGCAAGCACATGAGTAATCGGTCGGTTAGTACCTCAAGAAGTATTAACGGTCGCATGAAAAATGTGTGAGCAAATCCATCTAAATATTCATCAAATTAAAAAGTACTGAGGCAGATGGACAAGAGTACGATAGCTTGAATTGAATTATCCGAGTGTAGGGATGTTCTTTACACACACGTAGGTTATATGATCGGCATTTGGAAGAAAGATAGTAATGAAGAATAAAGATAATGTTTTATTGAGGGATGGGGTGATTTCTAATATCTTTTCATTTCAGATTTCTCCATTCAAGTGGCAAACTTCTTCAAGCCACTTTAAATTCCATAGTTCTCTAGAATCTTCTATCCGAACAGCCAAGCTTCTTGTACAAGCTAAATACCTCCAAGCTTCTTAAATAAGCTAGCAAAACCTAGAAGGTTCTTCCCAACAACCAAGCTTATCAAGGAAGCTAGCTTACTAACTAACTCTAGAAGTTTCTACTCAACTACCAAGCTTGCAAGAGAAGCTAAACTAAACCTAGCTTCTAAAGAAAGCTAATCCTAATCAAGCTTCTAGGGGAAGCTAAAGGAGACGGCTATATAAAGGGACCCAAGGCTTCTTCTCAAAGGTTGTTGATCTTTCCACATCAATTCACCCACAAGTTAAGTGACACAACTTGTGCACCCAAACCCTAATCCAATCACCAAAAGCCAAATTCAAGATCTCCGAGTACAAAATCAAGCAAGAAGCTATCAACCTTTTAGAAGCGACGCCGATCTTCAACCGAGCAAGTGATCCAAGACGATCCGCGACTCACGGAGACGATACGAAGCTAATTCGACGATCAAGTTCTTTTCTTAATTCTTGTAGGCTTGAGCAAATTGTAACGAAATTGTTGGATAATAGAAGGTGAAAATTCTTAATCTTGCTTTTCTTTATATTTGAGCATTATAATGAGATCTCTCTTGATTGTTTTCTTTGTTATGATACTTGAGTAAAAACTCCGCTCGTGGAGGAATCGAGAAAATTGATAAGTTGATGATGATTACATTCTTGAACGATTTTTATGTCCTATGAGTTTTGTAAACTCTAGTAAATTGAATCATCGACAACTTAGTTTCGAGCGAGATGCTTTCTTCAATGTTTTCGCTCTTAATTAGTGATCAACGATCGATGCTTGAATTTCCTAAAGGCTAGAATTTGAATGAAAATCAACGAAAGGACAAGGGATAGATGATGAAACCCTTGTTTCCGCAAGGGATCCCTAATTCTCGTTGATCGTCATCGATCTAGCAACAAATTATCAATGGATAAGAATACGTAATCACAAGTCTTCATCCTCACTTTCGATTCTATCGATTCCTATGAGCCTCTCTACAAATCTTGATAACTAATTCAAATTGGACGATTCTTGATTCTTGATTCTTGATTTTTAGTATTTCTAGATATTAGATCTAGTTCTTGAAGGGTTACGGCAGCGCCCCGGCCATCAAAGCGCGGCCAAAATGTGGAACAAAATTTTTCTAAACAGGCACTACCGCTAACCGATTTACGGATTGACCTTAAACCCTAAACTAGCATGCTAACTAAGAGTTAGAATCGTTATACCGAGTTGATCCATGTCCTTCGGTCTTCATTCCAAGCTCCTCGCGGCTCCTTGATGTGATTTGGTCGCCGGTCTTCCTCCATCTCTGATGATCCACCCGAGTGAAACGGCGCAAGCTCCAACCTCGACGAACGAGCTAACCGACGCTCCAAAGTCGCTAGCTATGGAGAGTCGAGGTGTAGTAGTGTGTCACTATGTTTTTCTCTCTACCCTTGAGCACAATGAGAAACTCCAGAAGAAGATGAAGGAGGTGAAAGCTTTTGGCATGAACAACAATAGAATTGGCTAAGTCTTTTTGTGTGAGAAATGAGAGAGTGAGAGAGAGTGTAATGTCAAAAGTTAACCAAATGAAATGAGCTCACCACTAAATGAAGTGCCCCCCCCCATCTTCTCTCATTCCCACTCCAAAAGAAATCTTATCCAATTGCAATAAACAAATCCAAACCAAACTATACACCATGCTTTGACTCATGCCCATACCATGAACTATGTTAATGCCGCCTCACATATTCCACCTCATTTATAAGTCAAATGAATTTTCCACAAATGGAAAATTATACAAAAGAGGTGGACACCTTCTAGAAGCTATTCCGTATAAAATACGGAATACTTCCCGGTACATGTATCAAAATACATATACGCTTATTCGTACCAAAAATACGAATAGCCAAGAAAGAAAAAGAATAGTGAACAATAATACTAGAATACGTATATACAAATACATATATAAATTATTAAATCAAAAACCCGATTTAATAATCCGGTTTAATCCTAAGCCGCTAGTATTATCAACCGTCCGATTAAAGTCTGCGCAGCATGCACATATTTAATCGGACACCTGTATGTACCAACATACGCCATGTACACCATATCGCCTGAACCGTGAAAACCCTCTGTGTGGGACTCTAAAGACTCGTCAATACGCTGGCAGTGGGTTTAACCACAAGCACGTCAGCAGCACTAGCTGTACGTAACGGCTACCCAGGTGTTGAGCGAAAGGGAGGCCAACGAGCAAACTCATCCTGAACCCCTACTGAGCCTGACAGTGACAATATCCGTACAGTCCGATCTGTTCATCTAAGAGTAACGCATATCGAGTCTAGGGGAGTGGATAATGTCAGACCCCTAACAACGCGATATTTAGTGTCGGCATGATACCCATCACCTCCTGAGAAACTATCGATCCTGGATCGGTAATCCTCGTCTACCATGGCCATGGATTTATGGTGATGGCCACCCGTACACAATACGACATCAACCCCCAATACCGGGAGAGACGAATTCCCGACGATCCGATCACTTCCTCCATATGGCTCGGGACTGTACCCAACTAAAACCTGTTTGCACGACTCCTTTGAGTTGTGATAGGGTAGTAATCAAAGCAAAGTGGGAACTCATATGAGACAAATGACGATATCAGGTCGGCAGACTAACCTGCACACATGTAACCTGGGAACTGCTCTCTGACAATAGGTATAATACCAACTAGCAGGTTCCCGGCGAGTCCGTCCAGTGTACTCATAACCCAATGAGCACCTGTATACTATCTTAGGTGAACAAACTAACACCAATGGCTTGTGAGACCTGGCCACCGCCCCTCGTTGGGGTCTCGATCAGTATACACTAGTCTACACTGGAGTATCGATGCCCGGTCTCGATACTCCTACGACTATGGACATTTAAGGATGTGCTTATAGGCCCCAGCTCCCACATATATGATCGCCATCATAATGCCGGTAGTCAAGCAAGAATCCTATGGGCTCTATCAACATGTACATGATGATAAAGACAAACCAGATAACATACTATCATCTTGAGTAAGACTGTTTTATCGGTATAGGACCTGCCTCAATCATCATAACCACAAGTCCGCGACTATGATAATTGCCTTGAGGGTACTATAGCCAACAATCTCCCACTTGCACTTAAGGCCAATTATTGCGATGTCGCATACTCACAGCCCATGTGATACCGAACACCCAACTTCTCTACTAATCAGTTTCACAAAGCCCGTTTGCGAAAATGATTGCGTTCGACATATAGCCTCAGTGAGTGGATCCACTCCAATGTTTCTTTCTGTATCTCTCTTAATCTCAACTTCGCGGAGAAAGCTATCTCCCGAAATGGGCAATACCTGCCTTAGAATTTTTCTGGATATATGATGGGACCCAGTTCTCAAATGAACTCCAAATCCAGCAAACTACTTAAACTGTATCGTCCACTGAATTTAATCAGTATCCTGCGCCATTCCTTTCCTCAGTATTCGCTTGGACTACCCGTCCAACATACTGTCCCTCAAAAGAGGGAAAACTATAACTCTGACAGTCACTCTGTCATCCATGTCACCTTAGAAGCCTGATATGATAACCGCCTCCTGAAGGAGGCCGCCGTTACCATATCCGTAGAATATCCATTCATGTTCATAAACCGCTTCCCAATGTTTCTCCAGGATTGGATTAATATATCTGCTTATTGCATCTAGTGCAAAAGCATTATCTGGTGTGCTGCTTGACATTTCATGATTAACTCAATTGCATAAGCAAATGATGTGCTAATCATGCAGACCCCTCTCTCCTTTAGTTTGTAAGTCACCTTTAGAGAGGGTGACTCTATCACCTGTAGGTACACCACCATGCCAGGAGTTGTCTATTTATTGTCAAAGTACCCAGATTAGGATACTTCCCAAATTTAGATCTAAAACCATAGATCTAGTAACCAGAAACCCTGATATTATATCCATATCCTACGTGGAGAAAACAACTGTGTGACAACCAAAGTATAACCGATCGTAGTATAGGAATATCCCTTCCTGTCAAGTGCATGTCATCCCAATACCTGGACATCACTCTCTACTACCTTCTTACCAGATCCATCTCCTATTCTGATGAGGTCAAGACCTATGACTGTCACATTAAAAATAGATGATCTATTTCCGCTATACCTGCTTTAGTCTATAAATAGACATAAGCTACTTGCCTACTATGCTTCCGCTGCTCCCACTGACTACAACAATCCTCTGGCAGAGTCATATACACGTGCACTTCTAAAGCTAGTTTAGAACGACGCTATACTCATCCTCCTATCCAGTCTTATAGTCTAGAACAGCAGCAATGGGAAGTCTGGATAAACAAGAACCTCCCTGTCACCGTCTCTGAGAAGACCGAAGTACCTCTCGGGTGCCTGAGGTTACCCACCAAATCTGCGGAGTGGCTAATGGAACATCAAATCTAATTGAATCATTAGGTTCTATTAAATTTACAGTAATCGTTTGTGGTTCTGGAATAACTTCCTGTTCAACCATACTCCAACTTTTGTTTTTCTGAAAAAATCCATTTTACTAAAACTGTGGCGAGTCAAGAACAATATAAATATTGATTTTCCTGATGGTAGAAAGTTAACCCTCCTCAAAGCCCGGGATAACCCACAAACAGCCATTACTGAAACGTGCCTCGAGTTTATCCGGATTCTGGTTTTAAGCATCAGCCGGACAACTCCCTATACCTAAATATCGTCAATATATAAATTGATTCTATATATATCTAATATAGAAACAAAAGCACTAATTTAATTGGAACCAGATTCAAAATCTTGCAGCTGTCTCCAGCGCATATCAACCAAATGGAATGAGGTCAATCAGTATTACTCATCTAGGAGTGAAACCATATATGAGTAACCTGAAAGAGAAACTAGTTCTCAAAACCATCACTATTAACGGGATACCGAACACAAGTATCTACATCTTCGACTTCCTCGAAGAATCCTGATACTTCCAACAAATGGTTCTCTACTTTATTCTTATACCTATAACTTCTCAAAATCCGAACCTTGCACTTCAACGAAATACATGTCTAGAATTAGAGAAGTTATGAGTAAACAGAATACAATGCGAGTACCAAACCCATTGTCCTAATGGACACTGGACAACATACAATACTTTGTATAAGTCCCCTGAGTTCAATAACTCAAACTTTGTGCAACGTAGATCGAAAAACTGTACTATGGTTAAGAAGAATTACACCGCTGTTGAATGCACCTTACCTAATCACCAGTTGATATAGGTAAATGTCACAGACATAATATCAAAAAGTTATATCTCACTTTATAAAATAAATGTACAAATATATCAGTTTGAAATTGGTGCATAACAACGGATATTCAAAACCAAATGTTTGCCATCCGGCAAAAACCAGATGATTTCCTCAAATATCACCAATTACAACGAATTCCGATATAATGAAGATCTAATCACCCAATTTCCAATATCTTACTCCCACTCATCATCCGTAATAACATGCAGATGTGAGAAACTGATCTGGTAAATACATACCCTGGAGTTAGATTCCAATTGGGAAAACATTTTTCAATTAACATCGCACAGTGAAACTGAAACATGAAAATGTTTCAAAAGGGGTTAACTGGTATTCCTAGTAATGCCTTTTCCACTATCCTGATCATGACGGTAACCATATACTTGCCTGCCCTCTCTGCAATCTCTTTATTATGTATTTACTTATTACCTTCTGTACACCTCTTTTACGCTAATTGTTTTCTTCATTCCCTACCTTTCGGCACCAGCTTAAGGTTTGGAAGAAGACTATCCAATAAGCGTAATAGGTGTATCCTAATCCTAGGAGCCCTCGCAACCTGATAGAAGGTAAAGAGAAAAGACATCTGAATAATCCTATCCAATTTCTCTTGAACCGGAAACCATCCCCGAATCTGGAACGATTTCCTTCGAGTTCGTATGTAACTATACGATGGCATATCCAATGGAAGTGGATATCCAGAGTGTTCTAGAGAAAAGCTAAGTGGATGTAGGAGTGGTAGGGGTATACACGGTCTTTGTCGTGAATGTTGGTGATTGCAATTTCCTTTGCCATTATTCTAATCCCTTTATATGTCTTTACTTATTACCTTCTGTACACCACAGTTAAGCTTGTTGGTTTTCTTCCTACCTTACCGTTCGGCACCTGCCTATGGTCTGGAGGAAGACTATCCAATAAGCTCAATAGGTGTACCCTCTCCTAATCCTAGGAGCCGTCACAACCTGAGAGAAGGTAAAGAGAAAAGACAACCGAATAATCCTATTCAATCTCTCCAGAACCAGAATCCATCCTCGAATCAGATCCTTCGAGTTCGTATATAACCATACGATGGATTTATCAAATGGAAGTGGACGTTCGTAGTGATACGAGGTGCTCTGGAGAAATGCAAAGGTGATATAGAAGTGGCAATGATGTATGCGACACCGTAACATTCTAAAAGCCAAAGTGTTTTAAGAAGGTTCGGTCAACTTGGTTTTTGAGTTTTAGTCAAGGGTCGGGTCATAGTCGCGGCCAGAGAGAGAGAAAAGAAACGCTCAGCGTGCACTCTAACCTAAATCAGAATGGTAAATCATTTTATCTAATCAGGATGGCTCCCACTGTTTCCTCGAATTCTCCTCCAAATCCAAAAGGAGAATTAGTTGGAATCACCCGAGGAGTAATCCTACTCATCAGTGGGAATCGGGATCCAACTATCATCACATGATAACATGATGGAAGCCACTCAAGTCACCACACTCTAGAAGGTATGCGTAAGCCTGGCAAGTTTCCTGTATGTTTGAAACTCCCGATATGATTTTTACCCCAAGCGGTTTATGACCTTGACTTTGGCCAACAAATCATAACCCGCAAGTCAAGTTCTAACCGTCATTGTCCTGAGTGATTTAGGCCCACCCGCATACACCCTTGACTTTGGCCAACAAAGTGGTACGACTGTCCTAAACCTATGCATATCCATGCAACGAACAAGCAACATACAGCTACCGCACACGATGCCTTGACTTTGGCCAACAAACACCGCACGAATACTATGCGCTATTTATCCAAAATGACGGAGGGCTACGGCTGGTTTTTGGCGAAAAACCTTTAACGTAATGAACTTGATATCGTTGAAGGAATCTAAGTGGTTTTATAAATATATAGTGGCGAAAACTTTTGCTAAAGAGGTCACTCCCGGTGAAGGGATCTCGGCTTTTTCCCCGTCGAATGGGGTGCAAGATATCCCAAATTGAATACCACGATGCAAAGCAAAAATAATCGACTATAGTAAAGTTATTACGTTGACGCAAACTTTTACCCAAGGGGTCACTCCCGATGAAGGGATCTCGGCCTTTGCCTTGTCGAATGAGGTGCAGGATATTCCAAAATGAATACCACGTTGCAAAGCAAAAGAGAACGTCTGTAACGTCAGTTTTTTAAAAACCTGGTTCCAACAACATCATATAGGTTTTTTTTATCCTTGCATTGATAAGAATCAATGCAGTCCCATCAATTAATCACACCAGAAAAGAACGAAAATAAAATGTACGTATATTCCATCCGCATTCGCTACTGGGTCCCGTCATCACCCGTTAGGTTACTTAACTAACGACTGAGCGGGGACTGGGCTAGCGTAGGTGCAAAACATATACAACATCTACTAATATATATAAATACATATAACAATCGTCCCAGGCATGATATAAAGAAACATCACAGAAACATCACAGAAGCAACACAGAATGGTGGATTATCTGGAGCCCCGAGTTTCACTTGAGCCGCAAGTGAGACTCGACGTTCTCTGTCGTGTGGATAGCATGTGCTATGAAACCTAGACCCCTACGAGCACGACAAGTTACCCGCCAAAAACAGAAGTGAGGCAGCCCCATTCAGCAACGTGAATGGACCACCCATCACTTCACGGAATCCGGTAACTTGAGCACCCCTCCTGGGTCACCTATACTCCCTACGAGTGCGGCGAATAGCCCGCCAATTCTAGAGTAAGGTCCCCTCCGTCCCAACGCCATGAGATGCAGACCCGTTGCCCTCTAGAATCCGGCTATTCGTGCACCCCACCGCAGGGTAATCCTAGTATAGAAAAGAAAATAATATACAAGGGTGACATCGACCTCAATCCGGTCGTGCCCCAAAAAGAATAATATACAAACAGGCAGTAACGGCAGTCCACATGTCGGACGCTCGCCCCGCAATATCAAATGTACAAATGAAATTAAACTGTACTAACATTGCACCACAGCTATCCACCACGACGATCCAACCAACATCACAGCACAACACAGAATATCAACGTGAATGTCACGTTCGCAAACTCGTCTAAAAGAACATATAGCAGTTAAACGGGTTTACCGATCAAATGACATTCACGGTCGCAGATAGAAATGTATGTACTGTTAAACGTACACTTTAAATATCGATTGACTAAGTTCCAAATTTGTCCCCAATAGCAAAAACAACACTTCACTGAAACCTGGGCCAAAACAGAATATCAAAAAAAGTCACAATTCCAAGTAAATGAGCTACAAAAATTTTTTGGACGCCTGTAGCCACTAAACAACGGCGGAACCGCCGCCAATAGGGGATAAGTGCGGCGGATCCGCGGCGCTTTAGGGGAATCATGAGCCCAAAATTTTTGTGTACCCATCAAATCGCCTGCCCGGATTTTTAAGATTCCTGAAATAATTTTTAGACCACTTTTGAAAATCGATAGCAACTGCGAAAATGGAATCGTGATTTCGGAAATTTCCGTCGATCGATCTTTCAAGCATGTTTAAACAAGCTAGTAAGTGGTTTAAAGGGTGGGCTCTGATACCATAAAGGGTTACGGCAGTGCCCCGGCCATCAAAGCGCGGCCAAAATGTGGATCAAAATTTTTCTAATCTGGCGCTTCCGCTACCCGATTTACGGATCGACCTTAAACCCTAAACTAGCATGCTAACTAAGAGTTAGAATCGTTATACCGAGTTGATCCGTGTCCTTCGGTCTTCATTCCAAGCTCCTAGCGGCTCCTTGATGTCGTTTGGTCGCTGGTCTTCCTCCATCTCCTATGATCCACCCGATGGAAACGGCGCAAGCTCCAATCTCGACGAACGAGGTAACCGACGCTCCAAGGATGCTAGCTATAGAGAGTCGAGGTGTAGTAGTGTGTCACTATATTTTTCTCTCTACCCTTGAGCTCAATGAGAAACTCAAGAAGAAGATGAAGGAGGTGAAAGCTTTTGGCATGAACAAGGATAAGTCCTTTTGTGTGAGAAATGAGAGAGTGAGAGAGAGTGTAATGTCAAAAATTAACCAAATGAAATGAGCTCACCACTAAATGAAGTGGCCGGCCCTCCCATCTTCTCTCATTCCCACACCAAAAGAAATCTTATCCAATTGCAATAAACAAATCCAAACCATACTATACACCATGGTTTGACTCATGGCCATACCATGAACTATGTTCATGCCACTTCACACATTCCACCTCATTTATGAGTCAAATGAATTTTCCAAAAATGGAAAATCATACAAAAGAGGTGGACACCTTCTAGAAGCTATTCCGTATAAAATACGGAATACTTCCCGGTACATGTATCAAAATACATATACGCGTATTCGTACCAAAAATACGAATAGCCAAGAGAGAAAATGAATAGTGAACAATAATACTAGAATACGTATATACAAATACATATATAAATTATCAAAAACCCGATTTAATAATCCGGCTTAATCCTAAGCCGCTAGTATTATCAACCGTCCGATTAAAGTCTGCGTAGCATGCACAGATTTAATCGGACACCTGTATGTACCAACATACGCCATGTACAACATATCGCCTGAACCGTGAAAACCCTCTGTGTGGGACTCTAAAGACTCGTCAATACGCTGGCAGTGGGTTTAACCACAAGCACGTCAGCGGCACTAGCTGTACGTAACGGCTACCCAGGTATTGAGCGAAAGGGAGGCCAACGAGCAATCTCATCCTGAACCCCTACTGAGCCTGACAGTGACAATATCCGTACAGTCCGATATGTTCATCTATGAGTATCGCATATCGAGTCTGGGTGGTGGATAATGTCAGACCCCTAACAACGCGATATTTAGTGTCGGCATGATACCCATCACCTCCTGAGAAACTATCGTTCCTGGATCGGTAATCCTCGTCTACCATGGCCATGGATTTGTGGTGATGGCCACCCATATACAATGCGACATCAACCCCCAATACAGGGAGAGACGAATCCCCGACGATCCGATCACTGCCTCCATGTGGCTCGGGACTGTACCAAACTAAAACCTGTTTGCACGACTCTTTTGAGCCATGGTAGGGTAGTAATCAAAGCACAGTGGGAACTCACACGAGACAAATGGTGATCTCAGGTCTGCAGACTAACCTGCACATATATCACCTGGTATAATACCAACTAGCAGGTTCCCGGCGAGTCCGTCCAGTGTACTCATAACCCAATGAGCACCTGTATACTATCTTAGGTGAACAAACTAACACCAATAGCTTGTGAGACCTGTCCACCGCCTTTCGTCGGGGTCTCGATCGGTATACACTAGTCTACAGTGGAGTATCGATGCCCGGTCTCGATACTCCTACGACTAGGGACATTTAAGGATATGCTTATAGACCTCAGCTCCCACATATATGATCGCCATCATAATGCCGGTAGTCAAGCAAGAATCCTATGGGCTCTATCAACATGTACATGATGATAAAGACAAACCAGATAGCATACTATCATCTTGAGTAAGACTGTTTTATCGGTATTGGTCCTGCCTCAATCATCATAATCACAAGTCCGCGACTATAATAATTGCCTTGAGGGCACTATAGCCAACAGTTCTTTACAATTCTTGAAACTAAATTTCAAAATTCTTGAATCATTTTCTTTTCTTCTTTAATTTTCAACTCAACTAAAAGAAATATGATCAAATCTCACTTTCCCTGTGGACGATCCGCACTCGCTAACGAACCTACAATTGACACCGTTATTGATTGCGGTAGACAAATTTCTTTGGTTGTGATCTTTACACTTTTCTACCTACACTTCGAGAAATTAGATCAATCACACGCCCAGTGGGACCTTTTCTCTCCTCCCATATTTCGGGTTAAACGTTCATGCGAACTCAATCAATATAAATATAGATTGCCTGTACTGAAGTCATACTTTTTTGTGTGCAGGTTAACAGCTTTCAGTCACAATCTTGAACTCAGCAATCATGTCTCCCAAGATGAGATTCATTTCTGATGCGACTCCGATACCCTACGTGGTCAAGATCAATGCCCACGTGATTCTCCCAGCAAGCCTCAGTCGGCAGTAGGAGGAACTGCCCCGCCAATTCAGTTCCATCATCATCAACCCTGTCGAAAGCGCTCATCTAGCAGAGGCCTCGGCAAACCAAGTGGCCAAACTAACCTCAAGGGGCAGGAGACCGAACATTATGGTCGCAAGGGCACCCCCAAGCGCAAATCTGTAGTTGACGACTCTCCATTGTCCCGACTGGGGGCAAGGCCGTCAACACCAAGGAAGGTACAGAGCGTCTCCATCAAGCTCAAATGGTGCCCTTGATAATTGCACGATCGAGCATCTTCTCTGGACTCTCTGTCAATCGGTCTACGGCGGCTTCCAGGAACGAAGATGTCCACCAAGCTCTTAAAACAGAAAAGTTGAGAAAGAAGCGGCACAGATATAGAGCCAACAAGAGAGCCAGGACTCTGGTCAGGTGGAATTTTATGAGGTTTCAAGAACAGGGTTACCCTGCAATGACAGCTGAGTCGGCCGTAAAAGTCAGCAATTCCTTCGAACCTCTGAAGTAGGTTCAGATAAACGCAATGACCGCCAGAATCAAGAAGACATCAATCCGAACTATACTATAAAGAGACATGTCTCAGCCCCAATATAGAAAGTATGACACCGTCTCTTCAAGAGTCTATCAGACGCTCTGTGCCATGCGAAAGTAGCGGGACAAATCCAGAAAAGAAGCGCCAGCACCACTCAAGAACCCGGTCAGGTCAACTATTTTCAATCAATTGTCTGTTCCCGAAACAGAAAGGCCACGACAGTGGTCTGCGAAATCAGCTGCCAATGAGGAAAAGACGGCCGGATATATTCTCTACACAGTCTACATAGCGGGCTCGCGTCCCAGCGACAACCTGCACAGCAAAAGAAAGGATGGGGTCACCATATCCCAAGCCCGATCTGGCTTGAATGTAGCCGCCACTTGCTAAGATCAGCCTCATCTGCATGATGATGAAAACCCTATTGATGAGGCCGATAGGTAGAAATACCCCTTGTACCATGTGGAGTGAAGCTTGGATAGCGAGGATGAGTTGACTTTTCGCCCTAGAACCGCAGAGCAACAGCAGCTTCAAGAGCTCCGAAAATAACTCAAGAGAAAAGATAAAGAGACATCTACGTTTTACTCAAAAATCGACGACTTGTCGAATGTCGTGATGCCGCTCACGGATCAAGTTGCTCGTGCGCTTTCCAATCAAGCACGGATCTCTACTCATGAGCTGGGCGATAATGACCCGAAGAAACCGATGCATGCCCTTTTAGGTCTAAGTATGGGTGAGCCGCACGAAAGCCGGCCGCATTCCACTTTTGGGGACGTCTTGGCTCCAAACGGCACCATTCAGCTAAAACAAGATCGGATAATGGATTTGGTCACCAGCAAGGTTAAAACATTGGTGGCTGAAGCGAAAACTCAGAAAGAAATTGGCAATAGCGGGCGGTCATATCCCGCACAGTACGATCTGATCGAGTTCCCCAATGGCTATGTCATTCCTAAGTTCAGAAGATTTGAGGAGACGGGAAACACAAATCAGCACGTCACCCACTTTAAAGTATCGTGCGGAAATACAAGGGGCAATGATGCACTCCTTCATCGTCAGTTTGTTAACAGCCTGACCCTGACCGGTGTCGCTTTCGACTAGTACGCGAGCATACTAGACGGGTCCATCACTACTTTTGCCCAAATGCAGTCTATGAATTAGCAAATATTCATGAGTGTCAGTGATAAAATCTCCATTACTGACCTTGTAAGGACCAAGCCAGGGAAGAATGAAAGCAACACGAACTTTATCGCTCGATGGCATAATCTCATGGTCAAGTGTGAACCGCCGCTGGAGCAGGACCAGTCCGTGAGCCTTCTCAATGGGAACCTCAGCAATTGGACGGTCCCATTCTTATGTACAGCAGGCCTCAAAACATTTCAAGAGCTGACCAAAAGAGTTCAAATGTTAGAACGCTCGAAGCAAGAGTCTGCCCCGGAATCTCAGAGTGACAAGTTTTGGAAGAACCGAAAGGACGACAACCGTAAAAGCGGGAATTCCAATAATAGCAATGCCTTCAATGCGTCTGACAATAATGACAAGAGAAAGGCCGGCGGACAAAAAACCGACCGGTCTCGAAAGCCAGTGCTATAAGAAGAAAGGTCTTCACTAGAGGAGAAAAAGAACAAAATCCAATCTTTCAGAAGGGGCAAGGTCCGCATGATATTCAAAGATATCTTGAACAACGGTCTACAATTGTCGGAGTTGAAGAGAACTCACAAAGAAAAAATGACCGACAATCTCCTGTATTGCCCGTACCACCGAGTAGTGAGCCATGAGATCGAGGATTGCTTTATTTTCAAAGACTAGGTCGAGAAGCAATACAAGACCGGAGAGATCGAGCTGTCCAAGAGTGTATTGGTGAACAATCAAGCTGCAGCTACCAACTTTATACAGATGGAAGCTAAAACCTTTTGGGAGCAGACAACTGAACCAACTACCCCGACAAATAAATCCGACTCGCCGCAGCCTCCGTAGAGTGTGCACAAATATAATAAGATGAAGAAAATATTAAAGCTGCTTCAGAAAGAGCCCAGAACTGAATGGGAGGGGAAGAAGGAGCCCACCGTTCTAGCTACCAATTCGGCTCGATCTGGATCGAAATCCAAAAAGCACAAGAAGAAGAAAAGTGCGGCTAGACGTGAAAAAGAGTCTGCGGGAAGATAAACCATTCAAAAGTATATCATTTCCCTCGAAGACAATGAACCAAATGAAAGAACTCTAATTCAATTGAAGGAGTTCTTCCCTGTAGAAATGGCTGAGATTCTGGAGGAGATAGAAAAAGACACTGATAGTGAGATCCCTATTGTGACCTGCTACATCGTCCACCTTGGTAGCGACTCTGAGGAAGAGCTCGGTTTTCCCGAAGAGGATAAGGAGCTCACCACAAAGGCCAACCAAATTCAGCTCAGAAGCGGCAAGGTTCTATCGCTGAAGCATGGTAACGACTTAAAAAAGGCGGAAAAATAGGTCGCTAATGAAGAAAATGGCATAGAGCCGACTCATGAAAGAGTTCTTCTCTGGTAGATTACAATGTCTTGGCTCACTTCCGAAAGCTTCCATCTCTCTTAAGCATCTCTGATGCTCTGGTCCTATCCAAGGAGCTCATAGATGTTCTTATTCATGCCCTGCAAAACCCTTAGTAGTATCAGGCTTATTTAGCGGAAATTAATATGAAAAAGGCCCAGTACACTCTGCATACAGCCGCGGTCACATTTAAGGATGAAGACATGTTACTAAGAACAGCTGAGCACAACCGACCACTTTATGTGATAGGGTACAGCGATGGAGACCGGATTAATCGCATATTGATTGATCCCTGGGGTCCTCAGTGAACATCATGAACTTGCAGGCTCTGAAGAGTTTGTCATTGGACGTCCGACACCTGTCAAGCGAAAAGATAACCATCCAAGGCTTCAATCAAAACTTCCAGCAAGTTCTGGGGTCCATAGCTCTGCCAATTAAATTTGGGGATCTGCAAACCGAAGATAAATATACGTGATCGATGCCGACATGTCTTATAAGGTTCTTTTGGGATGGCCATGGCTCCACAATTACGTCATCGTTCCATCAACCCTCCACAGAGACATCCAGCCGTTCAATATGCAAGAAGTTCGATATGAGGATTCCCAGTTCTTTTTTGAACCCTCAAAATGTTGAGTCGAACCTGACCAAGAACAGAACGGCCCCGAAACTCAAAAGAAAATCAGAGCCAGTTGTCACTTTCAAAAGAAAAAACCCCAAGTGCATCTGTGTTTCGGCAGTGACACTGATGAGTCCAACACTGGAACTCCATCTATCCATAAAACTCGCCCTCATTTCGATAGCGATACGTACGAGTATGATATTGAAGGCCCATCCGATAGCAAAATTCATTCTTCTTTAGGCAGTGACACTGAAGAATCAAAAGTAGAGGACCTGTCTTGCAATAGCTGTGCAGATTGGGCTCTCATGCAAAATAACGAAGCTAAGAGAAACCTTCGAAGTTATAGAAAGTTCCCTAGCCATCATAAGGATGCCAAAGAAAATGTTCAAAGAGCTCAATGCATTGTCAGTCTCCACTATTGACCAGTTGAAAACCTTCTACGCTCCCGGAAGAAAGAGTGGACAGAAGGGCATCCTATTTTATGGGTCAAATCCTATTATGCACCGGGACGATTTGACACGCTTTCCATTTGAGAGAGGCATAAGAGCCGTCCTTAATCCCAGATATTATGTGTTAGTGATTATGCCCTAGAGGCCTTTACTGTATCATACTAGTTTGTATATTACTTAATGGAAGCTTGGGATATTCACAGTTGTATTAACAGTCTTGCTAAAAAATGGTAGTATGCTACTTGGTTTGTTTCTACTTTAATATGTGCATGTGTTTCATTTAACATATCGCTTATACATATTAGAAGAGCACTTTGGATCTTTGCTTGATTACCAGCGTTGTGATGGTAGTCACACTAGTGGGGGCTGTGTAGTCTACAAGTACATCCTTTTTCAGGTCCCTCGTCGTAGGATTATTGAGACAGGGCATCGATACTCCGGAGTAGACTAGCGTGTACGCTTCTCATCCCAATAGGGGAAATGGTCTGTCCCATAGCCATTAGTACGTTGTACTGGAGATAGTATACAGGTGCTCGTTGGGTTACGGGTACATCGGACAGGACTCGTAGGGAACTGTTGGTTGGTATTATATCCGTCGTCAGTTAACAGTTCCTAGGTGATATGAGTACAGCATAGTCTGTAGACTTGATACCGCTGCTTCATCTCGAGTGTGTTCCTACTGTTCTTATATTGCTACCCTACCACGGCTCAAAGGAGTCGTGCAAACAGGTAGCAGTTGGGTGCAGTCCCGAAGCACTTGGAGACAGTGGCGGTTAGATAGGATTCGTCTCTCCCGGTATTAAGAGTTGATATCGCGCTGTGTTTGGAAAGCCATTACGCAAAGTCCCTGGCCAGGGCAAACGAGATTTACTGGTAGGATTTCTAGTAGCTTCTCAAGGTGTAATGGGCTTCACTCCGTCACGACTTATACAGCTTTTAGGGGACTGATGCTTGCCGCCCCCCTAGGCCTGATATGTGATAGTCTTAGACGAACAGACTGGACTGTACGGAGATTGTCACATCAGGCTCAGTAGGAGTTCGGATGGGTTTCCTCATCTGCCTTCTTCTCGACACTACCTGGGGACCGTTACGTATAGCTAGTGCCGCTTGCGGTCTGTGGTTAAACCCACTACTAGCGTAGTGTCGAGTTTTTAGAGTCCCATACAGAGAGTTTCCCTGCATCGGGAGAAATGATATAGAGGTCGTATAGTTTCACGACAGGGTTCGGACACATACGTGTTTTTACGCACATACGATGTTCGGACAGTTTATACTAGCAGGCTTTGGTTTAAGAAAGATTCTAGTATTGGATTATTGGATTTATACAGTCTCAGTATTTCCGTGTTTTCACGGATGGGAGGGGCATTCTCGTAATTAGTCGAGAAGCTTCTAGAAGATTGATGAGTTGGAGGCTTAGGTGGAATTTGCATTAAATGGATTAGTGACTCATGGTGTGATTCATCCGAATTAGTTAATGAAACATTTATTGCTTAATAACTCATTACATGATTCACCCAAAGAGAGTTAATGAAGCATGGTTGATATTATTATTATGTTATTCATTTAATAATTATCATGCTTCATATATTCTAAAATGAGACATAATTCATGATCATTCTCACTCACACCTTCTCTCTCCTCAAGCTCTCTCTCTTCAAAGAACTAACCCTAACCTCTCATGTATTGAGATCCAAGGGTTAATAAGACTAATAGATCCCTAATCCTCTTCTTATCCTCTAGGTTGCTTTGATTAGCACTCATAGTCACCTAGTTACCTCAAGTGAGAAGTTAATGCTTGGAGAAGTAGCTCTCGGGTGGATCTTCTATCACATCGAGGTGGCCGACGAGGAGGTGATAAACAAGAACAAGAAGGAATTGATTCATTAGGTATAATCATCTATCATATTAGCTAATCACTTCTATATAGTTGTTAGTTAGGGTTTAGCAAAGATCCGTAAAGTTATTCGATGTTAGTTTAAACAAAATGATTGTTTTACCTATTCCGCCTCTCCGCAACATGTGAGGTGTCTAACGTCGATTTAGAGTGGCATCAGAGCCTCGCTAAACCATAATTAATTTGTTACCAAAGTCGTTTGAAATTTGATCGCAAAACGAACCCGAAAAAACATCGTTTTAACCAAGTTTCTGCCGATTTTGGTCTAAAAATTTTTCAGGGACTCTTAAAAATACAAGCAGGGAATTTTAAGAATTATGAAGAAATTTGGGACTATGACTCAACCAAAGCGCCCCGGAACCGCCGCCGATCCAAGAGATCCGCCGTGGATCCGCGGCCGAGTTGACTCGGAGTCGGCCGAAATTTGCTTAGTTATTCTTCTGTGTTGATGTCGTGCTTTCAGGGATGTTTTGTTTTCTGCTCAGGTTTCAGGTGCACAGAGAATTATTTGGAGTAGATTCATTTGTGTATGCTTGATTGAAATTCTATGATGTTTGGCTAACTTGATTATATTTGTGATGTGTTTAATGTGTTCGTAAACCTCCCGTAACTGGTAGTATGTCGGTTAGCTGGGGGTTACACATTTCTGTAATGGTTTTTACTGGTTTGTGATTGTGGACTTATTGGATTGTCATGAATGGATAGCCGGGGATGTGAGACTGGTGTTTCTTTCATTCAAATGTAAATTGTAATTTGTTGTAATATTCTTTTGCGGGGCACATCCGGGTTGAGGTTGTAACCACCGTTGTATTATTTCATTTACTATTTTCTGCTCCTAAGATAGGCCCAAGATGGGGTGCACAAACTACCTGGTACTTTGAAGTGTTTAGTGGCCAACTCACGTTGTTGAGGGAGACCGCTTCACTTCGGGTACTAGGCGGGTAGTTTGCCGTACCCGTAGGGGTCTAGGGTGGGGTTTTGGCTATTCATCGTGACAGTGTAATCCGTCTTTCTTTGTAGGCTCAAAAGGAATGCGGATTCGTAGAAAATCCAATATGTTCATTTGTGATCTGGAATGCCTATTATTGCGTCTGACGAATGTACAATATCTATATATGATATCTATTAGGCGTCACATATGTTTTGCACCCGCGTTAGCCCAGCCCCCGCTCTGTCGTTAGTTAAGTAACCCAACGGGTGAATGACAGAGCCCAGTGGCAAATGCGGATGGTATAAGAGAACGTTGTATTTTCGTTGTTTTCTGCAATGATAGGTTAATTGATGGGACGCATTATATTAATGCAAAGAAAATAAACCAAAGTTGAATCGTTGGAACAGTTTAAAAGAAACCACTTGGTTATTTTAAAAAGAGCAGAATTTTTAATTGCGGAGCTTTAACCACTCCTTTTAAAAAGATATCAAGTTCCTTCGGTTATATCAAGTTCACTACGTTCACGGTTTCGCCAAAACCAGTCATAGCCCTCCGTCATTTCATATGAATGGTCAGTAGTATTCAAGCTATGTTTGCTTGGCCCTTAGTCAATACATAGTGATTGGTAGCTGCTGGGGTGTTCACATGTAGCATAGATAGATGCGTTGGTTTGGGACAGTCCTATTACTTTGTTTGGCCCTTAGTCAAGAGTATATACGGGTGGGTTTAAATTAAAAAGATAATGATGGGTAGAACTTGACATGTGACTTATGATTTGTTGGCCCTTAGTCAAGGTCACAAGAGCATGGGTCAAAAATCCACATCGGGAGTTTCTAAAGAAACTGAAACTTGCTAGTGTTGCATACCATTTGGAGTTTGATAATGTTGGTAGGATTCCTTCAGCATTATCACACGATGATATTTGGATCCCGATCCTACTGTGAGTATACGCTACTTATCGGGAGATTCGTCACTTAATGATCAATGCTGTAAACCAAGTAGGTGTCGAGAAAGGTGTCAGCGGGGCTACGCCCCAGAGAAAAGAGATTATTTAATTAAGGAACTTCGCGAAAGCGTCGTAAAACCTCCCTCGAAGTACCAACACCGGCCTGGCTGAACAATAAGCAAGTATTGTATTGTGAGAATAGTCCTGACTAGTTCTTCCTTTTTGGTTTGAGGAGGGATTCGAGAAACGGTGGGAGACATCCTGTTTAGATAAACTAAAAACCACTTTAAACTTGCAAGAGCATCTTGCTAAAGTGTTCCCTCTCTCTCTTTGCAGCGACCTTGTGACCATGACTAGGTTACATTTAGATAACAAGTTGACTGAATCCAACTTTTATGACTGGCAAAGGTCTGTCCAGATGTCCATTGCCTATGACAAGCTGGACCACCCTATTACTACTCAAGCCCCTGCCGTCCCAGGTCCAGTTCCCACCGTCGCGGATATGAATATCCGTCAAACAAGGGAAATGGACCGAGCGAGTGCCAAGTTCCTCGTGTTGGTTTCAGTTGATGGTATATACCAGAAGCAGCACGAGAAGATGGACTTAGTTTCCATCTTCCTCCATAATAAAGATTTATATGGAGAGCAATCTCGTATCGCAAGATATGAGACCTCGAACGAATTGTTTCAAGCGAGGTTGGCTGTCGGGTCATCTGTTGGGGACAACGTCCTTATGATGACTAGATATACTGATGAGCTCACGGACCTGGAGACCACGTTGGGAAATGGGTCATATACTGACTTATTTTCACAGTCCTTACCCTCTACTTACACCTTGAAAGAAACCAGGGAGACTCCTGCTCTGCTTAATGGGGAACCTTCTTCTTCTACATCCAGGGCGAAAGCAAAGGGCAAAAAGAAGAAGACCTCCACAAAACCGATATACGGTGTCAGTGAAGTAGAAGGAAAGGGGTGAGCAAAAGCTTCGGGACATGGTGTAGGGAAGGAGGGATATTCCTATTGTTATAGGAACGAACATTGGCAGAAAGATTGCAGGGCTTTGGAAAACCAGACAGGCAAAAGTATCAAGAAACTGAGATCGGATCGATGTGGTGAATACTTAAATGTCGAGTTCCTGGGTTACCTAAAAGAGAAAGGAATTCTCTCTCAGCTTACTCCTCCATACACTCCACAACATAACGGTGTATCGGAAAGACGGAACCGAACCCTATTGGATATGGTACGTTTCATGACGAGTAAGGTTGAGTTACCGCGATCTTTCTGGGGTTATGCACTAGAATCAGCTGCATATCTTTTGAACCAGGTTCCAACCAAGACTGTGCCTACCACACCATATCAGATGTGGAGTGGGAAGAAACCCTGTCTTAAACACTTTAGGACATGGGGATGTCCAGCTTTTGTTAAAAAGCAGCATGCGGACAAGCTCGAGGCACGCTCAGTACAGTGTGAGTTTGTAGGATATCCAAAGAACTCCAAGGGGTATTATTTCTATTACGCAGAGGAACAAAAGATTTTTGTTTCTCGTCATGCCCACTTCTTGGAAGCTGAATTTTTAAAAAATCAGAAGTGTGGGAGTGCAATGGAACTGGAAGAAATTCCTGAAGCACAAGCTGTTACTGAAAGTATGGTAGAACCAGAAGTTTCAGAAGAAAGAGACATCCCAGCGCCTATCCGCAGAAGTAGTAGGCGGTCTCATCCGCCCGAGAGATACTTCGGTTTTCTTATAGACGGGGATCGAGAGGATTGCATCATTGCCAATGATGACCCTACTAGCTTCCAGCAGGACATCCAGAGCGGCGACTCGGTAAGATGGCTGGATGCAATGCGGACCGAAATGGAGTCCATGTACACTAACAAAGTATGGACTTTGGACATTGCTCCAGATGGGGTAAAACCCGTAGGATGCAAATGGATCTTCAAAAAGAAGATTGGTGTAGATGGACAGGTTGAAACCTATAAGGCTAGACTTGTTTCAAAGGGTTTTCGTCAAAGAACTGGTTTGGACTATGATGAAACCTTTTCTCCAGTGGCTATGCTCAAATCCATTCGGGTCCTTCTTGCCATTGCTGCCTTCCACGATTATGAGATCTGGCAGATGGATGTAAAGATGGCTTTTCTAAATGGAAATTTGCAAGAGTGCGTCTATATACATCAGCCATAGGGATTCATTCAGAGTGGGTGCAGTGGTAAAGTGTGCAAGTTGCTTAAGTCCATTTATGGACTAAAGCAGGCATCGCGGAGTTGGAACATCTGTTTTGATGATACTATTAAAGAATTTGACTTTATCAAGAATCCAGATGAACCATGCATATACAGTTAGATTGTAGGGAGAGCTGTAGTATTCCTCGTCTTGTACGTGGATGACATTCTCCTAATAGGAAATGACATTCCTATACAACAGTCAGTCAAAGGATTCTTGTCACAGAAGTTCTCCATGAAGGACCTGGGTAATGCCACCTACATTCTGGGGATCCAGATCTATCGTGATAGATCAAAAAGGATGTTGGGACTTTCACTGTCCAGGTACATAGACACCATATTGAAAAGATTCAGTATGGAAGATTCTAAGCGCGGTAACCTGCCGGCTTGTCACGGAATCACTCTCTCCAAAGAGATGTCTCCCAATACTGATTTGGAAAGGGCTCGCATGTCGACTATACCCTACTCTTCTGCGGTAGGCTCTATAATGTATGCGATGTTATGTACCAGACCAGATGTAGCATACACATTAAGCGTTGTAAGCCGGTATCAGGCAAACCCAGGGGAGAAGCACTGGATCGCAGTAAAGAACATTCTCAAGTACCTGAGAAGGACTAAGGAGATGTTCTTAGTGTATGGAGGAAAGGACCTCCAGATCGAGGCCTTTGCTGACTCCAGCTTCCAGAGTGACAAGGAAGACTCCAAGTCCATGTCAGGTTATGTCTTTACCCTCAATAGTGTAAGTCGATGTATTAAACCCCACGATTTGCTGGGAGGCGGAAATATGAAAAACAATCAAGTTCTTTAGATTACCATCGACTAACCGAAAGGATCTTTGCTAAACTATAACTAACACTAACATAGCAGTTGTTAACTACTATGGAAGAAGATTATACTTAATGAACCGTGTCCTTCTTCTTCTCGTTATCCACCTCCTCGTCGGCCTCCTCTATGTAATAGACGATCCACCCGAGAGCTTCTACTCCAAGCTTTGCCTCTAATCTTGAGGTAACTAGGTTTCTCTAGTTGCTAATCAAAGTCACCTAGGTGATATAGAGTATGGATATGGATTAATTAGTCTTGCTAATCCTTGATCTCAACACATGAGAGGGTACGATTAGGGTTTGAAGAGAGAGAGCTTGAGGAGAGAGAAGGTGAGGATAATAATGATAATGAAATAATGATCCTCCTTGAATAAATGAAGCATAATCATTTAACAAAATAAATAAATCAAATGATTAATCATCATGCTTCATTTATTCATTATGTGTGATTCATTACATGAGTCATTAACCATTTAATGCATCATTAATGACATGAATGAATCACACAAATGAGTCAGTAAATAAATAAATGCTTATGCCACTTAAACCCTCAACTCATCATCCTTCTAGAAGCTTCCCGCCAAATTACGAGAACGCCCCTCCTATCCGTGAAAACACGGAAAAATTTTAGACTGTATAAATCGAATAATCCGATACTAGAATCTGGCTTAAACCAAAGCCGGCTTGTAAAAATTGTCCGAACATCGTACGTGCGTTTAAACACGTATGCGTCTGAACCCTTGTCGTAAAACCATACGACCTCTATATCGTTTCGCCCGGAGCAGGGAAACTCTCTGTATGGGACTCTAAAGACTCGAGTACTACGCTGGCAGTGGGTTTGACCACAGACCGCAAGCGGCACAAGCTGTACGCAACGGTCTGAAGGTAGATGTCGATAAGAAGGCCGATGAGGAAACCCATCCGAACTCCTACTAAACCTGATGTGACAATCTCCATACAGTCCGGTCTGTTCGTCTAGGACTATCGCATATCGGTCCTAGGGGAGGGCAAGCGTCAGTCCTCTAAAAGCGGTATAAGTCGTGTCGGAGCGAAGCCCATTACACCTTGAGAAACTAGTGGAAAACCTACTAGTAAATCTCGTTTTCCCTGGCCAGGGACTTTGCGTAATGGCTCTCCAGACACAGCGCGATATCAACTCCCAATACCGGGAGAGACGAATCCTGTCTAACCACTACTGCCTCCAAGTGCTCGGGACCGCACCCAACTGCTAACTGTTTGCACGACTCCTTTGAGCCATGGTAGGGTAGCAATCTAAGAACAGCGGGACACACTCGAGGCGAAGTAGCAGTGTCAAGTCTGCGGACTATGCTGTACTCATGTCACCTGGGAACTGTTAACTGACGACGGGTATAATACCAACCAACAGTTCCTTACGAGTCCTGTCCGGTGTACCCGTAACCCAACGAGCACCTGTATACTATCTCCAGTACGACGTACTGATGGCTGTGGGACAGACCATCTCCCCAACTGGGATGAGAAGCGTACACATTAGTCTACTCCGTAGTATCGATGCCCTGTCTCGATAATCCTACGACTAGGGACCTGAAAAAGGATGTGCTAGTAGACTACCCAGCCCCCACTAGTATGACTGCCATCACTACGCTGGTAGTCAAGCAAGATCCTAAGGGCTCTATCAATACATACACATATATTAAGATAGATATAACCAAATAGCATACTACCATGTTTAGCAAGACTGTTAATATAACTGTGAATATCCCAAGCTTCCATTAAGTAATATACAAGCTAGTATGTACAATAATGGCCCCTAGGGCATATACACTAACAAATGGAGCGGCGGTATGCTGGAAGAGTTCCAAGCAGGACACCGTTGCTGACTCGACGATGGAAGCGGAGTATATAGATGCTTGCGATGCTGCAAAAGAAGCTGTCTGGATGAAGAAGTTCCTAACAGAACTTCAGGTGGTTCCTACCAGTGTTGATCCAATACCTCTGTATTGCGACAACAACGGCGCTATAGCTTTAGAGAAGGAATCCAGGTCCCATCAGAAGTCCAGACACATCTTAAGGCGGTATCACCTGATCAGGGAGATCGTAGATCGCCGGGATATCGAGGTGAAGAAAGTAGATACGGAGAATAACACTGCTGATCCATTCACAAAGGCCATTCCTCAGATGCAGTTCGAGCGGGTATTCGAGATGATAGGTCTGCGATATGCCAGTACATGGCCCTAGTGCAAGTGGGAGATTGTTAGTGATTGTGTCCTAGAGGCCATTATTGTATCATACTAGTTTGTATATTACTTAATGTAAGCTTAGGATATTCACAGTTGTATTAACAGTCTTGCTAAAAAATGTTAGTATGCTACTTGGTTTGTTTCTACTTTAATATGTTCATGTGTTTCTTTTAACATATTGCTTATACATATTAGTTATCTTTGCTTGATTACCAGCGTTCTTATGGCAGTCACACTAGTGGGAGCTGGGTAGTCTACAAGCACATCCTTTTTCAGGTCCCTCGTCATAGGATTATCGAGACAGGGCATCGATACTCCGGAATAGACTAGTGTGTACGCTTCTCATCCCAGCAGGGGAATGGTCTGTCCCATAGCCATTAGTACGTTGTACTGGAGATAGTATACAGGTGCTCGTTGGGTTACGGGTACACCGGACAGGACTCGCAGGGAACTGTTGGTTAGTATTATATCCGTCGTCAGTTAACAGTTCCCAGGTGATATGAGTACAGTATAGTACGTAGACTTGATACTGCTGCTTCATCTCCAGTGTGTTCCCACTGTTCTTAGATTGCTACACTACCACGGCTTAAAGGAATCGTGCAAACAGGTAGCAGTTGGGTGCAGTCCCGAAGCACTTGGAGACAGTGGCGATTAGATAGGATTCGTCTCTCCCGGTATTGGGAGTTGATATCGCGCTGTGTTTGGAAAGCCATTACGCAAAGTCCCTAGCCAGGGCAAACGAGATTTACTGGTAGGATTTCCAGTAGCTTCTCAAGGTGTAACGGGCTTCACTCCGACACGACTTATACAGCTTTTAGGGGACTGATGCTTACCAACCCCTAAGCCTGATATGCGATAGTCTTAGACGAACAGACTGGACTGTATGGAGTTTGTCACATCAGGCTCAGTAGGAGTTCGGCTGGGTTTCCTCATCGGCCTTCTTATCGACATCTACCTGGGGACCGTTACGTACAGCTAGTGTCGCTTGCGGTCTATGGTTAAACCCACTGCCAGTGTAGTGTCGAGTCTTTAGAGTCCTATACAGAGAGTTTCTTTGCTTCGGGAGAAACGATATAGAGGTCGTATGGTTTTACGATAGGGTTCGGACACATACGTGTTTTTACGCACGCACGATGTTCGGACAGTTTATACTAGCAGGCTTTGGTTTAAGCCAGACTATAGTATTGGATTATTGGATTTATACAGTCTCAGTATTTCCGTGTTTTCACGGATGGGAGGGGCATTCTCGTAATTAGTCGAGAAGCTTCTAGAAGATTAATCAGTTGGAGGTTTAGGTGGAATTTACATTAAATGGATTAGTGACTCATGGTGTGATTCATCCAAATGAGTTAATGAAGCATTTATTGCTTAATGACTCATAGGATGATTCACCCAAAGAGAGTCAATGAAGCATGGTTGATATTATTATTATGTTATCCATTTAATAATTATCATGCTTCATATATTCTAAAATGAGACATAATTCATGATCATTCTCACTCACACCTTCTCTCTCTTCAAGCTCTCTCTCTCTTCAAAGAACTTACCCTAACCTCTCATGTGTTGAGATCCAAGGGTTAGCAAGACTAATAGATCCCTAATCCTCTTTTATATCCTCTAGGTTGCTTTGATTAGCACTCATAGTCACCTAGTTACCTCAAGTGAGAGGTTAAAGCTTGGAGAAGTAGCTCTCGGGTGGATCTTCTATCACATCGAGGAGGCCGACGAGGAGGTGATCAACAAGAACAAGAAGGACTTGATTCATTTGGTATAATCATCTATCATAGTAGCTAATCACTTCTATATAGTTGTTAGTTAGGGTTTAGTAAAGATCCGTAAAATTAGTCGATGTTAGTTTAAACAAAATGGTTGTTTTACCTATTCCGCGTCCTCACATCATGTGGGGTATCTAATGTCGACTTACATTATGCGCCTGAGAGGCGGGAATATTTTAAAAAGTGCGGATATCAGTTATATCAAATAGACTCCAAAGAAAAGTTTTATAGTTGGTTGTGGCATCCGCCTCAGGCCGCGCACTCATCGATGGACGAATTCCAGATAGACAGGGCATAGGTTTCATTCAACTTTATGTCAAAGCATGCTACATGATCCATGTTGGTGAAGCCAGCGAAAGGTCAAATGATGACGATGAGCTAGCTAAGTCAGAAGAAGCCCCTCGAGAGCTCGAATATGGCAGACAAGCAACCTTCGACGAGCTAACCGAGATTAATTTGGCAATGCCCGATAATTTAAGGCTAACCTATATTAGCTCACTCATGTCAAAGGAAATGAAAAAACAGATAATCACCCTGCTACGAGAGTTCATCGACTGCTTCGCATGGACGTACAAAGAAATGCCTGGTCTTTCTTCTGATGTGGCCGTCCATAAGCTGGTTATATCTCCAGATAGGAGCCAGTCAAACAATCTCCTCGACGAATGAGAAGGGAGCTAGAAGAAAGGGTCATTGAGGAAACTAAGAAACTTATCGATGTTAGCTTCATCAGAGAAAAGAAATACGCGGACTGGATCGCGTGCATCGTCCCAGTGAAAAAGCTGAATGGGCAGATCCGAGTCTGTATCAATTTCAGAGACCTCAACAAAGCATGTCCTAAAGACAATTTTCCGCTTCTGGTCATGGAAATGATAGTCAAGACTCCTCAAATTACGAACTGTTCACCTTCGTAGATGGCTCGTCTGTATACAATCAGATAAAAATGTCGCCTGAAAATGAGAAGCATACAGCATTTCGAACCCCGATCGGCATCTACTGTTACAAAGTGATGTCATTTGGACTGAAGAAAGCAGGTGTCAAATATCAGAGGGTAATGACCAAGATATTTCACGACTTAATCCATAAAGCCGTCGAATGTTACGTCGATGATTTGGTCATTAAGACTAAAACCAAGGCCGATCACATCCAAGGCCTCAGGATCATTTTGACCAGACTGAGGGAATGCGATCTAAAGATGAATCCTTTGAAGTGCGCTTTTGACATTTGATCGGAAAAATCTTGGGCTTCATAATCCGACATCGGGGGATCGAAGTTGAACCATCAAAGATAAAGGCCATCATGGAGATGCCTCCTCTATAGAATCTGACGCAGCTAAGATCTTTTTAAGGCAAGCTCGCTTGCATACGAAAATTCATCTAGAACCTATCGAGAAGATGCAGGCCCTTCATGAAGAAAGGAGCTCCTTTTGTATGGGACACCGAATGTCAAGAAGCGTTTGAAAGCATCAAACAGTACCTGTTGCACACTCCAGTGCTTGCAGCGCCCATTCCAAACAAACCGCCGATCCACTACACTGTTGTACTAGACGGATCACTCGGCGCACTTCTTACCCAAAGCAACGAGGAGGGGAAAGAAAATGCCCTTTACTATCTCAGTCGAACATTAGTTAAGGCGGAACATAAGTATTCCCCAATCGAAAAGTAATGCCAGGCCCTGATATTCGCTATGAAAAGCTAAAGCACTATTGCTCACTCATCGTGCTATGCTGATCTCCATGGTCGACCCGCTTAAATACTTAATGACCAAAGCAAGGATAACTGGCAGAATGGCAAGATGGGATGTCATGATGCTTGAGTTCGACATAGTCCATACTCCTCAGAAAGCAGTAAAAGGGATTGCCCTTGTTGACTTCCTCTCTGCTCATCCTATACCAGAAGGATCAGCGCTAAATTGCAACTTACCCGATGAACAAGTGCTGCACCTCAAGGACAGCGAGTCATGTTGGGAGCTTTACTTCGATCGAGCCTCATGAATATGGACCTCCAGCAAATCAAGCGTCCCGAAGATAAAAACGGGGATAGGATTGATGTTCATCACGCCATCAGGGGGAACCCTACGACATTCTTTTGCTCTCACTGAGCCTTGCACAAATAACGAGGCTAAGTATGAAGCTCTGATGGATGGTCTGGATCTCGCCATAGAAATGAAATTCTTTCGGGTATGGGTCTACGGTGATTCCCAGTTTGTCGTCAACCAAGTGAGCGGCGACTATATGATATATAAACCCAAATTAGCTCGATACAGAAGCCAGGTGGTAGAACTCATGAAATATTTTACCCACATAGAACTGATGAGAGTTCCTAAGGCATTGAATGGAAAAGCCGACATACTCGCTCGCTTAGCTAAGAAGCTAGCTGATCCCGATATGGATGAAATTCAGATAACAGTCAGAAGCCGGCAAATTCTGCCTCCAGTCTCTTTACGTGAAGAAGAAAGTGTAGAATAAGAGAACGATCCTGCCAAAGAAGCTCTGATCATTCGAGATGAGTCCGATTGGAGAGAGCCTTTCATAGAGTACCTCCGATACGACAAGCTACCTAAAGAAAAATCTGTGAGGGTTCAACTGAAGAAGAGAGTTCTCTGATACATGTTTATAAATAATACACTATACCGAAGATCATGTTACCAACTCTGGCTTAGGTGTCTGTCATCGGCCGATGCCCAAAAAGTCATGAAAAAAGTTCACTCAGGCGTCTACGGAGCTCACCAGTTCGGCCCTTAAATGCGACTTCAAATCAAACGGCTTGGATATTACTGGCCTAGCATGATAAGTGATTGCGAAGAGCGTATAAAGAAGTGTCACCTCAGCCAAATTCATAGTGACTTCATTCACAAGCACCCCAATCCATTGCATCCTACGGTGGCGCTATGGCCCTTCGAAGTTTGGGGCACCGACATAGTTGGCCCGATTGATCCTCCGTCATCTAAAGGCCACTAGTTCATATTGGCCGCAACCGACTACTTCTCCAGATGGGCTCAAGCTGTCTTTCTAAAAGAAGTCATGACAGAAGATGTTCTGACATTCGTCCGGCATAATATTCTATACCGCTTCGATATACCAAGAAGAATCATTTCTGATAACATGCCTTCTTTCAAGAGCTTCAAAACCTTAAGGTTCGCTACACAACACAAGATAGACTAGAGATATTCCTCTATCTATAATCTAAGAGTCAATGGACTAGCTGAAGCCTTCAATAAAACTTTATGCAAGCTCCTGAGGAAAAATACTTTAGCCAACAAAAGAGAGTGGAATCTCAAACTCCACGAGGCATTGTGGGCATATCTTACCACGCACCGCACTCTAACTCAGTCCACTCCATACTCATTACTCTTCGGAGTGGAGGCGATCCTCCCCCTCGAAGTCGAAATTCTAAGCCTAAGGACAGCTGTCCAGCATGGTTAGACGGAGGAGGAAAATGTCCTCCTTCGGCTCGAAGTGCTTGACGCCCTCGAAGAAAAGAGGCTCGCAGTACATCAAAATCTGGAGCTGTACCGAGCTCAAATGTCACGGACCTATGACAAGATGACCTATCTCCATGCTTTCAAGAAAGGTGAATTGGTGTTGGTCCTCAAAAGACCGATCATCTCCAATCGACATGCCAAGGAAAATTTCGAACCAAATTGGAAAGGGTCATATGTCATCGAGAAAGTGTTTGACAGAGGATCCTACTAACTAATAAGTGCCGAGAGAGAAAGGCCCATGCCATCCATCAATGGCCAATATCTCAAGAATGTAAGGCTACGCCAGCGCCCCGACCATCAATCCGTGGCCAAAAGAGGAACAAAACTTTTAAAAACCGGTGCTAACGTAACTCTAATTAACGGATCAAACAATTAACCCTATACTAGTTAACTGTAAAAGGAGTTTAGATAGGTTATACCGATCGATCCGTGTCCTTCGGTCTTCAACCACTGTCCTTAGCTCGTCGCGGCTGCCTCGAACTAGTTTGCTCTTCGGTCTCCCTTATCGAAGAGGATCTACATCGAGGATTAGTTATACAGGCTCCCGCTTCAAAACCGAAGCAACTCGGGCATCCAGTTTTCTAGCCAAGAAACCCAAGATGAAGTAGAGATAGTGTGTGAATACTTTGTCTCAAAACATCCATGGATTCTCAACTCATGAGAGGGTATAGATGGAGGTGAAGAAGAAGCCATGTGAGGAAAGTGTGAAGCTCAAAGAAAAAGCAACTCAAGAAAATGTTCTACCTTTTTCTTTTGTGAATTGTGTGTTATTGTTGTAAGGAGGCAACTCAAGAAAAGCACCATGAAAAGATCTGCCCACTCTCACAATAATATCTCACAAATATCCTAACCAAAACAAAAAACCCTCATATCACGATGAATGCAAACAATGAGTGACAATTTCCACACAATTAAACATTCAAAACCGTAAATGTTTATCACAAAAAGAAATGGCAATCTTCTAAAGTAAACTCGTAACGAATTACAAGAATACCTCTCATCCGTATATACATAACTGCATCCGTACTCCGACTGAATACGAATACAACGAGACGAAAATAATCCAACAATATAATAGGATCCGGCTTAAACTAAAACCCACTTAGTATTATCCGTCTGATCATGATCCGTGCACAAGTGCATGTATATGATCGAAACCTGCCATAAAACCATACGGCCTTTACAAAGTTTCGCCCGAACCAGGGAAACCCTCTGTGTGGGACTCTAATGAATCGTCAATACGCTGGCAGTGGGTTTAACAAAATGCATGTCAGTGGCACTAGCTGTACGTAACGGCTACCCACGTATTGAGTGAAAGGGACGCTGACGAGGAAACTCATCCTGAAATCCTACTGAGCCTGACAGTGACAATATCTGTACAGTCCGATCTGTTCGTCTATGAGTATCGCATATCGAGTCTAAGGGGGTGGATAAAGTCAGACCCCTAATAGTTTGACATTTGGTGTCGGTATGAAGCCTATCACCAACTGAAAAACTACCGATCCTAGATCGGTAATTCTCGTCTACCCCGGCCGAGGATTTATGGTGATGGCCACCCATGCACACCGCGACATCAACCCATAATACTAGGAGAAACGAATCCCTCAACGATCCACTCACTGCCTCTATGTGGCTCGGAACTGTACCCAACTAAAACCTGTTTGCACGACTCCTTTGAGACGTGGTAGGATAGTAATCAAAGCACAGTGGGAACTCACACGAGATGAATGATGATCTCAGGTCGATAGAATAACCTGTACACATGTCACCAGGGAACTGCTATCTGACAATAGATATAATACCAACTAGCATGTTCCCGGCGAGTCCGTCCAGTGTACTCATAACCCAATGAGCAACTGTATATATCTTAGGTGAACCAACTGACACGAATAGCTTGTGAGACCGGCCACCGCCCCTCCTCGGGGTCTCGATCCGTATACACTAGTCTACGCTTGGAGTATCCATGACCAGTCTTGAAACTCCCATGACTAGGGACACGTTAAGGATATGCTTATAGACTAACCAACTCTCACGTAAATGATCGTCATCATACTGCTGGTAGTCAAGCATGAATCCTATGGGCTCTATCAACATGTAATAGTGATCTGTAATGTCGCCTGAAGCATGTACACGATGATAAAGACAAACCAGATAGCATACTATCATCTCGAGTAAGATTGTCCTACCGGTATAGATCCTCCCTCAATCATTGCAATCACGAGCCTGTGATCCAATAATTGACTTGAGGGCACTATAGCCAACAATCTCCTACTTGCACTTAAGGCTAATTATTGCAGTGTCGCATACTCACAGCCCATGTGATACCGAACACCTAACTTCTCTACTAATCAGTTTCATAAAGCTCGTTTGTAAAACTATTGCGTTCAAGAAATAGACTCAGTGAGTGGATCCACTCTAATGTTTCTTTCTATGTCTCTTTTTATCTCAAGTTCGCGGAGAAAGCCATCTCCAGAAATGTGCAATACCGGTCTTAGAATATGCCTGGATATCTGATGGGACCCAGTTCACAAATGAACTCCAAATACAGTAAACTTCTTAGACTGTATCGTCAACTGAATTTAATCAGTATCCCGCGCCATGCCTCCTTCAGTATCCACATGGACCACCTGTCCAAACAACTGCCTCTCGTCAAGAGAGAAGACTATAACTCTGACAGCCACTTTGTCATTCAGGTCACCTTGGAAGCCTGGAATGATAACCGTCTATTGAAGGAGGCTGCCTTTACTAAATACCTAGAACATCCACTTATGTTCATAAACTGCTTCCGAACGTTTCTAGAGGATTGGATTAATATATAAACTTATTACAGCTAGTGCAAAAACAACATCGGGTGTGTTACTTGATATCTCATGATCAACTCAATTGCCTAAGCAAGTGATATGCCAATCATGCACATCCCTCTCCCCTTTAGTCTGTAAGACAGTTTTAGAGAGGGTGACTCCATGACCTGCAGGTATACCACCAAGTCAGGAGTTGTCCATTCTAAAACATCTTTAGAATACTTTCTAAGTACCCGGATTGGGAAACTATCCAAATCTAAATCAAAAACCATATATCTAGTTAACAGAATGCCTGATATAATATCCATATCCTACGTGGAGAAAACACTATGTGACAACCACAGTATAACCGATCGTAGTATAGGAATTTCACTTCCTACAAAGTGCAAGTCATCCAAACACCAGGACATAACACCCTACTATCTTCTTAACAGATCCATCTCCTATTCTGATAAAGTAAAAGCCTATGACTGTCACATCAAAAATAGATGATCTATCTCCGCTATACTTGTTTTAGTCTATAAATAGACATAAGCTACTTGTCCACTATGCTTTCGTTGTTCCCACTGACTATAACAACCCTATGGCAGAGTCATATACACGTGCAGTTCTAAAGCTAGTTTAGAACGACGCTATAATCATCCTCATGCTGAGTCTCATAGTCAAGAACAGCAGTAATGGCAGTCTGGGTAAACAAGAACCTTCCTGTCACCGTCTTTGAGAATACCGAAGTACCTCTCGGGCGCCTGAGGTTACCCACCATATCTGCGGAGTGGCCAATAGAATGTCAGGCCCGATTGAATTTTTTTGTTCTATTAAATTTTCAGTAATCTTTTGTGGTTCTGAAATCACTTCCAGTTCTACCATACTTCCACTACTGTTTTCTGAAAAAGTCTACTTTGCTAAAACTATAGCGAGTCCAGAACAATATCACTATTGATCTTCCAAATGGTAGAAAGTTAACCCTCATCATAGCCCGGGTTAACCCATAAACTGCCATTGCAAGAACGTGCCTTGAGTTATCCAGAGTCTGGTTTTAAGCATAAGCCAGACAACTCCATATACCTTAACATTGTTAAGATATGAACCATTCTATATATAATATAGAAATAGAGGCGCTGATTTAATTGGAACCATATTCAAATCATGCAGCTGTCTCCCATGCATGTCAACCAAATAGAGAGAGGTTGATTAGCATTACTCAACTAGGAGTGCATCTAAATATGAGTAACCAGAAAGAGAAGCGAGTTCTCAAAACCATTACTATCAACTGAATACCAAACACAAGTATCTACATCTTCAATCACTTTGAAGAATACTGATACTTGCAACACATGGTTCTCTACTTTATTCTTGTACCTATAACTTCTCAGAACTTGGACCTTGCATTTCTATGAGATGCATGTCTAAAACTTGAGAAGTCACAAGTAAACAGAATATAGTACGAGTACCATCCCTTTTGTCCTAATGGACACTGGACAACATACAATATTTCGTAGAAGTCTCCTGAGTTGAATAACTCATACCCTGTGCGTTGTAGGTTGAAAACTGTACTATGGTTAAGAAGAATTACACCGCTGTTGAATGCTCCTTACCCAATCATCAACTGATATAGGTAAATGTCATAGACATAATTTCAAAAAGTTATACCTCACTTTATGAAATAAAAGTACAGATATATCAGTTTGAAATTGATGCATAACAACGTATTCAAAACCACATATTTGCCGTCAGGTAAAACTCAGGCGATTTCCTCAAATATCACCAATTACAACGAATTCGGATATAAAGAGGGTATAATCACCTAATTCCCATTAACTTACTCTCACTCATCATCTGTAAAACCATACAGATGTGAGAATCAAACCTGGTAAATACATACCCTGGAGTAAGGATCTAATTGGGAATCAGTTTTCAATTAACATCGTCCAGTGAAACTGAAACATGAAAATGTTTCGAAGGAGTATCCGGGTATTCCTAGTAATGCCTCTTCCATTATCCAGATTCATGACTGTAACCGTATATTTCTTTGCCATCTCTCCAAATCTCTTTATTTGTCTTTACTCATTACCTTCTATACACCACCCTTAGGCTAAATGGTTTTCCTCCTTCCCTACCGTTCGACACCAGCCTATGGTTTAGAAGAAGACTATCCAATAAGCGTAATAGGTGTACTCCCCTTATCTAAGGAGCCTGAGAGAAGGTAATGATAAAAGACAACCTGAATAATCCTATTCAATTTCTCCTAAACCGGAGAAATGCAAAGGTGAAGTAGGAGTGGCGATAAACTACGCGGTTTAGTCGTGAATGATAGCAGTCGCATTTTAGTTTGCCCTCTTTCTAATCCCTTTATTTTGTCTTTACTTATTACCTTCTGTACACCATACTTAGGCTAATTGGTTTTCTTCATTCCCTATCTTTCGGCACCTGCATATGGTTTGGAAGAAGACTATCCAATTAGCGCAATAGGTGTACCTTCTCCTAATCCTAGGAGCCCTCACAAACTGAGATAAGGTAAAAGGAAAATAGAACAGAATGGTCCTATTCAATTTCTCCAGAACTGGAAACCATCCTCGAATCTGAAACAAGTTTCTTCGAGTTCGTATGTAACTATACAATGGTTATATCCAATAAATATGGATCTTCATAGTGATACAGAATGTTCCGGAGAAAAGCAAAGGGTAAAAGTAGGAGTGGACATGAGGTATGCAACTCAGACAGTCCAAAAATCAATATGTTTTAAGAAGGTTCGGTTATCCTGGTTTATGAGTTATAGTCTAAGGTCGGGACATAGTCGCTGCCAAAGAGAGGGAAAAAAGAAACACTCGGTGTGCACTCTAACCTAGATCAGAATGGTTAATCACTTTATCTAATCAGGATGTCTTCCACTGTATCCTCAAATTCTCCTCCAAACCTGAAAGAAGAATTAGTCGGGATCATCTAAAATCACCCGAGGAGTAAACCAACTCATCAATGGGTATCGGGATCCAACTATCATCACATGATAACCTGATGGAATCCACTCAAGTTATCACACTCCAGATGGTATTTACATGCCTGGAAAGTTTCCTGTACGTTTGAAACTCCCAATGGGATTTCTACCTCATGCTCTTATGACCTTGACAAAGACCAATATATCATAAGTCATATGTCAAGTTCTACCCGTCATTATCTAGGTTAATTTGAACCCACCCATACATACCCTTGATGAAGGCCAAAATAGTAGTACGACTGTCCCCAACCAACGCATCTATCTATGCAATAGAAAAGTAACAAATAGCTATCATACACTATGCCTTGACAAAGGCCAACATACATACCATGAATACTAAGTGCTACCCGTCTGAAATGTCGGAGGGCTACGGATGGTTTTGGCGAAAAACCTTTAACGTAAAGAACTTGATATCGTTGAAGGAATCAGATAGCTTTACTAATATATAGTAGAGAAAACCATTGCTAAAGAGGTCACTTCCGGTGAAGGGATCTCGGCACTTTCCTCGTCAAATGAGGTGCATGATATTCTCACTGAATACTGCGATGCAAAGCAAAAACTAATCGACTATTGTGAAGTTATTACCCTGACGCAAACTTCTGCCCAAGGGGTCACTCCTGGTGAAGGGATCTTGACTCTTGCCTCATCGAATGAGTTGCAAGATATTCATAACTGAATACCTTTGTGCAAAACAAAAGAAAACGTCCTCATAATAACAGCTTTTGAAAATTGTTCCAACAACATTAATTAGGTCTATTTTCCTTGCATTGATCTGAATCAACGCAGTCCCATCAATTAATGACACCACAAAAGAACGAAAATATGATGTACGTATATGCCATCCGCATTTGCCACTGGGTCCTGTCATCATCCGTTAGGTTACTTAACTAACGACAGAGCGGGGATAGGACTAGCGCGGGTGTAAAACATATACAACATCTACTAGTATATATATAACAATATATAATAATCGCTCCAGGTGTGATAAACGCAATATCACAAACAACCAATAAGCAACACAGAACAATACATATAATCTGGGAGCCCCGGGTTTTCTTTGAGCCACAAGTGAAACACGACGATCATGTAGGGTTACCTAGCACGACAGCAATGTTTTGGGAAGCATCATCCATGCCATTTTCAAATTTTTGCCATGCTACATGACCCTAACCCTAGAATCTTAACTAGAGATTTAGACAATACTATATGTAAACTACTTTACATCTAATTGAATATGGAATACAACCTTTGTAGACCGGTCCTTCACTTCAATAGCTCCATGTAGTAGTCCCTTCGCTCTAAGTTGTGATCTTCCGGACTGTAGAATGCCTCCACAACTTGAAAGGAACGATCTTGCATGAAGTATTCGAGGCCGAAGATGATCTACGTCGAGGAGACACTAGCCCAAGCTACCTCTTCACTAACAAGAGATTAGTGAAGCTAACACCCTAGACTAAATGGCTAATCTAGTAGAGGATGATGAAATATGATTTTTGCTCACTTTAGAATTAATTTTCTCACTCTTTTTGTTCTCCTTTTAAAAACCTGGAGAGCTAAGCTCTTGATGAAGAAGAGTAAGCAAATAATGGATGAGAGGGTGAATGGCAACCATGAGTGAGTTTGTATCATATACTAACTCATGTAGAGACTAAACTATGGCTAAGGATAATGGTTAGGTTAATAAATATCTCATGTAAAACAAAGTTACTAGACTAAGTCAATGGTTAGCAACAAGCTTCTCCAAGCTTCTAGCCATGATAATTTTCCAACCAATTTTGATTTACTTTGATAAATAAAAACCCTAGGATTATCATAAGCATGGTGTGAGTCTCATACACCCATGAAGCATGTGGCATCAAGTATGACACAAATAAAATGTACATGAATATATATCGCATATATACTATATGCACACAAGTGAGAAAAAGAAATGTTTAACTGAGCTAATATTAGTTAATGTAATTCAATATATCAAATATATAAATATACATTAAATTATTAAATCAACACTTGATTTAATATTCCGGCTATATCACAAACAACCGGGTAATATCAAATGTAACAACTTATCGAATCAACACTTGATCCGATAACCCGGGTATATCACATATAACCGACCGATACAAATTTTGCGAGAATATAATACATTATCACATACTCGTACTAATCTCGGTCCCGCACATATCAAATATGTGCTTCTACTTTGTTTCGCCTGAGCCAATAAACCTCTGTATAGGACTCTAAAGACTCGTCCATACGCTGGCAGTAGGTGATGATCATATCAAGCACCCACAAGACGTCATTGGTACTAGCTGGACATAACGTCTACCGGGTATTGAGAGATCAGAATATCAACAAGCAAGCCTGCTCATCCTCCTGTAAAGCCTGTCAGTAACACTACCATATAGTCCGGTCTCTTCGTCTGATATGTCGCATATCTAGTCTAGGGGAGGTAAACATCAGACCCCAGTAACCGATAAGTCATGCTGATGTGAGGCTCATAATGTGTCAAGAAACTACTGATAACACTTACCAGTAGATCTTCGTATTAACTCTGGCCATGGAGTTCCTGTTATGGCCAATCGAGCACAGCGCAATATCAACCCCCAATACCGGGAGAGACGAATCCCCTCCTATCGCTCATTGCCTCAATGTGATTCGGGACTGTACCCTAAAGCCACCGTTTTGCACTTTCTCTTGAACATGGTAAGGTGGAAATCAAAGCACAGTGGGAATCACACAAGACTCTATGACGATCTCGGGTCTACAGACTAACCTGTACCAGTGTCACCTGAGAACTGCTATCTGACGATAGGAATAATACCAACTAGGAGTTCTCGGCGAGTCCATTTAGTGTACCCAGTCTCCATTGAGCACCCGCATACTATCTTTGATGGCAAACACCAATGGAGGTAGGATTATCCATCGCCCATCATATGGGTCAAGAAGCATATACACTAGTCTACTCTGAAATATCGATGCCCTATCTCGATACACCCTCGACTAGGAACTATTAAAGGGTGTACTTGTGGACAACCCTGGCCCCACTAGTATGATCTACATCATAGTCCTAGTAGTCAAGTACACATCCTAAGGGCTTTATCAACATGTGAGAGCAAGACAGTATCATAATACAAGTCTACATGTTAAGATAAAGAGTAACCGGATAGCATACTATCATGTCGAGCAAGAAAGTCCTCTCTATATATGTCCAAGCATCCACTATAATATACATCATATTTACAATAATGGCCTCTAGGGCATACACATAACTAATAATCTCCCACTTACAATAAGGCCAGTTGTTGTAGTATCTCATACCCAACATCCCGAAGAGTCTCTCAAATTGTATCTGGGGTATGGCCTTCGTGAGTCGATCCGCTGTGTTGTTCTTCGTGTCAACTCTCCTGATCTCGATCTCCCGGCGATCAACTATCTCCCGGATCAGGTGATACCGCCTCAGAATATGCCTGGATCGTTGATGGGACCTGGGTTCCTTGGCCAAAGCCACTACTCCATTGTTATCACAATACAAAGGTATCGGATGCTCGATGGACGGAACCACACCAAATTCGGTTATGAACTTCTTCATCCAGACAGCCGCTTTGGTATTATCGTTGGCAGCGATGTATTCAGCCTCCATCATCGACTCTGCCACGGTTTCCTGTTTGGAACTCTTCCAACAAACCACCCCTCCATTAAGGGTGAAGACAAATCCCGAGACCGACTTAGAGTCTTCCTTATAACTCTTGAAGCTCGAATTGGTAAAGGACTCCACTTGGAGTTCACCGTTACCATACACCAAGAACATCTCTTTAGTCCTTCTCAAGTACTTGAGAATGTTCTTCACAGCTATCCAGTGTCTCTCTCCTGAATCTGCTTGATACCTACTCAATACACTTAGTGAGTATGCTACACTGGGTCTGGTACATAGCTTTACGTACATGATAGAGCCTACCGCCGAAGCATAGGGTATCCCTTGCAGGCGAGCTCTCTCCAAATTAGTCTTGGGAGACATCTCTTTAGAGAGACTGAGTCTTGAGATTGTGGGTATATTCCCATGCTTGGATTCTACCATACTAAATCTCTTTAGTATGGTGTCAATGTACCTGGATTGGGACAATCCTAGTATCTATTTAGATCTGTCTCTATAAATCTTAATTCCCAAGATGTAGGTGGTATCACATAGATCTTTCATTGAGAATCTTTGTGATAAGAAGAGCTTGACTGAGTGCAGCACAGGAACATTATTTCCTATTAAGTGTATGTCATCTACGTATAATACGAGGAAGACCACCTTACTCTTTGCCGCTTTCTTGTATATACAAGGTTCATCTACATTTTTGATGAAGTCAAACTCTTTGACTATGACATCAAAACAGATGTTCCAACTCTGCGATGTCTGCTTCAACCCGTAAATGGATTAAAGCAGCTTGCACACCTTCCCACTGCTTGAAGCCCTCTGGCTGAGTCATGTACACGCTCTTTTCTAAATCATGATTTATAAGAGGGGTCCTAACATCCATTTGCCAGATTTCGTAGTGATGGTATGCAGCGATGGCAAGTAGGATCCGGATGGACTTAAGCATAGCCACTGTAGAAAAGGTTTCATCATAATCCATACCTGGTCGTTGATGAAAATCTTTTGCAACAAGTCTAGTTTGAAAGTCCCAACTTTTCCATCAACACCGAGTTTTTTCTTGAAGATCCACATGCTCCCAATGGCTTTTACCCTTTCATGAGAAACTTCCAAAGTCCATACTTTGTTGGTGTACTTGGATTCCATCTCAGATCACATTGCATCCGGCCATTTCACAGAGTCCCTACTCATGATGGACTGCTCGAAATTAGTTGGGTCATCATCTTCCATGATGCAATCCTCACTACCACCATCAACGAGAAAACCGTAGTATCTCTCAGGTGGATGAGGAACCCTACTAGATCGGCGGAGAGGCTAGGGTTCGTTGGTGACTACTGAATCCTCTGGTTCCAATAAATCATCAGTTGTAGTTTGTGTAAGTCCACGTTGCTCACCCCGGTTCTTACGGGGAGGCGGAAACGGTAAAAATGATTTTTTGGCGCAAAGCAACATGGACTAAAAAGTGAGGATCTTTGCTAAACAAAAACCTAGCAAACTACATGAGGTGCTATCTACTATGCCATAGAGATTATACCTCACGATACCGATCCTTCGAGTCTTCTCTCCGTTGTCCTGCTCGTCCATCTGAGCTCCGAGGATCGATCCAGATCTTGTTCACCTCCGCGGCCTCCTTGAGTCGAAGACGATCCTCCCGAGAGTTGTGCTCCGAGCTCCACGTCGAGCCGAGTCAACTAGGGCAACAAGATCGCTAGGCTTGATGTCCTAGATTTTGTAGAAGAGGTAGATGGATGTGTTTGTCGGTTTGGATCCTTTTTCTCTCAACACATGAGATCAAAGGAATTTTCAAGATGAGGAAGAAGAAGGAGAACCATGGAGCTTTCTCATATCAAGAGAGAGAATGAGAAAAGAATAATGAACTAAGAAAAAGAACCATGGTTACAATAATGCATAAAACATCATCATTACTAATCCTTTGATGATAAAGTTGATGGCTACATTTGAATAGACCATTTTCATATCCAAAATAAAAAGAAAACCAAAGAATACTATACACCTCTCATGAAGGTCCAAGTCAACTTTGGTCAAACGGTCAACAAAGTCAAGTATGGTCAAATGGTCAAAGCAATTAGCCATAACATAATTATCACTAAAAAGATTAGTAAATAATGTCCCCGGCTCATAATGGTTTTGACCGAACCAACTGCCAAAACCCTAATGAGTCCGCCTCATAATGGTTTTGGCCGAATCAACTGTCAAAACCCTAATGAGGCACCTCCTTCTTCTTCGCTCCTCACAACTGTGCATACACACCAGCATCCGCATTCTGTAGAATGCAAATGCACAGAAGACAAAACAAATCCATACGTACAATACTAGGATCCGGCTTAAACCAAAGCCTACTAGTATTGCCTGCCCGAACAACATACGCACACAAGTGCACGTAAGTGGTCGTAGCCTTGTCGTAAAACCATACGGCCTCTACACGTTTCGGTCAGTGCAGGGAAACTCTCTGTGTGGGACTCTAAAGACTCGACACTACGCTGGTAGCGGGTTTAGCCACAGACCGCAAGCGGCACTAGCTGTACGTAATGGTTCCCAGGTAGATGTCGATAAGAAGGCTGATAAGGTAAACCCATCCGAACTCCATCTGAGCCTGAATGTGACAATCTCCGTACAGTCCGGTCCATTCGTCTGAGAACATTGCATGGCGGGGCTAGGGGGTGGTAAACGTCAGTCCTCTAATAGCGGAACAAGTCGTGTCGGAGTGTATCTCAGAACACCCTGAGATAACACTGGAAACCTACCAGTATATCTCGCTTGCCCTGGCCAGGGACTACTATGTGTAATGGCTCTCCTAGACATAGCGCGATATCAACCCCAATACCCGGAGAGACGAATCCTGTCTAACCGTCACTGCCTCCAAGTGCTTCGGGACTGCACCCAACTACTACCTGTTTGCACGACTCCTTTGAGCCGTGGTAGGGTAGTAATCAAAGTACAGTGGGAACACACTCGAGGCGAAGTGACAGTGTCAAGTCAGCGGACTAAGCTGTACTCATGTCACCTGGGAACTGATAACTGACGATAGGTATAATACCAACCAACAGTTCCCGACGAGTCCTATCCAGTGTACTCGTAACCTAACGAGCACCCGCATACTATCTCTAGTACGACGTACTGATGGCTGTGGGACAGACCATCTCCTCTGCTGGGATGAGAAGCGCATACGCTAGTCTACTCCGGAGTATCGATGCCCAGTCTTGATAGTCCTACGACTAGGGACCTGTATAAGGATGTGCTTATAGATTTCCCAGCCCCTACAAGTGTGACTGCCATCACAACGCTGGTAATCAAGCAAAGATCCAAAGGGCTCTACTAATATGTATAAGCGATATGCTAAAAAGAAACACATGCACATATTGAAGTAGAGACAAACCAAGTAGCATACTAACATTTTGAGCAAGATTATCTATATAACTGTGAATATCCCAAGCTTCCATCAAATAATATACAAGCTGGTATGATAAAGTAATGGCCTCTAGGTCATATACACTAACAATCTCATACTTTCCCTAAGGCCATGTACTGGCGTATCGAAGACCTATCATGTCGATCAGCCGCTCGAACTGAGTCTGGGGCAAGGCTTTCGTGAGTGGATCTGCAGTGTTATTCTCCGAATTTACTCTCTTCACCTCGATCTCCCGGCGATCTACGATCTCCCTGATTAGGTGGTACCGCCTCAAAATGTTCCTGGACTTCTGATGGGACCTGGGTTCCTTCGCTAAAGCTATAGCGCCGTTGTTGTGACAATACAGTGGTATTGGATCAACAATGGTAGGAACCACCTGAAACTCCGTGAGGAACTTCTTCATCCAGACAGCTTCTTATGCGGCATCGCAAGAAGCTAGGTACTCCGCTTCCACTGTTGAGTCAGCAACGGTTTCCTGCTTGGAACTCTTCCAGCAAACCGCCCCTCCATTGAAACTAAAGACATAACCTGACATGGACTTGGAGTCATCCTTGTCACTCTGGAAGCTGGAGTCAGCAAAGGCCTCGATCTGGAGGTCTTTTCCGCCATACACCAAGAACATCTCCTTAGTCCTTCTCAGGTACTTGAGAATGTTCTTTACAGCTATCCAGTGTTTTTCCCCTGGGTCCGACTGATACCGGCTTACAACACTCAATGCGTATGCTACATCTGGTCTGGTACATAACATCGCATACATTATAAAGCCTACCGCAGATGCGTAGGGTATAGATGACATGTGAGCCCTTTCCAAATCAGTCTTGGGAGACATCTCTTTAGAGAGGGTGATTCCGTGACAAGCCGGTAGATTACCGCACATGGAATCTTCCATACTACATTGTTTCAGTATGGTGTTGATGTACCTGGACTGTGAAAGTCCCAACATCCTCTTAGATCTTTCACGATAGATCTGGATCCCCAGAATGTAGTTGGCATCGCCCAGGTCCTTCATGGAGAACCTCTATGACAAGAATCCTTTGACTGACTGTAGTATAGGAATATCATTTCCTATTAGGAGAATGCCATCCACGTACAAGAGGAGGAATACCACAGTTCTCCCTACAATCTTACTGTAAATGCATGGTTCATCTGGGTTTTTGATAAAGTCGAATTCCTTGACAGTATCATCAAAGCAGATGTTCCAACTCCGCGATGCCTGCTTCAGTCCATAGATAGACTTGTGCAACTTGCACACTTTACCGCTGCTCCCACTCTGAATGAATCCCTCCGGCTGATCCATATAGATGCACTCTTCTAAATTTCCATTTAGGAAAGCCGTCTTTACGTCCATCTGCCAGATTTCTTAATCGTTGAAGGAAGCAATGGCAAGAAGGATTCAAATGGATTTGAGCATAGCCACTGGAGTAAGGTCTCGTCATAGTCCAAACCAGGTCTTTGATGGAAACCCTTTGCAACAAGTCTAGCTTTATAGGTTTCAACCTGCCCATCTACACCAATCTTCTTTCTGAAGATCCATTTGCAGCCTACGGGTTTTACCCCTTCTGGAGCAAAGTCCAAAGTCCAAACTTTGTTGGTGTACATGGACTCCATCTCGGTCCGCATTGCATCCAGCCATTTTACTGAGTCACCGCTCTGAATGGCTTGCTGGAAGCTAGTAGGCTCACCATAATCAATGGTGCAATCCTCTCTATCCCCGTCTATGAGAAAACCGTAGTATCTCTCGGGCGGATGAGACTGCCTACTACTCCTGCGGAGCGGCGTAGGAATGTCCTGTTCTTTCGAACCCTCTGGTTCTACTAAGCTTTCAGTAATAGTTTGTGGTTCCGGAATTTCTTCCAGTTCTATTGCGCTCCCACTTATTTCTTTTTCTAAGAACTGATGTTCCAGAAAGTGGGCATTACGAGAGACAAAGTCCGTTTGTTCTTCTACGTAATAGAAAAGATATGCCTTGGAGTTCTTTGGGTATCCCACAAACTTGCACTGTACTGAGTGTGCCTCGAGTTTGTCCGCATGCTGCTTTTTGACAAAAGATGGACATCCCCAAATCTTCAGATATTGAAAATAGAGTTTCTTCCCACTCCATATCTGATATGGTGTTGTAGGCACAGACTTAGTTGAAACTCGGTTCAAAAGATATGCAGTTGATTCTAGTGCATATCCCCAGAATGATCGCGGTAACTCAGCGTTACTCATAATGGAACACACCATATCCAATAGGGTTTGGTTCCGTCTCTCCGATACACCGTTATGTTGTGGAGTGTATGCAGGAGTAAGCTGAGAGAGAATTCCATTCTCTTTTAGGTAATCCAGGAACTCGGCACTCAAGTATTCACCACCTCGATCAGATCTCAGTGTCTTGATACTTTTGACTGTTTGTTTTTCTACTTCATTCTTGTATTCCTAAAATTTTTCAAAGGCTTCAGATTTATGCTTCATTAAGAAGACATGCCCGAACCTTGAAAAATCATCCGTAAAAGTAATAAAGTAAGAATAACCGCTTCGCGCATGTGTAGACATTGGACCGCACACATCGCTGTGTACGAGCCTCAAAGCTCGCTCGCTCTTACTCCGTGTCCAGTAAACGGAGTCTTTGTCATCTTTCCTTTGTGACAGGATTGACAAGTTGCATATGATTGATATTCGAACGGATCCAAATATCCTTCTGTATGTAACTTGGTCAACCTTCTCTCATTAATGTGACCCAGTCTACAATGCCATAAGAAAGCCTGATTTATTTCCGGAGACTTTCTTTTAAGTGTGTTCTGGACACTGAAAATCTGAGCTTGTTTCAATACGTATATCCCGTTTTCTAATGTACCTGACCCAATCAGTACTTGATTTAGGTGGATGTAGACCACATCGCTTAGAAAAGTAAAATCATATCCTTCCTTAGAAAGTAAGGATACAGATATGATATTACAAGTCGCACCGGGTACATAAAAACAGTTACGCAGAATCAATATCTGCCCAGTTGTCAGTCTAAGATGGTATTCCCCTACGGATTCAGCGTTCATGCTCATTCCGTTAGCAACCCTGAGAGTCATATCACCTATCTTGATAACCCTACGATTTCTCAGAGCCTGTAATGAATTACAGATGTGAGATCCTGATTCGGTATCCAATACCCTGGAAGTAGGGTTAACTGATATACAGTTCTCTATTACAAACACACCCGAAGCCGAAGCCACAACATGCTTCGAATCCTGGCTACTGGCTATGCTAGCCCTGCAATCCTTCTGCCAATGCTCATTCCCGCAACAATAGGAACGTCCCTCTCTTTCTACATCCAGTCCCGAAACTTTTGCCCTTCTCATTCCTTCTACTTCCCTGGTTTCCTTCAGGGTAGAAGGTAGAGACTGTAGAATCAAGTCAGCATCTGACCCGTTCTTCAACATGGTCTTCAGGTCCGTGAGCTCAAAATAGCTGGTCTCTGTAAGGACGTTGCCCCTTACAGATTACCCGATAGCCAACCTCGCTTGAAGCAATTTGTTCGAGGTCTCATATCTTGCGATACGAGATTGCTCTCCATATAAATCTTTGTTATGGAGGAAGATAGAAACTAAGTCCATCTTCTCGTGCTGCCTCTGGTATGCACCAACAACTGAGGCTAACATGAAGCACTTGGCTTTCGCACAGTATTTTTCCGATGTCTTACGGATATCAATATCCGTGACAGGGGAAACTGGTCCTGAGACGGCAGGGTTTGGATTAGTTAAGAGGTGTCCCAGCTTGTCATGGGCAATGGACATCTGGACAGACCTTTGCCGGTCATAACAGTCAGATTCAGTCATTTTATTATCTACATGTAACCTATGTGTGGTCACTCGGTCGCTGCAATTAAGAGAGAGAGAAAAAAACACTCAGCATGATGCTCTTTCAAGTTTAGATTGGTTTTTAATTTATCTAAACAGGATGGCTCCCACTGTCTCTCGAATCCCTCCTCAAACCAAAAAGGAAGAATTAGTCGGGATCAATCTCACCGTACAATACTTGCTTAACCGTTCAGCTAGGCCAGTGTTGGTACTTCGAGGGAGGTTTTCCAACTCTTTCGCGAAGTTCCTTAATTTAAGAACCTCTTTTCCCTGGGGGCGTAGCCCCGCTAATACCTTTCTAGATACCTACTTGGTTTATAGCATTGGTCGTTAAGTGAGAAAGTTCCCGAGGAGTAGCATATACTCACAGAAGGATCGGGATCCAAATATCATCGTGTGATAAAACTGAAGGAATCCGACCAGAATCATCACACTCCAAATGGTATGCAGCACAAGCAAGTTTCAGTTTCTTTAAAAACTCCTGATCAGTCGAAAATAATGTATTTTTAACACGGCAATTTTCCTATCATTTGCACTCATTTAGAAGTGTTCGGTATTCATATTTCACATATTAGCAAAACAGTCGTTAAATATCAGATTACATGTGTTAGACTGTTAAACCGGCACTTTAAGGGAAATTGACCGCATTTCATGGCATCGCATCATCTCTGTATTTGCGCAACACTTGTGTCGAGATTTTTGCAGGAAATTGCAGGAGCAAAGCCAAAAAGAGATGATCAAATATACGCCAACTCAATGATTTCAGATCTGGTAGCAATACAGAAGTAATTACAAAATTCAACACATGAAAACAAGGCCTAAATATTATATACGGAGTTACCAGAAAAGATGGAAGCCTAAGGCCCACAAAGAGCCGTGGATCCGCGGCGGTTCCAAAGCTTCAGCTCCCCATTTTTTCTGCAATACTTTTATCTCAAGGCCCACAGTCATTTCACATGTGCCAAATTCCAGAATTCTCCAGAGTCTTCTGCCAGATCAGCAAGGATCATTAAGCAAGGCTAATCTTAATTAAGCTCCTAACAAACTATTTCTAGAAGCTCCCTCCTAACTAATCACAACCAGAAGCTTCTTCTCTAACTAACTTTTGGAGGGAAATTCAAATCTCTTCAGCAAACTTTTGGAGGGAAACTTAAAATTCAAATCCTAGATCTAGAGTTTTGATGGTTTATAAATAGGAACCAAGATCTAAGGGTTGAGGTTGTTCAATCTTTAGTAGTTCATTAGTTCTACTTCCATCTTCTTCCACAAGTCTAGTGACAAGACTTGTGCGAAACCCTAACCCTAATTCCAATCCAAATTCATGATCCCGAGTACCAAATCAAGTGAGAAGCCATCAACCTTTTAGGATCCGAGCCGATCTTCAATCGGGCAAGTGATCCAAACCGATCCGCGACTCAAGTAGACTAGCGAAGCCAAATCGACGATCGAGTTCTTCCTCTTGTAGTTCTTGAGCGATTGTAACGAAATTGTTGATATAAATAAAAGGTGAAATTCTTTAATCTTGGTTTATTTTAATTCTTGCATCATGATTCGATCTCAATTTGTGATTGTAGTTCTTGTTGTGATGTTTGAGTAAAACTCCGCTCGTAAAGGAGTCGAGACGATCAATAGAATGATGATGTAACAAATCTTAAAACGATTCTTAAGTCCTACGAGTTTTGTAAACCTTAGAAAATTGAAGAATCGACAACCTAGTTTCGTTGCGATACTTTCTTGATTGTTATCGTTTGAAATTAGGGATCTACGATCGTTTCTTGAATTTACTAGAGGCTAGCATGTGAATGATATCGACGAAAGAACAAGAGATAAATGATGAAACCCTAGTTTCACTAGAAATCCCTAATTCTTGTCGATCATCATCGATCTAGTATCAATTCATCAAATGATAAGAATACGTCATTGTAAGCTTACAACACATCTATAGATCCGATCGATTCCTACGAGCCACATTTCGATTCTTGATATTTGGTTGGAAATATCATCAAACTATCAATTCTTGATTCTATCTTTTTTCTTGTTATTAGATCTAGATTTTCTAATTCTTGAACTTCAAATACAAATCTTGAATTGTTTTGTTTTCTTTCCTTTAAAGTTTCAACTCATCTAAATCGAAACACGAACGATTACACTTTCCCTGTGGACGATCCGCACTTACTAACGCGATACAATCGACACCGTTATTGATTGCGGTCAAAATATTTTTGGTTGTGATTTCTTTACAATTTTCAAATACCGACACATCTAAAAATCATTCAATCAAATGGCGCCGTTGCCGGGTATAGCGCGCTAATTGTTCGTATTTTGAAAATTGAGTTGAAAAGTTTATTCCATCTAAATTGTTTGATCTAAACTTGCACAAACACTAATACGTGTTGTTGTGGTTTATTGCGAGGAAATCTGGAGCTTGCTGTGCAAGTGGAAATTTTTTTGGAGATTTCCAGAGGACTAAGGAGCTGAACAGAAGCTCTCTGTAAAAATCTTGTGCAGTGATCTCTCTACCCAACCGCGATTCCACGGCAATAGAGCCCATATGCGGCGGAACCGCGGCCTTTTTGAGGGTTCTCTATAAAATTTTTCTTTCAGGTGATTTCTTACCTTCTTCTCTCTCCTCTTTTTAGCTCCAATTAACATTTTTGTGCAGGCTTCTTTGCAAAAAAATAGCAGCGCCGTGCAAAAAGCAAAATTAAATTGTGCGTGTTTTGATTTTTGTGGTTGTTTGTATAATTAACACGGACATTAAGGGGAAAAGACCAAATCCAGATTAGGTGGGGAGTTCATTACCCTTCCTAAGCCCCAAAAATCACAAACTTGCATCCGCATTACCCTCATTAATTAAAAAATATCTAGAGATGACTCTAAGGACCGTCGCGCTCACTTAGGACAGAAGAAGGCCGTGGGTAATTCATTGCTTATCTGCGTTTTCTTGTGGTGTCTAAGGCAAGTGTGTCGAAGGCTAGTGGTTATTAATTAGGCCCACTACTTACGTAGTGGAGTACCTTCCCACTTACCTGGCACTTACCTGGCCACAAGGGGACAAAGAGGCAGTGGAGGATTCTATCCTGCGACTTGTCTTCTGGCAGTTAGGAGCGGTCTAGAGATTTGACCTAGGAGACCCCTAGAATTAGGGTTTTGTGTGTTGCATTTGTTGTGTTGCATCATATTTTCAAAAATCCGTCCAATTTTCAAAACAAACACTGCATTCATTCATCATTCCCCTAATTATAAATTCACGCTGCCACTTGTACTAACCCTTTTTAGTACAAGATAGGCTGGACAACGGGATTCTAGTGCCTGTTCAGTCCACGTCCCCCGATCGACCCTAAAATCAGTATTTCTACATTTACCCTTTCTTTACCCATCACCACACCCATATCGATGGATCCGTCTCCATCGAACTTCTTTTCTACTACCCTGCCGCCGTCTGTTGGTGCGCAAAATCCACCTCGCATCTCTCTCCAAGAGAGGTGCTATCATACTCGAGGTCCCCTTTCCACCTGTCTATCCATTCCACCAGCCAACGGGGAAAATTTTCAAAAAAAACCCAATACATCAACCTTCTACCAAAATTTCACGGTCTCGAGTCTGAAGACGCATACGTGTTTATCACGAAATTTGAAAATGTATGCGCAATGATGGGTACTTCACAGCTTTCTGTGGATGCTTTACGTCTTCGTCTTCTCCCATTTACCTTGTGCGATTTAGCCGAGAAGTGGCTGTATAACACTACCGCACATTCCATTTCAAATTGGGAAGAATTCGTCAATGCATTCCTAAAGAAATTCTACCCACATCATAAAACAGCTCGAGTCCGTAGCGAAATCTATCAATTCACCCAGCTTCCAAATGAAACATTTTCAAAATATCTTGAACGCTTCAAGGATCTGTTAGTCCAATGTCCACATCACGGCATCCCGAGATGGGAATTGTGCCGAATCATTTATGAGGGCATTAATCCTAACACAAGACAAACCCTTGAATCCATGTGTCAAGGCAACTTTATGACTAAAGATGATGGGGAAGCCTGGGAATTCCTAGAAGATTTCGCTGAAAAATCTTTACAGTGGGAGGGTGTGAGTCAATCGTCTAGGGATGGCAATGATATTTCCATAGGAGTTAGAGCTGACATTTCAGCTATACACAAGAAACTCGAGAATATGGAAAACAAATTTTTAGCTGCCGCCCTAAATCAAATGTCACTCTCCAAAACTGTATGTGGATGCTGTTCTGATCCATCACATCTCACGGAAGAATGTCCACGAAATTCTCTGTTTCAAGGTCTTGAGCATACCAATGTCGCATTTCAAAGACCTAGAAACGATCCATCTTCCTCCACATATAATCAGGGTTGGAGTAATCACCCTAACTTTGCTTGGAACCAATCACAATCTCAAAACACGGTTCCAACCCAACACAATTTCCAAAGGGTCCCTCCACCACAACAGCAACCACTACTTCAATTGAGTCAGCACCCCTTCGAATCACAAAACTTCCAAAATCCGGCCAACACTTTTGCATCACATGAAAACTCTTTGCAATCGACCGGTACAGATAACACCTCTGCACTAGCACAAACCTTGGATACTTTCATGAAACAATCCATCCAATGGACGGCAAGTTTGCAATCTTCCATCGAGAATATGATGAAGATTATTATCTCTCAAAATTAGAACATCAAATCGATGGAAGAACAAATTGCACAACTAAAAGCCGAAATGCGTGCAAGAGAGAAAGGGAAACTTCCAGCTCAACCTTTACCCAATCCTGGCTATTCACATCTTGTGAATGCAACCACGTTGAGATCTGAAAGAGTGCTTGACAATCATGTTGGGGAAGAGTTTGATGTTACTGATAAATCAATCAATAACACCCCGGCTGAGATCTTTCCTCACACACACACTTCCAATTCTGACCCCAGTTCTTCTACCCCACCACCTTCTTCCGAGCCTATTCTTCGTTTCCAAAAAGGCTCGCCACCTCAGTCCATCTCTTCTAGCTCTCCACAGACGATCCCCACTCCTCTTTTGGGATCATGTCTACCCCTACTTCCTTCTCCTATGATGGACCCAACGCTTATTGCTAAAGCACCGTATCCTAATCGGTTAAGGGCTAACACACCGAGTCCACATATGGAGAAGATTATGGACATTTTTAAGCAAGTTAACATCAACATCCCTCTCCTAGATGCCATCCAACAAGTTCCGTCCTATGCGAAAACTCTTAAGAACTTGTGCACTAGGAAGAGGAAGATTCAAGTGCCCAAGAAGATTTTCATGGCAAAGACTGTAGACACGGCTTTCCCCCAACAATTACCGAGGAAACGTAAGGATCCTGGATATCCTACGATTTCCATTTCTATCGGCGAAAACACATCAATCGTGCTCTACTTGACCTTGGCGTTAGTGTTAACTTGCTTCCTTACTCGGTTTACGAGCAACTAGGTATCGGAGAGTTAAAGCCAACCCATTGCACTCTCCAGATGGCTAACCGATCGATCACCAAACCTAGGGGTGAACTGCAGGATGTGTTAATAAAAATCGGAGAATTTATATTCCCGGTAGATTTTATTGTAATTGATACACAGCCTGTAGCGAACCCACGAAATCAAATTCCGGTGATTTTAGGTCACCCCTTTTTGGCATCTTCCAATGCAATAATCAACTGTCGCAATGGTTCTATGACCCTATCTTTCGGGAATAGGTCAATTGAGCTGAACATTTACAAGTTGGGAAGTATACCCTCCGAACCTACTGCTCAGGTCTGTTCTGTCGAATTAATGGATGTCGATAGCAGCGAATTTGATGATCCTCATGATACCGACTTGACTCTTTTCATACGTTATTGTTTGACCCAACTATGTATCATACACATATGGACTCTTCCACCGAGATGTCCGGGTCAACAATTAACACCGATTATGAACTGTCTTAGAGTCTGAAGATCACCCCGCACTTTGTGATGACATTATTCTTCGGGGTATGGATGAAACTTTTGAGGAGATCTTCGCTGATGAACTCGCATTTTTTAATGACACGGGTGTTGAGATGAATCATGTCCCACTCAATGAAATTGAACCTCCACCCCTTCTCCTGAATTGTAAAAAGAATGCGAGCAATCCATCACACTCACTGCATCGTCTCTCCAAAATGAGACGCACACACATTCTATTCCACCACTTACCCTTTCTCCACTTCTTCTTCCACCAACCTGAGCACTGCATTGATAAAATTTTTGAATGGTTGGTGTTAACATTCGGTCTTTGCAAAGCTTGGCATCGACCACTGATTCTTGACCCCATCATATGATTTTCAAAGATTAACATTGCTTAAGTCTTAGGGGGGTATTTTATGGGGCTCTTGAAAAGAAAATTTTTACAAAATTTTGAGCCAAGAATAAGTTTGGGGGAGGTTCTTTACTTAAATATTTTGCCCCCACTAATAAATTCCTACCAAGCTTGCAGGTTTTTCGAGATTTAGCAGATGGCAACAGTGAGGACACTGTTGAAAACAAGTTTGGGGAAGGTTTGTGCTTATTTTTGCATCATTTGCATATCATTTGCATAAGCACAAAACATTTTTTTGAAAACCTATAAAAATTTAAAAAAATTAAAAGATAAAAACATTTTTTGTACATAAATAAGATAATAAAAGTTTAGATAGTGAACAATTACATCCATGAGATTAGAAAATTTAAGAAAACTAAGAAAATTAGAAGTTTTCTTATACGAACTAGTAATAAGTAGTTATGAGCCGTTGTCCCAAGGGTTAGTAAGATGAAAGAAGTCACTAATCTGAGGATAAAAATATGTCTGAAAAATAGTTTCTATTCTGGAAGCCAAACATTTTGAATGTTGATACCCTGCTATTCGCAATTACACACGTCTTGAAGCCTAGGATAGTAGAGGATACCTTGAAATGCTCTTGTCTTAAAGCCGATGTATGAAGGAAATAAAAAATAAGTTAATATAAAAATATATATATATATATAAAGTGGTGAGAAAAATGGACACTGGTTTTGTTATCGCCGAGGGCAACAAAAATATATAGCGAGGGTGCCTTTTCATATAGTGCCCTAAGGCCAACTGGTCTGGGAGTCACTACTATGCCTAAGGTGGTGCAAGACGAGGAAAATACACCAAATAAGCAAGCACATGAGTAATCGGTCGGTTAGTGCCTCAAGAAGTATTAACGGTCGCATGAAAGTGTGTGAGCAATCTCATCTAACTATTCATTAATTAAAAAGTACTGAGGCTGGTGGGCAAGGGTATGATAGCTTGAATTGAATTCTCCGGGTGTAGGGATGTCTTTTACACACACGCAGGGTTATATGCTCGATGTTTGGAAGAAAGATAGGAATGAAGAATAAGACGATGTTTTATTGAGGGAGGACGTGATTTCTGACATCTTTTCATGACCATTAAGATAGGGCTCATGACAACCGAAAAGCTAGCTTAGTTGGAAACCCTAATTTTCAAGTCTTTTCTTTTACGATTCTTTTCTTTAAATATAATATTCATGATCTTCCTTTTATTATTGGATTTTGTGGGTCCAATCCGCTGAAAACTATCAGGAGACAACACTCCTCCAACTAGGGACACCTAGAGGTTTAAAGGCTTGTTGCACATGCTCAGTGCAATCGTGTTGCCTATGAAAGTGTGCTAGTGAGTTTTTCTCTTTCTTTATTTTCTCCTTCTCTTTTTATTAAAACAGTTCGCTCGAGACGATCGAAAATAAGTTTTGGGAATTTGATCAGTCGAAAATAATGTATTTTTAACACGGCAATTTTCCTATCATTTGCACTCATTTATAAGTGTTCGGTATTCATATTTCACATATTAGCAAAACAGTCGTTAAATATCAGATTACATGTGTTAGACTGTTAAACCGACACTTTAGGGGAAATTGACCGCATTTCATTGCATCGCATCATCTCTGTATTTGCGCAACACTTGTGTCGAGATTTTTGCAGGAAATTGCAGGAGCAAAGCCAAAAAGAGCTGATCAAATATACGCCAACTCAATGATTTCAGATCTGGTAGCAATGCAGAAGTAATTAAAAAATTCAACACATGAAAACAAGGCCGAAATATTATATAGGGAGTTACCAGAAAAGATGGAAGCCCAAGGCCCACAAAGAGCCGCGGATCCACAGCCAGAGCCTGCTTGGGCCGCGGATCCGCGGCGGTTCCAAAGCTTAAGCTCCCCATTTTTTCTGCAATACTTTTATCTCAAGGCCCACAATCATTTCACATGTGCCAAATTCCAGAATTCTCCAGAGTCTTCTGCCAGATCAGCAAGGATCATTAAGCAAGGCTAATCTTAATTAAGCTCCTAACAAACTATTTCTAGAAGCTCCCTCCTAACTAATCACATCTAGAAGCTTCTTCTCTAACTAACTTTTGGAAGAAAATTCAAATCTCCTCAACAAACTTTTGGAGGGAAACTTAGAATTCAAATCCTAGATCTAGGGTTTTGATGGTTTATAAATAGGAACCTAGATCTAAGGGTTGAGGTTATTCAATCTTTAGTAGTTCATTAGTTTTACTTCCATCTTCTTCCACAAGTCTAGTGACAAGACTTGTGCAAAACCCTAACCCTAATTCCAATCCAAATTCAAGATCCCGAGTACCAAATCAAGTGAGAAGCCTTCAACCTTTTAGGAGCTGAGCCGATCTTCAATCGGGCAAGTGATCCAAGCCGATCCACGACTCAAGGAGACGAGCGAAGCCAAATCGACGATCGAGTACTTCCTCTTGTAGTTCTTGAGCGATTGTAACGAAATTGTTGATATAAATAAAAGGTGAAATTCTTTAATCTTGCTTTCTTTTAATTCTTGCATCATGATTCGATCTCAATTTGTGATTGTAGTTCTTGTTGTGATGTTTGAGTAAAACTCCGCTCGTAAAGGAGTCGAGACGATCAATAGAATGATGATGTAACAAATCTTAAAACGATTCTTTAGTCCTACGAGTTTTGTAAACCCTAGCAAATTAAAGAATCGACAACCTAGTTTCGTTGCGATACTTTCTTGATTGTTATCGCTTGAAATTAAGGATCTACGATCGTTTCTTGAATTTACTAGAGGCTAGCATGTGAATGATATCGACGAAAGAACAAGGGATAAATGATGAAACCCTAGTTTCACTAGAATTCCCTAATTCTTGTCGTTCATCATCGATCTAGTATCAATTCATCGAAGGATAAGAATACGTCATTGGAAGATTACAACACATCTATAGATCCGATCGATTCCTACGAGCCTTATTTCGATTCTTGATATTTGGTTGGAAAAATCATCAAACTATCAATTCTTGATTCTATCTTTTTTCTTGTTATTAGATCTAGATTTTCTAATTCTTGAACTTCAAATACAAATCTTTAATTGTTTTGTTTTATTTCCTTTAAAATTTCAATTCATCTAATTCAAAATACGAACGATTACACTTTCCCTGTGGACGATTCGCACTTACTAACGCGCTACAATCGACACCGTTATTGATTGCGGTCAAAATATTTTTTGGTTGTGATTTCTACACAATTTTCATACAACACAACAAAAATCATAAATCAACTCCCGATGTGGATTTTTGCGCCATGCACTTATGACCTTGACGTAGGCCAAAATATCATAAGTCACATGTCAAGTTCTACCCATCATTATCCAGGTTAATTTGAACCCACCCGTACATACCCTTGACGTAGGCCAAAATAGTAGTACGACTGTCCCAAACCAACGCATCTATCTATGGTACAGATAAATATCCGGCAGCTACCAATCACTATGCCTTGGCGTAGGTCAAAATACATAGCTTGAATACTACCAAATATTTAACTGAAATGATGGAGGGTTACGAATGGTTTTGGCTAAACCGTGAACGTAGTGAACTTGATATAATCGATGGAACGAGATAGCTTTTAAAAGGAGTGGTTCAAACTCAGTGTTTAAAAGTTGGTTTTTGAAAAGAACCGAGTGGTTTTGAAAGTGTTCCAACGACTTTACTTTTGTTTATTTTCTTGCATTAATTTTAATGCGTCCTATCATTTAAGCCTACCATTGCAGAAAACAACGAAAATATGACGTACGCTTATGCCATCTGCATTCGCCACGGGGCCCCGTCATCAACCGTTAGGTTACTTAACTAACGACAGAGCGGGGGCTGGACTAGCGCGGATGCAAAACATAAGCAACGCCTAAATAGATATCATATATAGATATATACATTTGTCAGATGCAATGATAGCCATTCCAGATCACAGATGAACACTTTGGATATACTTCGAATCCGCGATTCGTTCGAGCCTGTAACGAAAAGCGGATTACACGGTCGCGATGAATAGCCAATACCCCACCCTAGACCTCTACGGGTGCGGCAAACTACCCGTCAAGTACCCGAAGTGAAGCAACCTCCCTCAACAACATGAGTAGGCCACTCGGCACTTCGAGATACCCGGTAGTTTGTGCACCCCGCCTTGGGTCTATCCTAGGAGCAAAAACAGTAAAACAAATTATACAATGGCGGCTACAACCTCATCACGGATGTGCGGCCATAAAATAATATTACATCAATTACAAATTTTACATCGAATGAAAGAAAAAGAACACTCTCATCTTACATCCACCCGGCTATTCATCTGCGACAATCCAACGAGTTCATATACACAAACCATCAACATTACAGATCACAGATATGTATAACCCCCACTAATCGACGTATAGCGATTAGCAGACGTTCAATACATATATCACATCACAGATAATATCCATTAGCCAAAGTCTATGGAATTACGATCAAAATACGGATTTGTAACCACCCCAAACACAAATTTGTTTTCTGGAAATTCTGGGCAGAAACAAAATATACTAAAAATCCCAAAACATCCAACTAAGAACACTGCACCAAAAACGGTCCACGGCCGAGTCAACTCGGCCGCGGATCCGCGGCAAGAAGCATGTTCTTGCCGCTGTTCCGCGGCACTTTGACCGAGTCACTGGATCGTTTTTGGTGGGTGTTTATAGAAAACCCTGAGCCGATTTTTCATGTATGTCAAATAATTTTTAGAGCAGTATAAAAAATCGACAGAAAGTTGATTTTTCCGGACGTGTTTTACGAATTTTTTCCGATCGAAATTCTAAAAACTTTGCTAACATGCTAGTTTATGTTTAGCTAGGCTCTGATACCACTGTAAGTCTACGTTGCTCACCCTGGTTCTTACGGGGAGGCGGAAACGGTAAAAAACAATTTTTTGGCGCAATGCGACATGGACTAAAAAGTGAGGATCTTTGCTAAACAAAAACCTAGCAAATTACATGAGGTGCTATCTACTATGCCATAGGGATTATACCTCACGATACCGGTCCTTCGGGTCTTCTCTCCGCTGTCCTGCTCGTCCGTCTGAGCTCCGAGGATCGATCAGGATCTTGATCACCTCCGCGGCCTCCTTGAGTCGAAAACGATCCACCCGAGAGTTGTGCTCCGAGCTCCACCTCGAGCCGAGGCAACTAGGGCAACAAGATCGCTAGGCTTGATGTCCTAGATTGTGTAGAAGAGGTAGATGGATGTGTTTGTCTATTTGGATCCTTTTTCTCTCAACACATAAGATCAAAGGAATTTTCAAGAGGAGGAAGAAGAAGGAGAACCATGGAGCTTTCTCATATCAAGAGAGAGAATGAGAAAAGAATAATGAACTAAGAAAAAGAACCATGGTTACAATAATGCATAAAATATCATCATTACTAATCCTTTCATGATAAAGTTGATGGCTATATTTGAATTGACTATTTTCATATCAAAAATAAAAAAGAAAACCAAAGAATACTCTAGACCTCTCATGAAGGTCCAAGTCAACTTTGGTCAAACGGTCAACAAAGTCAAGTATGGTCAAATGGCCAAAGTAATTAGCCATAACATAATTATCACTAAAAGATTAGTAAATAATGTCCCCAGCTCATAATGGTTTTGACCGAACCAACTGCCAAAACCCTAATGAGTCCGCCTCATAATGGTTTTGGCCGAATCAACTGTCAAAACCCTAATGAGGCACCTCCTTCTTCTTCGCTCCTCACAATTGTGCATACACACCCGCATCCGCATTCTGTAGAATGCGAATGCACAGAAAACAAAACAAATCCATCCGTACAATACTACGATCCGGCTTAAACCAAAGCCCACTAGTATTGCCTGCCCGAACAACATACGCACACAAGTGCACGTAAGTGATCGTAGCCTTGCCGTAAAACCATACGACCTCTACACGTTTCGCTCAGTGCAGGGTAACTCTCTGTGTGGGACTCTAAAGACTCGACACTACGCTGGCAGTAGGTTTAACCACAGACAGACTGCAAGCGGCACTAGCTGTACGTAACGGTCCCCAGGTAGATGTCGATAAGAAGGCCGATGAGGTAAACCCATCCGAACTCCTACTGAGACGGAATGTGACAATCTCCGTACAGTCCGGTCCGTTCGTCTGAGAACATCGCATGGCGGGCCTAAGGTGTGGTAAACGTCAGTCCCCTAATAGCGGTACAAGTCGTATCGGAGTGTAGCTCAGAACACCCTGAGATAACAATGGAAACCTACCAGTATATCTCGCTTGCCCTGGCCAGGGACTACTATGTGTAATGGCTCTCCTAGACACAGCGCGATATCAACCCCCAATACCGGGAGAGACGAATCCTATCTAACTGTCACCGCCTCCAAGTGCTTCGGGACTGCACCCAACTACTATCTGTTTGCACGACTCCTTTGAGCCGTGGTAGGGTAGTATTCAAAGTACAGTGGGAACACACTCGAAGCGAAGTGACAGTGTCAAGTTAGCGGACTAAGCTGTACTCATGTCATCTTGGAACTGATAACTGACGATAGGTATAATACCAACCAACAGTTCCCGACGAGTCTTGTCCAGTGTACTCGTAACCTAACGAGCACCCGCATACTATCTCCAGTACGACGTACTGATGGCTCTGGGACAGACCATCTCCTCTGCTGGGATGAGAAGCGCATATGCTAGTCTACTCCGGAGTATCGATGCCCAGTCTCGATAGTCCTACGACAAGTGACCTGTATAAGGATGTGCTTATAGATTACCCAGCCTCCACAAGTGTGACTGCCATCACAATGCTGGTAATCAAGCAAAGATCCTAAGGGCTCTACTAATATGTATAAGCGATATGCTAAAAAGAAACACGTGCACATATTGAAGTAGAGACAAACCAAGTAGCATACTACCATTTTGAGCGAGATTGTCTATACAACTGTGAATATCCCAAGCTTCCATCAAGTAATATACAAGCTAGTATGATACAGTAATGGCCTCTAGGTCATATACACTAACAGTTTGTGCCGCTGGAACTTCTTCCAACTCTATCTCTCCGCCACTAATTTCTTTTATAAGAAATTCCTTTTTTAAAAAGGTGGCATATTGAGAAACAAACACTTTTTGTTTCTCAGCATGGTAGAAAATATATCCTTGTGAATTCTTTGGATATCCCACAAACTTGCAAAGAACTGACCGTGCCTCGAGTTTGTCCGGATTTTGCCTTTTGACATAGGCCGGACAACCCCATATCTCAACTCAATTAAGATATGGTCTCTTCCTACTCCATACCTCATATGGTGTGGTACGTACAGATTTAGATGGAACTTGATTCAATAGGTATGCTGCTGTCTCAAGCACATAACCACAAAAGGAAATAGGCAACTCAGCGGTGCTCATCATAAAGCGCACCATATCCAATAGGGTGCGATTCCTCCGCTCCAATACACCGTTTTGCTATGGTGTATACGAAAGAGTAAGCTGAGAGAGAATCCCATTCCCTTTTAGATAGTCACGGAATTCCGTGCTCAAGTATTCTCCTCACCGATCAGATCGTAGGATTTTAATACTTTTACCCATCTGGTTCTCAACTTCATGCTTATATTCTTTGAATTTCTCAAAAGTTTCATACTTGTGTTTCATCAGGAACACATGTCCGTATCTTGAGAGATCGTCAGTGAATGTAATGAAGTACGATGAACTATTCCTTGCATGTGTAGACATGGGACCGCATACATCACTATGTATCAGTCCCAAGAGTTCTGTAACTCTTTCTCCGTGTCCAGTAAATGGTGTTTTGGTCATCTTAACTTTGAGACATGACTGACAAGTTTCATAAGATGATAATTCGAACGGATTCAAATATCCATCCTTATGTAACTTAGCTAGTTATGTCGCATTGATATGACCTAATCTACAATGCAACAAGAAGAATTCGTTCATTTCCGAACTCTTCCTCTTGTGTGTGTTTTGTACATTAAGAACTATAGTTTGATTTAGAACGTGTATACCATTATTTAACGAGCATGATCCAATCAACTTTTGATTCAGGAAGATATTCAGAACATTATCCTGTAATACAAAATTATATCCTTCTTTACTTAATAAAGATACTGATATAAGATTGCATATCAGGGTCGGTATGTAATACCATTCGTTCAGAATCAATGTATTACGATTTGGTAATACAAGGTGATATTCACCAACTGCTTTGGCTACAATATTTGCACCATTCCCTACACTTACGGAATGATCACCCATTCCCAGTTCTCTACCTTAGCCCATATAACATATTACATATGTGGGATCTTGATCCGGTATCTAATACCCAGGACGTAGAGTACACTGAGAAACAGTTCTCGATAACTAACACACCCGAAGAAGATGCATCAACATGCTTATTCTTCGTTTAGGCGGTATGGGAATCCGGATATTCCCCTATTTTCTGCTCAGTCTTATAACAATTATAAGAAAGAACGGAACCAATGTTTCCCTGCTCAGTATAATAAGCGGGTTCAGTCAATACATCCATATTATTATCTTGATTAAGGCCTGACATAGTCACTACCTGGAGAGAGAGAAGAAAACACTTAGCGTATGCTCTTGCAAGATTAGATTGGTTATTATCTTATCTAATCAGGATGTCTCCTACTGTTTTTATCAAATCTTCCTTCAAACCCTAAAAGATAAAATTAGTCGGGATTAATTACAACTTACAAGTTCGCCAATCTTTCAGCCAGGCCAGTGTTGGTACTTTGAGGGAGGTTCCCCATGATTTCACACAGACCTAATTAAAATAAACCTCATTTTCCCAGGGGCGTAACCCCGTTAACACCTTTCTAGAAACCTACTTGATCGGCTAATTGTCATGTGTAAAACTCTCCCAGGAGTAACTCTTACTCGCAGTGGGTATCGTGATCCAACTATCTCATAGAAGGTATGCAATCTCATTGCAAATTTCAACAATTGAAATTCCTGATAATATGTTTCCCCTAGTAACTTATGATCTTAACATAGTCAACAAATCATAAGCGCTAGCCAAGTTCAACCCATCATTTCCTGATTGAATTAAACCCATCCGTATGACCCTTAACATAGTCAACAAAGTCGTACGACTACCCTAATCAAATCGTATCTCATGCTTTAGCAGATAAGCACTAATTAGCTACCGCACACTACGCCTTAACATAGTCAACAAACGTAGCACGAATACTTAGTAGTACTTATCTAAAATGACGGAGGGCTACGTCAGGTTTTTAAGAAAACCTTTTGCGCAATTAACTTGATATCGTTGTAGAATCGAGTGATTTTAAAAAGGAGTGTCTTTGGGGGCTTTTACTAGTTGTGCTAAAGAGGTCACTCCCGTGAAGGGATCTTGGCTCTTTCCTTATCGAATAAGGTGCAGGATATTTCACAAATACCACTATGCAATGCAAGAACTAAATGAAGCAATCAAAAGACAAAACCGAGTGGGTTGTAGCATCTATTAGTTTTTCTAAAGAGGTCACTCCCGGTGAAGGGATCTCGGCTATTTCCTCATCGAATGGCTGCTAGATATTCTACAAGGAATACCGCTATGCAAAACAAAAACTAGAGCTACCCTTTTTTTTGAAGATTTGATTCTACAACATCTTTTTAGTTTTATTTTCTTTCATTAATCTCATTAATGAAGTCCCGTCATTTATGCTTCCTAAGCATCACAGAAGAAACGAAAATACAACGTATGCTAATGCCATCCGCATTCGCCACAGTGTCCCGATATGCACCGTCAGGTTACTTAACTAACGGCATAGCGGGGCGGGACTGGCGCAAGTGCAAAACATAAGCAACGTTTATTATATATCATATATATAATAATAAAGAAATCATCTCAAGGATATAAAGTGATCACATCACAGAATATCAGCAGCAGAAGAAAACATATGAAATATTGGATATACTAGGAATTCCGTATTTTAATTTAAGCCAGTATAAAACACGGATTCCACGGTCGCGATGAATAGCCAAACCAACATGCCTAGACCCCTACGAGAGAGGCAAGCAACCCTACCAATTCTAGAGTTAGGAGACCCGGACTCGACTCCTCGAGTCTCCCACTGAATTCTAGAACCCGGTTACTTATGCTCCTTCCTTGGGTCTATCCTAATGTGGAAAAGTAAATAATATACAACAGTGGTGATATCATCCTCAACCCGAAAGTGCCCCAATAAAAGAATATTACATACAAGTTTTTACATGAATGAAAATGGAAAAACTCTCATCTCACATAAAAAAAACCCGGCTATTCAAAACACGATGTTCCAATATAACATATCACAGCAACATATAACATCACATGTCATCAACGTAAGTAAATATGTGTATCCCAATTGTCGTTGACATATAGGAACGAAACCAGCGATACACCACATATTACACTTACGGCCGCAGAAAAGAAAATGTTAAACTACAACATTTGGAATCCACAATCACCTTAGACATCATAAACCCGAAATATCACATACATCGGATTTCATGCCTTACCAAATGAATTCCAAATATTGTATCACATTCCACAAATAGCTAGACGATATTAAACATTCCGATCGAATCAACAAACACCCAAAATTTCCCAAAAAGCTCAACACTTGAGCGTATTTTAAAAATACACAGAACATGCCACAGTACCTATGGACCAATAGTAGAAGGGTCAACCCTTACCACACCTATGGTGCCGCGGAAATACCGCAAGCCATAGGGTTTGGCGGAGGTTCTTACAGTCATAGAATCGAGTTAGGATTTTGTTCTTCTAGAGGGTCCATCGAATTACTTGCATGATTTTTGAATGTTCTTTAACTTGGAAAAATCCAACTCTTGGAAAATTACCAGCGAGGGTTAAAGTGGGTATTTGATATCCGTTCAAACTTTTTAACGTCGTCTAAATAACCCAAAATAATTTTAGAATTACGACTACGAAGCACTCCGAATTGCCTTTACAGAAATTTAACATCTCATGCAATTTCAGCAAAAACAAGCAACACTTGAAACACTAAAACCCAGAGACCAGAACACCAAACGAATACGAACCCATTCTGGCTTGAGGGGGCCGGCCAGGCCGGAATTTTTGTCCTTGTCACCGGGTCAAAACCGGTGGAATGGGTTCGTATTTGTTCAGTGTTCATGTCATATCTCATATAACATTCTGCAGTTGCTTAAAAATTTTTTCGAGGACTTAAAAAATTTGACGGAATCTAGGTTTTAGTTTCGAGTGTTTCGGAGTTGTTTTGGTTTCGTAATTCTACAAACATCGTCTAATTCTCTAGCTTGGCTCTGATACCACAGTAAGGTTACCTAGCAAGACAACAAGGTTTCGGGATGTATCGTCCATGCCATTTTCAAATTTTTGCCATGCTACATGACCCTAACCCAAGAATCTTAACTAGAGATTTAGCAAATACTATATGTAAACCACTTTACATCTAAGTGAATATGGAATACAACCTTTGTAGACCAGTCCTTCACTTCAATAGCTCCATGTAGTAGTTCCTTCGCTCCAAGTAGTGATCTTCCGGATTCTAGAATGGCTACACAAGATGAAAGGGACGAGCTTGCACGAAGTCTTCGAGGCCGAAAATGATCTACGTCGAGGAGACACTAGCCCAAGCTACCTCTTCACTAATGAGGGATTAGTGAAGCTAACACCATAAACTAAGTGGATAATCTAGTACAGGATGATGAAGTAGGATTTTTGCTCACTTTAGAATTAATTTTCTCACTCTTTTTGTTCTCCTCTAAAAAACCTAGAGAGCTAAGCTCTTGATGAAGAAGAAGAAGCAAATAATAGATGAGAGAGTGAATGGCAACCATGGGTGAGTTTGTATCATATACTAACTCATGTAAAGACTAAACTATGGCTAAGGATAATGGTTAGGTTAATAAAAATCTCATGTAAAACAAAGTTAGTGGACTAAGTCAATGGTTAGCAACAAACTTCTCCAAGCTTCTAGCAATGACAATTTTCCAACCAATTTTGATTTACTTTGATAAATAAAAACCCTAGGATTATCAAAAGCATGGTGTGAGTCTCATACACCCATGAAGCATGTGACATCAAGCATGACAGAAATAAAATGTACATGAATATATATGGCATATATACTATATGCACACAAGTGAGAAAAAGAAATGTTTAAGTTAGCTAATATTAGTTAATGTAATTCAATATATCAAATATATAAATATATATTAAATTATTAAATCAAAACTTGATTTAATAATCCGGCTATATTACAAACAACCGGCTAATATCAAATGTAACAACTTATCGAATCAACACTTGATTCGATAACTCGGCTATATCACATGTAACCGATACAAATTTCGCGAGAATATAATACGGTATCACATACTCTTACTAATCTCGGTCCCGCACATATCATATAAGTGCTCCTACTTTGTTTCTCCTGAGCCAGTAAACCTCTGTGTAGGACTCTAAAGACTTGTCAATATGCCGGCAGTAGGTGATGATCATATCAAGCACCCATAAGCCGTCAGCGATACTAGCTGGCCGTAACGGCTGCCCGGGTATTGAGTGATCAGAAGATCAACAAGCAAACCTGCTCATACTCCTGTATAACCTGTCAGTAACACTACCGTACAGTCCGGTCACTTCGTCTGATATGTCGCATATCTAGTCTAGCGGTGGTAAACGTCAGACCCCAGTAACCGATAAGTCGTGTCGATGTGAGGCTCATAACGGGTCGAGAATATACTGATAATACTTATGAGTTGATCTCCATATCAGCCCTTGCCAGGGACTTCCAGTTATAGCCAATCGAGCACAGCGCAACATCAACCCCCAATACCGGGAGAGACGAATCCCTTCCTATCGCTCATTTCCTCCATGTGATTCGGGACCGTACCCAAAAGCCACTGTTTTGGACGTTCTCTTGAACGTGGTCAGGTGGAAATCAAAGCACAGTGGGAATCACACAAGACATTATGACGATTTCGGGCCTACAGACTAACCTGTACCAGTGTCACCTGAGAACTGCTATGTGACGATTGGTATAATACCAACTAGGAGTTCTCGGCGAGTCCGTTCAGTGTACCCAGTCTCCACTGAGCACCCGTATACCATCTTTGATGTCAAACACCAATGGATGTGGGATCATCCATCGCCCATCATATGGGTCAAGAAGCATATACACTAGTTTACTCTGGAATATCGATGCCCTGTCTCGATACACTCTCGACTATGAACTATTAAAGGATGTACTTGTGGACTATCCTGGCACCACTAGTATGATCTACATCATAGTACTAGTAGACAAGTACACATCCTAAGGGCTTTATCAACATGTGAGAGCAAGACAGTATCACAATACAAGTCTACATGTTAAGACAAAGAGCAACCAGATAGCATACTATCATGTCGAGCAAGAAAGTCCTCTTTATATATGTCTAAGTATCCACTATAATATACATCATATGTACAATAATGGCCTCTAGGGCATACACATAACTAACAGTTCCTCGGGTCGTGTGGATAGCCTGTGCAATGAAAATCTAGACCCCTACAAGTGCGGCAAGTTACCCGCCAAAACCAGAAGTGAGGTGGCCCCCTTCATCAAAGTGAACGGGCCACCCGGCACTTCACATTATCCGGTAACTTGACCACCCCACCTTGGGTCAACCAGTACCCCCTACGAGTGTGGCGAATAGCCCGCCAATTCTAGAGTGAGTCCCCCTCCTTCTCAACGCTATGAGATGCGGGCCCGTTGCCCTCTAGAACCCGGCTATCCGTGCACTCCATCGTGGGGTAAACCTAGTACAGAAAAGAAAATATGTACAAAGGTGACATCTACCTTAACCCAGTCATGCCCCAAACAAATAATATACAAACAGGCAGTAACGGCAATCCACATATCGGACGCTCGCCCCGCAATATCAAATGTACAAATAAAACTAAACTGTACTTACATTGCAACCAAGCTATCCACCATGATGAATCCATAACAAACACAGCACAACATAGAATATCAACGTGAATGTCACGTTCGCAAATCCGTCTATTAGAACTATAGCAAATAGACAAGTTGTACCGCTCTAATAACATTCACGGTCATAGATAGTAATGTAAGTACCGTAAAACTTTAAACAATGTTAGAATATCGACTTCGAAATAACCCCGAATAGCCCCAAACAACTAGATAAATCCATATCAAAACTGGGATAAACTAGCAATACAAATAAACCAATATTCCAGAGTATGAACCACAACCCAAATACGAAACCTAAACTCTAATTCATGGCCTGCCGGCTCGGATTTTGGCTTGATGTGGCCGGTCCTAACAGGGTGAAATAGGCTCGTATTTAGAGTGCAGTCTAGTGGTCACCTAGGTAGTCTTCTGTAGTTGCTAAAATATTTTTAGAAGACTCAGGAAAAATCGATAGTGAATGGAATATGGGTTAGTGTTGATTTCGAGTTGTTTCGGTTTCGAAAGTTTAACATTGTCTAAACAACTAGTATGCGGTTAATGGATTGTCTCTGATACCATGTAGGGTTACGCCAGCGCCCCGGCCATCAATCGTGGCCAAATGCGGAACAAAACTTTTAAAAACCAACACTAACGGAACCCTAATCGACGGATCGAACCATTAACCCTGTACTAGTTAACTGTAAAAGGAGTTTAGAGAGGTTATATTGATCGATCCTTGTCCTTCAGTCTTCAACCACTGTCCTTAGCTCGTCGCAGCTGCCTCGAACTAGTTCGCTTTCCGGTCTCCCACACTGTTGGGAATTCACCCGCGCGCGCAAACGCGTATGTTTTGAAATATGAGAATGGTTTTAGGAAAACGAAATGTGCACGCGAGATCGTTCCTGTTTTACTATTTATAACCGCAGGTGCACGGCGCATTGTAGCGAGCAACCAAGAACGGGTCGATCCGCAGCGAATTATGTATTAAGTATTGTTGTGTAAGGTTAACAAATCAATGAATTGGGGTTTTGTCACAAAAAATATAAAGAATACAAAAAACAAAAAAAGGAGGAAAACAAGTTAAGTAAAGAATGGTTGTGGCTTGGTTCGGAAGGTCGAATCACGACGTTTACCTCTACACTCCTTTGGTCATGAGTTGTCCGGCCTTACCTCGATCTCAGTATGAAGCACGACTTGTCAACGCGGTTGCGGAGCACAAACCATCAATGTCCGATATTCGCCGCAAAGGACGAAACGAGTCCGTTTTGATCACTTACCATTTGTATGTCCGCGCTTGGGGTATCAACACTAAGCACAAGGGTTAGCAAGCATACCGCAACAACAAAAACACAAAATGGTCAGTGAGAGCAAATGATATTAGTGTTGAGTTTGCTAAGAAGTTATGATGGTATATCGTATATAGAATTAAGAGATTTGTTAAGTCCTTAATCACAAGATACGATATCCAAGCTTAGCAAACTTAACACTAAATAGATTTTAACTTAAACAATGAAAATGGGGAAAGAGAATGAATACGGTATATGAGGAAGTTACACGTAACCATGGTTCAAGATACCGTATCATATCAATGCATAAACAATATTCAAGTTAGAATCGTAAATTTGAGCACTTCAAACATAATCAAGAGGTGGAGGAGGCAAAACCTTTCATCTCACTTCCTCACCCACAACACAACCAAAATAAGGAATTAGTTAAGCATGGTAAAAAGCAAGTAATAAAAGAAAGCAAGAATTAAAAGAAACAACAATTTATTAATCACTTGAAGAATTGAGATACAAGATTATGGTAGTTTGGTCAACCTCCTTAATGAAGCTCTCCAAAGAGAGCCTCAAGTGGGAGGAAGAAGAAGAAACCAAATGAAGATCACTCACCCTCAAGCTAAACCAAAAAGAAAGAAACTAAGAAATATACAATGTAGAATGAGGGAGTATGCGAGAGTATGAGAGAGTATCTCCCTTGCTGCTGGCTTGCTATTTATAGGAACAAAAGATGAATAAATAAACAATAAAAAAAAACCTATGTGGCAGCAAGAGAGAGACATAGAGAAGATGGGGCCGATTGGAGCATGGAGGGCTGAGCTCGCCGGAATCAGAGGGCATCTCGTCGGCCAAAAACCGAGCTCTGGAGCTCGTGTTCATTGTGTGGTCTTGTGTGCATCCTAATGTCACTCCGGTGCTGTTTGGTTAGTCTGAATTAACCTGGTTTGTGTGCAGAGATTTGGAGGGAAACAAGGTTGCTTTAACCCACATCAAAGCTTTTAGCAACAAATGCTCTTTAATGCACATCACACCATATGTGCCCACTTGCACTAGCCATCATGCCATGGCTGCCCCCACTTGGTCCAAGCTATGTGCACACTTGTGTGTTGGGCCAATTTTATACAAAAAAATGTACACATGTATTATTTCCAAAAGAGCTCATGGGGTATCGGTCGGTTTTCTGGTCTTCTTGCAGTGTCGGCTCCCAAACGTCATATCCGTGATTTTGAATATGTTTTCAATGTTGTATCATGAATACCTATAAACTGTAATAACTGAGCAGAAACTGATTAATAGTACCAATACATCGCAAAATAGATAACGAATGAGAGGTAATAAAATGTAGTTTTATGAGACGAACAAATACCCCCAAACTTATCTTTAGCTCATCCCAAGCAAAAAAAAATCCTAACCTCATTCGCAGGGAACGCGATTGCACTGAGCACGTGAAACAAGCCATTAAACCTCTAGGTGTCCCTAATAGGAGGAGTGTTGTCTCCTGAGGGTTTTCAGCCGATAGCACCCACAATATCCAGTCAAGTTAGTTACGCAAGAAAATAGTTGATTCCAATCTTAAGGTTAAGTATCAAAGAAAGAAGTTCTATCATCCAAGTCAGAAACATTAAACCTAATTTTCACTCCTCACAATTTGTTTAACATAAGCTAATACGTGTCTTTACGTGATTGTGCGATAGTGACGACAGGTTTTTAAGAACTTGATTAGGGTCATCATGTCAAAAATTACGGACCAGAATAAACTTCTAAAGGATCACACGAGTTTGAAAGGAGTTAAGATTTTCTCAAGTTTTATTCTCCAGTTACGTTTCAAGTTAGAATAAATATCAATTTTAACAGAGAACCTAAGTCTTATTTTTCACTCCTACCTTTCACCTGTTTTTGTTCATACACACCTTCCATTATCATCCAAAACGTCTTAATAAATACAAACCTTCATATCTCTGCAAAAATATTGTTTTAATGGAAAATTCTTCTCCGCCAAGATTATTCTCCCACAAAGAACCGTTAGGACTTTTAACTTGGAGAGAACACTTGCTTGGCTTGCTTTATCTGGCGAATGGAAACATAGCGAACTTTGGGTCAATGACTCCCAAATCAGATGGTTTTAGGGCATTAGGTGTGGAGACACCCAAAGGATTTAAATACCCAAATTACCAAGGACACAAAACAAAAGACTCATTTTGCGTTTCAAGTATTCTGAAAGCAGTGAAAATGGAGATATACCCATCTTTTCCTTGTTAAATCCAAAGACGTGATTTATGAATAAGGTGTAATTACTCCAACAAGGTTTCAGATGGGTTATTTTTCAGACTTATAGCTTCTATTAAAACCTCAATAATATTCCTCATATTCACTTCACTTTATGAACTATTCTTGATATTACTTAACTCAGAACAAACCTGTTTGATCCTAAAGATGTTTATCAATTTTAAAAATTTACAGACATGTCAGACTTTCATCAAATTCTAAAAAATATATGACACGTGTAAGTGATATAAAAGACTTATATTGGCTATGATTAAACATAAAAGAGGGTTATTTTTCGGGTCGTCAGTTTCACAAAAAGGGTTTAGTTGCTTCTAACTTATCAACCGAACCGTCAGACTTTGAATCTAGGTTCCCCCACTAGCCAACATGAAAAAGTTTTTATATTCTTTGGAAAAAATTTCAATTTTTATGGGTTTTTTAATATGTATGCAATACAGAATTTACACATGATGCAATGCTCACCCCCAAACCTGAGTTTTACGATGTCCTCATCGTTGCCCCCGTCTCCGGTTGGTAGACTTAGACATCAGGGTGAGAATTTTATTAAAAGAAAAAGAAAAAAAACCTAAGACTAATTACAACATGTACAAGTTAAAAAATTGGGTTAGTGCAGAAATTAATACCAGCCATTCAAAAATTTTGTCGATATAGTGCCATGGCTGACAAAAGAATAGATATAATAAAAAGAAAAAGAGAATATACAAAAAAATGTTTAGATATTAGTGAAGGGAATGGGTGTGTAAAAGTAGGGATGAGAAGACGTTGAAGGTGAAGACGAAGTTTTGAGGCGGTCAAAGAATTGTTTTCTGAATAAGTTGAATGTTCAATAAGCACATGTTGAGTTTCAAAGTCAGGTTCGTTCAAAACTGGAGTTCATCCACAAAAAGTTCAGCAAAAGAAAGGTTTCTCGGATGTGGCCAAATTGTTCCCGACTCAAACTCACCAAGAATATCAAGTTCGTCAGCAAAAATCTCCTCAAAACTCGACATGAACGAATGTTTTTCAAAACTGTCTTCCTTCCTATGATTTTCCACAATCTTACTCTCATTATTCACAAACTCTCCCAAAACGATTTCTCCCTCATCACATTCACAATTGGGTAGGTTCATATCATCTAAAAAGGTAGGTTCCCACCATAATGTTTCTTACGAAACAATATCACTAGGTGATACAAAAATTGTGGGTTCCTTATCATTGATATCTTCTAACAACCTATCCCAACCATACCCGTCAAATTCACAAGGTTCCTCCTCTAAAGTTAGAAAGCAAAAATCAGTCGATTCAAGAATATCCTCTTCAAGTTTTGTGTCAGTTAAATCAATCTCTAAATCACAAGTGACAAGAGGCTCAGTGGATACCTGAAGGCTAGTGATGGATTGACTTTGAGGGTTTGCTTGTGTGTCCTGGGAACTCCTAGTCAATTCAATCGTATTATCATCTATGAAATCATCAAAATTTGGTTGATCGTTTAACTCTCTCGGGTGACTTCCTAGATGACAGATATTGACACTATGGGGTTCCAATTGACTGTGTTCACTCCCTAGAATCTTCTCAGCTAAATATTTCACTTGTTCCTCTATGTTATCCAATGATTGGCCTTGACCAAGAAACAATTGCTTAGACTGCTGTATGAACAGGGCTAACGTAGAAGCTGATTGATTCTCGACCGTAGTCATCACTTCAATACCTTTTTCTAGAGCGGTCAACCTAGCATCCATCTCACTATCAAACCCTAATTATGGTTCAATTATTTCGGGTTGAAGGGGTTGTGATGGTGATGATGCTAAAGCAGTCATTCTGTCGACCTCTTTCTCTAAATTTTCAATCATTTGGTCAATTGTTGAAGTGGGACTGGGTTCAAGAGTGTTAGGTGGGTGACCGTTATAAAAAAATTTGGACGGTTGGTCATCCCCTAGAAAAGGACAATTTTCATGAATGTGGGAAGAATTTTGGCAATTTATACAAATGGATTGGGAATGAGTATAAACAAAAGAATAAGAATCGTGAAAAATAGAATTGAATCGTGTATCACCCATAGTAACAAGAATTTCACAAATGTCACAAAAACAAATAATATCACACTCCTAGCAGTCTATGTTATGCTAAGTCAACTAGACCTGCTCATGAACCTGATTGACGAAGTAAAACTGTGTCGAGAAATAGGCTCAAGATATACTGATCATGAAGCCAGGTAAGTGCAAGAGAGAAGGGGAGGTTTTACAACGCTTTCGCGAAATTCCTTAATTAAATAACCCTTTCTCTTGAACACTTGCCTAGACATCCCGTGAATGATATACCGTTAAGCAAAGTTCTAAACACAGTTAACTTCTTCCAATGAGCGCGAAGACCTTAGAGTCAGTGTTCTAATTGATTTTAAATTACTGGGGGTATGCAAGAATGGAGTTTTGTGATTTGTGGGCTATGGGGAAAAGGTGATGAAATCCTTTACCGTATCTTGTTTGGTCATTTATGCCCTTAATTCCGTATTAATATGCAATGCGCAATCAAATAAAAGAATTTAAGAAAATCAATCAATTAAAGCAATTCTTTTTCAATTTTAGTTAAGCACTGCAAAAAATACCTTTAGTACTCATGTTTCATTTGGCGGAAAAATTGTGCGAAGAATCCTACAAAAGATAGAATTATTGGAATGCGTCGGATTCGAGCGAAAGTGTTAGAAAATACGAACCGATATGATTTGGTTTAAGAAAACCCCTTTGAATTGATCAGAGTCGTTGATTTTTCACTTGCGCGGGTCAAACTACCCGGATCAATGGCACTGTACTTCGCTAACGTCTTGTAATTACATTTGAGTCGCGCTCCGCACGATCGCTGGTCGTAATTCCGTGAAAAACCTAAAATGTCGGAAAATACGATTTTCAGTGCCAAAAGCGATACATGTGCCCCAATTCCGGCACACTCAAAATTAGAAAAATCAAACAATACCAAAAGAGTACCAACAGTGCACTGGAGATCACCAAAAAAGAAAAAACCAAAACCCTTACAAGAAGGCCGGCGAGCTCGGATATTACCCTGATGTCGCCGGTTCTTGCAAAGAGTTAGGTGCAAGAATTTTTGGTGGAATCTCTAGACTATATTAGTGTTCTAATGGTCTTACTAGATTTTTAAGATTAATTGCAGAGTGATTACAGGTATAAACAATAAAGAACAAAATGCAAAGAATGCGTATTGTTAGTTTGAAAAAAATTGAGTTTGAAAGTTAGTTTTGTTAGTAGAACTACAAATAACAATACCTAATGACTACAACTCCCCGGCAACGGCACCAAAAACTTGTTGGGAATTCACCCGCATGTGCAAACGCGTATGTTTTGAAATATGAGATATGGTTTTAGGAAAACGGATTGCGCACACGAGATCGTTCTCGTTTTACTATTTATAACCGCAAGTGCACGGCGCGTTGTAGCGAGCCAGCAAGAACGGGTCGATCCGCAGGGAATTGTGTATTAAGTACTGTTGTATAAGGTTAACAAATCAATGAATTGGGGTTTTGTCACAAAAATTATAAAGAATTCGAAAAATAAAGAAAAGAGGAAAACAAGTTAAGTGAAGAATGGTTGTAACTTGGTTCGGAAGGTCGAATCATGACGTTTACCTCTACACTCGCTTGGTCATGAGTTGTCCGGCTTTACCTCGATCTCGGTATGAAGCACGACTTGTCAACGCGGTTGCGGAGCACAAACCGCCAAAGTCCGATATTCGCCGCAAAGCACGAAACGAGTCCGTTTTGATCACTTACCGTTTGTATGTCCGCGCTTGGGGTATCAACACTAAGCACAAGGGTTAGCAAGCATACCGCAACAACAAAAACACAAAGTGGTTAGTGAGAGCAAATGATATTAGTGTTGAGTTTGCTAAGAAGTTGTGATGGTATATCGTATATTGAAATAAGAGATTTGTCAAGTCCTTAATCACAAGATACGATATCCAAGCTTAGCAAACTTAATACTAAATAGATTTTAACTTAAACATTGAAAATGGGGAAAGGGAATGAATACGGTATATAAGGAGGTTACACGTAACCATAGTTCAAGATACCGTATCATATCAATGCATAAACAATATTCAAGTTAGAATCGTAAATTTTAGCACTTTAAACATAATCAAGAGGTGGAGGAGGCAAAGCCTTTCATCTCACTTCCTTAACCACACCACAACCAAAATAAAGAATTAGTTAAGCATGGTAAAAATCAAGTAATAAAAGAAAGCAAGAATTAAAAGAAACAACGATTTATTAATCACTTGAAGATTATGGTAGCTTATTCAACCTCCTTAATGAAGCTCTTAAAAGAGAGCTTCAAGAGAGCAGAAGAAGAAGAACCAAATGAAGATCACTCGCCCTCAAGCTAAACCAAAAAGAAAGAAACTAAGAAATATACAATGTAGAATGAGAGAGTATGAGAGAGTATCCCCCTTGTTGCTGGCCTGCTATTTATAGCCACAAAAGATGAATAAACAAACAATAAAAATAAACCTATGTGGCAGCAAGGGAGAGACAGAGAGCAGATGGGGCCCATTGGAGCATGGGGGGCCGAGCTTGCCGGAATCAGAGGGCATCTCGCCTGCCAATAACCGAGCTCTGGAGCTCGTGTTCATTATGCGGTCTTGTGTGCATCCCAATGTCACTCTGGTGTTGTTTGGTTAGTCTGAATTAACCTGGTTTGTGTGCAGAGATTTGGAGGGAAACAAGGTTGCTTTAACTCGCATCAAAGCTTTTAGCAATAAATGCTCTTTAATGCACATGATACCATATGTGCCCACTTGTACTAGCCATCATGCCATGGCTGCCCCTACTTGGTACAAGCTATGTGCACACTTATGTGTTGGACCAATTTTATACAAAAAAATGTACTCATGTATTATTTCCAAAAGAGCTCATGGGGTATCGGTCGGTTTTCTGTTCTGTTTGCAGTGTCGGCTCCCAAACTTCATATCCGTGATTTTGAGTATGTTTTCAGTGTTGTATCACGAATACTTGTAAACTGTAATAACTGAGCAGACACTGATTAATAGTACCGATACATCGCAAAATAAATAACGAATGAGAGGTAATAAAATGCAGTTTTATGAGATGAACACTCATCGAAGAGGATCCATGTAACGTTTTAGAAATCCTTTAGGCGAATTTTCCGATATTCGCTAAAATAATTTATATTTTCCGTAAAAACCAAGATATAATTATTTATCAACATAGACTTAAATAAACTTATTCTAGCTATGTGATTTCTAGTATTTGGTATTTAACTGGTGACTTGTAAATTTCTAGTACTTAAATATATTCCTTAATTAATTATTTTTAATATTATTTTAAGCTTTCGTTAATACAATTAATTAGTGGTAGTTTCAAATTGTAATGGGTTAATCATTTTTTTTTGTGAACCATGGCAATTATATAACAAGTTATAATATGTTCACTTGTTCTCATAATGTCTCCATAATTTTAGAGAATTCTAGGGGAAAAGTTAATTGAAAATTTAAAATAAATGGAAAAGATTGATGTGTGGTGTATTAATGAGCTTTGAAAGGTTTTTCTTGACTTGGATTTCTCTCTCACACACACATTTCCCACACCTTAGTTAGCCCAGCCAAGTGGTGGCAGCCCCCTCTCTTTCACCCATTTTCCATCTCATTTCCCCACTTCTAAATTTATTGAAATGAAAGATTTGATGTTTGATGTGTGTGTAGGGGGGTAAGGTTACCTCTCTCTCTCACTCACACGCTCCTCTCTCTCTCACTCACCCTCACTTCTTCCCCCCCAAAGATTCGGCCAGCAGCCCCTTCTCCCCCTTTCCTTCATCTTCTTCACTCAAAAACTCTTCAAAAATTCATCAAAAATCAATACAAAACCCCACTAATACCTATTTAAACCTCTACCTATTTTTCCTTTTTCCAAACTAGCAAGGATCTTGGAGAAAAGTTAGCATTTTGGAGGCTAAGTTTTTGTAGTGTGGATCTTATTCCAAATGATTTTGAGGTATAATCTTAACCCAATGGTTGCTTGATGTTCAATTACTTTAATTTAGTTATATTTAATGTTTAATTATTGTTCTAATTGCTAACTTGAAATTTCAAGAATAGGGTTTGAGATCAAGTTAGGGTTTTTATCAATTGGATATGGTTATATGTGTAGTTTAACATGTTTAGACATGCCAAACCTAACCTAGTTGTTATGTTTAGAAATTGTTGCTCCTAAATTTTCTAAATTATATAAATTGCAAACTAAATTTTAGGATTTATGAAAATAAGTGAGATTAAAATTTAGCTAAGAGTTGTGAATCCTAATTATGATATTATATGAACATTGTGGCCACTAGATTTATTTAAATATCTAGTTTTGGACTAAAATGGTAAATCGATGCTTACTAGGTTGATGGAATAAACCGATTTTGATTAAGGTTTAGGTTTTGATGATATACAACCTATTTCATATAATATTTAGAGTGTTGTGAATGCGCGACGAGTACGATTGGGTTTTAGGCTTGGTGGTTTTCACGAATAGCGGCCTAAGTTATGTTTTATGGCGTTATCGCGAGCGCATTTTTTGCACCAAGTGTGTGCGCGTCTTGTTGTGCACGTGGTTTGACTTGTGTCATTTTGTATCCGCGACTATCGTTTATTTATCCTCTTAATTGCTTGTGTGCGATTCTAAGATTGGGTGCAGAGGCGACGGATGTGGTGCGAAAAAGACATGGATGAAATCGGATTAGATTAGCCAAGGCGTCCATGTGAGTAGATTTAACATCTACGGGGAAATCGCCCGTATGGCATTAAGCGTCAGAGCTAGATATGATATTATAGTCGCATGTTATACGCATATGTGTTGATTGTGCATCAGCATCATTGTATACCGTTACTTGTTGCGTCTTGACTTAGTACATATTGGACACTGCACCATTACTGATGGATCATGTTGCACGAGCACTAAATTGTATGCTACACACACACCGTCGGTAGTTGCCATGACACGCACAACCTATACACATATGCGGTATTGTATTGTTATTGACCTTGAGACGTTGATTCTTGTTCTATTGCGTATATGAAATGCGTCATTCATACATACTTACATGTATACACACATACCTTGCTATAGCTACATTTACACCTTTATATGATGTTGCATTTGAATTTTGGAGAATGTGGGAACCACATGATATATTTACAAACTTGATTCATTTAAAAGAGCGGTTTTCCCTTGATATGCTTATATTACTGTTCGATGTTGCATACATCATATTTCATGGATTTACACATTGAGATACGGATTTTATGTGATTTATGGATTGAGAACCATGGGGATATTTCAAGAAATTATGCATTTGCTTTGAAAACCCAGTTTCTCTTGATATGATATTTCGATGTGTCCACCATGAGTTTTCTCGGTTCTAAGACTTGTGTTAGATACCTGATTCGAGGAGCGGTAGACACCGTCTGCGGGTAAATGGTGGACCCGGTGAGGTACCCGGGGCAAGAAGACTCGTATAGAAAGGCGGTGAGCCCGGCAGAGGGTGTACTACCTACCAGTGATAGTATAGAACCCGACGGATATCTGGAGGATACCGTTTGGGAGTTATGACATGAGATATATTGAGGGCCGATCTGGGTATGCGGCGCCTGAGAGATGAGTATTTACGTACCGTTGATGGACACGAGTTTTCATGATGTTTCGAGTGTTGATGTTGGACACTCAGGTTCCATGAGATTTACCGATATGAGGGGCAATCAGAGTGACGGCGCCTGAGGTATTGGGATATGTGTGTCGTTGATGGACACCGGGATTTTCCACAGTGATGATTCATTGGTGATATTATGTTTTATCACATACTCAGCATTTATTTCATATGTATTGCTTCTTGTATTTGTAGTACCTTGATCATAATTATTGCATATCCATATTGCCATATTTATGTTATCAGATTGCATGTTATAGATTATCGCTGTTCGTGCATACCTGCAATTATCTGTATGATGTTACTTACTATTTACGAGTTGGCAACTCACCCCCATTGTGTCACAGTGTTTTGCAGGTTTGACCATCAGAGTAGTCACGGCAGGGCTTCTTATTGTATCTTTTTCAGCGGATACCGCTACGGTTGGCTGTGAGCCATTTTGCTGTAGGTCGGTTTGCGGTTATCCGTTTATGTTCATTGTATCTCTTATTGTATCAAGTACTCTCCATCTACCACTTTCGTGTATTGACTTAGAGACGAGTTGTGAGGACGATATTGTATATTTTGTGAGTCTGGGTGTCGTGCTCGTGGGAGCTGGCCTTTATTATGTTGCTTTATCTCTTTTTACGTTGTTTTCATTATATTGTCTATTTATTCGCTACGGCGTCATATATATGATTGTGGTGGTTGTTTCTGCCTTTGGGCGTGATTTGCTTCCGTTTGGCGATGCTTTACCGATATCTTATGTTTGTACCCATTTCGGGGCTAGTTTTTACAAAGGAGGTGCTGCCGAAATTTTAAGAAAATAAACTTAAGTTTAAAGATTTTTACTTGAGATTTCCAAATGTTTTTAACAATGTTTTCATCACTTACTTCTTTGATTGTTTATTTTTCTGGTTTTTCGGCTTACTTAAATTGTGTTACGCCTGTTAACATCACGTGGTTTAAGTGCCGGTCACATGCCTAAATTTTGGTCATGACGAAATTGGTATTAGAGCGCTAGGTTTTACCTTTCTGAGTGTCGGATGACCCTTGGTAGACGGAGTAGGTGACATAAGCAGAGCGACGTAGCGTGGTTATATTCCGCGGCATACTTACGATAAGGTACTCTGCCTAAGAGAGCTTAGGATATATATATTTGCTTGTATTCTTTCCTTCATTCCGGAAATCCTTTGATTCGATCGCAATGTTCCTATCAATCATGTTTCTTTTTCCAGCCACTATGGCACCGGAGACTACGAGGGCCAGAGGGTTGCCGCCAGGGATGAGATTAGAGTAAGCTCGTTTGAGACGAGGACCGATCAGGGAGGTATGCCGACCCCTCAGGGATAGAGTGATCCGCCTTTTCCAGGACAAATGTTTAGGCTGGAGTCGAGTATTCAGGAAGTATGACAGATGTTTGGATTTTATTTCGGGTTAGCTGAGCTGCGAGGGCCGACGATGTCCCTCCTGCTGCAGGGACTATGATTGTACCTGCTACTCAGGCGGTTGTTTATGATGTTACCGAGATTTTTCTGTATCCTTATGAGAGTTTTGAGGTTGAAGCATCTAGTTTTTACCGGCACAGATGTAGCGGAGGATCCGTAGACAATTCTCGACAGGGTGGATAAGAATTTGCATTCACAGAGATATTCTAACGAGATGTATTAAGCCTGCGAGTTTTTGTCTAGAGAGGTCTTGCTCAGACATGGTGCGATTCAGTTGAAAGTGGCCGAGTTGCAGACCTACTTCATATGACTTGGGATGAGTTCATAGCTATATTTCATGCTCGTTTCCTTCCGGAGAGCGTTTGAGATGCCGAGCTCGTAGTTTCGAGCCTTTGCGTAAGACTTCAGGGATGACAGTGTCCGAGTACGACATTCAGTTTACTTAGCGGTCCGATATGCTCCTGACCTGGTGGACACTGAAGAGAAAAGGATAAAGAGGTTTGTATGGTGATTGGACATGCAGTTATTTTTTGCCATCGGCACCCAGCATTTTGACACTTATGGATCCGCGATGGACGCAACCTTACTTTTGGAGGAGTGCATTTCTGATAATTTGGTCATTTCTAGGTTCGAAGCGGATTTGCACCGGTATGCCAGCTCTGAGGCAATTAGATTGGTGCAGTTGTGACAGGTGTCCTTTTGGTGTTTTCTTCCGATGCGTATTTCTCTTGTTGATTAAACTTGTATCTACGCACTTTGTACCGAGTTTGGACCGAGAGTCGTCCTTATTTGATCCACCGCTGATTGTTACTATTCCAGTAGGCGAGTCCTTTGTCGCTCGAAATGTTTTTCATTCGTGTTTGTTTTGTTCATATCGGAGATAGGGATTCTTCTGTCAATTTGATTTTTCTCGATATGTTTGACTTCGAAGTTCTTCTGAGCATGGATTGGTTAGCCACTTGTTATGCATTCATGGACTGCCGTAAGAAGGTAGTCAAATTTAGTTTTTCGGGTAAGCCAGTTCTTGGTTGTTTTCGGGGAGACCGTAGAGTCGTCTTTCCCAGTTTGATTTCTTTTTTTCACACTAGTCAGCTCTTGAGAAATGGATGTCCAGAATTCTTGGCGTATATTTGTGATGTTGGAGCCGCAGAGGTCCCGTTGGACCAGGTCCCGATAGGGAGAGAGTTTCCGGATGTTTTCCTGACGAATTGATTGGTTTGTCGCCAGAGCGCGATATTGAGTTTTGCTTTGACTTGATTTCCGGCACGGAGCCATTTTCTATGCCGCCATATTGGATGGACCCAGCGGAGCTTAAAGAACTGAAGGATCAGTTGCAAGATTTGTTGGATAAAGGGCTTGTTCGTCCGAGTGCGTCACTTTGGGGAGATCCTGTTTTGTTCGTCATGAAGAAGGACGGCAGTTCTGTTTGTACATCGATTTTTGTCAGTTGAATCGGGTTACTGTGCGGAACAGATATCCTTACCTCGTATCGACGATCTATTTGATTTGCTCCAGGGTGCGGGATATTTCTCGGAGAATGAATTGCGATCAGGTGACCATTAGTTGTGGGTTCGAGAGGATGATATTCCGAAGACTGCTTTTCACACACGATAAGGGCATTATGAATCTTGATGACGTCGTTCGAGCTCACCATTGCCCCAACAGCGTTTATGGATTCGATGAACCGTATATTCAGGCCATTTCTTGATCAGTCAATCATTGTGTTCATTGAGGACATCCTAGTATACTTTTGGAGCCGAGTGGAGCCTAGGCAGTAATTGAGGATTTCGTTGCAGACATTGAGGGAGCATCAGCTGTTCGCTAAATTATCTAAGTGTGTTTTCCGGTTGGATGGTGTTGACTTCTTGGGTTACGTAGTTACGAGAGATGATTAATATGGAACCGAAAAAGATCGAGGCCATTCGGCATTGGCCCAGACTTGTACCAGTGACGAAGGTTCACAGCATTTTGGGTCTGGACGGATACTATTGATATTTCGTATATGATTTTTCGTAGATAGCCGCAACGCTGACCGGATTGAATCGGAAGGGAGTTTCTTTTCGTTGGACTGAGGTATGCGAGCAGAGCCTTCAGAAGTTGAAGAATCGTTTAATTACGGCGCCAGTATTATCTTTGCCTTTCGGATCAGGCGATTTTGTTGGTTATTGCGATGCTTCTCGGCAGTTGAAGAAGCATGAGCAGAACTATTCTATGCATGATTTAGAGATGGCTGCAGTGATTTTTGCAATTAAGATTTGGAGACAGTCGACGACAGATTAGTAGATAGTATATGACAGCCGAGTACAGTTCGAGTTTACGTCGACCGAGGGACAACTTGTCCGTGTCCGTGCAAATCCACGGTTATATGATTATATCAGTGAGGCACAGTCCGATGACGTTTGTTTGCTAGAGATCATAGATCAAGTTCAACAGGGCAGAGATTCACAGTTTATGATTTATGATCAGGGAATACTAAGATTTGGGATTTGACTATGTGCGCCAGATTCCGAGGGACTGAGACGCGAGATCTTAAAGGAGGTGCATCAGTCAGCTTATATGAATTTTGATTTGAGAGAAATCTACTAGTGTGAAGGGATGAAGAGAGACGTCACAAATTTTGTTTCGGGATGCTGACTTGTCAGCAAGTCAAGGCTGAGCATCAGAGGCCAGCAGGAGAATTACAACCTTTGCCTATTCTGGAGTGGAAATAGGAACAGATTCTATGGATTGTATTGTGGGTCTACCTAGGACCAGTTGAGAGTATGGCTCTATTTGAGTGATCGTAGACCAATTAACGAAGGTAGCTTACTTTCTGCCAGTAACGACCATTTTCGGATTCGTTCAGTATGCTCAGATATATGTTGATAAGATTGTGTGACTACATGGAGTTTCGACTTATTTTTTGTCCAACAGAGGCACCCGGTTCACCAGCCGACTACTGTAAGAACATTAACAGACTTTGGACACCCGATTGAGTTTCAGTGCAGTTTTCTATCCGCAGACCGACGGTCGATCAGAGCGGACCTTTCAGACTCGTGAGGACATGCTCCGAGCTTGCGTCCTAAATTTCATGGCAGTTGGGATTGCCACTTGCCCTTGATAGAGTTTTCCTACAATAACAGCTTCCAGGAGACGATTCAGATGGCACCATTCGAGATATTATATAAGAGAAGATGTCGATCGCCCATTTGTTGGACAGAGTTCAGTGAGAGTAGTATTTTGGGGCCACAGATTATGTAGGAGATGACCAAAATGATTCAGTTCATTTGGGATAGGATGAGAGCGGTATAGAGCTGGCAGAAATTTTATGCAGACCGACGTCGGCTCAGACTTGAGTTCGTCGTTGTAGATCAAGTTTTCTTGATGGTTCCTCCGATTAAGGGCGTGTCGACGCAGTTGCTTATCGTTTAGATCTTCCACCTAGCTTCTAGATGTTCACCCCGTGTTTCATGCATCGATGCTCTGCAAGTACCTTCTTGACCCCTCTCGCGTGATACAGTATCAGACGATCCAGCTGGTGCGCGATTTTTCGTTCATCGAGCAGCCGATAGTCATTCTAGATCGACAGGTGAAGAAATCGAGGTTCAAGTTCATACAGTCTAGGGTACACGTAGTTAGATTTTAAATTTGGGGACCGAATTTCTTTAAAGGGGGAAGATTGTAACGGTTTAGAATTCGTTTAGGAGAATTTTCCGATATTCGGTAAAATAATTTGTGTTTTCCGTAAAAACCAAGATATAATTATTTTTCAGCATAGACTTAAATATACCTATTCTAGCAATGTGATTGATAGTATTTGGTATTTAATTGGTCACTTGTAAATTTCTAGTTTATTTAAATATTTTTCTTAATTAATTATTTTTAATATTATTTTAAGCTTTCACTAATACATTGAATTACTGGTAATTACAAATTGGAATGGGTTAATCATTTTTTTGTGAACCATGGCAATTATATAACAAGTTATAATATGTTCACTTATTCTCATAATGTCTCCATAATTCTAGTGAATTCTAGGGGAAAAATTAATTGAAAATTTAAAATAAATGGAAAAGATTGATGTGTGGTGTATTAATGAGCATTGAAGGGTTTTTCTTGACTTGGATTTCTCTCACACACACACCCACTTCCCACACCTCACTTGGCCGAGCCTAGTGGTGGCAGCCCCCCTCTTTCTTCACCCATTTTCCATCTCATTTCCCCACTTCTAAATTAATTGAAATGAAAGATTTGATGTTTGATGTGTGTGTGTGGGGGGGGGGGGTAAGGTTACCTCTCTCTCACTCACTCACACACCCCTCTCTCTCACTCACCCCCACGTCCCTCACCCCCAAAGATTTGGCCAGCAGCCCCCTCTCCCCCTTTCCTTCATCTTCTGCACTCAAAAACTCTTCAAAAATTCAACAAAAATCAATACAAAACCCACTAATTCCTATTTAAACCTCTACCCATTTTCCTTTTGCCAAACTAGGAAGGATCTTGGAGAAAAGCTAGCATTTTGGAGGCTAAGTTTTTCTAGTGTGGATCTCATTCCAAATGATTTTGAGGTATAATCTTAACCCAATGGTTACTTGATGTTCAATTACTTTAATTTAGTTATATTTAATGTTTAATTATGGTTCTAATTGCTGACTTGAAATTTCAAGAATAGGGTTTGAGATCAAGTTAGGGTTTTTATCAATTCGATATGGTTATATGTATAGTTTAACATGTTTAGACATGCCAAACCTAACCTAGTTGTTAAGTTTACAAATTGTTGCTCCTAAATTGTCCAAATTATATAAACTGCAAACTAGATTTTAGGATTTATGGAAATAAGTGAGATTAAAATTTAGTTAAAAGTTGTGAAGCCTAATTATGATATTAGATGAACACTGTGGCCACTAGATTTGTTTAAATATCTAGTTTTGGACTAAAATGGTAAATCGATGCTTACTAGGTTTTTGGAATAAACCGATTTTGATTAAGTTTTAGGTTTTGATGATATACAACCTATTTCATATAATATTTAGAGTATTGTGAATGCGCGACGAGTACGATTGGGTTTTAGGCTTGGTGGTTTTCATGAATAGCGATCCTAGTTATGGTTTGTGGCGTTGTCGCAGCGCGTTTTGTGCACCAAGTGTGTGCGCATCTTATTGTGCGTGTAGTCTAACTTGTGTGGTTTTGTATCTGCGACTGCCATTTATTTATCCTCTTAATTACTTGTGTGCGATTCTAGGATTGGGAGCAGAGGCGACAAATGTGGTGCGGAAAAGACATGGCTGAAATCGGATCAGATTAGCCGAGGCGTCACTATGAGTAGATTTAACATCTATGGGGAAATTGCCTGTATGGCATTAAGCGTTAGGGCTAGATATGATATTAAAGTCGCATGTTATAAGCATATGAGTTGATTGTGCATGAGTATCATTGTATACCATTACTTGTTGCGCCTTGACTTAGTACATATTGGACACTGCACCATTACTGATGGTTCATGTTACACGAGCACTAAATTGTATGCTACACACACACCGTCGGTAATTTCCATGACACGCACAACCAATACACATATGCGGTATTGTATTGTTATTGACCTTGAGACGTTGATTCTTGTTCTATTGCGCATATGAAATGCATCATGCTTACATACTTACATGTTTACACACATACCTTACTATAGCTACATTTACACCTTTATATGATGTTGCATTTGAATTTTATGATATATTTACAAACTTGATTCATTTAAAAGAGCGGTTTTCCCTTGATATGCTTATATTACTGTTCTATGTTGCATACATCATATTTCATGGATTTATGCATTGAGATACGGATTTCATGTGATTTATGGATTTGAGAACCGTGGGAATATTTCAAGAAATTATGCATTTGTTTTGAAAACCTGGTTTCTCTTGATATGATATTTCGATGCGTCCACCATGAGTTTTCTCGGTTCTAAGACTTGTGTTAAATACCCGATTCGAGGAGCGGTAGGTACTATCTATTGGTACATGGTGGACCCCGTGAGGTATCTCGGGGCAAGAAAACTCGTATAGAAAGGCGGTCAGCCCGGCGGAGGGAGTACTACCTACCGGTGATAGTATAGAACCCGACGGATATCCGGAGGATACCGTTTAGGAGTTATGACATGAGATATATTGAGGGCCGATCTGGGTATGCGGCGCCTGAAAGATGAGTATTTACGTGTCGTTGATGGACACAAGTTTTCATGATGTTTCGAGTGTCGATGTTGGACACTCAGGTTCCATGAAATTTACCGATATGATGGCCGATCAGAGTGACGGCGCATGAAGTATTGTGATTTAGGGTGTCGTTGATGGACACCGGGGTTTTCCACAATAATGATGTTATGTTTTATCCCATACTCAGCATTTATTAGATATGCATTGCTTCATGTATTTGTAGTACCTGATGGAGTATCTTAACCATGATTGTTGCATATCCATATTGCCATATTTATGCTATCAGATTACATGTTATAGTGTATCGCTGTTCGTGCATACCTATGATTATCTGTATGATGTTACTTACTATTCACGAGTTGGCAACTCACCTCCGTTGTGCCACAGTGTTATGCAGGCTTGACCATCAGAGTAGTCGCGGCAGGGCTTCTTATTTTATCTTTTTCAGTGGATACCGCTACGGTTGGTTGTGAGCCATTTTACTGTAGGCGGGTTTATGGTTATCCGTTTATTTTCATTGTATCTCTTATTGTATCTAGTACTCTCTATCTACCACTTTTATGTATTGACTTAGAGACGAGTTGTGAGGACGATATTGTATATTTTGTGACTCTGGGTGTCGTGCTCATGGGAGCTGGCCTTTATTATGTTGCTTTATCTCATTTTACGTTGTTTTCATTATATTGTCTATTTCTTCGCTACAGCGTCGTATATATGCTTGTGGTGGTCGTTTCCTCCTTTGGGCGTGATTTGCTCCCGTTTGGGGATGTTTTAGTTATATCTTATGTTTGTATCCGTTTCGGGGCTAGTTTTTACAAAGGAGGTGCTGCCGGAATTTTAAGAAAATAAATTTAAGTTTAAAGATTTCCGAATGTTTTTAACAATGTTTTCATCACTTACTTCTTTGATGGTTTAGATTTCTGGGTTTTCAGCTTACTTAAATTGCGTTATGCCTGTTGACATCACGCGGTTTAAGTGCCGGTCACGTGCCTAAATTTGGATCATGACAATACACGTCGAGGATTAGTAATACGGGCTCCGGCTTCAAAACCGAAGCAACTCGGGCATCCAGTTTTCTAACCTAGATACCTAAGATGAAGTAGAGATAGTGTATGAATACTTTGTCTCAAAACATCCATGGATTCTCAACTTATGAGATGGTATAGATGGTGGTGAAGAAGAAGCCATGTGAGGAAAGTGTGAAGCTAAAAAAAAAAAGCAACTCAAGAAATTGTTCTGCCTTTTTCTTTTGTGAGTTGTGTGTTATTGTTGTGAGGAGGCAACTCAAGAAAAGCACCATGAAAAGATCTTTCCACTCTCACAATATTATCTCACAAATATCCTAACCAAAACAAAAAACCCTAATGTCACAATGAATGCAAACAATGAGTCACAATTTCCACATAATTAAACATTTAAAACCATAAATGTTTATCACAAAAAGAAATGGCAATCTTCTAAAGTAAACTTGTAACGAATTACAAGAATACCCCTCATCCGTTTATACATCCCTTCATCCGTACACCGACTGAATACGAATACAACGAGACAAAAATAATCCAACAATATAATACTAGGATCTGGCTTAAACCAAAGCCCACTAGTATTATCCGTCTGATCATGATCCGTGCACAAGTGCATATATACGATCGAACCCTTCCATAAAACCATACGGCCTCTACAACGTTTCGCCCAAACCAGGGAAACCCTCTGTGTGGGACTCTAAAGACTCGTCAATACGCTGGCAGTGGGTTTAACCACAAGCACGTCAGTGGCACTAGCTGTACGTAACGGCTACCCAGGTATTGAGAGAAAAGGAGGCCGACGAGCAAACTCATCTTGAAACCCTACTGAGCCTGACAGTGACAATATCTGTACAGTCCGGTCTGTTCGTCTATGAGTATCGCTTATCGAGTCTAAGGGGTGGATAAAGTCAGACACATAATAACTTGACATTTAGTGTCGGTATGAAGCCTATCACCAACTGAGAAACTACCGATCCTAGATCAGTAATTCTCTTCTACCCCGGCCGAGAATTTCTGGTGATGGCCACCCATGCACACCACGGCATCAACCTCTAATATTGGGAGAAACGAATCCCTCTACGATCCGCTCACTGCCTCCATGTGGCTCGGGACTGTATCCAACTAAAACTTGTTTGCACGAATCCTTTAAGCCGTGGTAGGGTAGTAATCAAAGCACAGTGGGAACTCACACGAGACAAATGACGATCTCAGGTCGATAGACTAACCTGTACACATGTCACCAGGGAACTGCTATCTGACAATAGGTATAATACCAACTAGCATGTTCCCGGCAAGTCCATCTCGTGTACTCATAACCCAATGAGCACCTGTATACATCATAGGTGAACCAACTGACACCAATGGCTTGTGAGACCGGCCACCGCCCCTCGTTGCGGTCTCGATCCGTATACACTAGTCTACTTTTGGAGTATCGATGCCCAGTCTCGAAACTCCTATGACTAGGGACACTTTAAGGATGTGCTTATAGACCACCCAACTCTCACGTATATGATCTCCATCATACTGCTGGTAGTCAAGCTTGAATCCTATGGGCACTGTCAACATGTAATAGTGATCTGTAATGTCACCTGAAGCATGTACACGATGATAAAGACAAACCATATAGCATACTATCTTCTCGAGTAAGACTATCCTACCAGTATAGGTCCTCCCTCAATCATTACAATCACATGCTTGCGATCTAATAATTGACTTGAGGGCACTATAGCCAACAAAGAAATACTACGCATGGCCGATATCTCAAGAAATACTATGCGTAAATGCTCCAAGTCGCAGAAGAATTTAGCACACCGGCCCTACTGTTTGGATAATACATCCTGAAGCCGTTTACAATCAACGGGCGTAAACGACCGCTATCTTTCCTAAGTCCTACCGGCGAGACTACATCTGAAGTCCTACCGGCGATGAAATTCCACCAATGTAAAAAAAGGGTGGTATGTCCACAAGCAAAATGGGCACAGATGAAAACCAAAAAGGGCTCCGTGAGTAAAAATAGCAGGACTGCCGGCGAGTTTGTAAAAACCCAAAAGGACGCAAACTTGTGAAGAGAAGACAAAAATACGCTTGCAAGGTCCTTTCGACCTTGTGAGGAGAATATCCTCGCGTGAGATCCTTGTGATTCACAAATGAGCAAGACACTTAGGAATCGTCACGATTCCCAAGGAGAAAATGTTGGATATAATGCCCTCAAAGAAATTATTGTGATTGCAAATTGGCAATTATAATAATTGAACGAGAGCCTATACAGTTATAACAGTCATACTCGAGATGATAGTTTGCTATCTGGTTTGTCTTCATCATTGAAGATGCCCGTAGGATTGTTTCTTGACAACCAGCATTATGATGGCGATCATATATGTAAGAGCTGGGTTGTCCATAAGCACATCCTTAAATGTCCTTAGTTGTGAGAGTATCGAGATTGGGCATCGATAATTCGGAGTAGACTAGTGTATACGTTTCTAGACCCCGACGAGAAGCGGTGGCCGGTCTAACAAGCAATTGGTGTTGTGTCACCTAAGATAGTATGCAGGTGCTCACTGGAGGTGAGTACACTGGATGGACTTGCCGAGAACTTCTGGATGGTATTATATCTATCATCAGATAGAAGTTCTCAGGTGGCATGAGTACAGCTTAGTCTTTTGACCTGAAATCGTCATTTTTCTCGTGTGAGTTCTTACTGTATTTTGATTACTATCCTACCACGGCTCAAACGAGTCTTGCAAACAGGTTTTAGTTAGGTACAGTCCCGAGCCATATGGAGGCAGTGGTCGATTGTCAGGGATTCGTCTCTCCTGGTATTAGGAGTCGATGTCGCATTGTGTTCAGTTGGCTATCTTCATAAATCAGTGGCCATGGTGGATGAGATTTACTGATAGTTGATCAGTAGTATCTCTGTTGGTGATGACCTTGACTCGGACATGACTTATCGGGTTAGTAGGGGTCTAACATTATCCACCCACTACACCCGATATGCGATACTTTTTGATGAAGAGACCGGACTGTATAGAGATTGTCATATTCAGGCTCGGTAGGGTAAGGACATACTTGATTGTCGACCCTACTTTCGATAAGTACCAGGGTAACCGTTACGTACAGCTAGTGCCGTTGATGTGCTTATAGTTAAACCCACTGCTAGCATATTGTCGAGTCTTTAGAGTCCCACATAGAGAGTTTTCCCGGTTCAGGCGATAGATGTAGGAGCCGTACGTGGTACGTGCAAAGGGTCCAATTAAAAACGTGTACGGAATACACGGACTTTGATCAGACGGTTGATAATACCAGCCGGCTTAGGATTAAGCCGGATTATTAAATCATGTTTTGATCTAATAATTTATGTATCTATTTTGATACATATATTTTAGTATTATTGTTCACTATTGATTCTCTCTCTTTGGTGCTATCCGTATTTTTATACGGATATGCGTATATGAAGCGATACTTATACCGGGTGAAGTCTTATGTATTTATATAGGAATACTTCTAGAAGAATGACACCTCATATTTATTTATTTAGAAAAATAAAAGGATATGATGTGTAAAGAGAGGAGTAATGAAGCATGGTTCTTTGCATGTAGAGAGGTATGGCTGGGGGATTTTATATTGATAAATTCATTTGTGTTCACTATTGAACCATGGTTGTAAAAAAGGAAGCTATTCTCATTTTCTACACTTGATGTTTTCTTCATTCCACACTTGAGCATGGTTCATGGTTGCAAGTATTAGCAACCATCTTCTCCTCTTCTCCTTCTTCTTCTTGCTCTCTCTTGAGCAAGGGTTTAGAAAGAAATTTTTAATGAAATATTCCTATATCACGGACCATCCACACCTAGAAAGTTTGGATCATCGGTTAGAGCCTCCTCCGGCTTCCCTCAGGTGAATCATCTTCGGTAAGGGTGGTCGATTTTCAAGAGCGATCCCGACGGCTACGAGCTTGGAGGGGTCTTCCACTATTGGGTGGACACGCGACAAATGTTGTAGTTTCTCAACTCTTGTATTTTTAGTTAGCTAGTTTAGGTTTTTTGACCGTATCCTGGGTTTTACGGGTGTTTGGTGCTCGCAAAAGGTTTTTTTTTCGCTTCCTCCTCTGCCACGGTCTCAGCGGCGCGGGCAACGAAACCCAACATGGTATCAGAGCCACTCCATAAAGCTTAACTAGCTAGTTTGCATTTATTTAGAATTTCAATCGAAGGATTTTTCCAAATCGCATTTCCAAATTCACCGCTTGCTGTTCGAATTTTAAAGTTATTCAAAAAATTGTTCAGACTGCCTTAAAAGTATGTGCAGGAATACTGGAGGCCACAAAGAAATTGGAGCACATTAACCCAAATTTTGGCAGCGGAACCGCCGCCTAACATGGCATTTGGTCACGGTTCCGTGGTCAACTTTGGGCCATTGTGCCCCAAATTTCTTCTAGTGCTCTAGGTTATGGAAATGTGATTTTTGGGATATTTGGTTTTAGCCCAGATTTGTTTAAGTAATGGTTTGTTTTTGGGGCCAATGCGGAAAGTTTTAATCGATCGAAATTTTGAATTCGTGGTTTTCAGTGTGTTTGTTAGTTTCTGCGACCGTGAATATCATAGCATGGTACAATCCGACTGGTTACTATATGTATAATCAGACGGATTTACGAACATGATATTCACGTTGATGTTCTGTGTTGCACTGATATTATGAATGGATTGTCGTGATGGATAGCCTTGTGTGCGATGTCAGATATACAGTTCAGATTCATTTATATATTCATTATTGCGGGGTGAGCGTCCGACATGTAGATTGTCGTTTCTGCCAGTTTGTATATTCTTTTATTGGCGCATGATCGGGTTGAGGTCGATGTCACCGTTGTATATATATTTTCTTTTCTGTATTAGGATTACCCTGCGAATGAGTGCTCGAATAGCCAGGTTCTAGAGGGCAACGGGCCTGCATCTCTTGGCGTTGAGACTGGAGGGCCTTACTCTAGAATTTGCGGGCTATTCATCGCAATCGTAGGGGGTATAGGTTGACCTACGGAGGGGTGCTCAAGTTACCGGATTCCGTGAAGTGCTGGGTGGCCCATTCACTTTATTGATTTGGGTTGCCTCACTTTGGGGATTGGTGGGTAACTTTCCACACTCATAACGGTCTAAGTGTAAGTCGATGTCGTGCACCCAGCCGGTTCGCGAGGAGGTGGAGTTTGCAAAAAACGATTTTTATATGCTTCGCAACACCGACTTGAACTCCAAGATCGTTACTAAACCATAACTAGCTAAACTACTAGAGGTTAACTATTATGCAAGAGTGTTATACCTCAAAGTATCAAGTCCTTCGGGTCTTCTTGTCCTCCTCTCCTTAGTTCCTCGAAGATCGGATCGAGCTTGTGTAGTCGGCTTCCTCACGTCAATGATGATCCACCCGAGAGAATGTGCTTTGAGTTCCAATCTCTAATTTGAGGTAACTAGGGTAAATGGCTCGCTATTCCAAGTTGCCTAGGAGATGTAGTGAGTGATTATGGATAGTTTAGTCTCAAGAACCCTAGGTTTCTCAACACATGAGACAATTAGGGTTTGAGGAAGAAAAAGAGAGCTCTTGAGGAGAGAGTGTGTGTGAGATATTATGAAATGAATATGGCTGGGTCTTGTGAAATATGAAGCATATAATAGTTCAGAAGTCGAAATATCAAGCATGCTTCAATAGTCATAAGGTGAGTCACTCCATTAGTCACCAAGTAGCCATGCTTCATTTAATGAAGAACCCACACCTCAAACCTCCACCTCATTTACCATTTAACATGAATGGTTATGTAAGAAATGAGGTGTCCTCTTCTAGAAAAATTCTTGCACAAATTACAAGAATACCCTCACCATATATACATACCCGTACCGTATTCCGAAAAATACAAATACAATGAGATGAAAATAATCCAAGAATATAATACTAGGATCCGGCTTAAACCAAAGCCCACTAGTATTATTCGCCCGAACATCATCCGTGCACAAGTACACGTATGTAATCGAAGCCCTGCCGTAAAACCATACGGCCTCTACATTGTTTCCCCCGAAGTAGGGAAACCCTCTGTGTTGGACTCTAAAGAATCGACAGTACGCTGGCAGTGGGTTTAACCACAAGTTCGTCAACGGTACTATCTGCATGTAACGGCTACCCAAGTATCTGTCGATAAGAAGGCCGATGAGCAAACTCATCCGAACTCCCACTGAGCCTATCTTTGACAATCTTCGTACAGTTCGGTCTGTTCATCTAAGAGTATCGCATATCGGGCCTAAGGGGCGGTAGCCGTCAGACCCCTAATAGCGCAATAAGTCGTGCCGGAGTAGAGCCCAAAACACCCTAAAAAACTACTGGAGTACCTCCCAGTAAATCTCGCTTGCCCTGGACAGGGACTTTGTGTTAGTGATATATGCCCTAGAGGCCATTATTGTATTATACTGGTTTGTGTATTACTGTTGGCTATAGTGCCCTCAAGTCTATTATTGGATCGCAGGCATGTGATTGCAATGATTGAGGGAGGACCTATACCGGTAGAACAGTCTTACTCGAGATGATAATATGCTATCTGGTTTGTCTTTATCATCGTGTACATGATTCAGGTGACATTAAAGATCACTATTACATGTTGATAGAGCCCATAAGATTATTGCTTGACTCCCAACAGTATGATGGCGATCATATACGTGGGAGTTGGGTGGTCTACAAGCACATCCTTAAAGTGTCCCTAGTCGTGGGAGTTTCGAGACTGGGCATCGATACTCCGAAAGTATACTAGTGTATAAGGATCGAGACACCGACGAGGGGTGGTGGCCGGTTTCACAATCCATTGGTGTCAGTAGGTCCACCTAAGATGTATATAGGTGCTCATTGGGTTATGAGTACACCGGACGGACTCGCCGGGAACATGTTAGTTGGTATTATACCTATTATCAGATAGCAGTTCCCTGGTGACATGTGTACAGGTTAGTCTATCGACCTGAGATCGTCATTTGTCTCATGTGAGTTCCCACTGCTCTTTGATTACTACCCTACCACGGCTCAAAGGAGTCATGCAAACAGATTTTAGTTGGGAATAGTCCCGAACCACATGGAGGCAGTGAGCGGATCGTCAGGGGATTCGTCTCTCCCGGTATTGAGGGTTGATGTCGCGGTGTGCACGGTTGGCCATCACCATAAATTCTTGGCCAAGCTAGTCGAGAATTACTGATTCGGATCAGTAGTTTCTCAGGTGGTGATGGCCTTCATACCGACAATAAATGTCACGTTATTAAGGTTCTGACTTTATCCACCCCCTAGATTCGATATGCGATACTCATAGACGAACAGACCGAACTGTACGGATATTGTCACCGTCAGGCTCAGTAGGGGTTTCAGGATGAGTTTGCTCGTCGGCCTCCTTTTCGCTCAATACCTGGGGAGCCGTTACGTACAGCTAGTGCCACTGACGTGCTTATGGTTAAACCCACTGCCAGCGTATTGACGAGTCTTTAGAGTCCCACACAGAGGTTTCCCTGGTTCAGGCGAAACGTTGTAGAGGCCGTATGGTTTTATAGCATGTTTCGATCATATACGTGAACTTTTGCACGCATCATGATCGGACGGATACAACTAGTGGGCTTTGGTTTAAGCCGGATCATAGTATTATATTGTTGGATTATTTTCGTCTCATTGTATTCGTATTCAGTCGGAATACGGATGCGGGTATGTATATACAGATGAGGGGTATTCTTGTAATTCGTTACAGCTTTACTTTAGATGTTACCATTTCTTTTTGTGATAAACATTTAGGGTTTTAAATGTTTATGTGAGTGGAAGTGTGACTCATGGCTTGGCATGGATTCATGCATGTGCACTTGTAACTCATGGTGATGAGTCATGGTGGCATGATGGGTTTTTTGTTTTGTGTAAGATATTTGTTTATAGATATTTTTAGTGAGCTTGTAGATATTTATTCTTGAGTTGTTTCTTTAGTTGCTAGCATGATATAAGATCACAACAAATACTCACACAAAACAAAACAACAAAAAAGGCAGCACACATTTTTCTTTAGTTGCCAAAAAGCTTTGCTTCACACTCTCACCCAATGGCTTCTTCTTCAACCTCCACCCAAACCCTCTCATGAGTTGAGAATCCTTGGGTGTTCTGAGACAAAGTAATCACACAAATTCTCTACTTCATCTTGGCTATCTAGGTTAGCAAACTAGATACCCGAGTTCTTTCGGTTTTATGGCGGGAGCTCGTATTACTAACCCTAGACGTTGATCCTCTTCGATGTGGGGAGACCGGAAAGCAACCTTGATCGAGGAAGACGCGAGGAGCTTGGGACAGAGGTTGAAGACTGAAGGAATTGAATCATTCGGTATAACCTCTCTAAACTCCTTTACATATGGCTAGTATAGGGTTAATGGTACGATCCAGGAATCGGGTTCCGTTAGCGCCGGTTTTTAAAGTTTTGTTCCGCATTAGGCCACGGATTGATGGACGGGGTGCTGGAGTAACCCAACATGGTATCAGAGCCAACCCATTAACCCCATACTAACTCATTGCGATATTAGAAATCCGCCGTTTTTTTCGTGCAAAACTGCCGACAAAAACAGTTCCAAAAACTGAAAGTTTAAGATGTTTGCACACCCCGCGGGCTCACGGATTGAACTGAGAAGCCGCGGGGAGGTGCATAGGCACCCCGGGGAATCCTTGGAGGGGGGCCGAACGGCTGTTCCCACTTCCCAAGACCACCACAAGGTGGTCTTGGCGGTGGGGACCCAAAACTGCACCATCTTGGGCAGTTTCGGGTCCGCCTCACCTCCTGGCCACCTTGTGGTGGCCTCGGGGGTGGGGTACCCCCTATAAGCCCCCCGACTAGAAGATAATTTCGTGTTCTAACTCCCCGTGAAGGTTCGGGTGTGTTTCGTTTTGATTCGGACTTCCGGATTGGCTTTAAACGGTCGGTTTTTAGAACTTTAGCTCACTGTTTTTTTCCAAGGTTTTGGATATTGGTTTGGTTTGCTAATTGCGTGCGGAATTCTAACGTCGTAATTTACAGTACATACATTACTATCTACGACCATAAATGTTATTAGAGCGGTACGACTTGTCTAATTGCTATAGTTCTTTTAGACGGATTTGCGAACGTGACATTCACGTTGATGTTCTGTATTGTGCTATGTGTTGGCTGGATCGTCGTGGTTGATAGCCTGGGTGCAATGTTAGTACAGTTTAGTTTTATTTGTATATTTGATATCGTGGGGTGAGCTTATGACATGTGGAATGCCATCACTGTCTTTTTGTATATTATTTATTTGGGGCACGACCGGGTTGAGGTCGATTTCACCGTTGTACTTATTTTCTTTTCTGTACTAGGATTACCCCATGGTGGAGTGCACGGATAGCCGGGTTCTAGAGGGAAACAGGCCCGCATCTCATGGCGTTGAGATGGGTGGCCCTCACTCTAGAATTGGTGGGCAATTCTCCGCACTCGTAGGGTGTACAGGTTGACCCAAGGAGGAGAGCTCAAGTTTCCGGATTCCGTGAAGTGCCGGGTAGCCCATTCACTTTGATGAAGGGGGCTGCCTCGCTTCTGGTTTTAGCGGGCAACTTGCCGCACTCGTAGTGGTCTGGGTTTTCATTGTACAGGCTATCCACACGACCCCGGGAACGTCGGGTTTCAGTTGCGTCTCAAAAGAAACCTGGGGCTCCCAGATTATCAGTATTGTTCTGTGATGCTTATCGCTTATCTATGATATTGCATTTATTATGCCTGGAGTGATTATTATATATATATATATATATACTAGTAGATATTGTATATATTTTGCACCCGTGCTAGTCCAGTCCCCGCTCTATCGTTAGTTAAGTAGCCTAACGGGTGATGACGGGACCCAGTGGCGAATGCGAATGGCATATACGTACATCATATTTTCATTCTTTTCTGGTGTGATTAATTGATGGGACTGTGTTGATTCTGATCAATGCAAGGAAAATAGACCTATATGATGTTGTTGTATAATTTTCAAAAGCTGTTGTTACAAGGACGTTTTCTTTTGTTTTGCACAGCGGTATTCGGTTATGAATATCCAGCACCTCATTCGACGAGGCAAAAGCCGAGATCCCTTCACCGGGAGTGACCTCTTGGGTTGAAGTTTGTGTGAGGGTAATAAATTCGCTATAGTCGATTACTTTTTTGCTTTCCATCATGGTATTCAGTGCGAATATCCTGAACCTCATTCTACAAGGAAAGAGCCGAGATCCCTTCACCGGGAGTGACCTCTTTAGCAAAGGTTTTCGCCACTATATATTTGTAAAAAACTATCCGGTTCCTTCAACGATATCAAGTTCATTACGTTAAAGGTTTTTTGCCAAAAACCATTCGTAGCCCTTCGTCATTTCAGACAGGTAACACTTAGTATTCATGCTATGTTTATAGACCTTCGTCAAGGCATAGTGTATGGTAGCTGTTTGTTACCTTTCTGTTGCATAAATAGATGCGTTGGTTTGGGATAGTCGTACAGCCTTATGGACCTTCGTCAAGGGCGAGTACGGATGGGTTCAAATTAACCTGGAGAATGACGGGTAGAACTTGACATGTGACTTATGATTTGTTGACCTTCGTCAAGGTCATAAGAGCATGGGATAGAAATCACATCGGGAGTTTCAAACATACAGGAAACTTGCCGGTCATGCGCATACCTTCTGGAGTGTGATAACTTCAGTGGATTGCATCAAGTTATCATGCGGTGATAGTTGGATCCCGAATCCCACTTATGAGTTGGTTTACTCCTAAGGTGATTTTAGATGATCCCGACTAATTCTTCTTTCAGGTTTGGAGGAGAATTTGTGGATACAGTGGGAGGCATTCTGATTAGATAAAGTGATTAACCATTCTGATCTAGGTTAGAGTGCACGCTGAGTGTTTCTTTTCTCTCTCTCTCTCTCTCTTTGGCAGCGACCATGGCCCGACCCTAGACTAGAACTCATGAACTAAGTTAACCGGACCTTCGTAAAACACATTGGCTTTTGGAATGTTAGAGTTGCATGCCTCATTGCCATTCCTACTTTTACCCTTTGCATTTCTCCAGAACATTCCGTAATACTACGAAGATCCACTTTCATTGGATATGACCATTGTAAAGTTACATACGAACTCGAAGAAACTTGTTTCATATTCGAGGATGGTTTCCGGTTCTAGAGAAATTGAATAGGACTATTCAGTTGTCTTTTGCTTTTACCTTCTCTCAGGTTGTGAAGGATCCTAGAATTAGGAGAGGGTACACCTATTGCACTTATTGGATAGTCTTTTTCCAAACCATAGGCAGGTGCTGAATGGTGGGGAAGGAAGAAAACCGATTAGTCTAAGTATGGTGTACAGAAGGTAATAAGTTAAGATAAAATAAAGGGATTAGAAAGAGGGCAAAGTAAATTGTGACTGCTATCCTTCACGACCAACCCGTGTATTTCATGGCCACTCCTACTTCACCTTTGAATTTCTCCAAAACACCCCGTATCACTATGAAGATCCACAGTTATTGGATAATCCATCGTACTTGAAGGAACTTGTTCCCGTTCGAGAATGGATTCTGGTTCAGGAGAAATAGAATAAGGATTATTCAGTTGTCTTTTATCTTTACTTTCTCTCAGGTTGTGAGGGCTCCTAGGATTAGGAGAGTACTGTAGGGTTCCGTAGGGCGACAGCAAGGTTTCGGGAGCCATCGTCCATGCCAATTTAAAATTTTTGCCGTACTAAGGAACCCTAAACTAGAATCATAATTAGAGATTTATACAAACTAGCAATGCAAACAACTTTACATCTAAGTGAATGAGGAATAGAACCTTTGTAGACCAGTCCTTCACTTCTAAATCTCCGTGTAGTAGTCCCTTCGCTCCAAGTAGTGAACACCCGAACTCTAGTAAGGGTTCATATGAAGAAATGAACAAGTTTGCTTGAAATCTTCGAGGCCGAAGATGATCTACGTCGAGAAGACTCAAGCTCATGCTACCTCTTCACTAATGGTAGATTAGTGAAGCAAACACCCAAAACTAAATGGCTAATATAGTAGATGATGATGAAGTAGGAATTGGGCTCACTTTAGATTAATTTTTCTCACGATATTTCTTCACCATTTGAAAAGCTAGAAAGCTTTCTCATGAGGAAGAAGAAGATGAAGTGGAGATGAGAATGAAACTCATGAGGTGAGAATAGCAACCATGGGTTAGTTTATGTCATACACTAACTCATGTAGAGACTAAACCATGGAAAAAAATAATGGTTAGGTTAATAAATATCTACAAGTAAAACAAAATTAGTAGACTTGGTCAATGGTTCCACAAGCTTCTACAAGCTTGAACCATGTGACTAATTTCCAACAAATTTTGATTAACTTTAAATAAATAAAACATAACATTAACATAAGCATGGTGTGAGTCTCATACACCCATGTAGCATGTGGCATCAAGCACGACACAAAATAATGCACATTAATATATATCTCATATATACTAAGTGTACACAAGTGAGAAAAAGAAATGTTAAGTGAGCTAATATTAGTTAATGTGAGCTAATATATCAAATATATAATTATACATTAAATTATTAAATCAATACTTGATTTAATAATCCGGCTATATCATATACAACCGTCTAATATCAAATGTAACAATCTATCGAATCAACACTTGATCTGATAACCCGGCTATATCACATATAGCCGTCCGATATCACATATCGCGAGAATAAAATGCGGTATCACATACGCGCATTAATCTCGGTCCCGCACATATCATATATGTGCTCCTACATCATTTCGCATGAACTAGGAAACCTCTGTGTAGGACTCTAAAGACTCGTCAATACGCCAGAAGTAGGTGATGATCATATTAAACACCCACAAGCCGAATGCGGTCTGCTAAACGTAACGGCCACCCGGGTATTGAGCGATCAGAAGATCAACAAGCAAGCCTGCTCATACTCCTGCGAATCCAATCAGTAACACTACCGTACAGTCCTGTCTTTTCGTCAGATATGTCGCATATCGCAGCCTGGGGGTGGTAAAACGTCAGACCCCAATAGCCTGATAAGTCATGCCGATGCAAGGTCTATAACGGTTCGAGAAACTACTGATAACACTTACTAGTAGATCTCAGCAACCCTGGCTTGGGATTACCTGTTATGGCCAATCGAGCATAGTGCAACATCAACTCCCAATACCGAGAGAGACGAATCACCTCCTATCGCTCATTGCCTCCATGTGACTCGGGACTGTACCCAAAACCACCTTTTTGCACGATCTCTTAAATGTGGTAAGGTGGAAATGAAAGCACAGTGGGAATCACACAAGACTCTATGACGATCTCGGGTCGACAGACTAACATGTACCAGTGTCACTAGAGAACTGCTATCTGACGATGGGTATAATACCATCTAGGAGTTCTCGGCGAGTCCGTCCAGTGTACCCAGTCTCCACTGAGCACCCATATACCTTCTCTGATGTCAAACACCAATGGATGTTGGATCTTCCATCGCCAATCATATCGGTCAAAAAATGCATACGCTAGTCTACTCTAGAATATCGATGCCCTGTCTCGATACTCCAATGACTAGGAACAATTGAAGGATGTACTTACCGACTACCATTGCCCCACTAGTATGATCTGCATCATAATCCTGGTAGTCAAGTACTCATCCTAAGGGCTTTATCAACATGTAATAGAAAGACTATAAGTGTACATGTTAAGACAAAGTGCAACCAGATTGCATACTATCATGTAGAGCAAGAAAGTCCTCCCTATATATGTCCAAGCATCCACTACAATATACATCGCATGTACAGTAATAGCCTATAGGGCATACATATAGCTAACAATCTCCCACTTGCACGAAGGCTATTTGTTGTAGTATCTCGTACTCAACGTCCTATAGAAGTCTCTCTAGGGAAAGGCCTTTGTGAGTTGATCCGCCGTGTTATCCTTCGCGTCTACTCTCCTAACCTCGATCCACTGGAGATCAACCATCTCCTTGATCAGGTGATACTGTCCTCAGAATATGTCTGGATCGCTGATTGGACCGGTGTTCCTAGGCCAAAGCGACAACTCCATTGTTGTCACAATAATAGTTATTGGACGCTTAATGGTAGGAACCATGTTCATCTCATGAACAAGAATTATCCAGAAATCTGCTTTGGTAGCATCGTTGGTAGCGATGTATCTAGCCTTTATCGTCTAGTTTGTCACGGTATCTGGCTTAGAACTCTTCCAACATACCGTCCCTCCACTGAGGTTAAAGACAATGCCTGTGACCGAATTTCAGTCAACCTTATCACTCTGGAAGCTCGAACTAAGATCATTCATTTAGTGCTTCTCAAGTACTTAATAATGTTCTCCACAGCTCTTCAATGATTCTCCCAAGATCCGATTGATTCCTGATCACTACTCCTAGTGAGTTAGCTACATCTGGTCTGGTATATAATATCGTACATATGATAGAGCCTACTGCCGAAGCATAGGGTATCCCTTGCACGTGAGCTCTCTCCAAATCAGTCTTGGGAGACATCTTTTTGGAGAGAGTGATTCATGAGTAAGTGGGTGAACCACCACGCATAGAATCATCCATACTAAACCCTTTTAGAATAGTGTTAATATACCTGGATTTAGGACACTCCCAATATCCACTTAGATCTATCACCATAGATCATAATCTACAAGATGTAGTAGGTATATCCAGATCTTCTTTTGAGAATCCTCTTTACAAGAGGAGCTTGACCGAGTGTAGCATAGGAAACCATTTCCTATCAAGAGTGTGTCATCTACGTACAATACGTGTAAGACAACCTTACTCTCTACAACCTTCTTGTATATACAAGGTTCATCTCTATTTTTGATGAAGTCAAACACTTTGACTGCCATATCAAAATAGTTGTTCCAATTCCGCGATGCTTGCTTTAATCCTGATGAACTTAAGCATAGCTTTGAAAGTCTCAACTTTTCCATTTACACAAAGAATCTTCTCAAGATCTATTTGCTCCCAATGGGTTTTACCCGTTCAGGTGCATTATTCAAAGTCATACTTTGTTGGTGTACATGGATTCCATCTTTGATCGCATAGCATCCAGCCATTTCACAAAGTCTCCATTTGTGATGGCCTGTATGAACCTAGTTGGGCCATCATGTACCATGATGCAATCCTCACTCCCATTTTTACCAAGAAGACCGTGGTATCTCTCAAGTGGATGAGGAACCATACCAGATTCCCGGAGAGGCTGAGGTTCATTGGAAACTATTGAATCCTTTGGTTTCACTAAATCATCAGCTGTTAGTTTGTCTAGCTGGAACTCCTTCCAGTTCAACCTCATGACCACTAATTTCTTCACAAGAAAATACTTTTCTAAAAAGGTGGCATGGTGAGAAACAAAACACCTTTTTCTCCTCAGTGTGGTAGAAGATATTCCCTTGCAACTGTTTTGGATATCCTAACAAACTTATACAGAACTGACCTTGCCTTGAGCTTGTCCGGATTTTGCTTTTCAACATAGGCCGGACAACCCCAAATCTTAACTCGTTTAAGACATGGTCTCTTCCTATTCCATATCTCGTATGGAGTTGTAGGCACTAATTTGGTTAGAACCCCATTCAATTGGTATACAGCTTCTCAAGTGCATAACTCTTAAAAGAAACAGGTAACTCAGCAGTACTCATTATAGAGTGCGCCATATCTCATAGGGTGCGATACCTCCGCCCCGATACACCATTTTTACTATAGTGTTACTCGAAAGAGTAAGCTGAGAGAGAATCTCATTCTCCTTTTAGAAACTCCAGAAACTCCATGCGCAAGTATTTGCCTCATCGATCATATCGTAGGAATGTAATAATTCTACCCGTCTGGTTCTCAACTTCAAGCTCATATTCCTTGAACTTCTCAAAAGTTTCAGACTCGTGTCTCAACAGGAACACATATCTGAATCTTGAGAGATCGTCAATATATGTAATGAAGTACAGAGAACCAACCCTGACATTTATAGGCATAGGACCGTATACATCATCATGTATCCATCCCAAGAGTTCAATAACTCTTTCTCTGTTTCCAGTAAACGGAGAAATGGTCATTTTACCTTTGAGAAAAGACTGGTAAGTATCATAAGATGAAAATTTGAATAGATTCTCATATTCATACATATGTAACTTAGCTGATCGTGTCGTATTGATATGACCTAGTCTACAATGCCACAAGAAGGATTCGTTCATTTCTGAACTACTCCTCTTGTGTGCGTTCTATATACTTTGAACTGTGATTTGATTTAGAACGTATATGTCATTATATAACGTGCCTGATCCAATCAACTCTTGATTCAGGAAAATATTCACAACATTATCCTCCAATACAGAATTATATCCATCTTTAACTCAATAAAGAATATGATGTAATGTTGTATATCAGGTTCGGTATCTAAAAACATTTGTTCAGAATTAATGTATTTACCATTTGGTAATAGAAGGTGATATTTGCCAACTGACTTGGCTGCAATAATTGCACCATTCTTTAACACTTAGAGATATATCACCCTTTGTCAATTCTATACCTTACTGTAGCCCATATAACTCTTATATATATGGGATCCTGATCCGGTATCCTATACCAAGGACGTAGAGGATACTGAGAAACAGTTCTCGGTAACGAACACATCCGAAGAATATGCATCAACATGCTCTTTCCTCGATTGGGTCACGTAGGAATCCGGATGTTCCCCTATTTCTTGCTCAGACTTATAACAATTATAAGATAGAGCAGAACCAACGTTCCCCAGCTCAGTATAATAAGGAGGTTCGGTCAATGCATCCATATTATTATCTTGATTAAGGCATTATATGGTCGCTACCAGGAGAGTGAGAGAAGAAAATACTCTGCGTAAGCTCTTGCAAGGTTAGATTTGTTATTCTTTTATATAATCGGGATGGCTCCCACTGTTTTTATCAAATGTTTCTTCAAACCCTAAAAGGTAAGACTAGCCGGGATTAATTACACCATACAAGTTTGCCAATCTTTCGGCCAGACCAGTGTCGGTACTTTGAGGGAGGTTCCCCATGCTGTCGCACGGACCTAATTAAAATAAATCTCGTTTTCTTACGGGCGTAACCCCGTTAACACCTTTCTAGACACCTACTTGATCGGCTGGCTGTAATGTGCAAAACTCTCACAGGAGTAACTCTTACTCGCAGTGGGTATCAGGATCCAACTATCATAGAAGGTATGCAAGCTCATTGCAAATTTCAACACTTGAAATTCCCGATAATATTTTACCCCTACCATGACCTTGATGAAGGCCAACAAACCATAGGCCGCTAGTCAAGTTCAACCCGTACATTTCATGATTGAATTAAACCCACCCGCACGACCCTTGACGAAGGCCAACAAAGTCGCATGACTACCCTAATCCAATCGTATCACTTGCTTTAGCAGATAAGCGCTAGTTAGCTACCGCACACTACGCCTTGACGAAGGCCAACAAACATAGCACGAATGCTAAGTAGCACTTATCTGAAATGACGGAGGGCTACGATAGGTTTTTAAGAAAACCTTTTGTGTAATGAACTTGATCTCGTTGAAGAATCGAGTGAATTTTAAAAGGAGTGCTTTTGAGGATTTTACTAGTTTAGCTAAAAAGGTCACTCCCGGTGAAGGGATCTCGGCTCTTTCTTCATCGAATGAGGTGCTGGATATTTCACAAATACCACTATGCAAAGTATGAACTAAAAAAGCAGTCAAAAGACAAAACCGAGTGGCTTGTAGCATCTTCTAGTTTCATTAAAGAGGTCACTCCCAGTGAAGGGATCTCAGCTCTTTCCTTATCGAATAAGGTGCTGGATATTCTAAAGAGAATACCGCTATGCAAAGAAAGAACTAGAGCTACCAGTTTTTAAAACAAGACTATGCAACATCTTTAGGTATCTTTTATTTCATTAATCTCATTAATGAAGTCCCATCAATTTTGCTCCCTAAGCATCACAGAAGAAACGAAAGCAACAATAGTTATTATATATCATATATATAATATAACCATTCGTCTCAGAATATCTAATGATCACATCACAGAATATCAGCAGCAGAAGAACACATATGAAACATTAGATATACTAGGAATTCCGTGTTTTATTCAAGCCAATAAAAAACGCGGATTCCACGGTCGCGATGAATAGCCAAACCCACATCCCTAGACCCCTATGAGACCGTCAAACAACCCTACCAATTCTAGAGTTAGAAGACCCGGTCTCAACTCCTTGAGATGGTCTCCCACTGGACCCTAGAACCCGGCTACTTGTGCTCCCCACCTTGGGCCTATCCTAATGCGGAAAAGTAAATAATATATATCGATGGTGACATCATCCTCAACCCGGAAGTGCCCCAATAAAAGAATATTACATACATGATTTTACATGAATGAAAATGAAAAACTCTCATCTTACATAAAAAAAACCTGGCTATTCAAAACACGACGATCCAATATAACATATCACAGCAACACATAACATCACATGTCATCAATGTAAATAAATATGCGTATCCCAATTGTCGTTGACATATAGCAACGAAACAGGCGATACACCACATATTACACTTACGGTCGCAGAAAAGAAAGTGAAAAACTACAACAATAGGAATTCGCAACCACCCTAGACATCATAAACCAAATGTAACTCATACTTTGGATTTCATGTCTAACCAAATGAATTCTTTAGACATCACATGCCTAACAATTATAAACCCCGCATTTTAGTCTCGATATTGAAAACACATTTCAATAACTTGTCGGGTAATTCAACAAGATTCCCGATAACCTGATCGAATGCTCGTCGGAAACTTTTGTAGACGGTCGCACCCCCGATGCCGTCGACGAAGAGCACTAAGGCGGAACATCGCGGCCGCGAGCATCCGAACGGATGCTTTTGGCGACGGTGTTCTCCTACAGTCACTTGGTCGGGGCTATGGGACATGGCTATCTAGTAAGGTTATCCGGAGAGTATCCGCATACACTGCGTAATTGCGACGGACATTTGGTCCACATCAAAATCCCGTGGCAACCGATCAAATGAGACTAAACAACTAGATTTATAAAATTCAAACTAGTTATCTTATAACTAATTATGTGGATTCCAAATATTCTATCACAATCACAAATAACTAGACGATGTTAAACTTTTCGATCGAATAAACAAACACTCAAATTTCCCAAAGAGGTCAACACTTGAGCAGAGTTTAAAAATGTACCCAGAACATGCCCAACACTTATGAACCATCCGTAGAAGAGCTGACCTATGCCTCACTCATGTCTCCATGAAACTGCCGCAAACCCTAGGGTATGACCGCAGTTCCGCGATCCAAAAAGTCGAGTTTGGGTATCGCTCTTCTAGAGGGTCCATAGAATCGCTTGCATGCTTTTCTGAAGATTTTAAACTTTGAAAAAATCCAACTCTTGGAAAATTTCCAGCGAGGGAAAAATTGGGTTATTGATATCCGTTCAAACTTTTTAACGTCGTCTAAATAACCCGAATAGATGTTAGAATTACGACTATGAAGCACATCGAATTGCTTTTGCATAAAGATAACATCACATGCAAATTTAGCAAAAACAAGCAACACCTGAAATACCAAAACCTAGAGCCTGGAACACCACAATGATACGAAGCCCAGTCCCATGAAATAGGCCGGCAAGGCCGGTTTTAAACATGATGTGGCTGGGTTTTTTTCGGCGAAGAGGGCTCGAATTTCTGTGGTGTTCATATTACATCTCATATAATACGAAGCCCAGACCCATGAAATGGGTCGGCCATGCTGGTTTTAAACATGATGTGGCCGGTTTATTTCCGGCGAAGAGGGCTCAAATTTCTGTGGTGTTCATGTTACATCTCATATAACATTCTTCAATTACTTAAAAAAATTTTAGAGGCCATTTAAAATTCGACAGAAACTAGGATTGTATATCGGGTGTTTCGGAGTTGTTTCGGTTTCGTAATTCTATAATATCGTCTAATTCTCTAGCTTGGCTACGATACCACTGTAGGGTTTCCTAAGGCAGCAGCAAGGTTTCGGGAGGTATCGTCGATGCCAGTTTCAAATTTTTTCCTTACAAAAGAACCCTAAACTAGAATCTTAACTAGAGATTTAGACGAACTAGCAATGCAAACAACTTTACATCTAAGTGAATGAGAAATACAACCTTTGTAGACCAGTCCTTCACTTCTAAAGCTCCGTGTAATAGTCCCTTCGCTCCAAGTAGTGGACACCCGAACTCTAGTATGGGTTCACATGAAGAAATGAACAAGCTTCTCGAAATCTTCGAGGCCGAAGATGATTGATTAGTCGAAAATATTGCATATTTCAGCCGGCAATTTCCTCATCATTTGCATTCATTTAGAAGTGTACGGTATTCATATTTCACATATTAGCAAAACTGTCGCAAAATATCAGATTGCATGTGTTAGACTCTAAAACCGGCACTATAAAGGAAATTGACTGCATTTCATGGCATCGCATCATCCCTATATTGCGCAACACTTGTTTTAAGATCTGTGCAGGAAAATCCAGAAGAAAGGCCAAAATTTATACGGTACCGATCAAACATTACGCCAACTCAATGATTTCAGTTATGGTATCAATCCAAAGGGACAAATAAAATTCAACATGTCATATAAAGCCGTAAACTTCAGTCCAAAGCAGCACCAGAAGTTTCAAAGCTCAAGCCTCCAACATGGCCACGGAACCGCGGCCGGAGCCTGCTTGCGCCGCGGTTCCGCGGCCGTATTGCCTCATTACTTCCTTAATTTTAGTGCACAATGCTTCTCTCAGGGCCCACACTTGAAAATGACATGTCAATTTCTAGAAGATTCCAGTGACTTCTGCCAGATCAGCAAACCCTTGAAGCTACACTAAACTGGCCTATCATTCTAGAAACTTCTCCCTAAACCCTAGCTTAAACCCTAAGCTAAAGCCTAACAAACTCCTTCTAGAAGCCTCAACAAACTTTTGGAGGGAATTGTAAATTCAAACCTAGACCTAGGGTTTGGGAGATCTATAAATAAGACCCTAGGCTCACTTGTAAATAGGAGGTCTTGATCTTGGAAAAATCCTTGACTAGTTCATTTTAGTAGCCAATCTAAATCCATTCACTCTCTTTCTTCATCTTCTTCTTCCACAAGTTTAGTGAGAGGACTTGTGTGAAACCCTAACCATAATTCCAATCAAAAGCCAAGATCCCGAGTACCCATCAAGCAAGAAGCCTTGCAACCTTTTATGAGCCGAGCCGATCTTCAACAGAGCAAGTGGTCCAAACCGATCCGCGACTCACGGAGCCGAGCGACGCAAATTCAACAATTTAGTTCTTCCTCTTGCAGTTCTTGAGCGACTGTAATCAAATTGTTGATATAAATAAAAGGTGATATTCTTTTATCTTGTTTTTTTTAAATTTTTGCATCATGATATCTTTTCAATTCTTGAATGTTTTCTGTGTGATGATGTTTGAGTAATACTCTGCTCGTCGAGGAGTCGAGACGATCAATAGAATGATGATGTAATATATCTTAAATCGATTCTTGAGTCCTACGAGTTTTGTAAACCGTAGCAAGTTCAAGAATCGACGACCCAATTCGTTGCGATGCTTTCTTGATTGATATCGTTCGAGATTAGGGAGTTACGTTCGTTTCTTGAAATTGCTAGAGGCTAGAATGTGAATGATATCTACGAAAGAACAAGGGTTAAACGATGAAACCCTAGTTTCATCAAGAAAGCCCTAACTCTCGTCGATGATCATCGATCTAGTATCAATCCTTCGAAGGACAAGAACACGAAATCTTGAGATTACATCACGTCTATAGATCCAATCGATTCCTACGAGCCACATTTAGATTCTTGACATTTTGGTTGGAAATATCATCGAAACACCGATTCTTGATTTGTTTATCAGTTTCTTGATTCTTGATTAAATATCGTGACACCTGAATCAATCGATAAATTCTTGAATCATGTTTTCTTTTCCTTTCGATTAACTTTTTAATTCAAACAAATTAAACATAGAAACGAATCGCACAATCCCTGTGGACGATCCGCACTCGCTTACGATCTACAACCGACACCGTAATTGATTGCGGTCAAATATAATTCTTTGATTGTGAATTTTATTCAATATTACCTACACATTGAAACTCTTTCGCTTTATTCGATTTACACAAACAAGAAGTTATTGACAATCAAACAGCACCGTTACCGGGGACTATTTGATTTGATATACACAATCGGAAATATACGATCAATCAAATGGCGCCGTTGCCGTGGACTATTTGATTTGATATACACAATCGGAAATATACGATCAATCAAATGGCGCCGTTGCCGGGGATCGCGCGCTAATTCGTTTTATATCAAAGTTTGAATTCAAAGATTTATTTCATTGTGATTTTTGAGATCAAAATTCGTGCAAACCCTAAACAATTTGTTGTGTTTCATTGCAAGGAGATCTGGAGCTTGCTGGAAATTGGAAAATTTTTTTGGAATATACCAGAGAGCTGAGGGAGTCTACAGAAGCTCCCTGAAAAGGTTTGGTGCAGTGTTCTCACTACCCTACCGTGGAAGCGCGGCCTAAGTACCCATATACGGCGGTTCCGCGGCTACCTGAAGGGATCTCTGTGCTAGGTTTTCTCTGTAAGCTTCTTACCTTCTCCTCTCTCCTCTTTTTAGCTCCAACTGACAATTTTCTGCAGGATTCTTTGCAAAGAATAGCAGCTCCCAAATTGCAAAAGTAAATTTGTGCGTGATTTTGTTTCTTGGTTGTTTGCATTATAAATACGGATATTAAAGGGCACGGCCAAATCCAAATTAGGTGGGGATTTCATTACCCTTCCTAGGCCCCGAAAACCACAAAACTTGCATCCGCATTGACCCACATTAACTAAAAGAAATCTAGAGATGACTCTAAGGACTGTCGCGCTCAATTAGGACAAGAGAAGGCCGTGGGTAATTCATTGCTTATCCGCGTTTTCTTGTGGTTCCTAAGGCGAGTGTGTCTAAGGCTAGTGGTTTTTAATTAGGCCCACTACTTACGTAGTAGAGTACCTTCCCACTTACCTGGCACTTATCCGGCCACAGGGGGACAAAGAGGCAGTGGAGGATTCTATCCTGCGACTTGTCTTTTGGCAGTTAGGAGCGGTCTAGAGCCGGACCTAGGTGACCACTAGATTCTAGGGTTTGTGTGCTGCATTTGTTGTGTCGCATCATTTTTTCAAAAATCCGTCCCTTTTTCAAAAGCAAACACCGCATTCATTCATTACCCCTAATTATAAGTCAACGCTGCCACTTGTACTAACCCTTTTTAGTACAAGATAGGCTGGACACGGGATTATAGTGCCCGTTTAGTCCGCGTACCCTTTATCGACTCCGAAGTCGATATTTCTCCATTTACCTTTCCTTTACCCACTACCACACCCACACCGATGGATCCGAATCCATCAAACTTCTTTAACCCTAATCTGCCGCCGTCCGTTGGTGCGCAGAATCCACCCCGCATCTCTCTCCAGGAGAGGTGCTACCCTATTCGAGGTCCTCTTTCGACCTGCTTATCCACACCACCAGCCAATGGGGATAACTTTGAGATTAAGCCCCAGTACATCAATCTTTTACCCAAATTCCACGGACTCGAGACTAAGGACGCTTACGTTTTCATTACCAAATTTGAAAACGTATGCGCAATGATGGGTACGTCACAACTTTCAGTGAATACGATGCGTCTACGACTTCTTCCATTTACTTTGTGCGATATAGCCGAGAAGTGGCTATATAACACTACCGCACATTCTATCACGAATTGGGAAGAATTCGTAGCGGCATTCATTAAGAACTTTTACCCAATACAAAAGACAGCTCGAATCCGTAGCAAACTGAATCAATTTGCCCAGCTCCCTACCGAACCATTTTCAAAATGCTTTGAACGTTTCAAAGATCTATTGGTTAAGTTTCCTCATCACGGCATCCCGAGATGGGAATTGTGCCGAATCATTTATGAGGGCATTAACCCAAGCACTAAACAGAGCTTTGAAAACATGTGTCAAGGTACTTTTATGACCAAAGATGATGGGGAAGCTTGGAAGTATTTAGAAGAGTTCACTGAAAAATCAGTACAGTGGGAGAGTGGAACCCAACCATTGAATAGGGGTGGCGTACACCAAATAGATGTGTCCATAGGTGTTCGAGCTGAGATGGCAGCAATGCAAAAGAAGCTCGACGCTATGGAACACAAATTTGCAGCAGCCTCCCTAAACCTAGTGTCGCTCCCCAAAACTGTTTGTGGGTGCTGTTCTGATCCGTTTCATTTAACGGAAGAATGTCCATTAAACTCTGCGTTTCAAGGTCACGAGCATTCTAATGCCGCATTTCAAAGACCTCGAAACGATCCATATTCTTCCACGTACAATCAGGGTTGGAGGAATCACCCAAATTTCGCTTGGAACCAAAACCAATCTCAAAACACGGTTCCAAACACAAATAATTTTCAAAGGGCTCTTCCTCCACCACAACAGCAACCCCTTCAACTCACTCAGCACCCCTATCAGTCACAAAATTTCCAAAATCAGGTCAACAATCCTACACAGTCTAATCCTATGACCTGTTCTGACGAATTCTCTCAATTCACTCAAACCATGAAATCACATTTGTCAAATTTCATAGAGGTGTCGGCTGAGATTAGATCTTCCGTCGGTGAGATAAAGAAAAACTCAGCGTCCCAAGATGAGAGTATCAGAACGATGGAAGCTGAAATCGCACGACTTAAAGCCGAAATGAGTGCGAGAGAAAAAGGGAAACTTCCCTCTCAACCCCTACAGAATCCTGGGCATTACAATGTAAATGCCATCACAACGTTGAGATCGGGAAGAGTGCTGAACAATCATGTCGGGGAAGGTATTGATGATACTGAAAATCATATCAACACCCCGGCTGAGACCTTTCCACACACACACACTTCTCCTTCTGATCCATCTTCTTCTACCACACCATCTTCTCGCGAGCCTATTCTCCATTTCCCATTAGGCTCAACACCTGAACCCAACCCTTATAGTTCTCCACAGACGGTCCCCACACCTCTTTTGGGACCGCGTCTACCCCCTCTTTCTTCTCCTGTGATGGACCCAGCGCTTATTGCGAAAGCTCCTTACCCGAATCGATTAAGGGCTAATAGAACGAGTCCTCATATGGAGAAAATTATGGAAATGTTCAAACATGTTAACATCAATATCCCTCTCCTAGATGCTATTCAGCAAGTCCCCGCTTATGCGAAAATTCTTAAGGACCTGCGCACTAGGAAGAGGAAGACTCAAGTGCCGAAGAAGGTCTTCATGTCTAATAATATCAGCACTGCTTTTATTCCCCAGCTACCAAAGAAACGTAAGGACCCAGGTTGTCCTACGATATCGATTTCTATTGGGGGTAAAAACATAAATCGTGCTCTTTTAGACCTTGGCGCAAGTGTTAACCTCCTTCCATATTCTGTATATGAGCAATTAGGGATTGGTGAATTGAAACCTGCTCACCGCAATCTCCAGATGGCAGACCGATCTATCACCAAACTAAGGGGTGAACTAGAGGATGTGTTGATAAAGGTCGGGGAATTTGTTTTCCCTGTAGACTTCATTGTACTCGATACACAGCCTGTAGCAAACCCCCGGGGCCAAATTCCGGTGATTCTGGGTCGTCCTTTCCTTGCCACTTCCAATGCTATTATAAATTGTAGAAATGGTTCAATGAACTTATCATTTGGAAATATGACCATTGAACTAAACATCTATAAAGTTGGAAGTCAGCCATCAGAACCCTCTGCTCATATTCTAGATGTGTGCTCTGTCCATGAGATTGCTCCCGATAGTTGTGGAGCTGAGGATCTTTGCTTTCTAGATCTCGATGACATTACCACATCTCTGCTTGATCTTACACATGATCTTAGTGAGGACACTTTACCTACACTCCTGACTTTTCTCCACCCGAGTCTGTATCTTTCACAGGCTCTGAGCTTCTTTGTAAATCCAAAAATCACTCAATGATCCCTCCTTCTATCATTTCTCTGCCTGAATTAGATCTCAAAATTTTACCTTCTCACCTTAAATATGCATATCGAGGTGAGAATGATTCTTTACCGGTTATCATATCCGCTTCTCTAGCATCAGAGCAAGAGAATGCACTTTTATCGGTATTAAGATCTAACAAAGAGGCGTTTGGTTGGAGTATGGTGGACATCAAAGGGATTAGTCCCTTGATAGTTGAACATCATATACATGTGATGGATGATGCCAGACCAACCCGAGAACCACAGAGACGGTTAAATCCCGTCATGAAGGAAGCGGTCATGAAAGAGATCGTCAAGTGCTTAGATAATGGTATTATATACACCATCTCTGATAGCCAGTAGGTGAGTCCTATACATGTCGTTCCTAAGAAATCCGGCATCACTGTTATTACCAATGAGGCAAATGAGTTGATTCAGACACGCACCCAAACTGGGTGGCGTGTATGTATTGATTACAGAAAACTCAATGCTGCCACGAGGAAAGACCATTTTCCTCTACCATTCATTGACCAAATGCTGGAACGCTTAGCGGGACGAGAGTATTATTGCTTTATGGACGGATACTCATGCTATAATCAGGTCCCCATCGCCAAAAAGGATCAAGATAAAACCACTTTTACTTTTACTTTTGGTACCTTTGCTTACAGTCGCATGCCCTTTGGGTTATGCAATGCTCCCGCTACCTTTCAGCGGTGTATGATGGGGATATTCTCTGATATAGTAGAGAATTTTCTGGACGATTTCTCGATTTTTGGAGACTCTTTTTCTGATTGCCTAGCGATTCTTGACGCTGTTCTTACTCGTTGCAAAGAGAAGAACTTGACTTTGAACTGGGAAAAATACCATTTTATGGTCCAAGAAGGAATAGTACTTGGACATGTCATTTCACAGAAAGGCATTGAGGTTGACAGAGCTAAGATAGATGTCATTCAAAACCTCCCTCATCCCAAAAGCGTCAAAGATATTCGATCTTTCCTTGACCATGCAGGCTTTTATAGGAGATTCATTAAGGACTTTAGCAAAATTGCTAGACCATTAACTCTTCTCCTGGCCAAGGATACGACCTTCCATTTTGACTCGGACTGCGTGACAGCTTTCGACTCACTTAAACACTCACTCACTTCAGCCCCTGTGTTATCATCAACAAACTGGGACTACCCCTTTGAGCTGATGTGTGACGCATCTGATTTTGCAGTAGGTGCAGTCGTAGGACAGCACATCGAAAAGATGCCACACGTGATATACTATGCTAGTAAGACCCTGAATGATGCTCAAATCAATTATACAACCATAGAAAAAGAACTTTTAGCGGTTGTATTTGCATTAGAAAAATTCAGGCCTTACTTAATTGGCTCACCTATAGTTGTGTATACTGACCATTCCGCTTTAAAACATCTTCTGGCGAAGAAAGATGCAAAAGGTCGACTAATACGTTGGATCCTTCTGTTACAAGAATTCGATCTTGTCATCAAAGATAAGAAAGGATGTGAAAACGTAGTAGCCGACCATCTTTCACGCATCATTTCTTCCCCTGTGACCCTGCCGATCAATGATTCGTTCCCTGATGAACAACTCTTGAACGTATCCACTGAACCTTGGTTCAGGGATATTGTGAACTATCTTGTCACGGGACTGATACCCTGCGATTGGTCAAAACAGGACAAATACCGTTTTTTATCCCAAGTAAAACACTTTTACTGGGACGAGCCCTATTTGTTTAAATATTGTCCTGATCAGATCATTCGCCGGTGTGTCCCGAATGAAGAGTTCAAGAGTGTTCTTTCATTTTGTCATGATCAGGCCTGTGGGGGTCACTTCGGTCCTAGAATGACAGCGGAAAAGGTTTTGCAATGTGGATTTTAATGGCCGACCTTATTCAAGGACGCATTTGACTATTGCAAAACCTGTACACAATGTCAGTATACGGGTAGAATATCCCAGAGGAATGAAATGCCTCAGCAACCCATTATGGTTGTTGAAATATTTGATGTTTGGGGCATTGATTTTATGGGTCCTTTTCCCAACTCCTTTGGGAATTTGTACATACTGTTGGCGGTTGATTATGTCTCAAAGTGGGTAGAAGCCATTCCATGTCGCACTAATGACAAGAAAGTTGTCATTAAGTTCTTGAAAGAGAACATCTTTTCGCGATTTGGACACCCACGCGCTATCATTAGCGATAATGCGACACATTTCTGCAACAGGTCTTTCGAGACTCTGATGCGAAAATACTTAATCAACCACCGACTTTCTACACCATATCATCCCCAAACAAGCGGGCAGGCTGAAATCTCAAACAGACAAATCAAACTTATCCTGGAGAAAACTGTTGCTAAAAATATAAAAGACTGGTCGACCAAACTGACGGATGCTGTTTGGGCATTCCGAACTGCACATAAAACCGACCTAGGAATGTCTCCATATAGGATAGTGTTTGGGAAAGCATGTCATTTACTCGTCGAGATAGAGCATAAAGCATTGTGGGCTATAAAAGAAATAAATTTTGATCTAAACCTTGCTTGCAACTTTCGGAAGCTGCAAATAAATGAGCTAAGCGAACTCCGCGATGAAGCTTATGATAATGCTGTATTCACTAAGAATAGGACTATGGTTTTTCACGATAAAAACATTTTGAGGAAAACATTTTCACCTGGTCAACAAGTCCTTCTTTATTATTCACGATTACACCTTCACGTGGGTAAGCTCCGATCTCGATGGAAGGGACCTTTTGTTGTGCGGTCTGTATACCCGCACGGGGCAGTAGAAGTAGAAAATGTTAAAATGGCACATTTTTCAAAGTAAATGGACATAGAGTTAAGCCGTATTTTTCCACTGACCCCACGGAGGAGCTCTTGTTCTTACAAGAGCCAGTTTATTTGGATTAAAATTCCTCCGTCTCACCTTCATATCCAGTATATCACTGCATCATTTTTTGAATGAAGGTGAGTGAAAAGAGTAAGTTTGGGGGAAGTTCTTCACTTATATATTTTGCCCCCACTAATAATTCTCCCCAGGCTTACAGTTTTTGTAGGTATAGCATTTGGCAACAGTGAGGACACTGTTGAAAACAAGTTTGGGGGAGGTTTGTGCTTATTTTTGCATCATTTGCATATCATTTGCATAAGCACAAAACATTTCTTTAAAAATCTATAAAAATTGAAAAATTTTCAAAACCCATAAAAATTTAAAAATTTTCAAGTATAAAAATAATTTTAATATTTACACTTTTTTGTACATAAATAAGATAATAAAAGTTTAGATAGTGAACAATTGCATCCATGAGATTAGAAAAATTTAAGAAAACTAAGAAAATTAGAAGTTTTCTTATACGAACTAGTAATAAGTAGTTATGAGCCGTTGTCCCAAGGGTTAGTAAGATGAAGGACGTCACTAATCTGAGGATAAAAATAAGTCTGAAAAATAGTTTCTATTCTGGAAGCCAAACATTTTGAACGTTGCTACCCTGCTATTCGCACTTACACACGTCTTGAAGTCTGGGATAGTAGAGGATACCTTGAAATGCTCTTGTCTTAAAGCCGATGTATGAAGGAAAGAAAAAAAAATGAATAAAGAAAATATAAAATGGTGAGAAAAATGGACACTGGTTTTGTTATCACCAAGGGCAATAAAAAAATATATAGCGAGGGTGCTTCTTCACCTAGTGCCCTAAGGCCAACTGGTCTGGGAGTCACCGCTATGCCTGAGGTGGTGCAAGACGAGGAAAATACACCAAGTAAGCAGGGACAGGAGTAATCGGTCGGTTAGTACCTCAAGAAGTATTAACGGTCGCATGAAAGTGTGTGAGCAATCTCATCTAAATATTCATTAATTAAAAAAGTACTGAGGCTGATGGGCAAGAGTATGATAGCTTGAATTGAATTCTCCGGGTGTAGGGATGTCTTTACACACACGCAGGGTGATATGATCGATGTTTGGAAGAAAGATAGGAATGAAGAATAAGACGATGTTTTATTGAGGGAGGACGTGATTTCTAACATCTTTTCATGACCATTAAGATAGGGCTCATGACAACCGAAAAGCTAGCTTAGTTGGAAACCCTAATTTTCAAGGCTTTTCTTTTACAATTCTTTTCTTTAAATGTAATATTCATGATCTTACTTTTATTATTGGATTTTGTGGGTGCAATCCGCTGAAAACCCTCAGGAGACAACACTCCTCCTACTAGGGACACCTAGAGGTTTAAAGGCTTGTTGCACGTGCTCAGTGCAATCGTGTTGCCTACGAAAGTGTGCTAGTTAGTTTTTCTCTTTCTTTATTTTCTCCTTCTCTTTTTAATAAAACAGTTCGCTCGAGACGATCGAAATTAAGTTTGGGGGAATTTGATTAGTCGAAAATATTACATATTCCAGCCGGCAATTTCCTCATCATTTGCATTCATTTAGAAGTGTACGGTATTCATATTTCACATATTAGCAAAACTGTCGCAAAATATCAGATTGCATGTGTTAGACTCTAAAACCGGCACTATAAAGGAAATTGACTGCATTTCATGGCATCGCATCATCCCTATATTGCGCAACACTTGTTTTAAGATCTGTGCAGGAAAATCCAGAAGAAAGGCCAAAATTTATACGGTACCGATCAAACATTACGCCAACTCAATGATTTCAGTTCTGGTATCAATCCAAAGGGACAAATAAAATTCAACATGTCAGATAAAGCCGTAAACTTCAGTCCAAAGCAGCACCAGAAGTTTCAAAGCTCAAGCCTCCAACATGGCCGCGGAACCGCGGCCGGAGCCTGCTTGCGCCGTGGTTCCGCGGCCGTATTGCCTCATTACTTCCTCAATTTTAGTGCACAATGCTTCTCTCAGGGCCCACACTTCAAAATGACATGTCAATTTCCAGAAGATTCCAGAGACTTCTGCCAGATAGCAAACCCTTGAAGCTACACTAAACTAGCCTATCATTCTAGAAACTTCTCCCTAAACCGTAGCTTAAACCCTAAGCTAAAGCCTAACAAACTCCTTCTAGAAGCCTCAACAAACTTTTGGAGGGAATTGTAAATTCAAACCTAGACCTAGGGTTTTGGAGATCTATAAATAAGACCCTAGGCTCACTTGTAAAGAGGAGGTCTTGATCTTGGAAAAATCCTTGACTAGTTCATTTTAGTAGCCAATCTAAATCCATTCACACTCTTTCTTCATCTTCTTCTTCCACAAGTTTAGTGAGAGGACTTGTGTGAAACCCTAACCATAATTCCAATCAAAAGCCAAGATCCCGAGTACCCATCAAGCAAGAAGCCTTGCAACTTTTTATGAGCCGAGCCGATCTTCAACAGAGCAAGTGGTCCAAGCCGATCCGCGACTCACGGAGCCGAGCGACGCCAATTCAACAATTTAGTTCTTCTTCTTGTAGTTCTTGAGCGACTGTAATCAAATTGTTGATATAAATAAAAGGTGATATTCTTTTATCTTGTTTTGTTTAAATTCTTGCATCATGATATCTTTTCAATTCTTGAATGCTTTCTGTGTGATGATGTTTGAGTAATACTCCGCTCGTCGGGGAGTCGAGACGATCAATAGAATGATGATGTAATATATCTTAAATCGATTCTTGACTCCTACGAGTTTTGTAAACCCTAGCAAGTTCAAGAATCGACGACCCAATTCGTTGTGATGCTTTCTTGATTGATATCGCTCGAGATTGGAGAGTTACGATCGTTTCTTGAAATTGCTAGAGGCAAGAATGTGAATGATATCTACGAAAGAACAAGGGTTAAATGATGAAACACTAGTTTCATCAAGAAAGCCCTAACTATCGTCGATGATCATCGATCTAGTATCTATACTTCGAAGGACAAGAACACGAAATCTTGAGATTACATCACGTCTATAGATCCGATCGATTCCTACGAGCCTCATTTAGATTCTTGACATTTTGGTTGGAAATATCATCGAAACACCGATTCTTGATTTGTTTATCAGTTTCTTGATTCTTGATTAAACATCATGACACCTGAATCAATCGATAAATTCTTGAATCATGTTTTCTTTTCCTTTCGATTAACTTTTTAATTCAAACAAATTAAACATAGAAACGAATCGCACAATCCCTGTGGACGATCCGCACTCGCTTACGATCTACAACCGACACCGTAATTGATTAGGGTCAAATATAATTCTTTGATTATGAATTTTATTCAATATTACCTACACATTGAAACTCATTCGCTTTATTCGATTTACACAAATAAGAAGTTATTGACAATCAAATGGCACCGTTACCGGGGACTATTTGATTTGATATACACAATCGGAAATATACGATCAATCATATGGCGTCGTTGCCGGGGACTATTTGATTTGATATACGCAATCAGAAATATACGATCAATCAATGATCTATGTCGAGAAGACTCAAACTCATGGTACCTCTTCACTAATGGTAGATTAGTGAAGCAAACACCCTAAACTAAATGGCTAATATAGTAGAGGATGATGAAGTAGGAATTGGGCTCATATTAGATTAATTTTTCTCACAATATTTCTTCACCATTTGAAAAGCTAGAAAGCTTTCTCATGAGGAAGAAGAAGATGAAGTGGAGATGAGAATGAAACTCATGAGGTGAGAATAGCAACCATGGGTTAGTTTATGTCATACACTAACTCATGTAGAGACTAAACCATGGCTAACAATAATGGTTAGGTTAATAAATATCTACAAGTAAAAAAATTAGTAGACTTGGTCAATGGTTCCACAAGGTTCTACAAGCTTGAACCATGTGACTAATTTCCAACAAATTTTGATTAACTTTAAATAAATAAAACCTAACATTAACATAAGTATGGTGTGAGTCTCATACACCCATGTAGCATGTGGCATCAAGAATGACACAAAATAATGTACATTAATATATATCTCATATATACTAAGTGTACACAAGTGAGAAAAAGAAATGATAAGTGAGCTAATATTAGTTAATGTAAGCTAATATATCAAATATATAATTATACAATATATTATTAAATCAACACTTGATTTAATAATCCGGCTATATCACAAACAACCGTCTAATATCAAATGTAACAATCTATCGAATCAACACTTGATCCGATAACCCGGCTATATCACATATAACCGTCCGACATCATATATCGCGAGAATAAAATACGGTATCACATACGCGCATTAATCTCGGTCCCGCACATATCATATATGTGCTCCTACTTTGTTTCGCATGAACCAGGAAACCAATGTGTAGGACTCTAAAGACTCGTTAATACGCCGGCAGTCGGTGATGATCATATCAAACACCCACAAGCCATAAGCGGTCTGCTAAACATAACGGCCACCCGGGTATTGAGCGATCAGAAGATCAACAAGCAAGCCTACTCATACTCCTGCGAATCCAATCAGCAACACTACCGTACAGTCCGGTCTTTTTGTCAGATATGTCGCATATCGCAGCCTGGGGGTGGTAAAACGTCAGACCCCAAAAGCCTGATAAGTCATGCCGATGTAAGGTCCATAATGGTTCGAGAAACTACTGAAAACACTTATCAGTAGATCTCAGCAACCCTGGCTTGAGATTTCCTGTTATGGCCAATCGAGCATAGTGCAACATCAACTCCTAATACCGGGAGAGACGAATCCCCTCCTATCGCTCATTGCCTCCATGTGGCTCGGGACTGTACCCAAAAACCACCGTTTTGCACGATCTCTTGAACGTAGTAAAGTGGAAATCAAAGCACAGTGGGAATCACACGAGCCTCTATGACGATCTCGGGTCGACAGACTAACCTGTACCAGTGTCGCCAGAGAACTGCTATCTGACAATAGGTATAATACCATCTAGGAGTTCTCGGCGAGTCTGTCCTGTGTACCCAGTCTTCACTGAGCACCTGTATACCTTCTCTGATGTCAAACACCAATGGATGTGGGATCATCCATCGCCCATCATATGGGTCAAGAAGCGCATACGCTAGTCTACTCTGGAGTATCGATGCCCTATCTCGATACTCCAACGACTAGGAACAATTGAAGGATGTACCTACCGACTACCATTGCCCCACTAGTATGATTTGCATCAAAATCCTGGTAGTCAAGTGTAAGTCTACGGTAGCGCCCCGGACCTCTAACAGACGCCAAATGCGGAACAAAAACTTTTAACTGGCGCTATCGTATACTATAACCCGGATCTGCCATTATTGCTAAACCAACAAACTGTAAAGAGGGTAGAAAGGTTATACCGAACGATCCGAGTCCTTCGTTCTTTAACCATCATCCTACGCTTTGTTGCGGCTGTTCCGATCTCGTCGATCTCCGATCTGCTCGTCCAAGTGGCACCACATCAACGGATCTTTAAACGGGCTCCCGCCTCTATCCCCAGGCAACTCGGTCGCCAAGTTGTTGGATATATGTATGCCCTAGAGGCCATTATGTGATAGTGGATGTATTTATACATGTATATATATTCAGTTTGCATTCTTGCTCGACATGATAGTATGCTATCTGGTTATTCTTTATCTGACATGTTGATTTGATCATGCTTTTATTCATTCATACATGCTGATAAAGCCCCAAGGATATCTGCTTGACTACTCTGATTATGATAGAGATCATACTAGTGGGACGTTTGTAGTCTATAAGCATATCCTGAAATGTCCCTAGTCGGAGGTGTATTGAGACGGGGCATCGATATACCAGTGTAGACTAGCGTATATGATACTAGACCCATGTGATGGGCGATGGATGTTCCCACATTCATCGATGTTTGACATCAAGATCATATATGGGTGCTCAGTGCTGACTGGGTACACTGGACGGACTCACCGAGAACTCCTATATGGAATTATATCTATCGTCGGATAGCAGTTCTCAGGTGACACTGGTACAGGTTAGTCTGTAGACCCGAGATCGTCATGGAGTCTTGTGTGTTCTCCCACTGTACTTTGATTACAACCCTACCACGGCTCTACTGAGTCGTGCAAACAGGTGGCCGTTGGGTACAGTCCAGAGACACATGAAGGCAATGAGCGATAGGAGGGGTTTCGTCTCTCCCGGTATTGGGAGTTGATGCTGTGCTGTGCTCGACTGGTTATAACAGCAAGTCCCTGGCCTGGGCTGCTGAGATTTGCTGGTAAGTGTTATCAGTAGTTTCTCGATCTGTTATAGACCATTCACCGACATGACTTATTGAGTTATTGGGGTCGACGTGACCATCCCTAGGCTCGATATGCAGCATATCTGACGAAGAGACCGGACTGTACGGTAGTGTTGCCGGATGGCTCGACGGGAGTTGTAACAGGTTCGCTTGTTTTCTTCTAATCGCTCAATACCCGGGTGGCCATTACGTTTAGCTGACCGCTTGCGGCTTGGGGGTGCTTGATATGATCATCACCCACTGCCGGCGTATTGACGAGTCGTAGAGTCCCACATAGGAGTTACCTAGTCCAGGCGAAAAGTTGTGGTGCGCATATGCGATATGCGCTTGGACCCGATTAAAATGCGTGTATAGGATACCGTATATTAATTGGGCGGCTTACTAATGGTCGGGTCATATGTGATATGACCGGATTTATGAATCAAGTGTTGATTCATCATTATTTTCTCACTACAAATCCTATCTTGCTTATTTTGGATGTATGCATGCATGTATGCATTCATTCTTGTTCATGCACATGTTGATGTGCAAGCACACATGCATACATACATCAAATTCTATCATGGTTGTTTATACAATGAGAATGGTGGATGTATAAGAATTACACCATGGTTATATTTGGATAATTGTTGGATTTAAATTAAAGCAAAAGAAAATGAAAAATGGGTTAAATCACTTAAGAGTTTCTACACTCTTCTAACTCAACCATGCTCACCTAACATTTAACCCATAGTTTATTTTCTTATCATGCTTTTAATTTAAAATAAAATGATATCTATATATCTAACCATGGTTGGTTAAGAGAGAGGAAAATATATATAGCTATTTTTCTTTTCTCTTTCATAAGATAATTCATTCTCTTCTTCTGAAATCCACCATCATCATCAACCTCCATGCTTTTGCTCTCTAGTTCATACAAGAGAGTGAATCACTCATAAAAATAGGATTTTGAAGTGAGATCCATAGCCACAACATCATTCTAATCAAGTTTAGCCAACTTGATTAGAGTGTTCTCTTTGTTTTTCAAAGTTGCAAGCTTGGACGGGAAAACTCCGGGTGGATCGTCGTGGACGTGGGAGGAGTACAAGCGGACCTTCATCCAACACTCAAAGAGCCTAAGGAGTGAACCAAAAACGGGAGCTACAAAGGTTGTAGCCTTTAAACCCTAATCTTTACTTACTTATAGTTTGATAACCCTAATTTCTAGGATCGATCCACTTGCATGTTAGTTTAGCACCTTAAAAATTAAAACTTTGGGTCATGTGATGCTTCAAAACTCTTCATGGGGTGCTATACTAATCTTACATTGGTATCAGAGCCGACCTAGAACATTAGGCGACCTTTTTGAGAAGTAAAAAGTCCGATCGAAACAAAATACGACTTTTAAAGGTGCTCTCTGGAAATTTTTTAAAAACTGACTTTTTTCAGAATTAAAAATTCTCAAAAAATAGAGCAGGTAAATATAAGACAATCTGGAAAATCCGAGCAAGTGAACAGTACTTTTGGCCGCGGAACCGCGGCATAAGCAAGCTTAGGCCGCGGATCCGCGGCCATATAAGGCGATCTTTGACCAATTTTTGCACAGTGTTTTTATTCACCTACTATAGTATATTTTGAGTATGTTTGATCTGAATCTGCTGTTAAAAAATTCTGGAGATGTTTTTGGACTCGTGGTTTCGATCGGAATTTTCATTTCGTTTTCTTTTCCGGGTAAACTAGAAAGTATTGAAGTGTTTGAACGAATATCATTTACTCAATATTCACGGGGTTTAAATAGTTTGGAGATACGTGCAAGTCTTTTTGCGGTGGTCCCTCTAGAAGACAACAAACCTTAACTCGATTATGTGACCGTCTCGAACTGCCCTTTGAACCCTAGGGTTTGGGGCAGTACGGCGTGCCACATGTGAGGCGTTGGCTTGACCCTTCTACGGCTGGACCGCCGCTACTGTGTCACACTCCGGATCTTTTGAACCCTGCTCAAGTGTTGAGCTTTAGTGAATCTTGGGTGCTTGAATGTTCGTTCGAAAACTTTAATACTGTCTGTTTGTCTGGAATGTGATACAATATTTGGAATTCATATAGTGTAGGCATGAAATACGAAATATGTGATATTTAGCATTTATGATGTCTAAAGAGAATCTGGATTCCAAATATTGTAGTTTTACACTTTCTTTTCTGTGACCGTAAGTGTAGTATGTACGATATCGCCGGTTTCGTTGCTATACATCAACGACAATCGGGGTACGCATACTTACTTACGTTGATGATATGTGATATTATGTGTTGCTGAGATATGATGTGCAGGATTGTCGCGATCGAATAGCCGGGGGTTTTTTGTGAGATGAGAGTTTTATATTTTCATTCATGTAAATTCAAATGTAATATTCTTTTATTTGGGGAACTTCCAGGTTGCGGTTGTGTCACCAGTGTTGTATATTATTTACTTTTCCCCATTAGGATGGACCCAAGGAGGGGAGCACTGGTGACCGGGTTCTGGGGTTCAGTGGGAGGCCATCTCGAGGAGTCGAGACCGGGTCTCCTAAACTCAAGGATTGGTAGGGTCACTTGCTGCTCTCGTAGGGGTCCAGGGTGTGGGCTTGGCTATTCATCGCGACTGTGGAATCCGTATTTTCTATTCTGGCTAAGTACTAAATACGGACGTCCTAGGATATCCCACATTATATCTATGTTTCTGCTGCCTGTGTTCTGTGATATCTGAGACGAATGACATATTATATATATGATATATAGTAGACGTTGCTTATGTTTTACACCCGCGCTAGTCCCGTCCCGGTATGCCGTTAGTTAAGTAACCTAACGGTGCATAACGGAACATTGTGGCGAATGCGGATGGCATAAGCGTACGTGTTATTTTCGTTTCTTTTCTGTGATTGGCTTTAGGACTTAAATGATGGGATTACATTAATGTGATTAATGTAAAGAAAATAAACCTAAAAAGATGTTGTAGAATCGGATTTAAAAACTACTCGGCTATTTATGAAAAAGCTACATTTCAAAACTGCGGAGCTTAAGCCACTCCTTTTGAAAACTGTTTGATTCTACAACGATATCAAGTTCAAAGCGTTAAAGATTTTCTTAAAAATCATTCGCAACCCTCCGTCATTTTAGGAAGTAGAGTACTTAGTATTCGTGCTACGTTTGTTGACTTTAGTTAAGGCGTAGTGTACGGTAGCTAAGTGATGTCTTCCTACACTGCATATGATGCAGATTAATTAGGACATTCATGCGACTTTGTTGACCATAGTTAAGGGTCATATGGGTGGGTCTAATTGATCAAGAAATGATGGGTAGAACTTGACTGGTACTTATGATTTGTTGACCATAGTTAAGGTCATAAGTACTAGGGGTAAAAATTACATCGGGAATTTCAAGTGTTGAAATTTGCAATGAGATTGCATACCTTCCATGTGATGGTTGGATCCCGATCCCACTGTGGGCAATAGTTGCTCCTAGGAGAGTTTTACAGTTTACAATTAGCTAACTCATTAGGTGTCTAGAAAGGTGTTAACGGGGCTCCGCCTCTGGGAAAACAAGGTTTACTATAATTAGGTCCGTGCGAAAGCACGGGGAACCTCTCTCAAAGTACCGACACTGGCCTGGCTGAACGGTTAGCAAAGTTGTAGACTGTAATTAATCCTGGCTAGTTTTTCTTTTTACGGTTTGAAAGAAAAACTTGATAAAAAGCAGTGGGAAACATCGATTGGACAAGATAATAAACCAATCTAATCTCTGCAAGAGCTTTCGCTGAGTGTATTCTTTTCTCTCTCTTAATGGCAGATACCAATGACTGGACTTAAGCTTCTACTAGATAAAAACAAACTGAATGGGACCAACTATAAAGACTGGCTAAGGAATCTGAAGATCGCCTTAACTTATGATAAAGTATCATATGTCCTCACGGCTTCAGCCCCGCCCGTCCCAGGACCAAAATCCTCAGTTGTGGACATTGAAGTCCGCAAGACATGGGACGCTGACTGTGCCACGGCCACATGCCTCGCGCTTGCATCGATGGATAACACACATCAAAAGCAGCACGAAGACATGGACATTCACGGGATACTGCTCCATACAAAGGAGTTGTATGGGGAGCAATCCCGTGTATTACGATACGAAGCATCAAAGAAACTGTTTCAGATGTGAATGGCCCCTGGCACACCAGTAGGAGACCATGTGTTGAAGATGATAGCTCTTATAGAAGAGCTTGAGGACCTTGGATGGACAATGGACAATGAACAATATATAGATATTATTCTGCAGTCCCACCCCTCCACCTTTGCTCAGTTCATAGTGAACTTCAACATGCATGGCATGGAGAAGGACCTCCCTGAACTCCTTAATATGTTAAGGAGTGCAGAGAGGACTATGAAGTCAGCAAAGACTCCCGTTATGACCATTGGACAGTCTTCTTCTCGCCCAAAAGCTAAGGCCAAGGGAAAGAAAAAGAAGAAACCCACTAATCCTAAGGGCCGAGTCAAAAAGGTGAAGGGAAAGGGAAAGTCCACGGCTGGAGACCCGGGGAAAGGCGAGTGTTTTCATTGCCACAAGACAGGACACTGGAAGCGCAATTGCACGGAGTACCTAAGTCTCAAGAAGAAGCATGGTGATGCTTCTGCTTCAGGTGCGTTTGTGACTGAAAACTGTTTTTCTATAAACTCTGCTTCCTGGGTATAGGATACCGGTTCAGGTTCTCACATTTGCAATTCTATGCAGGGGCTGAGAAATAGCAAGGTTTTGAGGACAGGTGACCATACTCTCCGCGTTGGAAATGGTTCCAATGTACATACAGTCGCAGTGGGAGAGTATCACTTGGGGTTGCCATCTGGATGTATTTTGATTTTGAATCCATGTTATTTTGTACCAACTATGCTATGTAATATAATATCCGTTTCTTTGTTGGACAATGAAGGGTATAATTTTGTGTTGCAGAACAATGTTATGAACATTCACCTGAATCAAATGTTGGTTGGGTATGGTACACTTAATAACGGAATATATGTCCTAAATCAACACACAGTTTTCAGTATACAACACACTAATAAAAGAAAACTTTCAGAATTGAATGAAGCTTTTCTTTGGCATTGTAGACTTGGTCATATTAACGAAACAAGACTAAACAAGTTACACAAAGATGGATATTTAAACTCTTTTGAATATAAATCTTATGCGACTTGCCAATCTTGTATCAAGGGTAAAATGACCAAAACTCCGTTTACCGGACACGGAGAAAGAGCTACTCAGCTCCTTGGCCTCATACATAGTGATGTATGTGGGCCAATGTCTACACAGGCTAGAGGCGGTTTTTCATACTTCATTACATTCACTGACGATTTCTCAAGATTCGGTCATGTATTTTTATTAAAGCACAAGTCCGACGCTTTCGAGAAATTCATTGAATATAAACAAGAAGTAGAAAAACAAACCGGCTTGAGTATCAAGATGCTTCGATCAGATCGAGGTGGAGAGTATCTCAGTACAGAATTTGCAAACTTCCTAAAAGAGAATGGGATTCTCTCTCAGCTCACTCCTCCTTACACACCACAGCACAACGGTGTGTCAGAACGACGGAATAGGACCCTATTAGATATGGTCCGGTCCATGATGAGTGACGCTGAGTTACCAGTCTCGTTTTGGGGGCATGCATTGGAGACTGCAGCGTTTCTGCTAAACAGGGTTCCAACCAAAGCCGTGTCTACCACGCCATATGAGATATGGAATGGGAAGAGACCATCTCTTAAGAGAATTAAGATTTGGGGTTGCCCGACCTATGTTAAAAAACAGAATCCGGACAAACTTGAGACACGGTCAGTCATGTGTAACTTTGTGGGATATCCAAAGAATTCTTATGGATATCTGTTCTACCATAAAGAGGAACAAAAAGTGTTTGTTTCTCAGTATGCCACATTCCTCGAAAAAGAGTTTTTCACAGATAAAGATGATGGCAAGGTGGTAGATCTAGAAGAGGTTCTGGAGACACAAACTACAAATGACGATTTGGTTGAACCGGCTGTTGCAACAGAAACTGAAGAATCTCGGCCACTCCGAAGGTCTGGTAGGACTTCTCGCCCACCAGAGAGGTACTACGGTTTCCTCATTGATGGTAACGGAGAAGATTGCATCATGGATGATGATGATCCTACCAGTTTTCAGCAAGCTATCACGAGTGGTGACTCTGTGAAGTGGCTGGATGCCATGAGATCCGAAATGGAGTCTATGTACACCAACAAAGTATGGACTTTGGACGTTGTACCCCCTGGGGTAAAACCTGTAGGGTGCAAATGGATCTTTAAAAGAAAGATTGGTGTGGATGGGCAGGTAGAGACCTATAAGGCAAGACTTGTGGCGAAAGGCTTTCGTCAAAGACCAGGATTGGACTATGACGAAACTTTTTCGCCCGTAGCCATGCTTAAATCCATTCGGATCCTACTTGCTATTGCTGCTCACTACGACTATGAAATCTGGCAGATGGACGTTAAAACAGCATTTCTAAATGGAGATTTAGAAGAATGCGTTTATATGGATCAGCCAGAGGGCTTCATTGACAGTGGGAGCAGCGAGAAAGCATGTAGATTGCTTAAATCCATATATGGGTTGAAGCAGGCATCTCGGAGTTGGAACATCTGTTTCGATGATGTTATCAAAGAGTTTGATTTCATCAAAAATCCAGATGAACCTTGTGTTTATAAGAAGGCTGTAGGAAGAGCTGTCACATTCCTCGTATTGTACGTGGATGACATTCTTCTGATAGGAAATGATATTCCTATGCTACAGTCGGTCAAATCATTCTTATCACTAAGGTTCTCCATGAAGGACCTGGGTGATGCCACATACATCCTGGGCATACGGATCTATAGGGATAGATCCAAAAAGTTATTGGGATTGTCCCAAACCAGGTACATCAACACCATCCTAAAGAGGTTTAGTATGGAAGACTCCAAGCGGGGTGCCTTACCCGCTTGCCATGGAGTCACTCTCTCCAAGGATTCTTGTCCAAAGACCGATGAAGAGAGAGCTCGCATGAGCATTATACCTTATGCTTTGGCAGTAGGATCTATAATGTATGCGATGTTATGTACACGCCCAGATGTAGCTTATGCACTTAGTGTTGTAAGCAGGTATCAATCCAACCCAGGGGAGAACCACTGGACAGCTGTGAAGAACATTCTTAAGTACTTACGAAGGACTAAAGAATTGTTCTTGGTGTATGGTAATACAGATCTCCAAATGGAGGCCTTTACCGATTCGAGCTTCCAGAGCGATAAGGATGACAGCAAATCTATCTCAGGGTTTGTATTTACCCTCAATGGAGGGGCGGTAAGTTGGAAGAGTTCCAAACAAGATACCGTTGCAGACTCTACGATGGAAGCTGAGTACATTGCTGCAAATGATGCCGCCAAGGAAGCCGTCTGGATGAAGAAGTTCGTCTCGGAGCTAGGAGTAGTTCCAACCATTATTGATCCAATACCCTTGTATTGTGATAATAATGGGGCTATGGCGTTAGCCAAGGAGCCCAGATCCCATCAGCGGTCCAGACACATCCTGAGGCGCTTCCATTTGATCCGGGAGATTGTAGATCGCCGCGAGATCGAGATTAAGAGAGTAGACACAAAGAACAACGTCGCGGATCCACTCACCAAGGCCCTCCCTCAGCCACAACATGAGCGACTTTTTGAGATGTTGGGTATGAGATACGCCAATAACTGGCCTTAGTGCAAGTGGGAGATTGTTGGATATATGTATGCCCTAGAGGCCATTATGTGATAGTGGATGTATTTATACCTGTATATATATTCAGTTTGCATTCTTGCTCGACATGATAGTATGCTATCTGGTTATTCTTTATCTGATATGTTGATTTGATCATGCTTTTATTCATTCATACATGCTGATAAAGCCCCAAGGATATCTGCTTGACTACTCTGATTATGATAGAGATCATACTAGTGGGACGTTTGTAGTCTATAAGCATATCCTGAAATGTCCCTAGTCGGAGGTGTATCGAGACGGGGCATCGATATACCAGAGTAGACTAGCGTATATGATACTAGACCCATGTGATGGGCGATGGATGTTCCCACATTCATCGATGTTTGACATCAAGATCATATACGGGTGCTCAGTGCTGACTGGGTACACTGGACGGACTCATCGAGAACTCCTATATGGAATTATATCTATCGTCGGATAGCAGTTCTCAGGTGACACTGGTACAGGTTAGTCTGTAGACCCGAGATCGTCATGGAGTCTTGTGTGTTCTCCCACTGTGCTTTGATTGCCACCCTACCACGGCTCTACTGAGTCGTGCAAACAGGTGGCCGTTGGGTACAGTCCCGAGACACATGAAGGCAATGAGCGATAGGAGGGGTTTCGTCTCTCCCGGTATTGGGAGTTGATGCTGTGCTGTGCTCGACTGGTTATAACAGCAAGTCCCTGGCCAGGGCTGCTGAGATTTGCTGGTAAGTGTTATCAGTAGTTTCTCGATCTGTTATAGACCATTCACCGACACGACTTATTGAGTTATTGGGGTCGACGTGACCATCCCTAGGCTCGATATGCAGCATATCTGACGAAGAGACCGGACTGTACGGTAGTGTTGCCGGATGGCTCGACGGGAGTTGTAACAGGTTCGCTTGTTTTCTTCTAATCGCTCAATACCTGGGTGGCCGTTACGTTTAGCTGACCGCTTGCGGCTTGGGGGTGCTTGATATGATCATCACCCACTGCCGGCGTATTGACGAGTCTTAGAGTCCCACATAAGAGTTACCTAGTCCAGGCGAAAAGTTGTGGTGCGCATATGCGATATGCGCTTGGACCCGATTAAAATGCTTGTATGGGATACCGTATATTAATTGGGCGGCTTGCTAATGGTCGGGTCATATGTGATATGACCGGATTTGTGAATCAAGTGTTGATTCATCATTATTTTCTCACTACAAATCCTATCTTGCTTATTTTGGATGTATGCATGCATGTATGCATTCATTCTTGTTCATGCACATGTTGATGTGCAAGCACACATGCATACATACATCAAATTCTATTTTGGTTGTTTATACAATGAGAATGGTGGATGTATAAGAATTACACCATGGTTATATTTGGATAATTGTTGGATTTAAATTAAAGCAAAAGAAAATGAAAAATGGGTTAAATCACTTAAGAGTTTCTACACTCTTCTAACTCAACCATGCTCACCTAACATTTAACCCATAGTTTATTTTCTTATCATGCTTTTAATTTAAAATAAAATGATATCTATATATCTAACCATGGTTGGTTAAGAGAGAGGAAAATATATATAGCTATTTTTCTTTTCTCTTTCATAAGATAATTCATTCTCTTCTTCTAAAATCCACCATCTTCATCAACCTCCATGCTTTTGCTCTCTAGTTCATACAAGAGAGTGAATCACTCATAAAAATAGGATTTTGAAGTGAGATCCATAGCCACAACATCATTCTAATCAAGTTTAGCCAACTTGATTAGAGTGTTCTCTTTGTTTTTCAAAGTTGCAAGCTTGGACGGGAAAACTCCGGGTGGATCGTCGTGGACGTGGGAGGAGTACAAGCGGACCTTTATCCAACACTCAAAGAGCCTAAGAAGTGATGCAAAAACGGGAGCTACAAAGGTTGTAGCCTTTAAACCCTAATCTTTACTTACTTATAGTTTGATAACCCTAATTTCTAGGATCGATCCACTTGCATGTTAGTTTAGCACCTTAAAAATTAAAACTTTGGGTCATGTGATACTTCAAAACTCTTCATGGGGTGCTATACTAACCTTACACAAGTTTGCTAAAAGAGATGACCAAGACTGATGTAGAGAATGAGTAGAATACTTTGTCTCACTTCGTCCAAAGCCGTGGACGATCGGTTAATGAAGTTGCCACTCGAAATGAAATGGAATGAGAAATGAGTTATCAAATTTCCATACACCCAAAACCATAGTCTTTTTCCAAAATGAAATCTCTCTCACTCTCTCTCACTCAAGGGGGCCGGCCAATATATAGGAAGAGGGAGGTGAGGGTAGGAACCAAGTGGTGACCATAAACATGAAGCTTATCATGAAGAAAAAATCTAAGCAAGAACAAAATGCATTAATGTAAGAGCATGAGTCATTAAAACCTAGTCATCATATAATTAATGTAAACAAAGGTTCATGAACCTAGTCACTATTCTAGAAGCTTCTAGAAGCACGAATCACCCTCACGACTCACCAGAGTGACGGAAAAATAAATCCGCATCTTACCGAATGTCAAATACGGAAACTGGAAACAGGAAACTGGCAACTTCCAAAAGTGATCCTGAAACGAATATCAGGACGACCCCGTAACTGTATAAATATACCCGCATTTGTATTACGATCGAATACAAATGCAACTGAGACAAAGATATTATATCTACTCAATATAATACTCGGATCCGGCTTAAACCAAAGCCGACCAGCATTATCTGCCCGAAATATGACACGTGCGTAAACGCACGTGCATTTTCCGAACCCTGCTATAAAACCATACGGCCTCTACAACGTTTCGCCCGAACTTGGGAAACTGTCTGTGGGGAAATCTAATGACTCGTTAGTACCCTGGCAGTGGGTTTAACCATAAGACGTCAGCGGCACTAGCTGTGCGTAACGGCTGCCCATGTACTGACCACAAGGGAAACCGATGAGCGAACTCATCCGGAAACCCTACTGAGCCTAACAGTGACGATGTATATATAGTCCGGTCCGTTCGTCTATGAGTATCGCATATCTGCCTAGGGGGCTAGTAACGTCAGACCCCTAATAGCAGTATAAGTCGTGTCGGAGTGTAGCCTAAAAACACCTTGAGATACTACTGGAGTACCTACCAGTAAATCTCCTGCCACGGCCGTGGGCTTTGTGTAATGGCTCTCCTAGACACAGCGCGATCTGACCCCCAATACCGGGAGAGACGAATCCCCTGCCGATCCTCTCACGTGCCTCCATGTAGCTCGGGAATGTACGCAAAAAATACCTGTTTGCACGACTCCTTTGAGCCGTGGTAGGGTAGAAATCAAAGCACAATTGGAACTCACACGAGGCAAATGACGACCTCAGGTCGATGAACTAACCTGTACACATGTCACCAGGGAACTGCTATCTGACGATATGTATAATACCAACTAGCAGGTTCCCGGCGAGTCCTGTCCGGTGTACTCATAACCCAATGGGTACCTGTATATATCTTAGGTGATCCAACTGACACCAGTGGCTTGTGAGACCGGCCACCGCCCCTCGTCGGGGTCTTGACTGTATACACTAGTCTACTCCGGAGTATCGATGCCCTGTCTCGAACCTCCCACGACTAGGGACCATAATTAAGGATATGCTTATAAACCACCCAACTCTCACGTATATGATCGCCATCGTACTGTTGGTAGTAAAGCAAGATCCTAAAGGCTCTATCAAAGTGTAACAGTGATCAGTCACCTGAACCTGTACACGACTGATAAAGGTAAACCAGATAGCATACTATCATCTCGAGTTAGGCTGTCCTACCGGTATAGGTCCTACGCAATCATTGCAATCACGTACCTGCGATCCAATAATTGACTCTGAGGGCACTATATCCAACATTCTCCCACTTGCACTTAAGGCTAATTATTGCTGTAGGGTTCCTAGGCACACTCAAGTGGTTCCACAATTCATCAACCAAGCCAAAATCAAGTTTTTCCATGTGCCGAGAAACCCTAATGCTAGATCGTTAACTAGAGGTAAGGCGAAGCAAAACAAGTTAACAACTTAACTACAAGTGAAAGTGAATACTGTAGGGTTCTTAGGCACTCTAGTGAGGTCTCACAAGTGATCAAACATGCACAAATAAAATTTTACGGGTGCCTACAAACCCGACTACGGATCGTTTACTAGATATTTAGGCGAAACATAAACTAGTTAACAATTTAACTAAGGGAACGGACATACAACCTTTGTAGATCCGGTCCACCACCTCCACGGCTCCGCAACGAAGTCCCCTCGGCTGTCCAAAATGAATCCGGAACTCAAGTATCGGCTTCGTCGAAGAAATGGGCGGGCTTGATCGTCGGTTCAATGCCGAAGATGATCTACGTCGAGATATCGCAAGAACAAGCTCCAACTTCATCAAGTCGGAAAAACTTGTGAAGGAAACACCCTATACTACTTGGCAATAGGTAGAGGATGAAGAAATAGGAAGTGGGTAAACTTTAGTTTTGGATTTCTCACTAGATTTGAAGACTTGCCATTGATGGTCAAGTTTTTCTTCACTTGAAGGAAGAAGAAGAAGATGAGCATAGAATTATGATAAGTATATCTTTAATCAAAAAGAAAATCCAATACTTATCATAACTAACTAGGGTTAGGTGTAGAGAATTAACCATGGTGATTAGAGTGGGTTAGGGTTAAGCAAAATGACAAGAATGGTGGCATAAAGTCAAATGTTCATGAAGCATCCAATAAGAAACAAAAATGGCCTCCATTCTTATCATAACTCATAACCATTTTCATTTAAATAAATAAATGAATAAATAAAATGATAAAGCAAACCCTAATCATCTCTTAACCATTGTTTAATTCTTCACACTTAACCTCAAGAGCAAGCATCATCAAACATGATACATAGATGTGTACTAAAGTATATCACATATACTTTGTGCACAAATCAAGTGAGAAAATCCGTTTAAAGTGAACCAATACTAGTTAGTGCAAAGTAATATATCAAATATATAATTATGCATTAAATCATTAAATCAACACTGGATTCAATGATCCGGTCATGTCGCACACAACCGACTAGTATACAATGTATCGGCTTATCGGATCAACGCTTGAATCGATAACTAGGTTATATCACATACAACCATTCGATACATTCATCGCGAGAATGAAATACGGTATCACATACACGCATTATTCTCGGTCCCGCACATATCTCATAAGCGCTCCTATTTCGTTTTGCTTGAGCCAGGAAACCTCTGTGTAGGACTCTAAAGACTCGTCAATACGCCGGCAGCAGATGATGATCATATCAAACACCCACAAGCCGCAAGCGGTCTGCCAAACGTAACGGCCACCCGGGTATTGAGCGATCAGAAGATCGACGAGAAAGCCCGCTCACACTCCTGCGAATCCGACCAGTAACACTACCGTATAGTCCGGTCTGTTCGTATGATATGTCGCATATCTCGCCTAGGGGTGGTAAACGTCAGACCCCAATAGCTCGATAAGTCATGCCGACGTAGGGTCCATAACATTCGTGAAACTACTGATAACACTTACCAGTATATCACTGCAACCCTGACCAGGGATTTCCTGTTATGGCCAGTCGAGCATAGCACAACATCAACCCCCAATACCGGGAGAGACGAATCCCCTCCTATCGCTCATTGCCTCCATGTGAATCGGGACTGTACCCAAAAACCACCTGTTTGCACAACTCAGTAGAGCCGTGGTAGGGTGGAAATCAAAGCACAGTGGGAGACACACAAGACTCTATGACGATCTCGGGTCAACAGACTAAGCTGTACCAGTGTCACCAGAGAACTGCCATCTGACGTGAGGTATAATACCATCTAGGAGTTCTCGGCGAGTCCGTTCAGTGTACCCAGTCTCCACTGAGCACCCGCATACCATCTTCGATGTCAAACACCAATGGATATGGGATCATCCATCGCCCATCGCATGGGTCGAGAAGATATGCGCTAGTCTACTCTGGAATATCGATGCCCCGTCTCGATATTCCCTCGACTAGGAACAATTCAAGGATGTACTCATGGACTACCCAGTCCCCACTAGTATGATCTAGATCATAGTCCTGGAAGTCGAGTACATATCCTAAGGGCTTTATCAACATGTAATCAGAGAGACAGAAAGTATACATGTTAAGACAAAGTGCAACCAGATAGCGTACTATCATGTCGAGCAAGAAAGTCCTACCTATATATGTCCCAGCATCCACTACAATATACATCCAATGTACAGTAATGGCCTCTAGGGCATATATATAACTAACAATCTCCCACTTGCACTAGGGCCATCTGTAGCAGTGGTTGCAGTATCACATACTCAACCATCCCCTAAATTGTCTCTCTTTGGGAAAAAGGGCCTTCGTGAGTGGATCCGCCGTGTTGTCCTCTGAGTCTACTCTCCTAACCTCGATCACCCTGGAGATCAACTATCTCCATGATCAGGTGATGCTGCCTCAGAATTTGTCTGGGTCACTGATGGGACCAGGGTTCCAGGGTCGAAGCCACGCTTCCATTGTCATACAATGGCAGGAACCTAGTTCATCTTATGAACCAATATACACCCAAACAGCCTCTTTGGTAGTATCTTTAATAGCGATGTTACCAGCCTTTATCTTCTAGTTTGCCACGGTATTAAGCTTGGAACTCTTCCAACATACCTTCCCTTTACTGAGGGTAAAGACAGTGCCTATGACTGACATTCAGTCGTCTTTATCACTCTGGAACACTTCCAGTGATTCTCCCCAGGATCGATTGATACCATCTCACTACATTTAGTGAGAATCCTAACATCCAATTACATCTATCTCATAGATGAAAACTCAGGATTTAGGAGGTATCACTTTGATCCTATTTGGGGAATCCTAGTGATAAAAGGAGATTGACCGATCGTAGTATAGGAAACTCTTTTCCTATTAAGAGTATGTTGTCTACGTACAATACGAAGATGACCACCTTACTCTCTACTACCCTTTTGTATATACAAGGTTCGTCTACCATTTTGATGAAGTCAAACACTTTGACTATCACATCAAAACAGACGTTTCCAACTCCGCGATGCCTGCTTTATTATGTAAAGCAACTTGCACACGTTTCCGCTGCTCCCACTGTTTACGAAGACCTCTGGCTGTGTTCTTATAGACGTTCTCTTCTAAATCAGTATTTAGAAAAGCAGTCATGGCACCCAACCGCCAGATATCGTAGTTATGGTATGTAGCCGTGGCAAGTAGGATCTGGATGGACTTAAGCATAGTCACTTGAAAAGGTTTCATCATGATCCACGCCTGGTCAATGATGCAAACTTTTAACAAGTCTAGCTTTGAAAGTCTCAACTTTTCCATCTACACCAAGTAATCTTCTCAAGATATACTTGCTCCTGATGGGGATTTAACCCTTCAGATATAGCAACCAAAGTCCATACTTTGTTGGTGTATAAGGATTCCATCTCAGATCGATAAACATCCAGCCATTCTTACAGAGTCTCACTCCTGATGGCCAGCTCGAAGCTAATTGGGTCATCATCTCATGATGTATTCCTCGCTCCCACTGTCATAGAGAAACCGAAGTAACTCTCAGGTGGGTGAGGAACCTTACTAGATCGGCGGAGAGGCTGAGGTTCGTTGGTATCTACTGAATACTTTGGTTCTATCAAATCATCTGCTGTAGTTCGTATAGCTGGAACATTTCCAGTTCTACATAACAGACCTTGCCTCGAGCTTGTCCGGATTTTGCTTTTAGACATAGGACGGACAATCCCCAAATCATAACTAACTTAAGACATGGGTTCTTCCCATTCCATATCACATATGAAGCGGTAGGCAACTGATTTGATTGGAACCCTACTCAATAGGTATGCAGCTTCTCAAGTGCATAACACCCTAAAGGAAACAGGTAACTCAGTATTACTCATCATAGAGTACACCTTATCATATAGGGTGTGATTGCTCCGCCCTGATATACCATCGTGCTATGGTGTATACGGAGGAGTAATGCTGAGAGAGAATCTCATTCTCCTTTAGAAAAGTCCAGGAATTCCGTGCTCAAGTATTCTCCTCCTTGATCACATCAAAGGACATAATACTTATACCCGTATTCTGGTTCTCTACTTCAAACTTATATTCTGTGAATATCTCAAAAGGTTCGGACTTGTGTTTCAACAGGAACATAGGTCTGAAACTCGAAAGATCATCAGAGAATGTAATGAAGTATAAAGAATCAGTCCTGGCATGTGTAGACAGGGGACCTACATACATCAACATGTATCATCCCAAGAGTTTACTAACTCTTTCTCTGTTTCCAATAAACAGAGCTGTGGTCATCTTATCTTTGTGACATGACTGGCGAGTTTCACAAGATGTAAATTCAAACTGATTTAAATATACATCTATATGTAACTCTAGCCAGTCGGGTCGCATTGATCTGACCTAGTCTACAATACTTCAAGAAGAATTCGTTCATTTCTGAACTCTTCCTCTTGTGTGTGTTCCGTATACTTAGATCTGTAGTTTGATTTAGAACTTCAATGCTTTTAGACAACGTGCCTGAACCGATCAACTTTTGATATAGGAAACGTTCAAAACATTATCCAACAATACAAAATTATATCCTTTCTTTACTGATAAAGAGACTGATATGATTTTGTATATCAGGTTCGGTATCTTATAACAATCGTTCAGAATCAATGTATTGTAATACAGGGTGACAGTGACCAACAGACTTGGCTGCAACACTTGCCCCGTTTTCTGTCTCATGAAACTTATCACCCGTTCTCAGTTTTTCTACCTTTCTGTAGCCCTATGTAACAGATTACATATCTGGGATCCTGATCTGGTATCATATACCCAGGACGTAAAGGATACTGAGAAACAGTTCTGTATAATGAACACACCCGAAGATGATGCATCAACATGCACTCTCTTCATTTGGGCGGCATAGGAAATCTGGTATTCCCCTATTTCCTGCTCTGTCTTATAACATTTATAAGTTGGAGCGGGACCAACGTTCCCCAGCTCAGTATAACAAGCGGGTTCGGTCAATAATCCGTATTATTATCTTGATTAAGGCGTGATATGGTCGCTACCTGGAGAGAGAGAGAAGAAAACACTCAGCGTGCGCTCTTTCAAGAAAAGATTGGTTATATATTTTATCTAATCAGGATGGCTCCCACTGTTTTTATCAAATCTTCCTTCAAACCCTAAAAGGAAAGACTAGCCGGGATTAATTACACACTACAAGTTCGCCAATCTTTCAGCCAGGCCAGTGTCGGTATTTTGAGGGAGGTCCCCCGTGCTTTCGCACGAACCTAATTAATGTAAACCTCGTTTTCCCAGAGGCGTAACCCCGTTGACACCTTTCTAGACACCTACTTGATCGGCTAATTGTAATGTATAAAACTCTCCCAGGAGTAACTTTTACTCGCAGCGGGTATCGGGATCCAACTATCTCATAGAAGGTATGCAATCTCATTGCAAATTTCAACACTTGAAATTCCCGATAATATTTTTACCCCTAGCACCTATGACCTTAACTATGGTCAACAAATCATAAGTACTAGTCAAGTTCTACCCGTCATTTCGTGATTAATTAGACCCACCCACATGACCCTTAACTAAGGTCAACAAAGTCACGCGACTGTCCTAATTAATCGCATCATATGCGGTGTAGGAAGACATCACTTAGCTACCGTACACTGTGCCTTGACTATGGTCAACAAACACAGCACGAATACTAAGTACTCTACTTCCTAAAATGACGGAGGGTTGCGGCTGGTTTTTGTGAAAACCTTTAACGCTTTGAACTTGATCTCGTTGCGGAATCAAATGGTTTTTAAATGGAATGTTTTTGAAGCTTTTCTAGTTTTGCTAAAGGGGTCACTCCCGGTGAAGGGATCGTCGGCCCTTTCCTCGTCGAATGAGGTGCGGGATATATCATATATATCACTGTGCAAAGCGGAAACTATAGAAGCGATCAAAGACAAACCGAGGGTTATAGCATCTTCCAGTTATGGCTAAAGGAGTCACTCCCGGTGAAGGGATCTCGGTCCTTTCCTCATCGAATAAGGTGCAGGATGTTCTATAATGAACACCGCGATGCAAAGCAAGAACTGTAGCTACCTGTTTTATTTTGAAATTCGATTCCACAACATCAATTAGGTTTATTTTCCTTCATTAATCTCATTAATGAATATCCCATCATTTTAAGTTACCTAAACATCACAGATAGATATGACGTACACTTATGCCATCCGCATTCGCCTCGATGTCCCGTCTGCACCGTTAGGTTAGGTAACTAACGCCAGAGCGAGGCAGGGCTAGCGCGGGTGTAAAACATAAGCAACGTCTATATAATATATCATATATACTATATATAATACCTGTCACAGAACACAGAACATCGCATGATCACAGATAAAACACAGCAGAAGAAACATATGAAATATTGGATATACTAGGACGTCCGTGTTTTCAATACGAGCCAGTATAAAACACGGATTCCACGGTCGTGATGAATAGCCAATCCCACACCCCTAGACCCCTACGAGAGCGGCAAGCAACCCTGCCAATTCTAGGGTTAGGAAACCCAGACTCGACTCCTCGAGTTGGTCTCCCACTGGACCCCAGAACCCGGTTACTTGTGCTCCCCTCCTTGGGTCTATCCTAGTGCAGAAAAGTAAATAATATACAAATGGTGACTACTTCCGCAACCTGGAAGCGCCCCAATAAAAGAATATTACATACAAGTTTTTACATGAATGAAAATGAAAAACACTCATCTCACATAAAAACCCCCAGCTATTCAAACACGACGATCCAATATAACATATCCAGCAACACATAACATCACATGTCATCAACGTAAGTAAATATGTCCATCCCAATTGTCGTTGACATATAGCAACGAAACCGGCGATATCACATATTACACTTACGGTCACAGAAAAGAAAGTGTAAAACTACAGCAGTTGGAATCCGCAATCTCTTCAGACATCGCATGCCTGACCAAATGAATTACTTAGACATCGCATGCTTAACAATTATAAACCCCGCATTTTAGTCTCATTATCGAAAACACTTTTCAATATTAAGTCGGGCAATTCAACAAGATTCCCGACATTTTGATCGAATACTCGTCGCAAACTTCAGTAGGCGGCCGCACCCCTGATACCGTCGACGAAGTGCACCAAGGCGGAACACCGCTACCGCGAGCACCCGGACGGATGCTTTCGGCGACGGGGTTCTCCTACAGTCACTTGGTCGGGGCTATGGAGTGAGGCTGTCTATTAAGTTTACCCGGCGAGTATCCGCGTACGCTACGTGATTGCAACGGACTTTTGATCACATCAAAATTCCGTGGCAACCGATCAAGTGAGACTAAATTGCTATGTTTATAACATTCATTCAGTTATCATATAACTTATTGTGAATTCCAATTATTGTATCCCATTCCGGATAAACAGAAAATGTTAAACTTTTCGATCGAACAATCTAACACCCAACTTTTCCCGAAACAGATCGACACATGAAACAAGTCTAACAACATTCCGTTCGTGCCTCAGTACCAACGATCCAGCCGTAGAAGGGTCAAGCCAACGCCTCACATGTGGCACGCCGTACTGCGCCAAACCCGAAGGTTCAAAGGGCAGTTCAAGACGGTCACATAATCGAGTTAAGGTTTGTGTCTTCTAGAGGGACCATCGCGTTACTTGCACTACTTAGAACATCGTCAAACTACGGAAAAATCCAACACTTGGAAATTTCCCGACAAGGGAAAAATTGGGTATTTATATCCGGTCGAACTTTTTAACATATTCTAAGATTTATCCGGAAAGCCACACAGACAAAATTTGATACCCCGATCGAAACACCGAATCCCCAAATCAACTCAGAAAAATTCAACTCTTGAAAAAATATCAAAAATATCCAGGAATACCAGAACAGCAGAAGAGGAATTACTGTACAAAATTTGTTGCGCAATACGACAAATCGGACGCTCTTCCGCCGCAGGAGCCATGCTCGTGCCGCGGAAGCGCGGCGGTCTAATGGAATTAGGGCTACGAATTTTGCAGTTTTCCTTATAATCTCCTGCTGATTTTACTGAATATTTTTAATATAGAAAAATCACTGTTTTTGAAAAAAGTACAGAGAGCACTTTTGGTTCGGGGTTTCGGGTTCGTTCGGACTTCAATTTCCGTATGGACTTCGCCTAAGGCTCTAGCTAGGCTCTGATACCACTGTAGGGTTCTTAGGCACTCTAGTGAGGTCTCACAAGTGATCAAACATGCACAAATAAAATTTTACGGGTGCCTACAAACCCGACTACGGATCGTTTACTAGATATTTAGGCGAAACATAAACTAGTTAACAATTTAACTAAGGGAACGGACATACAACCTTTGTAGATCCGGTCCACCACCTCCACGGCTCCGCAACGAAGTCCCCTCGGCTGTCCAAAATGAATCCGGAACTCAAGTATCGGCTTCGTCGAAGAAATGGGCGGGCTTGATCGTCGGTTCAATGCCGAAGATGATCTACGTCGAGATATCGCAAGAACAAGCTCCAACTTCATCAAGTCGGAAAAACTTGTGAAGGAAACACCCTATACTACTTGGCAATAGGTAGAGGATGAAGAAATAGGAAGTGGGTAAACTTTAGTTTTGGATTTCTCACTAGATTTGAAGACTTGCCATTGATGGTCAAGTTTTTCTTCACTTGAAGGAAGAAGAAGAAGATGAGCATAGAATTATGATAAGTATATCTTTAATCAAAAAGAAAATCCAATACTTATCATAACTAACTAGGGTTAGGTGTAGAGAATTAACCATGGTGATTAGAGTGGGTTAGGGTTAAGCAAAATGACAAGAATGGTGGCATAAAGTCAAATGTTCATGAAGCATCCAATAAGAAACAAAAATGGCCTCCATTCTTATCATAACTCATAACCATTTTCATTTAAATAAATAAATGAATAAATAAAATGATAAAGCAAACCCTAATCATCTCTTAACCATTGTTTAATTCTTCACACTTAACCTCAAGAGCAAGCATCATCAAACATGATACATAGATGTGTACTAAAGTATATCACATATACTTTGTGCACAAATCAAGTGAGAAAATCCGTTTAAAGTGAACCAATACTAGTTAGTGCAAAGTAATATATCAAATATATAATTATGCATTAAATCATTAAATCAACACTGGATTCAATGATCCGGTCATGTCGCACACAACCGACTAGTATACAATGTATCGGCTTATCGGATCAACGCATGAATCGATAACTAGGTTATATCACATACAACCATTCGATACATTCATCGCGAGAATGAAATACGGTATCACATACACGCATTATTCTCGGTCCCGCACATATCTCATAAGCGCTCCTATTTCGTTTTGCTTGAGCCAGGAAACCTCTGTGTAGGACTCTAAAGACTCGTCAATACGCCGGCAGCAGATGATGATCATATCAAACACCCACAAGCCGCAAGCGGTCTGCCAAACGTAACGGCCACCCGGGTATTGAGCGATCAGAAGATCGACGAGAAAGCCCGCTCACACTCCTGCGAATCCGACCAGTAACACTACCGTATAGTCCGGTCTGTTCGTATGATATGTCGCATATCTCGCCTAGGGGTGGTAAACGTCAGACCCCAATAGCTCGATAAGTCATGCCGACGTAGGGTCCATAACATTCGTGAAACTACTGATAACACTTACCAGTATATCACTGCAACCCTGGCCAGGGATTTCCTGTTATGGCCAGTCGAGCATAGCACAACATCAACCCCCAATACCGGGAGAGACGAATCCCCTCCTATCGCTCATTGCCTCCATGTGAATCGGGACTGTACCCAAAAACCACCTGTTTGCACAACTCAGTAGAGCCGTGGTAGGGTGGAAATCAAAGCACAGTGGGAGACACACAAGACTCTATGACGATCTCGGGTCAACAGACTAAGCTGTACCAGTGTCACCAGAGAACTGCCATCTGACGTGAGGTATAATACCATCTAGGAGTTCTCGGCGAGTCCGTTCAGTGTACCCAGTCTCCACTGAGCACCCGCATACCATCTTCGATGTCAAACACCAATGGATATGGGATCATCCATCGCCCATCGCATGGGTCGAGAAGATATGCGCTAGTCTACTCTGGAATATCGATGCCCCGTCTCGATATTCCCTCGACTAGGAACAATTCAAGGATGTACTCATGGACTACCCAGTCCCCACTAGTATGATCTAGATCATAGTCCTGGAAGTCGAGTACATATCCTAAGGGCTTTATCAACATGTAATCAGAGAGACAGAAAGTATACATGTTAAGACAAAGTGCAACCAGATAGCGTACTATCATGTCGAGCAAGAAAGTCCTACCTATATATGTCCCAGCATCCACTACAATATACATCCAATGTACAGTAATGGCCTCTAGGGCATATATATAACTAACAAATACAACCTTTGTAGATCCGGTCCTCCACTTCTTTAGCTCCGTGATGACGTCCCTCCACTGCGATCATCGGGATCCTGGACTCTAGCGTTGGTTTCATCAGAGAAATGAGCAGGCTAGGTCGTTAACTTCGGTGCCGAATATGATCTACGTCGAGGCGAATCTAACTCAAGCTCCATCTTCATTAGGTCATGAAACTTGTGAACAAAACACCCCCATACAACATGGCAAGTGGTAGAGGATGAAGAAATAGGAAGTGGGTTCACTTTGGATTTGGATTTCTCACTTGATTTCATCACTTGAAAATTTTCAAGAAAGGTTTCTTCACTTCATGAAGAAGAAGAAGAAGAAAGAAAAGAATGAATTATATGAAATAATAAATCAAGTGAAGACTTATCATAATGCAACCATGGGTGAAGTTAACTCATGTAGAGAGCAAACCATAGTTTAGGTAATGGTTAGGTTTAAGCAAAAAACAAAATGGTTTAGACTTTTTCAAAGATACTAAGAAGCTTCATGAAGCTTAAAGAAAGCCACCATTTTGTTTTAGCAAAATAAATAAATATCATAAATAAATAAGTTAAAACCCTAACCATTAACCAAAACATGATTTAAAGCATACACACACCCATGTTTGCATGTATCATCAAACATGATACAAACTAGTGCACATACATATATCATATATACAATGTGCACAATCTACTGAGAAAAATAATCTTAAGTGAACCAATACTAGTTAATGTAAAGTAATATATCAAATATATAATTGTACATTAAATCATTAAATCAACACTTGATTTAACGACCGGTCATAACCGACTAATATCATATGTATCAATATAACGAATCAACATTTGATTCGGTAACCCGGCTATATCTCATATAACCGTCCGATGATACGAATCGCGAGAATAGAATTCAGTATCACATACTGGTATTATTCTCGGTCCCGCACATATCTCAAATGCTCTCCTATTTCGTTTCGCTTGAGCCAGGAAACCTCTGTGTAGGACTATAAAGACTCGTCAATACGCCGGCAGTAGGTGATGATCATATCAAACACCCACAAGCCGCAAGCGGTCTGCTAAACGTAACGGCCACCCGGGTATTGAGCGATCAGAAGATCAACGAGCAAGCCCGCTCACACTCCTGTGAATCCAACCAGTAACACTTACCGCACAGTCCGGTCTGTTCGTCTGATATGTCGGATATCTCGCCTAGAGGTGGTAAACATCAAACCCCAATAGCTTGATAAGTCATGCCGATGTAAGGTCCATAACAAGCGTGAGACTACTGATAACTCTTACCGGTAAATCACTGCAACCCTGGCCAGGGATTTCCAGTTATGGCTAGTCGAGCATAGCGCAACATCAACCCCCAATACCGGGAGAGACGAATCCCCTCCTATCGCTCATTGCCTCCATGTGATTTGAGACTGTACCCAAAAACCACCTGTTTTCACGACTCAGTAGAGCTGTGGTAGGGTAGAAATAAAAGCACAGTGGGAGACAGACAAGACTCTATGACGATCTTGGGTCAACAAACTAAGCTGTACCAGTGTCACCAGAGAACTGCCTTCTGACGTGAGGTATAATACCATCTGGGAGTTCTCGGCGAGTCCGTTCAGTGTACCCAGTCTCCACTGAGCACCCGCATACCATCTCTGATGTCAAACACCAATGGATATGGGATCATCCATCGCCCATCACATGGGTCGAGAAGATATACGCTAGTCTACTCTGGAATATCGATGCCCCGTCTCAATATTCCCATGACTAGGAACATTGAAGGATATACTCATGGACTACCCAGGCCCCACTAGTATGATCTGCATCATAGTCCTAGAAGTCGAGCACATATCTTAAGGGCTTTATCAACATGTAATAGAGAGACAGCAAGTATACATGTTAAGATAAAGAGTAACCAGATAGCGTACTATCATGTCGAGCAAGAAAGACCTACCTATATATGTCCTAGCATCCACTACAATATACATCCTATGTACAGTAATGGCCTCTAGGGCATTCATATAACTAACAATCTCCCACTTACACTAGGGCCATCTGGTGCAGTAGTTGTAGTATCTCATACTCAACCATCCCATAAAAGTCTCTCTCTGGGAAAAATCCTTTGTGAGTGGATCCGCCGTGTTATCCTCTGAGTCTACTCTCCTAACCTTGATCACCATGGAGATCAGCTATCTCCATGATCAGGTGATGCTGCCTCAGAATATGTCTGGGTCACCGATGGGACCGGGGTTCCTTGGCCAAAGCCACACTTCCATTGTCACACAATGGTAGGAACCTAGTTCATCTTATGAACCATTATAGACCCAAACTGCCTCTTTGGTAGTATCTTTGATAGCGATGTTACCAGCCTTTATCGTCTACATTGCCACGATATCTAGCTTGGAACTCTTCCAACATACCGTCCCTCTACTGAGGGTAAAGACAATGCCTGCGACTAACATTCAGTCGTGCTTATCAGTCTGGAACTTTTCCAGTGATTCTCCCCAGGATCGATTGATACCATCTCACTAAACCTAGTGAGAAGCCTAACATCCATTTAGATCTATCTCATAGATCCAAATCCCTAGATTTGGGAGGTATCACCTTTATCCTATTTGGAGAATCCTTGTGATAAGAGGAGATTGACCGTGCGTAGCATAAGAAACTCTTTTCCTATCAAGAGTATGTTGTCCACGTATAATACGAGGATGACCACCTTACTCTCTACTACCTTTTTGTATATACAAGGTTCATCTACCATTTTGATGAAGTCAAACTCTTTGACTACCACATCAAAACAGATGTTCTAACTCCGCGATGCCTGCTTTAATCTGTAAAGCAACTTACACACGTTTCCGCTGCTCCCACTGTCTACGAAGCCCTCTGGCTGTGTTCTTATAGACGTTCTCTTCTAAATCATTATTTAGAAAAGTAGTCATGGCACACAACCACCAGATATCGTAGTCATGGTATGTAGCAATAGCAAGTAGGATCCGGATGGACTTAAGCATAACCACTGGAAAAAGGTTTCATCATTATCCACGCCTGGTCGATGACGAAAACCTTTAACAAGTCTATCTTTGAAAGTCTCAACTTTTCCATCTATACCAAGTAATCTTCTCAAGATATACTTGCTCCTGATGGGGATTTAACCTTTCAGATATAGCATCCAAAGTCCATACTTTGTTGGTTTACATGGATTCCATCTCAGATCGCAAAGCATCCAGCCATTCTTACAGAGTCCCCACTCTTGATGGCCTGCTCGAAACTTAGTTGGGTCATTATCTTATGATGCAATCCTCGCTCCCACTGTCATAGAGAAACCGAAGTATCTCTCAGGCTGATGAGGAACCCTACCAGATCGGCGGAGAGGCTGAGGTTTGTTGGGGACAATTGAATCCTTTTGTTCTGTCAAATCATCAGCTGTAGTTTGTATAGCTGGAACCTTTCCAGTTCTACAGAACTGACCTTGCCTCGATCTTGTCCGGATTTTTCTTTTGACATAGGCCGGACAATCCCAAATCTTAACTTACTTAAGAGATAGGCTCTTCCTATACCATATCTTATATGGAATGGTAGGCACTGATTTGATTCGAACCCAATTCAATAGGTATGCAGCTTCTCAAGTGCATAACCCCAAAAGGAAATAGGTAACTCAGTAGTACTCATCATAGAGCACACCATATCATATACGGTGCTACTGCTCGGCCCTGATACACCGTTGTGCTGTGGTGTATTCAGAGGAGTAATACCGAGAGAGAATCTCATTCACCTTTAGAATAGTCCAGGAATTCTATGCACAAGTATTATCCTCCCTGATCTTATCATAGGACATAATACTTATACCCGGTTTTTGGTTCTCTACTTCTAACTTATATTCTGTTAATATCTCAAAAGTTTCGGACTTGTGTTTCAACAGGAACATATAACTGAATCTTTAGAGATCATCAGAGAATGTAATGAAGTGCAAAGAACCGGTCCTGGCATGTGTAGACAAGGGATCATCATGTATGAGTCCCAAGAGTTCACTAACTCTTTCTCTGTTTCCATTAAACGGAGCTATGGTCATCTTATCTTTGTGACATGACTGGCAAGTTTCACAAGATGTAAATTCAAACTGATTTAAATATGCCTCTAAAATGTAACTTAAGCTAGTCGGGTCACATTGATATGACCTAGTTTACAATACCTCAAGAAGAATTCGTTCATTTCTGAACTCTTCCTCTTGTGTGTGTTCTGTACGTAAGAAACATTAGTTTGATTTAGAACGTCAATGCTTTTAGATAACGTACCTGAACCGATCAACTTTTGATATAGGAAATGTTCAAAACATTATCCAACAATACAAAATTATATCCTTCTTTAGTAAATAAAGAGATTGATATGATTTTGTTTATCAGGTTCGGTATCTAATAGCATTTGTTCAGAATCAATGTATTTGGAAATACAGGGTGACAGTGACCAACAGACTTGGTTGCAACACTTGCACCGTTTTCTGTCTCATGAAACTTATCACCCGTTCTCAGTTCTCAACATTTCCGTAGCCCATGTAACGGATTACATTTGCGGGATCCTGATCCGGTATCTAATACCTAGGACGTAGAGGACACTGAGAAACAGTTCTTTATAATGAACACACCCGAAGGAGATGCATCATATGCACTTTCTTCATTTGGGCGGCATAGGAATTCTGGTATTCCTTTATTTCCTGCTCGGTCTTATAACAATTATAAGTTGGAGCGGGACCAACATTCCCCAGCTCAGTAAAACAAGCGGGTTCGGTCAATACATCCATTTAGTATCTTGATTAAGGCGTGATATGGTCGCTACCTGGAGAGAGAGAGAAGAAAACACTCTGCATGTGCTCTTGCAAGATTAGATTGGTTATTTATTTTATCTAATCAGGATGGCTCCCACTGTTTTATCAAATCTTCCTTCAAACCCTAAAAGGAAAGACTAGCCGGGATTAATTACACTCTACAAGTTCGCCAATCTTTCAGCCAGGCCAGTGTCGGTACTTTGAGGGAGGTTCCCCGTGCTTTCGCACGAACCTAATTAAAGTAAACCTCGTTTTTCCAGGGACGTAACCTCGTTGACACCTTTCTAGACACCTACTTGATCGGCTAATTGTAAAGTGTAAAATTCTCCCAGGAGTAACAATTACTCGCAGTGGGTATCGGGATCCAACTATCATATAGAAGGTATGCAATCTCATTGCAAATTTCAACACTTGAAACTTCCGATAAAGGTTTTTACCCCTAGCACTTATGACCTTAACTATTGTCAACAAATCATAAGCACTAGTCAGGTTCTACCCGTCATTTCATGATTAATTATGTAAGTCCGCGGCGGCGCCCCGGCCGTCGATCCGACGCCGGAAACGCGGAAACAAATACTTTGCAAACTAGCAAACCGGCACCACCGCGCACTTTTCACCCAGATCGGGCCATTAACCTAGCTACGAGCAAAATACAAGATGGGTAGAGAAGCTATACCAAGCGATCCGTGTCCTTCGGTCTTCGTCTCCACTCCGATCTCCCGCGGAATCTCCGTCCGTCACGTCCTCGTCGGAAAGGGCACCACGTAGCCGGGTTCGTTTACAGGCTCCCACCTCTGGACCGAGGCAACTCGGGCGTGAAGTTGGCTAGCCGACGCGTCCAAGATTTGCTGTAGGCTAGTGTAGAAAACATGTCTCTTTGGGGTAGTGAAGTTGCCATGGATGGAGAAGAGAATGAAATTTGGAGAGAGCTTGTGAACTTTGATACAAAATGAGAATGAGAATAATTTCCATACACCAAATGAAAACCTCTCTCTCTTTTTCTCCCATGAAGTGGCCGGCCTCTTAACTTCTGAAATGGTGGAGGAAAAAATACAAAACATGAAGGGGGGTGATGGTAGGAAAAAGGAGAGGGTGACCATAACCCAAAATGGTGATAAGAATATCAAATCAATTTCTTATCCATTCAAATCACATAAATGCAAGAAAAGCAAAGATGCTTTCATAATCTATGCAAATGCAAGAAACCCCTCAACAATGTGTTATTTGCAAACTTGCAAATAACCCCTTCCACCAGAAAGTCCGGCCGCGAAGGAACAAAGGAAAACCGGCCGGAATGGAATGCAAACTGGCAACCTCAGAAAACTGATCCCGTAATAAATTACAGGAAAACCCCGCTACTTTATATACATGCCCGCATTTGTATTCCCACTGAACACAAATGCAAAGAGACAAAATCTACACTGTCAAATACTAGGATCCGGCTTAAACCAAAGTCGGCTAGTAAAAACCGTCCGATCACGATCCGTGCAATACCGCACGTATCTGATCGAACCCTGCCATATCTCCATATGGCCTCTACAGCGTTTCGCCCGAAACTTGAGTAACTGTCTGTGTGGTGGACTCTAAAGACTCGTCAATACTATGGCTGTGGATTTAACCACTAGCACGTCAGAGGTATTAGCCATACGTGACGGGCCACCAGCTATTGACCAAAAGGGACGTCGATGAGCGAACTCATCCTGACACCCTACTGCGCCTGTCAGTGACTATATCCGTACAGTCCGGTCCGTTCGTCTATGAGTATCGCATGGCGGGCCTAGGGGGTTGGTAAAAGTCAGACCCCCAATAGCGGTACAAGTCGTGTCGGAGTGTAGCCCAGAACACCCTGAGATACTACTAGAATACCCACCAGCAAATCTTCTGCCTTGGCCAAGGACTATTCACGTTCTGGCTCTCCTAGACACAGCGCGACCTCACCCCCAATACCGGGAGAGACGAACCCCTGCAGATCCGCTCACTGCCTCCATGTGGCTCGGGACTGTACCCAACTAAAACCTGTTTGCACGTCTCCTTTGAGCGTGGTAGGGTAGTAATCAAAGCACAGTGGGAACTCACACGAGACAAATGACGATCTCAGGTCGATGAACTAACCTGTACACATGTCACCAGGGAACTGCTATCTCACATCAGGTATAATCCCAACTAGCAGGTTCCCGGCGAGTCCTGTCCGGTGTACTCATAACCCAATGAGCACCTGTATACATCTGAGGTGAACCAACTGACACCAGTGGCTTGTGAGACCGGCCACCGCCCCTCGTCGGGGTCTCGACTGTATACGCCAGTCTACTCTGGAGAATCGATGCCCTGTCTCGAAACTCCCACGACTAGGGACCTTTTAAGGATGTGGTTATAGACTCCAGCTCTCACTTATATGATCGCTCTCATACTGCTGGTAGTCAAGCAAGAATCCTAGGGGCTCTATCAACGTGTAATAGCGACTCGTAAGGTCACCTAAACCAGTACACGATCATAAAGATAAACCAGATAGCATACTATCATCTTGAGTAAGACTGTCCTACTGGGACAGGTCCTCCCCTCAATCATTGCAATCACGTGCCTGTGATCCAATAATTGACTCTGAGGGCACTATCTCCAACAATCTCCCACTTGCACTCAAGGCTAATTATTGCGATGTCGCATACTCACAGCCCGTGTGATACCGAACACCCAACTCCTCTACTAGTCAGTCTCACAATGCTCGTTTGCGAAACTATTGCGTTCGTGGAATAGCCTCAGTGAGTGGATCCGCGGTGGTGTTTCTTTGTATGTCTCTCTTTATCTCAAGTTCGTGGAGAAAGCCATCTCCCGAAATGAGCAATACCTGTCTTAGAATGTCTGGATGTCTGATGGGACCTAGCTCAAAAATGAACTCCAAATCCAAACTTCTTAGACTGTATCGTCAACTGAACTTAATCAGTATCCTGCGCCATGCCTTTCCTCAGTATCCACCTTGACCATCTGTCCATAGTACTGCCCCTCGTCAGAGGGAAAACTATAACTCTGACAACCACTCTGCCATCCAGGTTACCTTGGAAGCCAGGAATGATAACCGTCTCCTGAATGAGGCTGCCGTTATCAAATTCCTAGAACATTCACTTATGTTCTAAAACTGCTTCCGATTGTTTCTCCAGGATTGGATCAATATCAACTCATTGCACCTACTGCAAGAACAGCATCTGGTGTGGTACTTGACATTTCATGATTGACTCAATTGCCTAAGCAAGTGATCTGCCAATCATGTACATCCCTCTCCCCTTTAGTCTGTAAGACACCTTTAGAGAGGGTGACTCCATCACCTGCAGGTATACTACCGTGCCAGGAGTCGTCCATTCTAAATACTCTTAGAATGCTGTCTAAGTACCTGTTAGTTATATGTATGCCCTAGAGGCCATTACTGTACATAGGATGTATATTGTAGTGGATGCTGGGACATATATAGGGAGGACTTTCTTGCTCGACATGATAGTATGCTATCTGGTTGATCTTTACCTTAACGTGTACACTGATTGTCTCTCTGTTACATGTTGGTAAAGCCCTTAGGATGTGTACTTGACTACCAGGACTATGATGCGGATCATACTAGTGGGGATATGGTAGTCCATAACTACATCCTTCAAAGTCCCTAGTCGTGGGTATATCGAGACGGGGCATCGATATACCAGAGTAGACTAGCGTATACCTTCTCGACCCATACAGATGGGCGATGGATGATCCCATATCCATTAGTGTTTGACATCGGAGATGATATACGGGTGCTCAGTGGAGACTGGGTATACTGGACGGACTCGCCGAGAACTCCCAGATGGTATTATACCTTACGTCAGATGGCAGTTCTCTGGTGACACTGGTACAGAGTAGTCTGTTGACCCGAGATCGTCATAGAGTCTTGTGTGGTTCCTACTGTGCTTTGATTTCCATCTTACCACGTCCAAGAGGGCATGCAAAACGGTGGTTTTTGGGTACAGTCCCGAGTCACATGGAGGCAATGAGCGATAGGAGGGGATTCGTCTCTCCCGGTATAGGGAGTTGATGTTGCGCTGTGTTCGATTGGCTATAACCGGAAATCCCTGGCCAGGGTTGCTGAGATTTACTGGTAAGTGTTACCAGTAGTTTCTCGAATTGTTATAGACCTCATATCGACACGACTTATCAAGCTATTGGGGTCTGACGTTTACCATCCCTAGGCGAGATATGCGACACATCAGACGATCAGACCGGACTGTACGGTAAGTGTTACTGGTTGGATTCACAGGAGTGTGAGTGGGCTTGCTCGTCGATCTTCTGATCTCTCAATACCCGGGTGGCCGTTACGTTTAGCAGACCGCTTGCGGCTTGTGGGTGTTTGATATGATCATCATCTGCTGCCGGCGTATTGACGAGTCTTTAGAGTCCTACACAGAGGTTTCCTGGCTCAAGCGAAACGAAATAGGAGCGCATATGAGATATGTGCGGGACCGAGAATAATACATGTATGTGATATCGTATTCTATTCTCGCGATGAATGTGTCGAATGGTTGTATGCGATATAACCTAGTTATCGAATCAAGGATTGATTCGATAAATCGATACATTGGATATTAGTCGGTTATATGCGATATGACCGGATCGTTAAATCAAGTGTTGATTTAATGATTTAATGCATAATTATATTTTTGATATATTACTTTGCATTAACTAGTATTGGTTCACTTTAAATGGATTTTCTCACTTGGATTGTGCACATTGTATATGTGATATACTTTAGTACACAAGTTTGTATCATGTTTGATGATACATGCTCACTAGGGTTTGTGTAAAGATTAAACCGTGGTTGTGGAATGGTTAGGGTTTTCCTTTTGTTTTCTTATTCATTTATTCATCTATTTATTCTTTTTGGAAAAATATTAAGCATAAAGAAAAATGGTGGCTTTCTTTGGAAGCATATTGAAGCTTCATGAAGCTTTGACTAAGTCACCATTTTGTCTCATGCTTAACCCTAACCATTCCCACTAACCATGATTCATTATCTACACTTGACCATGGTTGAGACATGATAAGTATTCTTATTATTTTCTTTTTAGAAAATAACTTATCATATTATTCCTTCTTCTTCTTCTTCATCTTCTTCAATGAAGAAAGCTTCACTTCATCAATGGTGATTGATGAAAAAGAGTGAGAGATCCAATTCTAAAGTGAACCCACTTCCTATTTCTTCATCCTCTACCCCTTGCCAAGTAGTAGAGTGTGTTTTCTTCAAAAGTTTCATGACTTGGTGAAGTTGGAGCTTGATCTAGCGATGCCTCGACGTAGATCATCTTCGGCATCGTCGTCGATGACCTAGCCCGCCCATTCTTCGATGTAGCCGATACTAGAGTCATGGTTTGATTTGGACAGCGAAGAGGACTTTATCACGGAGCTATGGAGGTGGAGAAACGGATCTACAAAGGTTGTATTTCCGTTCTTTTAGTTTAGTTGTAAACTAGTTTCTTTTTCGCCTAAATTTCTAGCCAACGATCCGTATCTAGAGTTTCTCGGCACCGTAAAATTTGAAATTGGCATGGTTGATACCACGTGAGACCTCTTGGGAGTGCCTAGGAACCCTACAGTGGTATCAGAGCCTAGCTAGAGCCTTAGGCGAAGTCTACACGACGTTTGAAATCCGAACGAACCCGAAACCCATTTCCAAAATGCTCTCTGTCCAATTTTTAAAAATCTGGATTTTTCCATATTAAAAATATGCAGAAAATTAAGCAGGGTTTTTTATGAATTACTGTGCAAAACGGAGCTCTAACTCCGCCAACCCGCCGCGGAACCGCGGCCTTACCCCACGTGTCGCGGCGGTTACGCGGCCGTTATGTTGAATCTTTGACTTTTGTTTGCACAGTAATTGTTATATTTGACTCCTGTGTTTTCTGGATAATTTTAATATTTTATTCAAGAGTTGAATTTTCTGGGGTTGTTTTGGGGATTCGTATATTCGATCGGATTATCAAATTTTTTCTGTGTGGCTCTCCGGGTATTTTTGAATATGTTAAAAAGTTCGACCGGATATAAATACCCAACTTTTCCCCTGTCGGGAAATTTCTAAATGTTGGATCTTTCCGTAGTTTAACGACGTTCTAAGTAGTGCAAATAATGCAATAGACCCTCTAGAAGACAACAAACCTTAACTCGATTATGTGACCGTCTTGAACTGCCCTTTGAACCTTCGGGTTTGGGGCAGTACGGCGTACCACATGTGAGGCGTTGGCTTGACCCTTCTACGGCTGGACCGTTGGTACTGAGGCACGAACTGAATGTTGTTAGACTTATTTCATGTGTTGATCTATATCGGGAAAACTTGGGTGTTCGACTGTTTGATCGAAACGTTTAACATTTTCTATTTATCCGGAATGTGATACAATAATTGGAATTCACAATAAGTTATGAGATAACTGAATGAATGTTGTAAATCTAGCGGTTTAGTCTCACTTGATCGGTTGCCATGGAATTTTGATGTGATCAAAAGTCCGTCGCAATCACGTAAGGTACGCGGATACTCGCCGGGTAAACTTAATAGACAGCCTCACTCCATAGCCCCGACCAAGTGATTGTAGGAGAACCCCGTCGCCGAAAGCATCCGTCCGGGTGCTCGCGGCAGCGGTGTTCCGCCTTGGTGCACTTCGTCAACGGTATCGGGGGTGTAGCCGCCTACTGAAGTTTGCGACGAGCATTCGATCAAATTATCGGGAATCCTGTTGAATTGCCCGACTAGGTATTGAAAAGTGTTTTCGATTTTGAGACTAAAACGCGGGGTTTATAATAGTTAGGCATGCGATGTCTAAGGTATTCATTTGATTAGGCATGCGATGTCTATGCAGATTGCGGATTCCAACTGTTGTAGTTTTACACTTTCTTTTCTGTGACCGTAAGTGTAATATCTGATATCGCCGGTTTCGTTGCTATATGTCAACGACAATTGGGATACACATATTTACTTACGTTGATGAAATTTGATGTTATGTGTTGCTGGATATGTTATATTGGATCGTCGTGTTTTTATAGCCGGGGTTTTTTTGTGAGATGAGTGTTTTTCATTTTCATTCATGTATAAACTTGTATATAATATTCTTTTATTGGGGCACTTCCAGGTTGCGGATGTTGTCACCTTTTGTATATTATTTACTTTTCCGCACTAGGATAGACCCAAGGAGGGGAGCACAAGTAACCGGGTTCTAGAGTCCAGTGGGAGACCAACCCGAGGAGTCGAGTCCGGGTCTCCTAACTCTAGAATTGGTAGGGTTGCTTGCCGCTCTCGTAGGGGTCTAGGGGTGTGGGTTTGGCTATTCATCACGACCGTGGAATCCGTGTTTTATACTGGCTCGTATTGAAAACACGGACGTCCTAGTATATCCAATATTTCATATGATTCTTCTGCTGCGATATCTGTGATGTGATCATGTGATGTTCTGTGATATATACTTTATATAGTATATATGATATATTATATAGGCGTTACTTATGTTTTACACCCGTACTAGCCCTGCCCCGCTCTGTCGTTAGTTACCTAACCTAACGGTGCACGAGGGGACATCGAGGCGAATGCGGATGGCATAAGTGAACGTCGTATTTATCTGTGATGTTTAGGTACTTAAATGATGGGACTTCATTAATGTGATTAATGAAATAAAAGAAACCTAAGATGTTGTAGAATCGAATTTCAAAATAAAACAGGTAGCTACAGTTCTTGCTTTGCACAGCGGTATATATGATATATCCTGCACCTTATTCGATAAGGAAAGGACCGAGATCCCTTCACCGTGAGTGACTCCTTTAGCAATAACTGGCAGATGCTACACCCCTCGGGTTGTCTTTTGATTGCTTCTATAGTTTTTGCTTAGCACAGTGATATATATGATATATCCCGCACCTCATTCGACGAGGAAAGGACCGACGATCCCTTCACCGGGAGTGACTCCTTTAGCAAAACTAGAAAAGCCTCAAAAACACTCCATTTTAAATTCATTCGATCCTACAACGATATCAAGTTCATTACGCAATAGGTTTTCAGAAAAACCTGTCGTAGCCCTCCGTCATTTCAGATAAGTGGTAGTTAGTATTCTTGCTACGTTTGTTGACCTGCGTCAAGGCGTAGTGTGCGGTAGCTAACTAGTATTTATCTGCTTATGCATATGATGCAGATTGGATTAGGGTAGTCGTGCGACTTTGTTGGCCTGCGTCAAGGGTCGTGCGGGTGGGTTTAATTCAATCAGGAAATGACAGGCTGAACTTGACTAGCGCACTATGGTTTGTTGGCCTGCGTCAAGGTCATAGGACGCTAGGGGAAAAATTATCAGGAATTTCAAGTGTTGAAATTTGCCATGAGATTGCATACCTTCTATGAGATAGTTGGATCCCGATACCCGCTGCGAGTAAAAGTTACTCCTGGGAGAGTTTTACACATTACAATTAGCCGATCAAGTAGGTGTCTAGAAAGGTGTTAACGGGGTTACGCCTCTGGGAAAACGAGGTTTACATTAATTAGGTTCGTGCGAAAGCACGGGGGACCTCCCTCAAAGTACCGACACTGGCCTGGCTGAAAGATTGGCGAACTTGTAGTGTGTAATTAATCCCGGCTAGTCTTTCCTTTTAGGGTTTGAAAGAGGAGTTGATAAAAAGCAGTGGGAGCCATCCTGATTAGATAAAATAATAACCAATCTATTCTTGCAGAGCGCACGCTGAATGTTTTCTTCTCTCTCTCTCCAGGTAGCGACCATATCACGCCTTAATCAAGATAATAATACGGAATATTGACCGAACCCGCTTGTTATACTGAGCTGGGGAACGTTGGTCCCGCTCCAACTTATAATTGTTATAAGACAGAGCAGGAAATTGGGGATTACCAGAATTCCCGTGCCACCCAAACGAAGAGAGTGCATGCTGATGCATCATCTTCGGGTGTGTTCATTACAGAGAACTGTTTCTCAGTATCCTTTACGTCCTGGGTATGTGATACCAGATCAGGATCCCAGATATGTAATCTGTTACATAGGGCTACAGAAAGGTAGAGGACTGAGAACGGGTGATAAGTTTCATGAGGCAGAAAACGAGGCAAGTGTTGCGGCCAAGTCTGTTGGTCACTGTCACCCTGTATTCCAAATACATTGATTCTAAACGAATGTTATTAGATACCGAACCTGATATACAAAATCATATCAGTCTCTTTATTAGTAAAGAAATGATAAAATTTTGTATTGTTGGATAATGTTTTGAACATTTCCTATATCAAAAGTTGATCAGTTCAGGCACGTTATCTAAAAGCATTAATGTTCTAAATCAAACTACAGTTCTTTAGTATACGGAACACACACAAGAGGAAGAGTTCAGAACTGAACGAATCCTTCTTGAGGCATTGTAGACTAGGTCATATCAATGCGACCCGACTAGCTGAAGTTACATGTAGATGCATATTTAAATCAGTTTGAATCTACATCTTGTGAAACTTGCCAGTCGTGTCACAAAGATATAATGACACCAGCTCTGTTTATTGGAAACAGAGAAAGAGTTAGTAAACTCTTGGGATGATACATGTTGATGTATGTAAGGTCCCCTGTCTACACATGCCAAGACCGGTTCTTTGTACTTCATTACATTCTCTGATGATCTTTCGAGATTCAGACCTATGTTCCTGTTGAAACATAAGTCCGAACCTTTTGAGATATTCACAGAATATAAGTTAGAAGTAGATAACCAAATAGCGGGTAAAAGTATTATGTCCTATGATGAGATCAAGGAGGAGAATACTTGAGCACGAAATTCTTGGACTGTTCTAAAGGAGAATGAGATTCTATCTCAGCATTACTCCTCCGCATACACCATAGCACGATAGTATATCGGGGTGGAGCAATCACACCCTATATGATAAGGTGTGCTCTATGATGAGTACTACTGAGTTACCTATTTCCTTTTGGGAGATATGCACTTGAGAAGCTGCATACCTATTGAATAGGGTTCAAATCAAATCAGTTGCCTACCACTTCATATTTGATATGATAAGGGAAGAGCCCATCTCTTAAGTTAGTTAAGATTTGGGGTTGTCCAGTCTATGTCTGAAAAGCAAAAACCGGACAAGCTCGAGGCAAGGTCTGTAATGTAGAACTGGAAAGGTTCCAGCTATACAAACTACAGCAGATGATTTGATAAAACCAAAGGATTCAATAGTTACCAACGAACCTCAGCCTCTCCGCCGATCTAGTAGAGTTTCTCACCCACCTGAGAGATACTTCTGTTTCTCTATGACAGTGGGAGCGAGGATTACATCATGAGATGATGACCCAACTAGCTTCGAGCTGGCCATCAGGAGTAAGACTCTGTAAGAATGGCTGGATGCTTAGTGATCTGAGATGGAATCCATGTACACCAACAAAGTATGGACTTTGGGTGCTATATCTGAAGGGTTAAATCCCCATCAGGAGCAAGTATATCTTGAGAAGATCACTTGGTGTAGATGGAAAAGTTGAGACTTTCAAAGCTAGACTTGTTAAAAGTTTTCGTCATCGACCAGGCGTGGATAATGATGAAACCTTTTCCAGTGCCTATGCTTAAGTCTATCCAGATCCTACTCACCACGGCTACATACCATGACTACGATATCTGGTGGTTGGGTGTCATGACTGCTTTTCTAAATGATGTTTTAGAAGAGAACGTCTATAAGTACACAGCCAGAGGGCTTCGTAGACAGTGGGAGCAGCGGAAACGTGTGCAAGATGCTATATAAGATAAAGCAGGCATCGCGGAGTTGGAACGTCTATTTTGATGTGTTAGTCAAAGAAGTTGACATCATCAAAATGGTAGATGAACCTTATATAAACAAAAAGGTAGTAGGGAGTATAGTGACGATCCTCGTAGAGTGCGTGGAAGACATACTCTTGATAGGGAAGGAGTTTCCTATGCTACGCTCGGTCAATCTCCGCTTATCACAATCATTCTCTAGATAGGATGAAAGTGATACCTCCTAAATCCTGGGTTTTGGATCTATGAGATAGATCTAATTGGATGTTAGGATTCTCACTAGTTGTAGTGAGATGGTATCAATTGATCCTGGGGAGAATCACTGGAAGTGTTCCAGGGTGATAAAGACGACTGAATGTCAGTCACAGGCATTGTCTTTGTTGGAGATAGTGCCCTCAGAGTCAATTATTAGGTCACAGGTACGTGATTGTAATGATTGAGGGAGGACCTATCCCGATAGGACAGTCTTACTCGAGATGATAGTATGCTATCTGGTTTACCTTTATCATCGTGTACTGTTTTAGGTGACATGACACGTCGCTATTACACGTTGATAGAGCCCCTAGGATTCTTGCTTGACCACCAGCAGTATGAGGGCGATCATATAAGTGGGAGCTGGGGGTCTACAAGCATATCCTTAAAAGGTCCCTAGTCGTGGGAGTTTCGAGACCGGGCATCGATACTCCATTAGTAGACTAGTGTATACAGTCGAGACCCCGACGAGGGGCGGTGGCCGGTCTCACAAGCCACTGGTGTCAGTTGGATCACCTAAGATGTATACAGGTGCTCATTGGGTTATGAGTACACCGGACAGGACTCGCCGGGAACATGCTAGTTGGTCATATACCAGACGTCAGATGGCAGTTCCCTGGTGACATGTGTGCAGGTTAGTTCATCGACCTGGGGATCGTCACTTGTCTCGTGTGAGTTCCCACTGTACTTTGATTACTACCCTACCACGGCTCAAAGGAGTCGTGCAAACAGGTTTTAGTTAGGTACAGTCCCGAGCCACATGGAGGCAGTGAGCGTATCTTCAGGGGTTCGTCTCTCCCGGTATTGGGGGTGAGGTCGTGCTGTGTCTAGGAGAGCCATTACACAAAGTCCTTGGCCAAGGCAAGGAGATTTACTGGTAGGTATTCCAGTAGTATCTCAGGGTGTTCTGGGCTACACTCCGACACGACTTGTACCGCTTTTGGGGGTCTGACTTTTACCAACCCCCTAGGCCCGCCATGCGATACTCATAGACGAACGGACCGGACTGCACGGATATTGTCACTGACAGGCTCAGTAGGGTGTCAGGATGAGTTCGCTCATCGACGTCCCTTTTGGTCAATAGCTGGTGGCCCGTCACGTATTGTCTTATACCTCTGACGTGCTGGTGGTTAAATCCACAGCCATAGTATTGACGAGTCTTTAGAGTCCACCACACTTTCAGTTACTCAGCTTTCGGGCGAAACGCTGTAGAGGCCGTATGGAGATATGGCAAGGTCCGATCAGATACGTGCGGTATTGCACGGATCAGGATCGGACAGTTTTGTACTAGTGGCCGTATAGTTATATGGCAGGGTTTGATCTGATACGTGCGGTATTGCACGGATCAGGATCGAACGGATTTAACTAGCCGGCTTTGGCTTAAGCTGGTCTTAGTTTAGTACAGTGTAGATTTTGTCTCATTGCATTTGTATCCGGACGGAATACAGATGCGGGTGTGTATGCACAATATTGGGGTTTTCCTGTAATTTATTACGGGACCAGTTTTCTGGAGTTGCCAGTTTGCATTCCGTTCCGGCCGGTTTTCCTTTGTTCTTTCCCGGCCGGACTTTTTCGATGGAGGGGGTTATTTGCAGTTTTGCAAATAACACTTTGTGGGGGGGTTTCTTGCAATTGTATTGATTATGATGGCTTTCATATCTTGCACCATTGACTTGCTTTTTATTGTGATTGAAAGGGTATGGGTTGAATAGTAGAACAAGCATGGTTCATGTTTGTTTGTGGTCACCTCTTGACTTCTCCTACACTCACCTCCCTTCTAGCTTCATATGGTTTTTCCTCCACCCTTTATTCTCACTTCATGAAGAAGTCTTTCATGGTTATGGGAAGAAGAAGAGAGAGCTTCATTGTTGAGAGTTTTTCTTTCTTGATCTTGTTTTCATGCTAGAAAAATGCAAGCACCACTTTTCTAATCCTTGTTTCCTCCATCATCCTCATTGGCAACAACATAACCCCAAAGAGACAAGCATCTTCTACACTACATTCTACAGCACATCTTGAGCATGTCGAGTTGCCGGCTTCATGCTCGAGTTGCCTCGGTATTGAGGCGGGAGCCCGTAAAAGACGAAGGCGATGTGGTGCCCTTTCCGGCGAGGAGGCGACGATGTGGACAGAGATCCCGCAAGGAGATCGGAGTGGAGATGAAGACCAGAGGACTTGGATCGTCGGTATACATCTCTTCCCTTTCTTATTAGTAGCGTAGACTTGTTAATGGTTACGATCCGGAGTTTAGTGCGCGGTGGTGCCGGTTTGCAAAGTCCGCAAAATTTAAGTTATTCACCGCTTCCGCATTCCGGCGTCGGATTGACGGCCGGGGCGCCGCCGTGCACTTACACTGGTATCAGAGCCTCGCCATTAACTTCGTCTAGCTTTTGTGTAATGTGTTTTACGTTTCCGATCGAACAAAATCCCGAAAACCCGTATTTTTTTGCACATCAGTTTCTGTCGAATTTTTTTTGAGTCCAAAAATTTTTCAGGTGGCCTCAGAATGATGTGCAGGGAAAACTAAGCACACTGTAAAAATTTGGTACCTCGATCTCCCCATACCGCCGCGGAAGGGCGGCCAAAGCCCTGCTTTGGCCGCTCTTCCGCCGCGGATATTACTGTTCACCACCCCAAATTTTTTCAGTGTGTTTCTGAGTGATAATTGTGGTTTTTGGAATATTAAAATTGGGCCCAGGTTTTCTGTGGTTGCTACAGTTTTGTTTGGGGGCCCACTTGTTAATGTTTGATCAATCGGAAAATTTTAAACACATTTTTCACAGTATTTACATTATATCTGCGACCGTGAATGTCACTCGATCGGTAAATCCGGTCTAACTGCTATAGCCCGGTTAGACGGATTTGCGAACGTGACTTTCACGTTGATGTTCTATGTATTTGCTGTGATGTTGCGGATCGGTCGTGGGGGATAGCCTGGATGCAATGCTAGTACTGTTTTGTTGTATTATGTACATTTGATATTGCGGGGTGAGCGTCCGACATGTGGACTGCCGTCACTGCCTGATTGTATTATTCTTTTGGGGCACGACCTGGTTGCGGTCGATGTACCCGGTGTATGTATATTTTACTTTCTGTACTAGGATTGCCCCGCGGAGGGGTGCACGGATAGCCGGGTTCTGGAGGGCAACAAGCCCGCATCTCATGGCATTGAGACGGAGGGGGCTTCGCTCTAGGATTGGCGTGCTATTCGCCGCACTCGTAGGGGGTACAGGTTGACCCAGGAGGGGTGCCTAAGTTGCCGGATTCCGTGAAGTGCTGGGTGGTCCATTCACGGCGCTGAAGGGGGCTGCCTCGCTTCAGGTTTTGGCGGGTGACTTGCCGCGCCCGTAGGGGTCTAGGATTTCATTGCACAGGCTATCCACACGACCAGGGGAACGTCGGGTTTCAGCGGCTCTGTGAAACCCGGGGATCCCAAATATCTGTATTGTTTCTGTGATGCTGTTCATTATCTGTGATGTTGCATTTCATTCACGCCTTGAGCGAATATAATATATTGGTATATATATTAGTAGATGTTGTATATGTTTTACATCCGCGCTAGTCCAGTCCCCGCTCTGTCGTTAGTTAGCTAACCTAACGGGTAATGACGGGACCCAGTGGCGAATGCGGATGGCATATACGTACATCAGTATATTTTCGTTCTTTTTGGTGTGATCAATTGATGGGACTGCATTGATTCGGATCAATGCAAGTTAAACAAACCTAATCTGATGTTGTTGGAACATTTTTCAAAAAGCTGTTATTGCAAGGACGTTCACTTTTGTTTTGCATCGTGGTATTCAGTTGGAATATCCTGCTCCTCAGTCGACGAGGCAAGGGCCGAGATCCCTTCACCGGGAGTGACCCCTTGGACAGAAGTTTGCGTCAGGGCATTAACTTCACTATAGACGATTACTTTTGCTTTGCACCGTGGTATTCAGTTGGAATGTCCTGCACCCCATTCTACGGGGAAAGAGCCGAGATCCCTTCACCGGGAGTGACCTCTTTAGTAAAGGTTTTCGTCACTATATTTTCTAAATAGCTATCCGTTCCTTCAACGATATCAAGTTCACTACGTCAAAGGTTTTCGCCAGAAACCATTCGTAGCCCTCCGTCGTTTCATATGGGTAGTCAATAGTATTCAAGCTGTGTTTGTTGGCCTTAGTCAAGGCACAGTGTTTGGTAGCTATTGGGTATTCATATGCTGCATAGATAGATGCGTTGGTTTGGGACAGTCGTATAGCCTTGTTGGCCTTAGTCAAGGGCTTGTACGGGTGGGTTCAAATCAACCTGGACAATGACGGGTAGAACTTGACATGTGACTTATGATTTGTTGGCCTTAGTCAAGGTCATAAGAGCATGGGGCAGAAATCACATCGGGAGTTTCAAAAGTACTGAAACTTGCCAGATATGCGCATACCTTCTGGAGTGTGATACCGTGAGCGGATTCCGTCACGTTATCATACGATGATAGTTGGATCCCGATTCCCACTGATGAGTTAGTTTACTCCTCGGGTGACCCCGACTAATTCTTCTTTCAGGTTTGGAGGAGAATTTGAGGTACAGTGGGAGGATTCCAGATTAGATAAATTGGTAACCATTCTGATCTAGGTTAGAGTGCACGCTGAGTGTTTCTTTTCTCTCTCTATCTGGCAGCAACCATTGACCCGACCCTAGACTATGACTCAGTGACCAAGTTGACCGAACCTTCTCTAACACTGGCTTTTGGATTGTCAGAGTTGCAGACCTCATTGCCACTCCTACTTTTACCCTTTTCTCCAGGACACCCCGTATTACTACGAACGTCCACTTCCATTGGACCAAACCATCGTATGGTTAGATACGAACTCGAAGGAATTCGAGGATGGTTTCCGGTTCTGGAGAAAACGGATAGGATTATTCAGTTGTCTTTTCTTTTTCACCTTCTCTCAGGTTGCGAGTACTCCTTGGTTTAGGAGTAGTACACCTATTACGCAAATTGGATAGTCTTCTTCCAAACCATAGGCTGGTGCCGACCGGTAGGGAATGAAGAAAACCAATTAGCATAACGATGGTGTGCAGAAGGTATTAAGTTCAGACAAAGCAAGGGATTAGTAAGAGGGCAAAGTAAATTGCAACAGATATTCACGACCAAACCAGGTATTTCTTCGCCAATCCTAAAATCACCTTTGTATTTCTCCAGGACACTCCGTATCACTACGAAGATCCACAGATTATTGGATATTCCATCGTATGGTTATATACGAACTCGAAAGGAACTTGTTCCAGTTCGGGGATGGATTCTGGTCCAGGAGAAATAGGAATAAAGTACATTCAGGTGCCTTTTATCTTCACCTTCTCTCGCATTGCGAGTGTTCCTAGGATTAGGACAGTACACCCTTTATGCTTTTTGGATAGTCTTCTTCCAAACCATAAGCTGGTGCTGAACGGTAGGGAAGGAAGAAAACCATTTGGCCTAAAAGGGTGTGCAGAAGGTAAAGACTAAAGACATATGAAGGGATTTGGAGAGGTGGCAAAGAACTATACGGTTACAGTCGTAAATCTGGAAGAGGCATTACTAGGAATACCAGAATACCCCATCGGAACATTTCAATGTTTCAGTTTCACTGTGTAATGTTAAAGGAAAACTGATTTCCCGATTAGATACTTACTCCAGGGTATGTATTTACCAGGTACGATCCTCACATCTGTATGGTTTTACAGATGATGAGTGGGAGTAAGTTATTGGGAATTGGGTGATCATCCTCATTATATCGGGATTCGTTGTAATCGGTGATATTTGAGGAAATCACCTGGGCTGTTTGCCGGTCGGCAAATATTTGGTTTTGAATATCCGCAGTTATGCACCAATTTCAAATTGATATATCTGTACGTCTATTTTCATAGAGTGAGATGTACCTTTCTGAAATTATGTCTATGACATTTACCTATATCAGTGGATGGTTAGGTAAGGAGCATTAAACAGCGGTGTAATTCTTCATAACCATAAGTACAGTTTTCAACCTACGACACACAGTGAATGAGTTATCAGACTCAAGGGACTTATACAGAGAATTGTATGTTGTCCAGGGTCCATCAGGACAGAGGGGTTGGTCCTCATACTATATTCTGTTTACTTTTAACTTCTCTAGTTCTTAGACATGTGTTTCGTAGAAACACAGGGTCTAAGTTTTGAGGAGTTATAGGTATTTGAATAGAGTAGAGAACCAGGTGTAGCAAGTATCGGGATTCTTCAAAGTGATCGAAGATGTAGATACTTGTGTATGGTATTCAGTTGATAGTAATGATAAAGAGATCTTGCTTCTCTTTCAGGTTACTCATAATTGGAAGCATTCCTAAGTTGAGTAACGCTGATCGGCCTCTATCCGTTTAGTTGACATGCACTGGAGACAGCTGCATGATTTGAATCTGGTTCAATTAAATCAGTGCCTCTGTTTTTATATTGGATATAGAACAGTTCATATCTTAACGATGTTAAGGTACGGGGAGTTGTCCGGTTTATGATTAAAACCAGACACTGGATAACTCAAGGCACGTTTCTGTAATGGCTGTTTGTGGGTTGACCCAGGCTATGACGAGGGTTGTTTTTCTACCATCTGGATGAACAATAGCGATATTGTTCTAGACTCGCCACAATTTTATTAAAAATGGATTTTTTCAAGAAAACAGTAGTGGGAGTATGGTAGAACTGGAAGTAATTCCAGAACCACAAACGATTACTGAAGATTTGATAAGGAACCTAAAGATTCAATCTGGATTGACATTCCATTGGCCACTCCGCAGATAAGGTGGGTAACTTCAGGCACCCGAGAGGCACTACGGTGGCCTCAAGGACGGTGACAGGGAAGTTCTTGTTTACCCACAATTGCCATTGCTGTTGTTCCAGGTTGCGAGACCCGGCGGGAGGATGAGTATAGCGTCATTCTAAACCAGTTTTAGAAGTGTACGTCTATATGACTCTGCCAGAGGGTTGTCGTAGTCAGTGGGAGCAGCGGAAGCATTGGTGGACAGGTAGCTTATGTCTATTTATAGACTAAAGCAGAAGTAGCGGAGATAGATCATCTATTTCTGACGTGACAGTCATGGGTTTGACTCCATCAGAATAGGGGATGAATCTGTTGAGAAGGTAGTAGGATGTGATATCCTGGTATTTGGATGATGTACACAGAGTAGGAAAAGAAACTCCTACACTACGATCGGTTATACTTTGGTCGTCACACAGTGTTTTCTCCGCACAGGAATTGGACATTATATCAGACATACTGGTTACTGGATCTATGGTATTAGATCTAGATTTGGGTGGTTTCCCAATCAGGGTACTTGACAGCATTCTAAGAGTATTTAGGATGGACGACTCCTGGCACGGTAGTGTACCTGCAGGTAATGGAGTCACCCTCTCCAAAGGTGTCTTACAGACTAAAGGGGAGAGGGACGGGCATGATTGGCAGATCACTTGCTCAGGCAATTGAGTCAATCGTGAGATGTCAAGTACCACACCAGATGTTGTTCTTGCACTAGATGCAATAAGTTGACATTAATCCAATCCTGGAGAAACAGTCGGAAGCAGTTTTAGAACATAAGTGGATGTTCTAGGGATATGATAACGACAGCCTCATTCAGGAGACAGTTATCATTCCAGGCTTCCAAGGTGACATGGACGACAAGGAGGTTGTCAGAGTTATAGTTTTCCTTCTGATGAGGGGCAGTATTTTGGACAGGTGGTCCAAGGCAATACTGAGGGAGGCATGGCGCGCAGGATACTGATTAAGTTCAGTTGACGATACAGTCTAAGAAGTTTGGATTTGGAGTTCATTTATGAGCTATGTCCCATCAGACATCCGGACACATTCTAAGACAGGTATTGCTCTTTTCGGGAGATGGGTTTCTCCGCGAACTTGAGATATAGAGAGACATAGAAAGAAAAATCTAAGCGGATCCACTCACTGAGGCTATTCCTCGAACGCAATAGTTCCGCAAACGAGCTTTGTGAGACTGACTAGTAGAGGAGTTGGATGTTCGGTATCACACGGGCTGTGAGTATGCGACATCACAATAATTAGCCTTGAGTGCAAGTGGGAGATTGTTGGAGATAGTGCCCTCAGAGTCAATTATTAGGTCACAGGTACGTGATTGTAATGATTGAGGGAGGACCTATCCCGGTAGGACAGTCTTACTCGAGATGATAGTATGCTATCTGGTTTACCTTTATCATCGTGTACTGTTTTAGGTGACATGACACGTCGCTATTACACGTTGATAGAGCCCCTAGGATTCTTGCTTGACCACCAGCAGTATGAGGGCGATCATATAAGTGGGAGCTGGGGGTCTACAAGCATATCCTTAAAAGGTCCCTAGTCGTGGGAGTTTCGAGACCGGGCATCGATACTCCATTAGTAGACTAGTGTATACAGTCGAGTCCCCGACGAGGGGCGGTGGCCGGTCTCACAAGCCACTGGTGTCAGTTGGATCACCTAAGATGTATACAGGTGCTCATTGGGTTATGAGTACACCTTACAGGACTCGCCGGGAACATGCTAGTTGGTCATATACCAGACGTCAGATGGCAGTTCCCTGGTGACATGTGTGCAGGTTAGTTCATCGACCTGGGGATCGTCACTTGTCTCGTGTGAGTTCCCACTGTACTTTGATTACTACCCTACCACGGCTCAAAGGAGTCGTGCAAACAGGTTTTAGTTAGGTACAGTCCCGAGCCACATGGAGGCAGTGAGCGTATCTTCAGGGGTTCGTCTCTCCCGGTATTGGGGGTGAGGTCGTGCTGTGTCTAGGAGAGCCATTACACAAAGTCCTTGGCCAAGGCAAGGAGATTTACTGGTAGGTATTCCAGTAGTATCTCAGGGTGTTCTGGGCTACACTCCGACACGACTTGTACCGCTTTTGGGGGTCTGACTTTTACCAACCCCCTAGGCCCGCCATGCGATACTCATAGACGAACGGACCGGACTGCACGGATATTGTCACTGACAGGCTCAGTAGGGTGTCAGGATGAGTTCGCTCATCGACGTCCCTTTTGGTCAATAGCTGGTGGCCCGTCACGTATTGGCTTATACCTCTGACGTGCTGGTGGTTAAATCCACAGCCATAGTATTGACGAGTCTTTAGAGTCCACCACACTTTCAGTTACTCAGCTTTCGGGCGAAACGCTGTAGAGGCCGTATGGAGATATGGCAAGGTCCGATCAGATACGTGCGGTATTGCACGGATCAGGATCGGACAGTTTTGTACTTGTGGCCGTATAGTTATATGGCAGGGTTTGATCTGATACGTGCGGTATTGCACGGATCAGGATCGAACGGATTTAACTAGCCGGCTTTGGCTTAAGCTGGTCTTAGTTTAGTACAGTGTAGATTTTGTCTCATTGCATTTGTATCCGGACGGAATACAGATGCGGGTGTGTATGCACAATATTGGGGTTTTCCTGTAATTTATTACGGGACCAGTTTTCTGGAGTTGCCAGTTTGCATTCCGTTCCGGCCGGTTTTCCTTTGTTCTTTCCCGGCCGGACTTTTTCGATGGAGGGGGTTATTTGCAGTTTTGCAAATAACACTTTGTGGGGGGGTTTCTTGCAATTGTATTGATTATGATGGCTTTCATATCTTGCACCATTGACTTGCTTTTTATTGTGATTGAAAGGGTATGGGTTGAATAGTAGAACAAGCATGGTTCATGTTTGTTTGTGGTCACCTCTTGACTTCTCCTACACTCACCTCCCTTCTAGCTTCATATGGTTTTTCCTCCACCCTTTATTCTCATTTCATGAAGAAGTCTTTCATGGTTATGAGAAGAAGAAGAGAGAGCTTCATTGTTGAGAGTTTTTCTTTCTTGATCTTGTTTTCATGCTAGAAAAATGCAAGCACCACTTTTCTAATCCTTGTTTCCTCCATCATCCTCATTGGCAACAACATAACCCCAAAGAGACAAGCATCTTCTACACTACATTCTACAGCACATCTTGAGCATGTCGAGTTGCCGGCTTCATGCTCGAGTTGCCTCGGTATTGAGGCGGGAGCCCGTAAAAGACGAAGGCGATGTGGTGCCCTTTCCGGCGAGGAGGCGACGATGTGGACGGAGATCCCGCAAGGAGATCGGAGTGGAGATGAAGACCGGAGGACTTGGATCGTCGGTATACATCTCTTCCCTTTCTTATTAGTAGCGTAGACTTGTTAATGGTTACGATCCGGAGTTTAGTGCGCGGTGGTGCCGGTTTGCAAAGTCCGCAAAATTTAAGTTATTCACCGCTTCCGCATTCCGGCGTCGGATTGACGGCCGGGGCGCCGCCGTGCACTTACAGTCTTTACCCTCAGTAAAGGGACGGTATGTTGGAAGAGTTCCAAGCTAGATACCGTGGCATACTAGACGATAAAGGATGGATACATCGCTACTTAAGATGCTACAAAAGAGGCTGTTTGGGTGTATATTGGTTCATGAGATGAACTATGTTCCTCCCATTGTGTGACAATGGAGTTGTGGCTTATGTCAAGGAACGTAGGTCCCATCAGTGATCCAGACATATTCTAAGGCAGTATCACCTGATCATGGAGATGGTTGATCTCCAGGGTGATCGAGGTTAGGAGAGTAGACTCAGAGGACAACACGGCGGATCCACTCACGAAGGCTTTTTCCCAGAGAGAGACTTTTATGGGATGGTTGAGTATGAGATACTACAACCACTGCTACAGATGGCCCTAGTGCAAGTGGGAGATTGTTAGTTATATGTATGCCCTAGAGGCCATTACTGTACATAGGATGTATATTGTAGTGGATGCTGGGACATATATAGGGAGGACTTTCTTGCTCGACATGATAGTATGCTATCTGGTTGATCTTTACCTTAACGTGTACACTGATTGTCTCTCTGTTACATGTTGGTAAAGCCCTTAGGATGTGTACTTGACTACCTGGACTATGATGCGGATCATACTAGTGGGGACATGGTAGTCCATAAGTACATCCTTCAAAGTCCCTAGTCGTGGGTATATCGAGATGGGGCATCGATATACCAGAGTAGACTAGCGTATACCTTCTCGACCCATACAGATGGGAGATAGATGATCCCATATCCATTCGTGTTTGATATCGGAGATGATATACGGGTGCTCAGTGGAGACTGGGTACACTGGAAGGACTCGCCGAGAACTCCCAGATGGTATTATACCTTACGTCAGATGGCAGTTCTCTGGTGACACTGGTACAGAGTAGTCTGTTGACCCGAGATCGTCATAGAGTCTTGTGTGGTTCCCACTGTGCTTTGATTTCCATCTTACCACGTCCAAGAGGGCGTGTAAAACGGTGGTTTTTGGGTACAGTCCCGAGTCACATGGAGGCAATGAGCGATAGGAGGGGATTCGTCTCTCCCGGTATAGGGAGTTGATGTTGCGCTGTGTTCGATTGGCTATAACCGGAAATCCCTGGCCAGGGTTGCTGAGATTTACTGGTAAGTGTTACCAGTAGTTTCTCGAATTGTTATAGACCTCATATCGACACGACTTATCAAGCTATTGGGGTCTGACGTTTACCACCCCTAGGCGAGATATGCGACATATCAGACGATCAGACCGGACTGTACGGTAAGTGTTACTGGTTGGATTCACAGGAGTGTGAGCGGGCTTGCTCGTCGATCTTCTGATCGCTCAATACCCGGGTGACGTTACGTTTAGAAGACCGCTTGCGGCTTGTGGGTGTTTGATATGATCATCATCTGCTGCCGGCGTATTGACGAGTCTTTAGAGTCCTACACAGAGGTTTCCTGGCTCAAGCGAAACGAAATAGGAGCGCATATGAGATATGTGCGGGACCGAGAATAATACGTGTATGTGATACCGTATTCTATTCTCGCGATGAATGTGTCGAATGGTTGTATGCGATATAACCTAGTTATCGAATCAAGGATTGATTCGATAAATCGATACATTGGATATTAGTCGGTTATATGCGATATGACCGGATCGTTAAATCAAGTGTTGATTTAATGATTTAATGCATAATTATATATTTGATATATTACTTTGCATTAACTAGTATTGGTTCACTTTAAATGGATTTTCTCACTTGGATTGTGCACATTGTATATGTGATATACTTTAGTACACAAGTTTGTATCATGTTTGATGATACATGCTCACTAGGGTTTGTGTGAAGATTAAACCATGGTTGTGGAATGGTTAGGGTTTTCCTTTTGTTTTCTTATTCATTTATTTATCTATTTATTCTTTTTGGAAAAATATTAAGCATAAAGAAAAATGGTGGCTTTCTTTGGAAGCATATTGAAGCTTCATGAAGCTTTGACTAAGTCACCATTTTGTCTCATGCTTAACCCTAACCATTCCCACTAACCATTATTCATTCTCTACACTTGACCATGGTTGAGACATGATAAGTATTCTTATTATTTTCTTTTTAGAAAATAACTTATCATATTATTCTTTCTTCTTCTTCTTCATCTTCTTCAATGAAGAAAGCTTCACTTCATCAATGGTGATTGATGAAAAAGAGTGAGAGATCCAATTCTAAAGTGAACCCACTTCCTATTTCTTCATCCTCTACCCCTTGCCAAGTAGTAGAGTGTGTTTTCTTCACAAGTTTAATGACTTGGTGAAGTTGGAGCTTGATCTAGCGATGCCTCGACGTAGATCATCTTCGGCATCGTCGTCGATGACCTAGCCCGTCCATTCTTCGATGAAGCCGATACTAGAGTCATGGTTTGATTTGAACAGCGGAGAGGACTTTATCACGGAGCTATGGAGGTGGAGAAACGGATCTACAAAGGTTGTATTTCCGTTCTCTTAGTTTAGTTGTAAACTAGTTTCTTTTTCGCCTAAATTTCTAGCCAACGATCCGTATCTAGGGTTTCTCGGCACCGCAAAATTTGAAATTGGCATGGTTGATGCCACGTGAGACCTCTTGGGAGTGCCTAGGAACCCTACAGTACCCTGATTGGGAAACCACCCAAATCTAGATCTAAAACCATAGATCTAGTAACAAGAATGTCTAATATAATATTCAAGTCCTATGTGAAGAAACCATTGTGTGACGACCAAAGTATAACCGATCGTAGTATAGGAATATCACTTCCTACTCTTTGTATGTCATCCAAATACCAGGACATCACACCCTGCTACCTTCTTAACAGATCCATCCCCTATTCTGATGAAGTCAAAGCTATGACTGTCACATCACAGATAGATGATCTATCTCCGCTATATCTGCTTTAGTCTACAAATAGACATAAGACTGATGTCCACCAATGCTTCCGCTGCTCCCACTGACTACGACAACCCTCTGGCAGAGTCATATAGACGTACACTTCTAAAGCTAGTTTAGAACAACGCTATACTCATCCTCCTGCCGGGTCTCAAAGTCTGGAACAACAGCAATGGCAAGTCTGGGTAAACAAGAACCTCCCTGCCACCGTCCTTGAGCATACCGAAGTACCTCTCGAGTGCCTGAGGTTACCTACCATATCTGCGGAGTGGCCTAGTGGAATGTCAAACCAGATTGAATCTTTAGGCTCTTATCAAATCTTCAGTAATCTTTTGCAGTTCTGGAATCACTTCCAGTTCTACCATACTCCCACTACTATTTTCTGAAAAAATCAATTTTTATTAAAACTGTGGCGAGTCAAGAACAATATCACTATTGATCTTCGAGATGGTAGAAAATCAACCCTCGTCATAGCCCGGGTCAACCCACAAACAGCCATTACAGAAACGTGCCTTAAGTTATCCGGAATCTGGTTTTAAGCATAAGCCGGACAACTCCCCGTATCTTAACAATGTCAAGATATGAACTGTTCTATATCAAATATATAGAACAGAGGCACTGATTTAATTGAACCAGATTCAAATCATGCAGCTGTCTCCAGTGCATGTCAAGTAAATGGAAAGAGGCCGATCAGCGTTATTCAACTTAGGAGCACTTCCAATTATGAGTAACCTGAAAAAGAAACATGTTCTCTTAATCATTACTATCATCTGAATACCATATACAAGTATCTACATCTTCGATCACCTTGAAGAATCCCGATACTCGAAACACCTGGTTCTCTACTTTATTCTTATACCTATAACTTCTCAAAACTCAGACCCGGTGTTTTTACGAAACACCTGTCTAAAACTAGAGAAGTCATAAGTAAACTGAATATAGTACGAGGACCATCCCCTCTGTCCTAATAGACACTAGACAACATACAATACTTTGTATAAGTCCCTTGAGTCTAATAACTCATTCACTGTGTGTCGTAAGTTGAAAACTGTACTTATGGTTAAGAAGAATTACACCGCTGTTCAATACTCCTTACCTAACCATCCACTGGTATAGGTAAATGTCATAGACAAAATTTCAAAAGGTATATCTCACTCTATAAAAATAGACGTACAGATATATCAATTTGAAATTGGTGCATAACAACGGATATTCAAAACCAGATATTTGCCATCTGGAAAACAACCCAGGTGACCCTCAAATATCACCAATTACAACGAATTTCGATATAATGAGGATGATCACCTAATTCCCAATAACTTACTCCCACTCATCATCTGTAAAACCATACAGATGTGAGAATCAAACCTGGTAAATACATACCCTGGAGCAAGTGTCTGATCGGGAAATCAGTTTTCTTTTAACAGTACACAGTGAAACTGAAACATAAAAATGTTTCGATGGGGTATCATGGTATTCCTAGTAATCCCTCTTCCATTATCCAGATTCACAACTATAACCGTATAATTCTTTGCCACTTCTCCAAATCCCTTTTTATGTCTTTAGTCATTACCTTCTGTACACCCCTTTAGGCCAAATGGTTTTCTTCCTTCCCTACCGTTCGGCACCAGCCTATGGTTTGGAAGAAGACTATCCAATAAGCATAATGGGTGTACTGTCCTAATCCTAGGAACACTCGCAATGCGAGAGAAGGTGAAGATAAAAGATAACCGAATGAACCTTATTCCAATTTCTCCTGAACCAGGATCCATCCCCGAACTGGAACAAGTTCCTTTCGAGTTCGTATATAACCATACGATGGATTATCCAATAAACCTGGGATCTTCGTAGTGATACAGAGTGTCCTAGAGAAATACAAAGGTGATTTAGGATTAGAGAAGAAATATTTGGTTTGGTCGTGAATATCAGTCGCAATTTACTTTGCCTTCTTACTAATCCCTTTCTTTGTCTTAACTTAATACCTTCTGTACACCATTTAGGCTAACTGGTTTTCTTCATTCCCCACCGTTCGGGACACCAGCCTAAGGTTTGGAAGAAAACTATCCAATTTGCGTAATAGGTGTACTATCTCCTAAACCAAGGAGTACTCGCAACCAGAGAGAAGGTAAAAGGAAAAGACAACTGAACTAGTCCTATTCGTTTTCTCCAGAACCGGAAACCATCCTCGAATTCCTTCGAGTTCGTATATAACCATACGATAGTTTTGTCCAATGGAAGTGGAAGTTTGTAGTAATACGGGGGGTCCCGGAGAGAAAAGGGTAAAAGTAGGAGTGGCAATGAGGTATGCAACTCAGACAATCCAAAAGCCAGTGTTAAGAAGGTTCGGTCAACTTGGTCACTGAGTCATAGTCTAGGGTCGGGTCAATGGTCGCTGCCAAAGAGAGAGAGAAAAGAAACACTCAGCGTGCACTCTAACCTAGATTAGAATGGTTATCACTTTATCTAATCGGGAAACCTCCCACTGTAACTTCAAATTCTTCCCCAAACCTGAAAGAAGAATTAGCCGGGATCACCCGAGGAGTAAACCAACTCATCAGTGGGAATCGGGATCCAACTATCATCGCATGATAACGTGACGGAATCCGCTCAAGTTATCACACTCCAGAAGGTATGCGCATATCTGGCAAGTTTCAGTTCTTTTGAAACTCCCGATATGGATTTTTGCCCCATGCTCTTATGACCATGACCTTGGCCAACATATCATAAGTCACATGTCAAGTTCTACCCGTCATTCTCCAGGTTAATTTGAACCCACCCGTACCTACCCTTGATTTTGGCAAAAATGGCAGTACGACTGTCCCAAACCAACGCATCTATCTATGCTGCATATGAATACCCAACAGCTACCAAACACTGTGCCTTCACTTTGGCCAACATACACAGCTTGAATACTATTGACTATCCATATGAAACGACGGAGGGCTACGAATGGTTTCTGGCGAAAACCTTTAATGTAATGAACTTGATATCGTTGAAGGAACTGATAGCATTTAAAAAAATATAGTGACGAAAACCTTTGCTAAAGAGGTCACTCCCGGTGAAGGGATCTCGGCTCTTTCCACGTAGAATGAGGTGCAGGATATTCCAACTGAATACCACGATGCAAAGCAAAAGCAATCGGCTATAATGTAGTTATTGCCCTGATGCAAACTTCTGTCCAAGGGGTCACTCCCGGTGAAGGGATCTCGGCCCTTGTCTCGTCGACTGAGGAGCAGGATATTCCAACTGAATACCACGATGCAAAAAAAAAGAGAACGCCATTGCAATAACAGCTTTTTGAAAAAGTGTTCCAACAACATCAGAATAGGTTTGTTTAACTTGCATTGATCCGAATCAACGCAGTCCCATCAATTGATAACACCACAAAAAGAACGAAAATAATGATGTACGTATATACCATCCGCATTCGCCACTGGGTTCCGTCATCACCCGTTAGCTTACTTAACTAACGACAGAGCGGGGACTGGACTAGCGCGGATGCAAAACATATACAACATCTACTAGTATATATATAATATATAATTTTCGCTCAAGGCGTGATAAAAAGCAATATCACAGAAATGTACAGCATCACAGAACAATACAGATATCTGGGATCTCCGGGTTTCATAGAGCCGCTACTGAAACCCGATGTTCCCCTGGTCGTGTGGATAGCCTGTGCAATGAAAATCCTAGACCCCTACGGGCGCGGCAAGTTACCCGCCAAAACCTGAAGTGAGGCAGCCCCCTTCAGCAACGTGAATGGACCACCCAGCACTTCACGGAATCCGGTAACTTGGGTACCCCTCTTGGGTCAACCTATACCCCCTACGAGTGCGGCGAACAGCCCGCCAATTCTAGAGTGAAGCCTCCTCCGTCTCAATGCCATGAGATGCGGGCGTGTTGCCCTCTAGAACCCGGCTATCCGTGCACCCCTCCGCAGGGTAATTCTAGTACAGAAAGTAAAAAATATACATACAACGGGTACATCGACCGTAACCTGGTCGTGCCCCAAAAGAATAATACAAACAGGCAGTGACGGCAGTCCATATGTCGGATGCTCGCCCCGCAATATCAAATGTACATAATACAACAAAACTGTACTACCACTGCAACCAGGCTATCCCCTACGACTGATCCGCAACATCACAGCAATACACAGAACATCAACGTGAAGGTCACGTTCGCAAATCCGTCTAACCGGGCTATAGCAGTTAGACAGGATTTACCGATCAAGTGACATTCACGGTCACAGATATAATGTAAATACTGTGAACTAGCATGTTTAAAATATCCGATCGAACAAATTTATCGAAGTGGGCCCCAAGCATTACTGTAGCACATAAGGAAATTCTGGGCCCAAAAAGAATATACCAAAACCCCTATTTTTAACTCATAAGCTATCTGCAAAATTTTGATCAAGTGATCAATCAAAAGCGCGGCGGAACCGCGGCCTAAGCATGGGTTTGGCCGCGGTTCCGCGGCGGTATGGAGAGATCGCGCGACCAAATTTTCACAGATTGTTTCTATATCCATGCACAGTATTCTGAGACAACCTGAAAAATTTTTGGAGCCAAAAAAATTTCGACAGAGAACACATGTGCATTGGAAAATACGGTTTTTGGGGATTTTCTGTTCGATCGAGTTCTAAACATACTAGAGCAAGCTAGGTATGGTTAATGGCGTGGCTCTGAGACCAACGTAAGTCCACGGCGGCGCCCCGGCCGTCGATCCGACGCCGGAAACGCGGAAACAAAAACTTTGCAAACTAGTAAACCGGCACCACCGCGCACTTTTCACCCGGATCGGGCCATAAACCTAGCTACTAGAAAAATACAAGATGGGTAGAGAAGCTATACCAAGCGATCCGTGTCCTTCGGTCTTCGTCTCCACTCCGATCTCCCGCGGAATCTCCGTCCGTCACGTCCTCGTCAGAAAGGGCACCACGTAGCCGGGTTCGTTTACGGGCTCCCACCTCTGGACCGATACAACTCGGGCGCGAAGTTAGCTAGCCGACGCGTCCAAGATTTGCTGTAGGCTAGTGTAGAAAACATGTCTCTTTGGGGTAGTGAAGTTGCCATGGATGGAGAAGAGAATGAAATTTGGAGAGAGCTTGTGAACTTTGATACAAAATGAGAATGAGAATAATTTCCATACAACAAATGAAAACCTCTCTCTCTTTTTCTCCCATGAAGTGGCCGGCCTCTTAACTTGTGAAATGGTGGAGGAAAAAATACAAAACATGAAGGGAGGTGATGGTAGGAAAAAGAAGAGGGTGACCACAAACCAAAATGATGATAACAATATCAAATCAATTTCTTATCCATTCAAATCACATAAATGCAAGAAAAGCAAAGATGCTTTCATAATCTATGCAAATGCAAGAAACCCCTCCACAATGTGTTATTTGCAAACTTGCAAATAACCCCTTCCACCAGAAAGTCCGGCCGCGAAGGAACAAAGGAAAACAGGCCGGAACAGAATGCAAACTGGCAACCTCAGAAAACTGATCCCGTAATAAATTACAGGAAAACCCCGCTACTGCATATACATGCCCGCATTTGTATTCCCACTGAACACAAATGCAAAGAGACAAAATCTACACTGTCAAATACTAGGATCCGGCTTAAACCAAAGCCGACTAGTAAAAACCGACCGATCACGATCCGTGCAATACCGCACGTATCTGATCGAACCCTGCCATATCTCCATACGGCCGCTACAGCGTTTCGCCCGAAACTTGAGTAACTGTCTGTGTGGTGGACTCTAAAGACTCGTCAATACTATGGCTGTGGATTTAACCACTAGCACGTCAGAGGTATTAGCCATACGTGATGGGCCACCAGCTATTGACCAAAAGGGACGTCGATGAGCGAACTCATCCTGACACTCTACTGAGCCTGTCAGTGACAATATCCGTACAGTCCGGTCCATTCGTCTATGAGTATCGCATGGCGGGCCTAGGGGGTTGGTAAAAGTCAGACCCCCAATAGCGGTACAAGTCGTGTCGGAGTGTAGCCCAGAACACCCTGAGATACTACTGGAATACCTACCAGCAAATCTCATGCCTTGGCCAAGGACTTTTCATGTTTTGGCTCTCCTAGACATAGCGCGACATCACCCCTAATACCGGGAGAGACGAACCCCTGCAGATCTGCTCACTGCCTCCATGTGGCTCGGGACTGTACCCAACTAAAACCTGTTTGCACGTCTCCTTTGAGCGTGGTAGGGCAGTAATCAAAGCATAGTGGGAACTCACACGAGACAAATGACGATCTCAGGTCGATGAACTAACCTGTACACATGTCACCAGGGAACAGCTATCCGACATCAGGTATAATCCCAACTAGCAGGTTCTCGGCGAGTCCTGTCCGGTGTACTCATAACCCAATGAGTACCTGTATACATCTTAGGTGAACCAACTGACACCAGTGGCTTGTGAGACCGGCCACCGCCCCTCATCGGGGTCTCGACTGTATACACTAGTCTACTCTGGAGAATCGATGCCCTGTCTCGAAACTCCCACGACTAGGGACCTTTTAAGGATGTTCTTATAGACTCCAGCTCTCACTTATATGATCGCCCTGATACTGCTGGTAGTCAAGCAAGAATCCTAGGGGCTCTATCAACGTGTAATAGCGACTCGTAAGGTCACCTAAAGCAGTACACGATGATAAAGATAAATCAGATAGCATACTATCATCTTGAGTAAGACTGTCCTACTGGGACAGGTCCTCCCCTCAATCATTGCAATCACGTGCCTCTGATCCAATAATTGACTCTGAGGGCACTATCTCCAACAAATTAGACCCACCCACATGACCCTTAACTAAGGTCTACAAAGTCACGCAACTGTCCTAACTAATCGCATCATATGCGGTGTAGGAAGACAGCACTTAGCTACCGTACACTGTGCCTTAACTAAAGTCAACAAACACAGCACGAATACTAAGTACTCTACTGTTAGTTATATCTATGCCCTAGAGGCCATTACTATACATAGGATGTATATTGTAGTGGATGCTTGGACATATATAGGGAGGACTTTCTTGCTCGACATGATAGTATGCTATCTGGTTGCTCTTTACCTTAACGTGTATACTGACAGTCTCTCTGTTACATGTTGGTAAAGCCCCTAGGATGTGTACTTGACTACCTGGACTATGATGCGGATCATACTAGTGGGGACATGGTAGTCCATAAGTACATCCTTCAAGGTCCCTAGTCGTGGGTGTATCGAGACAGGGCATCGATATACCAGAGTAAACTAGCGTATACCTTCTCGACCCATACAGATGGGCGATGGATGATCCCATATCCATTGGTGTTTGACATCAGAGATGATATACGGGTGCTCAGTGGAGGCTGGGTACACTGGACGGACTCGACGAGAACTCCCAGATGGTATTATACCTTACGTCAGATGGCAGTTCTCTGGTGACACTGGTACAGAGTAGTCTGTTGACCCGAGATCGTCATAGAGTCTTGTGTGATTCCCACTGTGCTTTGATTTCCACCTTACCACATCCAAGAGGGCGTGCAAAACGGTGGTTTTTGGGTACAGTCCCGAATCACATGGAGGCAATGAGCGATAGGAGGGGATTCGTCTCTCCCGGTATAGGTGGTTGATGTTGCGCTGTGTTCGATTGGCTATAACCGGAAATCCCTGGCCAGGATTGCTGAGATTTACTGGTAAGTGTTACCAGTAGTTTCTCAAACTGTTTTAGACCTCATATCGACACGACTTATCGAGCTATTGGGGTCTGACGTTTACCACCCCTAGGCGAGATATGCGACATATCAGACGATCAGACCGGACTGTACGGTAAGTGTTACTGGTTGGATTCACAGGAGTGTGAGCGGGTTTGCTCGTCGATCTTCTGATCGCTCAATACCCGGGTGGCCGTTACGTTTAGCAGACCGCTTGCGGCTTGTGGGTGTTTGATATGATCATCATCTGCTGCCGGCGTATTGACGAGTCTTTAGAGTCCTACACAGAGGTTTCCTGGCTCAAGCGAAATGAAATAGGAGCGCATATAAGATATGTGCGGGACCGAGAATGATTCGTGTATGTGATACCGTATTCTATTTTCGCGATGAATGTGTCGAATGGTTGTATGCGATATAACCTAGTTATCGAATCGAGGATTGATTCGATAGATTGATACATTGGATATTAGTCGGTCATATGCGATATGACCGGATCGTTAAATCAAGTGTTGATTTAATGATTTAATGTATAATTATATATTTGATATATTACTTTGATTTAACTAGTATCGGTTCACTTTTAAATGGTTTTCTCACTTGGATTGTGCACATTGTATATGTGATATACTTTTGTACACAAGTTTGTATCATGTTTGATGATACATGCTCACTAGGGTTTGTGTGAAGATTAAACCATGGTTGTAGATTGGTTAGGGTTTTCATTTTCTTATTCATTTATTTATTCGTTTTGGAAAATGAAAAGCATAAAGGGAAAATGGTGGCGTTGTTTGTTTGTATGTTGAAACTTCATGAAGCTTTGACTAAGTCACCATTTTGTCTCATGTTTAACCCTAACCATTCCCACTAACCCTAGTTTAGTCTCTACACATAACCATGGTTTGAATATGATAAGGATTGATTTTCTTTTTCATTTTTAATTAACACTTATCATATTCTTTCTTTCTTCTTCTTCTTCTTCACTTGAAGAAAGCTTGCTTCAACAATGGCAACTTGAGCAAATGAGTGAGAAATCCAATTATAAAGTGAATCCACTTCCTATTTCTTCATCCTCTACCTTTTGCCAAGTAGTAGAGTGTGTTTTCTTCACAAGTTTCATGACTTGGTGAAGTTGGAGCTTGATCTAGTGATGCCTCGACGTAGATCATCTTCGGCATCGTCGTCGATGACCTAGCCCGCTCTTTCTCCGATGAAGCCGATGCTAGAGTCATGGTTCGATTTGGACAGCGGAGAGGACTTCATCATGGAGCTATGGAGGTGGAGAAACGGATCTACAAAGGTTGTATTTCCGTTCTTTTAGTTCAGTAGTAAACTAGTTTCTTTTGTCGCCTAAACTTCTAGCCAACGATCTAGTCTAGGGTTTCTCGGCTCCGTAAAATTTGAAATTGGCATGGTTGATGCCATGTGAGACCTCTTGAGAGTGCCTAAGAACCCTACAGTGGTATCAGAGCCTTGCTAGAGCCTTAGGCGATGCGTAGACGAAGTTTGAAACCCGAACGAACCCGAAACCCTAACACAAACATGCTCTCTGGACTTTTTCCAAAATCTGGAGTTTTTCGATATTAAAAATATGCAGAAAAATCAGCATGAAATTCTAAGGGTTTCTGTAAAATTCGTGTGCCTAATTCCATCAATGCGCCGCGGTTCCGCGGCACGAGCATGGCGCGTGCGGCGGTTCCGCGGCCGTTTTGTCTTATGTGACATCGAATTTTGCACAGTAATTCATAATTTGCAGTGCTGGTTTTCCTGGGAATTTTTAATATTTTTTCAAGAGTTGAATTTTCTGGGTTGTTTTGGGGATTCGAATGTTCGATCGGATTATCAAATTTTTTCTGTGTGGCTTTCCGGATAATTTTAGAATATGTTAAAAAGTTCGACTGGATATAAATACCCACTTTTTCCCCTGTCGGGAAATTTCCAATTGTTGGATTTTTCCAAAGTTTAATGACATTCTAAGTAGTGCAAGTAACGTGATGGACCCTCTAGAAGACAACAAACCTTAACTCGATTATGTGACCGTCTTGAACTGCCCTTTGAACCTTCGGGTTTGGGGCAGTACGGCGTGCCACATGTGAGGCGTTGGCTTGACCCTTCTACGGCTGGACCGTTGGTACTGAGGCACGAATGAATGTTGTTAGACTTATTTCATGTGTTGATCTATATCGGGAAAACTTGGGTGTTCGACTGTTTGATCGAAAAGTTTAACAATTTCTATTTATCCGGAATGTGATACAATAATTGGAATTCACAAGTAGTTATGAGATAACTGAATGAATGTCATAAACATAGCACTTTAGTCTCACTTGATCGGTTGCAACGGAATTTTGATGTGATCAAAAGTCCGTCGCAATCACGTAGCGTACGCCGATACTCGCCGGGTAAACTTAATAGACAGCTTCACTCCATAGCCTCGACCAAGTGACTGTAGGAGAACCCCGTCGCCGAAAGCATCCATCTGGGTGCTCGCGGCAGCGGTGTTCCGCCTTGGTGCACTTCGTCGACGGTATCGGGGGTGCAGCCGTCTACTGAAGTTTGCGACGAGCATTCGATCAAATTGTCGGGAATCCTGTTGAATTGCCCGACTTGGTATTGAAAAGTGTTTTCGATTTTGAGACTAAAATGCGGGGTTTATAATTGTTAGGCATGTGATGTCTAAGGAATTCATTGGTTTAGGCATGCGATGTCTAAAGAGGTTGCGGATTCCCACTGTTGTAGTTTTACACTTTCTTTTCTGTGACCGTAAGTGTAATATGTGATATCACCGGTTTCGTTGCTATATGTCAACGGCAATTGCGATGCGCATATTTACTTACGTTGATGACATGTGATGTTATGTGTTGCTGGATATGTTATATTGGATCGTCGTGTTTGAATAGCCGGGTTTTTTTATGTGAGATGAGTGTTTTTCATTGTCATTCATGTAAAAATCTGTATGTAATATTCTTTTATTGGGGCACTTCCAGGTTGCGGAAGATGTCACCGTTTGTATATTATTTACTTTTCGGCACTAGGATAGACCCAAGGAGGGGAGCACAAGTAACCGGGTTCTGGAGTCCAGTGGGAGACCAACTCGAGGAGTCGAGTCCGGGTCTCCTAACTCTAGAATTGGTAGGGTTGCTTGCCGCTCTCGTAGGGATCTAGGGGTGTGGGTTTGGCTATTCATCGCGACCGTGGAATCCGTGTTTTATACTGGCTCGTATTGAAAACACGGACGTCCTAGTATATCCAATATTTCATATGATTCTTCTGCTGCGATATCTGTGATGTGATCATGTGATATGTTCTGTGATGGATACTGTATATAGTATATTTGATATATTATATAGATGTTACTTATGTTTTACACCCGCGCTAGCCCTGCCCTGCTCTGCCGTTAGTTACCTAACCTAACGGTGCACGAGGGGACATCGAGGCGAATGTGGATGGCATAAGTGTACGTCGTATTTATCTGTGATGTTTAGGTGACTTAAATGATGGGACTTCATTAATGTGATTAATGAAATAAAAGAAAGCTAAGATGTTGTAGAATCGAATTTCAAAATAAAACAGGTAGCTACAGTTCTTGCTTTGCATCGCGGTGTTCCTTGTAGAACATCCTGCACTTTATTCGATAAGGAAAGGACCGAGATCCCTTAACCAGGAGTGACTCCTTTAGCAATAACCGGCAGATGCTACACACTCGGTTTGTCTTTTGATTGCTTTTAAGAGTTTTTGCTTTGCACAGTGATATATATGATATATCCCGCACCTCATTCGACGAGGAAAGGACCGACGATCCCTTCACCGGGAGTGACTCCTTTAGCAAAACTAGAAAAGCCTCAAAAACACTCCATTTTAAAATCATTTGATTCTACAACGATATCAAGTTCATTACGCAATAAGTTTTCAGAAAAACCTGTCGTAGCCCTCCGTCATTCCAGATAAGTACTAGTTAGTATTCGTGCTGCGGTAGTTTGGCCTCCGTCAAGGCGTAGTGTACGGTAGCTAACTAGTGCTTATCTGCTAGCATATGATGCGATTGGATTAGGGTATTCATACGGCGTTGTTTGGCCTCCGTCAAGGGTCGTGCGGGTGGGTTTAATTCAATCAGGAAATGATGGGTTGAACTTGACTAGCGGACTATGGGTAGTTTGGCCTCCGTCAAGGTCATAGGACGCTAGGGGCAAATTTATCGGGAATTTCAAGTGTTGAAATTTGCAATGAGATTGCATACCTTCAATGAGATAGTTGAATCCCGATACCCGCTGCGAGTAAGAGTTACTCCTGGGAGTGTTTTACACATTACAATTAGCCGATAAAGTAGGTGTCTAGAAAGGTGTCAACAGGGTTACGCCTCTGGGAAAACGAGGTTTACATTAATTAGGTTCGTGCGAAAGCACGGGGGACCTCCCTCAAAGTACCGACACTGGGCTGGCAGAAAGATTGGCGAACTTGTAGTGTGTAATTAATCCCGGCTAGTCTTTCCTTTTAGGGTTTGAAGGAAGATTTGATAAAAAGCAGTGGGAGCCATCCTGATTAGATAAAATAAGAACCAATCTGATCTTGCAAGAGCATACGCTGAGTGTTTTCTTCTCTCTCTCTCCAGGTAGCGACCATATCACGTCTTAATCAAGATAATAATACGGATATTTGACCGAACCCTCTTGTTATACTGAGCTGGGGAACGTTGGTCCCGCTCCAACTTATAATTGTTATAAGACAGAGCAGGAAATTGGGGAATACCAGATTTCCCGTGCCGCCCAAACGAAGAGAGTGCATGCTGATGCATCATCTTCGGGTGTGTACATTACAAAGAACTGTTTCTCAGTATCCTCCGCATCCTAAGGTATATGATACCGGATCAGGATCCCAGATATGTAATCTGTTACATAGGGCTACAAAAAGGTAGAAAAACTGAGAACGGGTGATACGTTTCATGAGGCAGAAAACGGGGCAAGCGTTGCAGCCAAGTTTGTTGGTCACTGTCACCCTGTATTATCAATACATTGATTCTGAACGAATGTTATTAGATACCGAACCTGATATACAAAATCATATTAGTCTCTTTATTAGTAAAGAAATAATAAAATTTTGTATTGTTGGATAATGTTTTGAACATTTCCTATATCAAAAGTTGATCGGTTCAGGCACGTTATCTAAAAGCGTTGATGTTCTAAATCAAAATACAGTTCTTAGTATACGGAACACACACAAGAGGAAGAGTTCAGATATGAACGAATCCTTCTTGAGGAATTGTAGACTAGGTCATATCAATGCGATCCGACTGGCTGAAGTTACATTTTAGATGCATATTTAAATCAGTTTGAATTTACATCTTGTGAAACTTGCCAGTCATGTCACAGAGATAAGATGACCATAGCTCCGTTTAATGGAAACAGAGAAAGAGTTAGTGAACTCTTGGGATGATAAATGTTGATGTATGCAGGTCCCCTGTCTACACTTGCCAAGACCAATTCTTTATACTTCATTACGTTCTCTGATGATCTCTCAAGATTCAGACATATGTTCCTGTTGAAACACAAGTCTGAACCTTTTGAGATATTCACAGAATATAAGTTAGAAGTAGAGAACCAAAATACGGGTATAAGTATTATGTCCTTTGATGTGATCAAGGAGGAGAATACTTGAGCACGGAATTCCTGGACCTTTCTAAAGGAGAATGAGATTCTCTCTCAGCATTACTCCTCCGTATACACCATAGCACGATGGTATATCGGGGTGGAGCACTCACGCCCTATATGATAAGGTGTGCTCTATGATGAGTATTACTGAGTTACCTATTTCCTTTTTGAGAGTTATGCACTTGAGAAGCTGCATACCTATTGAATAGGGTTCAAATCAAATCAGTTGCCTACCATTTCATATGTGATATGATAAGGGAAAAGCCTATATCTTAAGCTAGTTAAGATTTGGGGTTGTCCGGCCTATGTCTAAAAGCAAAATCCGGACAAGCTCGAGGTAAGGTAAGTTATGTAGAACTGGAAGTGTTTCAGCTATACAAACTACAGCAAATGATTTGGTAGAACCGAAGGATTCAGTAGTAACCAACGAACCTCAGCCTCTCCACCGATCTAGTAGGGTTCTCACACCCACCTGAGAGATACTTCGGTTTCTCTATGACAGTGGGAGCGAGGATTGCATCATGAGATGATGACCCAACTAGTTTCGAGCTGGCCATCAGGAGTGGGACTCTGTAAGAATGGCTGGATGCTTAGCGATCTGAGATGGAATCCATGTACACCAACAAAGTATGGACTTTGGTTGCTATATCTGAAGGGTTAAATCCCCATCAGGAGCAAGTATATCTTGAGAAGATTACTTGGTGTAGATGGAAAAGTTGAGACTTTTAAAGCTAGACTTGTTAAAGCTTTTTCGTCATCGACCAGGAGTGGATAATGATGAAACCTTTTCAAGTGGCTATGCTTAAGTCCATCCAGATCCTACTTGCCACGGCTACATACCACGACTACGATATCTGGCGGTTGGGTGTCATGACAGCTTTTCTAAATGATGTTTTAGAATAGAGCGTCTATAAGTACACAGCCAGAGGGCTTCGTAAACAGTGGGAGCAGCGGAAACGTGTGCAAGATGTTTTATAGGATAAAGCAGGCATCGCGGAGTTGGAACGTCTGTTTTGATGAATTAGTCAAAGAAGTTGACATCATCAAAATGGTAGATGAACCTTGTATAAACAAAAAGGTAGTAGGGAGTATGGTGACGATCCTCGTAGAGTACGTGGATGACATACTCTTGATAGGGAAGGAGTTTCCTATGCTACGCTCGATCAATCTCCGCTTATCACAAGCATTCTCCATATAGGATCAAAGTGATACCTCCTAAATCCTGGGTTTTGGATCTATGAGATAGATCTAAATGGATGTTAAGATTCTCACTAGTTGTAGTGAGAAGGTATCAATCGACCCTGGGGAGAATCACTGGAATGGTTCCAGGGTGATAAAAACGACTGAATGTCAGTCACAGGCATTGTCTTTACCCTCAGTGGAGGGACGGTACGTTGGAAAAGTTCCAAGCTAGATACCGTGGCATACTAGACGATAAAGGCTGGATACATCGCTACTTAAAATGCTACCAAAGAGGCAGTTTGGGTGTATATTGGTTCATGAGATGAACTACGTTCCAACCATTGTGAGACAATGGAGTTGTGGCTTATGCCAAGGAACGCCGGTCCCATCAGTGATCCAGACATATTCTAAGGCAGTGTCACCTGATCATGGAGATGGTTGATCTCCAGGGTGATCGAGGTTTGGAGAGTAGACTCAGAGGACAAACACAGCGGATCCACTCACAAAGGCCTTTTCCCAGAGAGATTTTTATGGGATGGTTGAGTATGAGATACTACAACCACTGCTATCAGATGGCCCTAGTGCAAGTGGGAGATTGTTAGTTATATGTATGCCCTAGAGGCCATTACTATACATAGGATGTATATTGTAGTGAATGCTTGGACATATATAGGGAGGACTTTCTTGCTCGACATGATAGTATGCTATCTGGTTGCTCTTTACCTTAACGTGTATACTGACAGTCTCTCTGTTACATGTTGGTAAAGCCCCTAGGATGTGTACTTGACTACCTGGACTATGATGCGGATCATACTAGTGGGGACATGGTAGTCCATAAGTACATCCTTCAAGGTCCCTAGTCGTGGGTGTATCAAGACAGGGCATCGATATACCAGAGTAGACTAGCGTATACCTTCTCGACCCATACAGATGGGCGATGGATGATCCTATATCCATTGGTGTTTGACATCAGAGATGATATACGGGTGTTCAGTGGAGACTGGGTACACTGGACGGACTCGCCGAGAACTCCCAGATGGTATTATACCTTACGTCAGATGGCAGTTCTCTGGTGACACTGGTACAGAATAGTCTGTTGACCCGAGATCGTCATAGAGTCTTTTGTGATTCCCACTGTGCTTTGATTTCCACCTTACCACGTCCAAGAGGGCGTGCAAAACGGTGGTTTTTGGGTACAGTCCCGAATCACATGGAGGCAATGAGCGATAGGAGGGGATTCGTCTCTCCCGGTATAGGGGTTGATGTTGCGCTGGGTTCGATTGGCTATAACCGGAAATCCCTGGCCAGGGTTGCTGAGATTTACTGGTAAGTGTTACCAGTAGTTTCTCAAACTGTTATAGACCTCATATCGACACGACTTATCGAGCTATTGGGGTCTGACGTTTACCACCCCTAGGCGAGATATGCGACATATCAGACGATCAGACCGGACTGTACGGTAAGTGTTACTGGTTGGATTCACAGGAGTGTGAGCGGGTTTGCTCGTCGATCTTCTGATCGCTCAATACCCGGGTGGCCGTTACGTTTAGCAGACCGCTTGCGGCTTGTGGGTGTTTGATATGATCATCATCTGCTGCTGGCGTATTGACGAGTCTTTAGAGTCCTACACAGAGGTTTCCTGGCTCAAGCGAAAGGAAATAGGAGCGCATATAAGATATGTGCGGGACCGAGAATGATTCGTGTATGTGATACCGTATTCTATTCTCGCGATGAATGAGTCGAATGGTTGTATGCGATATAACCTAGTTATCGAATCGAGGATTGATTCGATAGATCGATACATTGGATATTAGTCGGTCATATGCGATATGACCGGATCGTTAAATCAAGTGTTGATTTAATGATTTAATGTATAATTATATATTTGATATATTACTTTGCATTAACTAGTATCGGTTCACTTTTAAATGGTTTTCTCACTTGGATTGTGCACATTGTATATGTGATATACTTTTGTACACAAGTTTGTATCATGTTTGATGATACATGCTCACTAGGGTTTGTGTGAAGATTAAACCATGGTTGTAGATTGGTTAGGGTTTTCATTTTCTTATTCATTTATTTATTTATTTATTCTTTTTGGAAAATGAAAAGCATAAAGGGAAAATGGTGGCTTTGTTTGTTTGTATGTTGAAACTTCATGAAGCTTTGACTAAGTCACCATTTTGTCTCATGCTTAACCCTAACCATTCCCACTAACCCTAGTTTAGTCTCTACACATAACCATGGTTTGAATATGATAAGGATTGATTTTCTTTTTCATTTTTAATTAACACTTATCATATTCTTTCTTTCTTCTTCTTCTTCTTCACTTGAAGAAAGCTTGCTTCAACAATGGCAACTTGAGCAAATGACTGAGAAATCCAATTATAAAGTGAACCTACATCCTATTTCTTCATCCTCTTCCTCTTGCCAAGTAGTAGAGTGTGTTTTCTTCCCAAGTTTCATGACTTGGTGAAGTTGGAGCTTGATCTAGTGATGCCTCGACATAGATCATCTTCGGCATCGTCGTCGATGACCTAGCCCGCTCTTTCTCCGATGAAGCCGATGCTAGAGTCATGGTTCGATTTGGACAACGGAGATGACTTCATCATGGAGCTATGGAGGTGGAGAAACGGATCTACAAAAGTTGTATTTCCGTCCTTTTAGTTCAGTAGTAAACTAGTTTCTTTTGTCGCCTAAACTTCTAGCCAACGATCTAGTCTAGGGTTTCTCGGCACCGTAAAATTTGAAATTGGCATGGTTGATGCCATGTGAGACCTCTTGAGAGTGCCTAGGAACCCTACATCTACTTCCTAAAATGACGGAGGGTTGCAGATGGTTTTTATGAAAACCTTTAACGCTTTGAACTTGATCTCGTTGCGGAATCAAATGGTTTTTAAATGGAGTGGTTTTGAGGCTTTTCAAGTTTTGCTAAAGGGGTCACTCCCGGTGAAGGGATCGCCGGCCCTTTCCTCATCGAATAAGGTGCAGGATATATCATATATACCGCTGTGCAAAGCAAAAATTATAGAAGCAATCAAAAGACAAACCGAGGGTTGTAGTATCTGCCAGTTATTGCTAAAGGGGTCACTCCCGGTGAAGGGATCGTCGGCCCTTTCGTCATCGAATAAGGTGCAGGATGTTCTACAAGGAACACCGCGATGCAAAGCAAGAACTGTAGCTACCTGTTATTGAAAAATTCGATTCCACAACATCTTTTAGGTTTATTTTCTTTCATTAATCTCATTAATGAATGTCCCATCATTTAAATCCACCTAAACATCACAGATAAATATAACGTACGCTTATGCCATCCGCATTCGCCTCGATTTCCCGTCTGCACCGTTAGGTTAGGTAACTAACTCCAGAGAGAGGCAGGGCTACCGCGGGTGTAAAACATAAGCAACTTCTATATAATAATCATATATGCTATATACAATATCTATCTGAACATATCACATGATCACATCACAGATAACGCAGCAGAAAATATCATATGAAATATTGGATATACTAGGACGTCCGTGTTTTATTTTGAGCCTGTATAAAACACGGATTCCACGGTCGTGATGAATAGCAATCCCACACCCCTAGACCTCTACGAGAGCGGCAAGCAACCCTACCAATTCTAGAGTTAGGAGACCCGGACTCGACTGTTAGTTGTATGTATGCCCTAGAGGCCAGTATTGTACAGATGATGTATATTATATTGGATGCTTGGACATATATAGAGATGACTTTCTTGCTCGATATGATAGTATGCTATCTGGTTACTGTTTATCTTAACATGTACACTTGTCTCTTTATACTGTCTTATAGTTACATGTTGGTAAATCCCTTAGGATGTGTACTTGACTACCTGGACTATGATACAGATCATACTATTGGGGACATGGTAGTCCATAGGTACATCCTTCAAGGTCCCTAGTCGTAGGTGTATCGAGACGGGGCATCGATATACCAGTGTAGACTAGCGTATACGCTTCTCGACCCATGAGATGGGCGATGGATGATCCCATATCCATTGGTGTTTGACATCAGAGATGGTATACGGGTGCTCAGTGGAGACTGGGTACACTGGACGGACTCGCCGAGAACTCCCAGATGGTATTATACCTCACGTCAGATGGCAGTTCTCAGGAGACACTTGTACAGGTTAGTCTGTAGACCCGAGATCGTCATAGAGTCTTGTGTGATTCCCACTGTGCTTTGATCTCCACCTTACCACGTCCATGAGGGCGTGCAAAACGGTGGTCTTTGGGTACAGTCCCGAGTCACATGGAGGCAATGAGTTATAGGAGGGGTTTCGTCTCTCCCGGTATTGGGGGTTGATGTTGCGCCGTGCTCGATTGGCCGTAACAGGGAAGTCCCTGGCCAGGGCTGATCAGAGATTTGCTGGTAAGTGTTACCAGTAGTTTCTCGACCCGTTATGAGCCTCACATCGGCACGACCTATCGGTTATTGGGGTCTGACGTTTACCACCCCTAGACTTGATATGCGACATATCAGACGAACAGACCGGACTGTACGGTAAGTGTTACTGGTTGGATTCACAGGAGTGTGAGCGGGCTAGCTCGTCGATCTTCTGATCGCTCAATACCCGGATGGCCGTTACGTTTAGCAGACCGCTTGCGTCTTGTAGGTGCTTGATATGATCATCATCTGCTACCGGCGTATTGACGAGTCTTTAGAGTCCTACACAGAGGTTTTCTGTCTCAAGCGAAACGAAATAGGAGCGCATATGAGATATGTGCAGGACCGAGAATAATGCGTGTATGTGATACCGTATTCCATTCTCGCGATGAATGTATCGATTGGTTATATTCGATATAACCTAGATATCGAATCAACGATTGATTCGATAAGCCGATACATAAGATACTAGTCGGTTATATGCGATATGACCGGATCGTTAAGTCAAGTGTTGATTTAATGATTTAATGTATAATTATATATTTGATATATTACTTTGCATTAGCTAGTATTAGTTCACTTTATATGGATTTTCTCACTTGATGTGCAAGAAGTATATGTGATATACTTTTGTGCACATATTTGTATCATGTTTGATGATACTTGATCATTTAGTTAAGTGTATAGAATTTAACCATGATTAATTTGATGATTAGGGTTTTGCATATTCATTTATTTATTTATTTGTTCATTTATTTATTTGGAAAAGATAATGATGAGAGTGGTGGCTTTCTTTGTTTCTTATTGAAGCTTCATGATGCTTTGACTTAGTCACCATTCTTGTCTCATGCTTATCCCTAATCATTTGAACTAACCCTAGTTCATTCTCTACACTTAACTATGGTTAAGATTATGATAAGTATTCATTTTCTTTTTCATTTTAAAAAGACTTATCACAACATTTCCTTCTTCTTGATCTTCTTCTTCAAGAAAGAAAGCTTTATGCCATCAATGGCAACTTGAGTTCTAAAGTGAGAAATCCAATTCTAAAGTGAACCCACCTCCTATTTCTTCACCCTCTACCTCTTGCCAAGTTGTTTTGGGTGTTTTCTTCACAAGTTTCACAAATTTGTGAAGTTGGAGCTTGAACTTGTGATGCCTCGACGTAGATCATCTTCGGCACGAAGCCGACGACCTTGCCCGCTCGTTTTTCCGATGAAGCTGACGATCGAGTCTAGGATTCGAGATGGACAGCGAGAGGACGCCTACGTGGAGCTAAGGAAGTGGAGAACCGGATCTACAAAGGTTGTAGCCTCTCTCCTTTAGTTAAGTTGTTAACTAGTTTAGTTTATCGCCTAAATTTCTAGTCAACGATCTAGTCTAGGGTTTCTCGGCACCGTAAAATTTAATATTGGCACGGTTGATGCCTTGTGAGACTTCATTAGCGTGCCTAGGAACTCTACATCGACTCCTCGAGATGGTCTCCCACTGGACCCTAGAACCCGGTTACTTGTGCTCCCCTCCTTGGGTCTATCCTAATGCAGAAAAGTAAATAATATACATCAACGGTGACATCTTCCGCAACCTGGAAGTGCCCCAATTAAAAGAATATTACATACAAGTTTTTACATGAATGAAAATGGAAAAACACTCATCTCACATAAAACCCCCGACTATTAAAACACGACGATCCAATATAACATATCCAGCAACACATAACATCACATGTCATCAACGTAAGTAAATATGCCCATCCCAATTGTCGTTGACATATAGCAACGAAACCGGCGATATCACATATTACACTTACGGTCGCAGAAAAGAAAGTGTAAAACTACAACAGTTTAAGGATGTGCTACAAGTCGTGTCGGAGTGTAGCCCAGAACACCCTGAGATACTACTGGAATACCTACCAGCAAATCTCCTGCCTTGGCCAAGGACTTTTCATATTCTGGCTCTCCTAGACACAGCACGACCTCACCCCCAATACCCCGAGAGACAAACCCCAGCAGATCCGCTCACTGCCTCCATGTGGCTCGGGACTGTACCCAACTAAACCTATTTGCACGACTCCTTTGAGCCGTGGTAGGGTAGTAATCAAAGCACAGTGGGAACTCACACGAGACAAATGACGATCTCAGGTCGATGAACTAACCAGTACACATGTCACCTGGGAACTGCTATCTGACGTCTGGTATAATCCTAACTAGCAGATTCCCGGCGAGTCCTGTCCGGTGTACTCATAACCCAATGAGCACCTGTATACATCTTAGGTGAACCAACTGACACCAGTGGCTTGTGAGACCGGCTACCGCCCCTCGTCGGGGTCTCGACTGTATACACTAGTCTACTCTGGAGAATCGATGCCCTGTCTCGAAACTCCCACGACTAGGGACCATTTAAGGATGTGCTTATAGACTCCAGCTCTCACGTATATGATCGCCCTCATACTGCAGGTAGTCAAGCAAGAATACTAGGGGCTCTATCAACGTGTAATAGCGACTCGTAAGGTCACCTAAAGCAGTACACGATGATAAAGATAAACCTGATAGCATACTATCATCTCGAGTAAGACTGTCCTACCGGCATAGGTCCTCCCTCAATCATTGCAATCATGTGCCTGTGATCCAATAATTGACTCTGAGGGCACTATATCCAACAATCTCCCACTTGCACTCAAGGCTAATTATTGCGATGTCGCATACTCACAGCCCGTGTGATACCGAACACCCAACTCCTCTACTAGTCGGTCTCACAAAGCTCGTTTGCGAAACTATTGCGTTCGAGGAATAGCCTCAGCGAGTGGATCCGCTATGGTGTTTCTTTCTGTCTCTCTTTATCTCAAGTTCGCGGAGAAAGCCATCTCCCGAAATGAGCAATACCTGTCTTAGAATATGTCTGGATGTCTGATGGGACCTAGCTCATAAATGAACTCCAAATCCAAACTTCTTAGACTGTATCATCAACTGAACTTAATCAGTATCCTGCGCCATGCCTTCCCTCAGTATCCACCTGGACCATCTGTCCAAAATACTGCCCCTCGTCAGAGGGAAAACTATAACTCTGACAGCCACTCTGCCATCCAAGTCACCTTGGAAGCCTGGAATGATAACCGTCTCCTAAAGGAGGCTGCCGTTATCATATCCCTAGAACATCAACTTATGTTCTAAAACTGCTTCCGACTGTTTCTCCAGGATTGGATCAATATCAACTTATTGCACCTACTGCAAGAACGACATCTGGTGTGGTGCCTGACATCTCATGATTGACTCAATTGCCTAAGCAAGTGATCTGTCAATCATGCACATCCCTCTCCCCTTTAGTCTGTAAGACACCTTTAGAGAGGGTGACTCCATCACCTGCAGGTATACTACCATGCCAGGAGTCGTCCATTCTAAATACTCTTAGAATGCTGTCTAAGTACCCAGATTGGGTAACCACCCAAATCTAGATCTAAAACCATAGATCTAGTAACCGGAATGTCCGATATAAGATCCAAGTCCTTTGTGGAGAAACCACTGTGTGACGACCAAAGTATAACCGATCGCAGTATAGGAATATCACTTCCTACTCTGTGTATGTCATCAAATACCAGGGCATCACACCCTACTACCTTCTTAACAGATCCATCCCCTATTCTGATGAAGTCAAACCTATGACTATGAAATCAGAAATAGATGATCTATTTCCGCTATATCTGCTTTAGTCTATAAATAGACATAAGCCATCTGTCCACCAATGCTTCCGCTGCTCCCACTGACTACGACAACCCTCTGGCAGAGTCATATAGGCGTACACTTCTAAAGCTAGTTTAGAACGACGCTATACTCATCCTTCTGCCGGGTCTCACAGTCTGGAACAACAGCAATGGCAAGTCTGGGCAAACAAGAACCTCCCTGCCACCGTTCTTGAGCATACCGAAGTACCACTCGGGTGCCTGAGGTTACCCACCATATCTGCGGAGTGGCCAATGGAATGTCAAACCAGATTGAATCTTTAGGTTCTTATTAAATCTTCAGTAATCGTTTGCGGTTCTGGAATCACTTCCAGTTCTACCATACTCCCATTACTGTTTTCTGAAAAAATCCATTTTTAATTAAAACTGTAGCGAGTTAAGAACAATATCACTATTGATCTTCCAGATGGCAGAAAGTCAACCCTCGTCATAGCCCGGGTCAACCCACAAACAGCCATTACGGAAACGTGCCTTGAGTTGTCCTGTGTCTGGTTTTAAGCATAAGCTGGACAACTCCCCGTACCTTAACAATGTCAAGATATGAACTGTTCTAAATCCAATATAGAAATAGAGGCACTGATTTAATTGAACCAGATTCAAATCATGCAGCTGTCTCCAGCGCATGTCAACTAAATGGAAAGAGGCCGATCAGCGTTACTCAACTTAGGAATGCTTCCAATTATGAGTAACCTGAAAAAGAAGCAAGTTCTCTCAACCATTACTATCAACTGAATACCTTTCACAAGTATCTATATCTTCGATCACCTTGAAGAATCCCGATACTTGCAATACCTGGTTCTCTACTTTATTCATATACCCATAACTTCTCAAAACTTAGACCTTGTGTTTCTACGAAACACTTGTCTAAAAACTAGAGAAGTCATAAGTAAGCCGAATATAGTACGAGGACCAACCCCTCTGTCCTAATGGATACTGGACAATATACAATACTTTGTATAAGTCCCTTGAGTCTAATAACTCATTCACTGTGTGTCGTAGGTTGAAAACTGTACTTATGGTTAAGAAGAATTACACCGCTGTTCAATGCTCCTTACCTAACCATCCACTGACATAGGTAAATGTTGTAGACATAATTTCAAAAAGGTATATCTCACTCTATAAAAATAGACGTACAGATATATCAATTTGAAATTGGTGCATAACAACGGATATTCAAAACCAAATATTTGCCGACTGGCAAACAACCCAGGTGACTTCCTCAAATATCACCAATTACAATGAATCCCGATATAATGAGGATGATCACCTAATCCCCAATAAATTACTCCCACTCATCATCTGTAAAACCATACAGATGTGAGAATCAAACCTGGTAAATACATACCCTGGAGCAAGTGTCTAATTGGGAAATCATTTTTCTTTTAACAGTACACAGTGAAACTGAAACATTAAAATGTTTCGATGGGGTATCCTGGTATTCCTAGTAATGCCTCTTCTATTATCCAGATTCACAACTTTAACCGTATAATTCTTTGCCATCTCTCCAAATCCCTTTATATGTCTTTAGTCATTACCTTCTGTACACCCCTAAAGGCAAATGGTTTTCTTCCTTCCCTACCGTTCGGCACCAGCCTATGGTTTGGAAGAAGACTATCCAATAAGCATAATGGGTGTACTGTCCTAATCCTAGGAGCACTCGCAATGCGAGAGAAGGTGAGGATAAAAGACAACCGAATGAACTTTATTCCTATTTCTCCTGAACCAGAATCCATCCCCGAACTGGAACAAGTTCCTTTCGAGTTCGTATATAACCATACGATGGATTATCCAATAAACTGGGATCTTCGTAGTGATACGGAGTGTCCTGGAGAAATACAAAGGTGATTTAGGATTGGTGAAGAAATACTTGGTTTGGTCGTGAATATCAGTCGCAATTTACTTTGCCCTCTTACTAATCCCTTGCTTTGTCTGAACTTAATACCTTCTGTACACCGTTTAGGCTAATTGGCTTTCTTCATTCCCTACCGGTCGGCACCAGCCTAAGGTCTGGAAGAAGACTATCCAATTTGAGTAATAGGTGTACTATCTCCTAAACCAAAGAGTACTCGCAACCTGAGAGAAGGTAAAAGGAAAAGACAACTGAATAGTCCTATTCGTTTTCTCCAGAACCAGAAACCATCCTCGAATAAATTCCTTCGAGTTCATATATAACCATACGATGGTTTTGCCCAATGGAAGTGGACGTTCGTAGTAATACGGGGTGTCCTGGAGAAAAGGGTAAACGTAGGAGTGGCAATGAGGTCTGCAACTCTGACAATCCAAAAGCCAGCGTTAAGAAAGTTCGGTCAACTTGGTCACTGAGTCATAGTCTAGGGTCGGGTCAATGGTCGCTGCCAAAGAGAGAGAGAAAAGAAACACTCAGCATGCACTCTAACCTAGATCAGAATGGTTATCACTTTATCTAATTTGGAAACATCCCACTGTAACGTCAAATTCTTCCCCAAACCAGAAAGAAGAATTAGCCGGGATCACCCGAGGAGTAAACCAACTTATCAGTGGGAATCGGGATCCAACTCTCATCGCATGATAACGTGACGGAATCCGCTCACGCTATCACACTCCAGAAGGTATGCGCATATCTGGCAAGTTTCAGTTCTTTTGAAACTCCCGATGTGGATTTTTGCCCCATGCTCTTATGACCTTGGCGAAGGTCAACAAATAATAAGTCACATGTCAAGTTCTACCCGTCATTGTCCAGGTTAATTTGAACCCACCTGTACAAGCCCTTGACGAAGGTCAACAAGGCTATACGACTGTCCAAAACCAATGCATCTATCTATGCAGCAGAAAGGTAACAAGCAGCTACCATACACTATTCCTTGACGAAGGTCAACAAACATAGCATGAATACTACGTGCTACCCGTCTGAAACGACGGAGGGCTACGAATGGTTTCTGGCGAAAACCTTTAACGTAATGAACTTGATATCGTTGAAGGAACTGATAGCTTTTTAAAAATATAGTGACGAAAACCTTTGCTAAAGAGGTCACTCTCGGTGAAGGGATCTCGGCTCTTTCCCCGTAGAATGAGGTGCAGGATATTCCAACTGAATACCACGATGCAAAGCAAAAGTAATTGGCTATAGTGAAGTTATTGCCCTGACGCAAACTTTTGTCCAAGGGGTCACTCCCGGTGAAGGGATCTCGGCCCTTGCCTCGTCTACTGAGGAGTAGGATATTCCAACTGAATACCACTGTGCAAAACAAAAGAGAACGCCCTTGCAATAACAGCTTTTTGAAAAATGTTCCAACAACATCAAATAGGTTTGTTTATCTTGCATTGATCCAAATCAACGCAGTCCCATCAATTGATCACACCACAAAAGAACGAAAATAATGACGTACGTATATGTCATCCGCATTCGCCACTGGGTCCCGTCATCACCCGTTAGGTTAGCTAACTAACGACAGAGCGGGGACTGGACTAGCGCGGATGCAAAACATATACAACATCTACTAGTATATATATAATATATAATTTTCGCTCAAGGCGGGATAAAATGCAACATCACAGAAATGTATAGCATCACAGAACAATACAGATATCTAGGATCCCCGGGTTTCATAGAGCCGCTACTGAAACCCGACGTTCCCCTGGTCGTGTGGATAGCCTGTGCAATGAAATCCTAGACCCCTACGGGCGCGGCAAGTCACCTGCCAAAACCTGAAGCGAGGCAGCCCCCTTCAGCTATGTGAATGGACCACCCAGCACTTCACGGAATCCGGTAACTTGGGCACCCCTCCTGGGTTAACCTGTACCCCCTACTAGTGCGGCGAATAGCCCGCCAATTCTAGAGTAAAGCCCCCTCTGTCTCAATGCCATGAGATGCGGGCTCGTTGCCCTCTAGAACCCGGCTATCCGTGCACCCCTCCGCGGGGTAATCCTAGTACAGAAAGTACAATATACATACAACGGGTACATCGACCGCAACCTGGTCGTGCCCCAAAAGAATAATACAAACAGGCAGTGACGGCAGTCCACATGTCGGACGCTCGCCCCGCAATATCAAATGTACATATAAAACAGAACTGTACTACCACTGCATCCAGGCTATCCCCCATGACCAATCCGCAACATCACAGTACAACACAGAACATCAACGTGAATGTCACGTTCGCAAATCTGTCTAACCGGGCTATAGCAGTTAGACAGGATTTACCGATCAAGTGACATTCACGGTCGCAGATATAATGTAAATACTGTGAACTAGCATGTTTAAAATATCCGATCGAACAAATTTTATCAAGTGGGCCCCAAGCAGTACTGTAGCACTTACAGAAAATCTGGGCCCAAAAAGAATATCCCAAAACCCCTATTTCCAAGTCTAAAGCCCTCTGGAAAAATTTGGCATGCTGATCGGTTAAAAGCGCGGCGGAACTGCGGCCCAAGCATGGGTTTGGCCGCGGTTCCGCGGCGGTATGGAGTGATCTCGCGACCAAATTTTCACAGAATTCTTAGACAACCTTGGAAAATACGGTTTTTGGGGAACTTTGTTCGATCGAGTTCTAAACATACTAGAGCAAGCTAGGCATGGTTAATGGTGTGGCTCTGATACCAATGTAAGTCCACGGCGGCGACCCGGCCGTCGATCCGACGCCGGAAACGCGGAAACAAAAAACTTTCAAAAACTAGCAAACCGGAACCACCGCGCACTTTTATCCCGGATTGGGCCATTAACCTAGCTACTAGCAAACAAAAAGATGGGTGAAGAGATATACCAAGCGATCCATGTCCTTCGGTCTTCGTTTCCACTTCGATCTCCCAAGGATACTTCGTCCGTCACTTCCTCATCGAAACGGGCACCACAACGCCAAACTCTTTTACGGGCTCCCACCTCTGGACCGAGGCAACTCGGGCGCGAAGTTGGCTAGCCGACGCGTCCAAGATATGCTGTAGACTAGTGTAGTGGGTTGTCTCTTTAGGGTTATAAGTTGCCATGGTATGTGGAGTTGAAGAAAAGAATGAGCTTGGAAAAAATGGAGCTCACAATTTTGCAAGGAATGAGATGAAGAGAATGCTACACCCAAAATGAAGCTTTCTCATCCTCACCCTTCAAAAGTGGCCGTCCTTCCCTTGTAGTGGGTGGGAAAAATAGATGAATAATTAACAAGAGGAGAAAAGAAAAGATAATGCAAGATTTAAGTCACCCTCATTTCCCTTTTCAATCCTTTAACCAAAACCATCACAATAAATCAAAGGATGAGACTAATATGGAATCTCATGATGAGGAAGCCACAAATATGCAAGAAAACCCCACCACAAAATGCTATTTGCAAACTGCAAATAACACCCTCCAACTATAAAGTCCGGCCGTGAAGGAACAAAGGAAAACCGGCCGGAACGGAATGCAAACTGGCAACTTCAGAAAACTGATCCCGTAATAAATTACAGGAAAACCCCGCTACTGCAAATACATGCCAGCATTTGTATTCCCACTGAACACAAATGCAAAGAGACAAAACTACACTATCTAATACTAGGATCCGGCTTAAGCCAAAGCCGGCTAGTAAAAACCGTCCGATCACGATCCGTGCAATACCGCACGTATCTGATCGAACCCTGCCATATCTCCATACGGCCTCTACAGCGTTTCGCCCGAATCTTGAGTAACTGTGTGTGTGGTGGACTCTAAAGACTCGTCAATACTATGACTGTGGATTTAACCACTAGCACGTCAGAGGTATGAGCCAATACGTGACGGGCTACCAGGTATTGACCAAAAGGGACGTCGATGAGCGAACTCATCCTGACACCCTACTGAGCCTGTCAGTGATAATATCCGTACAGTCCGGTCCGTTCGTCTATGAGCATCGCATGGCGGGCCTAGGGGGTTGGTGAAAGTCAGACCCCCAATAGCGGTACAAGTCGTGTCGGAGTGTAGCCCAGAACACCCTGAGATACTACTGGAATACCTACCAGCAAATCTCCTGCCTTGGCCTAGGACTTTTCATGTTCTGGCTCTCCTAGACACAGCACGACCTCACCCCCAATACCGGGAAAGACGAACCCCTGTAGATCCGCTCACTGCCTCTATGTGGCTCGGGACTGTACCCAACTAAAACCTGTTTGCACGACTCCTTTGAGCCGTGGTAGTGTAGTAATCAAAGCACAGTGGGAACTCACACGAGAGAAATGACGATCCCAGGTCGATGAACTAACCTGTACACAAGTCACCTCGGAACTGCTATGTGACGTTTGGTATAATCCCAACTAGCAGGTTCCCAGCGAGTCCTGTCCGGTGTACTCATAACCCAATAAGCACCTGTATACATCTTAGGTGAACCAACTGACACCAGTGGCTTGTGAGACCGGCCACCGCCCCTCGTCGGGGTCTCGACTGTATACACTAGTCTACTCTGGAGAATCGATGCCCTGTCTCGAAACTCCCACGACTAGGGACCGTTTAAGGATGTGCTTATAGACTCCAGCTCTCACGTATATGATCGCCCTCAAACTGCTGGTAGTCAAGCAAGAATCCTAGGGGCTCAATCAACGTGTAATAGCGACTCGTAAGGTCACCTAAAGCAGTACACGATGATAAAGATAAACCAGATAGCATACTATCATCTCGACTAAGACTGTCCTACCGGCATAGGTCCTCCCTCAATCATTGCAATCACGTGCCTGTGATCCAATAATTGACTCTGAGGGCACTATATCCAACAATATCTGCCTAGGGGCTAGTAACGTCAGACCCCCAATAGCAGTATAAGTCGTGTCGGAGTGTAGCCTAAAAACACCCTGCGATACTACTGGAGTACCTACCAGTAAATCTCCTGCCACGGCCATGGGCTTTGTGTAATGGCTCTCCTAGACACAGTGCGATCTGACCCCCAATACCGGGAGAGACGAATCCCGTGCCGATCCGCTCACATGTCTCCATGTGGCTCGGGACTGTACCCAAAAAATACCTGTTTGCACGACTCCTTTGAGCCGTGGTAGGGTAGAAATCAAAGCACATTGGGAACTCACACGAGACAAATGACGACCTCAGGTCGATGAACTAACCTGTACACATGTCACCAGGGAACTACTATCTGACGATATGTATAATACCAACTAGTAGGTTCCCGGCGAGTCCTGTCCGGTGTACTCATAACCCAATGAGCATCTGTATTCATCTTAGGTGATCCAACTGACACCAATGGCTTGTAAGACCGGCCACCGCCCCTCGTCGGGGTCTTGACTGTATACACTAGTCTACTCCGGAGTATCGATGCCCTGTCTCGAAACTCCCACGACTAGGGACCGCAATTAAGGATATACTTATAAACCACCCAACTCTCACGTATATGATCGCCATCATACTGTTGGTAGTAAAGCAAGATCCAAAGGGCTCTATTAAAGTGTAACAGTGATCAGTCACCTGAAACTGTACACGACTGATAAAGGCAAACCAGATATCATCTTATCATCTCGAGTAAGACTATCCTACCAGTATAGGTCCTCCGCAATCATTGCAATCACGTACCTGCGATCCAATAATTGACTCTGAGGGCACTATATTCAACATCAAGTACTCATCCTAAGGGCTTTATCAACATGTAATAGAGAGACTATATGTGTACATGTTAAGATAAAGTGCAACCAGATAGCATACTATCTTGTCGAGCAAGAAAGTCCTCCCTATATATGTCCAAGCATCCTCTACAATATACATCGCATGTACAGTAATGGCCTCTAGGGCATACATATAACTAACAAGTACACCTATTACACTTATTGGATAGTCTTCTTCTAAACCATAGGCTGGTGCCGAACGGTAGGGAAGGTAGAAAACCATTTAGCCTAAGGATGGTGTATAGAAAGTAATGAGCAAAGACAAATAAAGGGATTTGGATAGATGGCAAGGAAATATACGCTTACAGTCATGAATCTGGATAATGGACGAGGCGTTACTAGGAATACCCGGATACCCCTTCGAATTATTTTCATGTTTCAGTTTCACTGTGCGTTGTCAATAGAAAACTGATTTCCCAATTACATCCTTACTCCAGTGTATGTATTTACCAGGTTTGATTCTCATATCTGTATGATTTTACAGATGATGAGTGGGAGTAAGTTATTGGGAATTAGGTGATTATATCCTCATTATATCGGAATTCATTGTAATTGGTGATATTTGAAGAAAATCGTCTGGGGTTTTGCCTAAGGACAAATATTTGGTTTTGAATATCCGTTGTTATGCACCAATTTCAAACTAATATATCTGTACGTTTATTTCATAAAGTGAGATATAACTTTTTGAAATTTTATCCATGACATTTACCTATATCAGTTGATGGTTAGGTAAGGAGCATTAAACAGCGGTGTAATTCTTCTTAACCATTGTACAATTTTCAACCTACGATGCACAGGGTTTGAGTTATTCAACTCAGGGGACTTATACAAAGTATTGTATGTTGTCCAGTGTCCATTAGGACAAAGGGGTTGGTGCTCGTACTATATTCTGTTTCCTTGTGACTTCTCTAGTTTTTAGACAAGTATTTGTTCAATTACAATGTCCAAGTTTTGAGAAGTTATAGGTACAAGAATAAAGTAGAGAACCATGTGTTGCAAGCATCAGGATTCTTTGAGGTGATCGAAGAAGTAGATACTCGTGTTTGGTATTCAGCTGATGGTAATGATTTTGAGAACTTGCACTGGAGACAGCTGCTTGATTTGAATCTAGTTCCAATTAAATCAGTGCCTCTGTTTCTATATTGTATATAGAATGATTCATATCTTAACGAAGTTAAGGTATATGAAATTGTCCGGTTGATGCTTAAAACCAGACTCTGGATAACTCAAGGCAAGTTTCTGTAATGGCAGTTTATGGGTTATCCCGGTTATGATGAGGGTTAACTTTCTACCATCTGGAAGATCAATAGTGATATTTTTCTTGACTCGCCATAGTTTTAATAAAATGACCTTTTTCAAAAAACAGTAGTGGGAGTATGGTAGAATTGGAAGTGAGTCCAGAACCACAAAAGATTACTGAAAATTTAATATTACCTAAAGATTCAATCGGTTTTGACATTCCATTAGCCACTCCGTAGATATGGTGGGTAACCTCTGGCGCCCGAGAGGTACATCGGTATTCTCAAAGATGGTGACAAGAAGATTCTTGTTTACCCAGACATCCCATTACTGTTGTTCTAAACTGTGAGACTCGGCAGGAAGATGACTATAGCGTCGTTCTAAAGTTTACTTTAGAAGTGCACGTGTATATGACTCTACTAGAGGGTTGTTGTAGTCAGTGGGAGTAGCGGAAGCATAGTGGACAAGTAGCTTGTGTCTATTTATAGACTAAAGTAGGTATGGTAGAGATAGATCACCTATTTTTGATGTGACAGTCATAGGTTTTTTTTGACTTCATCAAAATAGGGGATGGATCTGTTAAGAAGGTAGTAGGGTGTGATGTCCTAGTATTTGGATGACATACACTTTGTAAGAAGTGAAATTCCTATACTACGATCGGTTATACTTTGGTTGTCACGCAGTGGTTTCTCCACATAGGATATAGATATAATATCAGGCATTCTGGTTACTAGATCTATGGTTTTAGATTTAGATTTTGATAGTTTCCCAATCTGGGTATTTAGAAAGTATTCTAAAGGTGTTTTAGAATGGATGACTCTTGGCATGGTGGTGTACCTGCAGGTGATGGAGTCACCCTCTCTAAAGGTGTCTTACAGACTAAAGGGGAGATGCATGTGTATGATTGGCATATCACTTGCTTAGGCAATTGAGTCAATGAGATGTCAAGTACCACACCTGATATTGTTTTTGCACTAGATGCAATAAGTTTATATATTAATCCAATCTTGGAGAAACGTTCGGAAACAGTTTTTGAACATAAGAGGATGTTCTAGGGATTTTGTAACGGCAGCCTACTACGGGAGACGGTTATCATTCCAGGCTTCCAAGGTGACCTGGATGACAGAGTGACATTCAGAGTTATAGTTTTCCCTCTTTTGAGGGGCAGTTCTTTGGAAAGGTGGTCCAAGCGAATACTAAGGAAGGCATGGCGTAGAATACTGATTAAATTCGGTGGACGATACAGTCTAAGAAGTTTGCTGGATTTGGAGTTCATTTGTGAACTGGGTCCCATCAGATATCCAGACATATTCTAAGACAGGTATTGCACATTTTGGGAGATAGCTTTCTCTGCGAACTTGAGATAAAGAGAGTCATATAAAGAAACATTAGAACGGATCCACTCACTGAGGCTATTTCTTGAACGCAATAGTTTTACAAACGAGCTTTGTGAAACTGATTAGTAGAGAAGTTGGGTGTTCGGTATCACACGGGCTGTGAGTATGCGACACCGTAATAATTAGCCTTAATTGAAAGTGGGAGATTGTTGGCTATAGTGTCCTCAAGTCAATTATTAGATCACAGGTACGTGATTGCAATGATTGAGGGAGGAGCTATACCGGTAGAACAGTCTTATTCATGATGATAGTATTCTATCTGGTTTGTCTTTATCATCGTGTACATGCTTCAGATGACATTACAGATCACTATTACATGTTGATAGAGCCCATAGGATTCTTGCTTGACTACCAGCAGTATGATGGCGATCATATACGTGGGATCTGGGTGATCTATAAGCACATCCATAAAGTGTCCCTAGTCGTGGGAGTTTCGAGACTGGGCATCGATACTCCGAGAGTAGAAGTGTATACGGATCGAGACCCCGACGAGTGGCGGTGGCCGATCTCACAAGCCCTTGGTGTCAGTTGGTTCACCTAAGATCTATAAAGGTGCTCATTGGGTTATGAGTACACCGGACGGACTTGCCGGGAACATGCTAGTTGGTATTATACTGTCACGACCCGAAGGTACGGAACGTGACTAGCACTTAAATTACGAAACATCTAAAGGCGTAACATAGTCTAAGTAAGACAAAGCCCAGCAATCTATACCAAATAAAGATATAGAGTGAAGGAAAACTTATTAAAAGAAATCGATTTAAAATAAAATAAGTTGCACTAAACATTTAAAAAAAACATCATAATTTCCCGAAAATTTCGGCAGAGTCTTCTTTGTAAATACTGGCCCCCAAACGGGTACAACATATGAAAATACATATAAAACAGTAAAGGCATCCCTAAGCAGGAGCTAGCTCTTCACCAAAGGCGGAGTCATAACCACATGTAATGAATATATCATATAATGCGTATAAGCATGGAAGCATAAAAGCATCACGTCTTCTCAAGTGAGCATCGACACCAAACCACAAATACAAGTCTCAAAATCTCACCGTCTAGTCCAATAGACAAGGGTAGATGGAGTATACTAGCTAAAATAAAATACATGGTGGGTGGAAAAGAAAATCCTCCAAACCCACCTATGAGCAAGCAGCAAGCCGAAGCAAGAGAAATGGAATTAGAAAGTACACCCGCCGCTCCTACGCTGACAGGTCAGACCTGCAAAATACTGTGGCACAATGGGGGTGAATTGCCAACTCGTGAGTAGTAAATAACATCTAATAAGGCTATCGTAAGCATACACGCAATGCGCCACACCCTATATATACCGATATGATACAATACACTAGCATGAATGCAACATGAATGCATAATCAATACCCGAAACCTAAGCATATCTGGTATGAGAAAATATTGATTTTTATCGTAGAAAATGCTCCTGTGAAATAACTGAAGTATATCCACGAATCAATTGAAATCCGTGTCAAGCATCGACACAAAAATACAAATATCTCAATGTCACAATATCATAATATCTCTGTATCATAAATCTCAATATCTCGGGCTTCATCAGTCCCGATCGGCCCATATCATCAAATCACACGACAATGGTCGATATCCTCCGGATATCCGCCGCGCCAGGCATCACCGGTAGGTAGTCCGTGCCTCTGCCAGGCTCATCGTCATCCCTACGAAATCTCTATCTCATCCCGGGGTACCATACCGGGCCCACCATGTACCGGAGACGGTTCCTTCACTCCTCGAATCGGGTCTTGAAATCCAACAGAAAATAGGAAAACTGATGGTGGACAACCCATACATCACGAGAAAACCGCAACTTGCATTTTAAAATGATAATAAGTTTTTATAAAATTCTTGCGGTTTTCACCAAAATCCAGAAATCTCATAAATACCGAAATTCTCAAGAAGAATCACAATTTATAAATATGCCAGTGATGTGGAAATCTATGATACGGTAGTATATACCATGCGAAATACAACTAGAAACTATGCATGAATCATGATGCAATGAGGTATGTATATATGACTAGCAATCCTACGCATACATCTTAATAAAATGAATAGGCAAGTATAAATATACGGATCATATACGCTGCAAAATGCACAAATATCTATTCTAAGCAAGTTCTATAGTATTCATGACATAGCAATTACCAATGGCGTGTGTGTTCGCATAAATAGTGCACGTGCGGCAGGAACCAATGGTAATGGTGCAAGTGTCCTATAAGATGATATCACATATATATTTATACATATAACGATGCGATGTAATGAGGTGGCTAACTAATAAACTACGCATATAATGTAAATACCGTACGTAATACTAAACCATCGGGCGCCTAGCGCCATCCAGACGATCCCCCTAAAGATGTATACGTCTACTCACCGGGATGCCTCGGCTGATCTGATCCAATCTCGGCCATGTCTCTTCCACGCCACATCCAACGCCATTGCACCCGATCCTACGATCGCACACAAGCAAATAAAAATGATAAATATACGAATTGTCGCGAGACAACGACAAAATATATCCACACGCACAACAAGACACGCACACACTTGGTGCACAAACGCGCTCGCAACAACGTCATAACCCACGACTAGGGTCGCTATACGTGACCACAACCATGCCTAAAACCCTATCGCGTATTCACAAATCATTAAATATTAAAAGAAATAGGTTGTAGTTCAATTCAACTTCAAACACACTTAAAACCCAATTTTTCCAAAAACCTAGTAAGTCTCCATTTGCCATTTTTGTTCAAATCTACATGTTCTAACAATTCTAGTGGCCACAATGCTCACTAAAAATCATAATTAAGTCACACAAACCATTACAAAAATTTTATCGCACCAATTTGTATTAAGTACAAAAAACCTAGTTTGCAATTTATATAATTCTAACAATTTTAAAGTAACAATTTGCAAACTAGCAACTAGTTTTGGTTTTTGCATGTCTTAAAATATTAATCTACATTTAACTAACTTGATTTATTTATAACAACCCTAACTTATATTCAAAACCTTCTCTTGAAAACTAATTTTTTTTAAAATTAAAACCAAATTTAAACACTTAATTAGTTAAATTTAAGTAATTAACCAACAATCAAAACCTAGGCTTAGGATTATACCTTAACAAGTTTGAGATCAACTTGCAACTTAGCCTCCAAAATGCATTCTTTGTTCCAAGATCGTTGCTAGTTTGAACAAGAATAGTAGGTAAGGGTTTAAATGATGAATTGTGAGAGTTTGTATTGATTTTTGAAGAATATATATATTTTTTTTTAGAAATTGAGATGGAGAAATTTTTGGGGCTGCACTAGAGCGGCTCGGCCATTGAGCAGGAGAAGGAAAAAAAAGAGTGTGAAGTGTGTGGGGGTGTGTAGATAAATGTAGAAGCTTATTTACTTAACACCTCCTTTTAACTCCTTTGTCTAGTTATTTAATTTCCTTTCATTTTAAACCTTGAAGTGGGGAAGCAAAGGGAATGGGCAGCATTGGGCTCGGCCCAGTTGTGGGGTGTGTAAAATTTCAAGTAAAGAAAATGCCCCTCCAAGTATTATAAATGCACCTCACCTCAAATTTCATTTTTCACCCTAATTTATTTTCTTAGAATTCCCTAGAAATATGGAGACAAGGTGAGAGAGAGAAAACATGCTACAAATCTTGGCTTTAAGTTGTCACGGTTCATTAAAATATAATTAACTCATTCTCATTTGTAATTAGAACTAATTAAATGTATAATTGAAAGCTTAAAATATTATTTAAATTAATTAATTAAGGAAAAATATTTAAGTAAACTAATAATTTATAAGTAACTAAATAAATACCAAATACTAGCAATTATATAGTTAAAATAGGCGTATTTAAGTTTATGATGAAAAATAATTACAGTTAAGTTTTATGGAGAATACGGTTTATTTTACCGATTATCAGGACATTCACCCAAAGGATTATATATATATATATATATATATATATATATTAATTTATTTATTTTACCGATTATCAGGACGTACCCTCGAAGAGATGGGGATATTTCTCCCGCATCTCGACCTCGGCTTCCTACGTAACGCCTTCGCTGCTTGGACCTTGCCAAAGGACATTTACGGACGATATGTCCCCAGACCCCGGTTTCCCCATCTACTGAACTGGAATGACTATTGGCTGCTCTTGCGAAAGAAGGATTGTGCTCCAGCTTGATCATCTGATGCCATATCGCGTAAGAGGGGTCATGAAGCTACTTGCGAAGCATCGATACATGATATACGGATGTACATCTGGAAAGATGGGTGGAAGAGCTAAACGATAAACAACTGTGCTGATATGCTCGAAAATCTCTGAGGGACCCACATAACTGGAACTAAGCTTTCCTTCCCTCCTGAATCTCAACACGCCTTTCATTGGAGAACCTTTAAGAAAAAACAAGATCGCCAACAGTAAACTTAAGTCAATGTCGACGTCGGCCTACATAAGATTTCTGCCCTCTCTGGGCCGCTCTCAACCTACCCTGAATAAACTGAATCCCTTCGGCCACCTCCTGTACCAACTGTCACCCCAAAATACTGCTCTCAATGAGCTCTGTTAGTTATATGTATGCCCTAGAGGCCATTACTGTACATTGGATGTATATTGTAGTGGATGCTGGGACATATATAGGGAGGACTTTCTTGCTCGACATGATAGTATGCTATCTGGTTGAACTTTACCTTAACGTGTACACTGATTGTCTCTCTGTTACATGTTGGTAAAGCCCTTAGGATGTGTACTTGACTACCTGGACTATGATGCGGATCATACTAGTGGGGACAAGGTAGTCCATAAGTACATCCTTCAAAGTCCCTAGTCGTGGGTATATCGAGACGGGGCATCGATATACCAGAGTAGACTAGCGTATACCTTCTCGACCCATACAGATGGGCGATGGATGATCCCATATCCATTGGTGTTTGACATCAGAGATGATATACGGGTGCTCAGAGGAGACTGGGTACACTGGACGGACTCGCTGAGAACTCCCAGATGGTATTATACCTTACGTCAGATGGCAGTTCTCTGGTGACACTGGTACAGAGTAGTATGTTGACCCGAGATCGTCATAGAGTCTTGTGTGGTTCCCAATGTGCTTTGATTTCCACCTTACCACGTCCAAGAGGGCGTGCAAAACGGTGGTTTTTGGGTACAGTCCCGAGTCACATGGAGGCAATGAGCGATAGGAGGGGATTCGTCTCTCCCGGTATAGGGAGTTGATGTTGCGCTGTGTTCGATTGGCTATAACCGGAAATCCCTGGCCAGGGTTGCTGAGATTTACTGGTAAGTGTTACCAGTAGTTTCTCGAATTGTTATAGACCTCATATCGACACGACTTATCGAGCTATTGGGGTCTGACGTTTACCACCCCTAGGCGAGATATGCGACAGATCAGACGATCAGACCGGACTGTACGGTAGTGTTACTGGTTGGATTCACTGGAGTGTGAGCGGGCTTGCTCGTCGATCTTCTGATCGCTCAATACCCGGGTGACCGTTACGTTTAGCAGACCGCTTGCGGCTTGTGGGTGTTTGATATGATCATCATCTGCTGCCGGCGTATTGACGAGTCTTTAGAGTCCTACACAGAGGTTTCCTGGCTCAAGCGAAACGAAATAGGAGCGCATATGAGATATGTGCGGGACCGAGAATAATGCGTGTATGTGATACCGTATTTCATTCTCGCGATGAATGTATCGATTGGTTGTATGCGATATAACCTAGTTATCGAATCAAGGGTTGATTCGATAAGCCGATACATTGGATACTAGTCGGTTATATGCGATATAACCGGATCGTTAAATCAAGTGTTGATTTAATGATTTAATGCATAATTATATATTTGATATAATACTTTGCATTAAATTGTAATGGTTCACTTTAAAAGGATTTTCTCACTTGATTTGTGCACATTGTATATGTGATATATTTTTGTACACTTGATTGTATCATGTTTGATGATACATGAATGCTAGGGTTTGTGTAAAGAGTTAAACCTTAGTTAAGTAAATGGTTAGGGTTATTATATATTTATTCATTCATTTATTGAATTGTTTATTTCATTTTGGCAAAAGGAAAATGGTGGCTAATTTTGTTCTTTGTTGAAGCTTCATGAAGCTTTGAATAAAGTCCACCATTTTTGTTTTATGCCTAACCTAACCATTCACCTAACTATAGTTTGCTCTCTACACATAACCATGGTTGGATTATGATAAGTTTTGATTTTCTTTTCTATTTTAAATTAACTTATCATAAGACTCATCATCTTCTTGCTTTCTTCTTCTTCTTCTTCATTTCTTCATGGAAGAAAGCTTGCTCTATTAATGGCAAGTGATGATAAAGGGTGAGAAATCCAATTCTAAAGTGAACCCACTTCCTATTTCTTCGTCCTCTACCTCTTGCCAAGTAGGGTGTTTCCTTCACAAGTTTTCATGGCTTGGTGAAGGTGGAGCTTGATCTAGCGATGCCTCGACGTAGATCATCTTCGGCATGGACATCGACGACCTAGCTCGCCATTTCTCCGACGAAGCCGACGCTAGAGCCCGGGAATTCACTAGGACAGCGAGGGGACTTCGTTGCGGAGCTATGGAGGTGGAGCACCGGATCTACAAAGGTTGTATTTCCGTTTCCTTTAGTTAAGTTGTTAACTAGTTTTTATTTTCGCCTAGATTTCTAGCCGACGATCCGTTCTAGGGTTTCTCGGCACCGTTAAAATTTGAAATTGGCATGGTTAATGCCTCGTTCGACCTCTAGGGTGTGCCTAAGAATCCTACAGTGGTATCAGAGCCTAGCTAGAGCCTTAGGCGAAGTCTAGACGGAGTTTGAAGTCCGAACGAACCGAAACCGCAAAATTTCCATGCTCTCTGGACTTTTTCTAAAAACTGGGTTTTTTCCAGTTTAAAAATTTCTAAAAAATTCAGCAGGGTGCTATTAGAATTACTGTGAAATTCGTGGGGGTAATTCGTTAAAAGGGCGGCGGAGCCGCGGCAGAAGCATGGCTTCTACGGCGGTTCTGCGGCCAATAGATGACATCATCACCCCCTGTTTGCACAGTAACTCCTATTTTGTAATGTTGGATTTTATGGGAATTTTTAATATTTGTTCAAGAGTTGAATTTTCTGGGGTTGTTTTGGGGATTCGGTGTTTCGATCGGAGTATCAGATTTTGTCTATGTGGCTTTCCGGATAATTTTTGAATATGTTAAAAAGTTCGACCGGATATAAATACCCAATTTTTCCCCTGTCGGGAAATTTCCAAGTGTTGGATTTTTCCGTAGTTTAACGACGTTCTAAGTAGTGCATGTAACGCGATGGTCCCTCTAGAAGACAGCAAACCTTAACTCGATTATGTGACCGTCTTGAACTGCCCTTTGAACCTTAGGGTTTGGGGCAGTACGGCGTGCCACATGTGAGGCGTTAGCTTGACCCTTCTACGGCTGGACCGTTGGTACTAAGGCACGAAGTGAATGTTTTTAAACTTATTTCATGTGTTGATCTGTTTCGGAAAACTTGGGTGTTCGAATGTTCGATCGGAAAGTTTAACATTTTCTATCTTATTCGGAATGTGATACAATAATTGGAATTCACAACAGTTATGAGATAACTGAATGAATGTTATATATCTAGCAATTTAGTCTCACTTGATCGGTTGCTACGGAATTTTGATGCGATCAAAAGTCCGTCGCAATCACGTAGCGTACGCGGATACTCGCCGGGTAAACTTAATAGACAGCCTCACTCCATAGCCCCGACCAAGTGACTGTAGGAGAACCCCGTCGCCGAAAGCATCCGTTCGGGTGCTCGCGGTAGCGGTGTTCCGCCTTGGTGCACTTCGTCGCCGGTATCGGGGGTGCGGCCGCCTACTAAAGTTTGCGACGAGCATTCGATCAGGATGTCGGGAATCTTGTTGAATTGCCCGACTTGATATTGAAAAGTGTTTTCGATTTTGAGACTAAAATGCGGGGTTTATAATTGTTAGGCATGCGATGTCTAAGGAATTCATTTGGTCAGGCATGCGATGTCTGAGGTGGTTGCGGATTCCAACTGTTGTAGTTTTACACTTTCTTTTCTATGACTGTAAGTGTAATATGTGATATCGCCGGTTTCGTTGCTATATGTCAACGACAATTGGGATGCGCATATTTACTTACGTTGATGACATGTGATGTTATGTGTTGCTGGATATGTTATATTGGATGGTTGCGTTTGAATAGCCGGGGTTTTTTATGTGAGATGAGTGTTTTTCATTTTCATTCATGTAAAAACTTGTATGTAATATTCTTTTATTGGGGCACTTCCAGGTTGCGGAAGTTGTCACCTGTTGTATATTATTTACTTTTCCGCACTAGGATAGACCCAAGGAGGGGAGAACAAGTAAGCGGGTTCTAGGGTCCAGTGGGAGACCACCTCGAGGAGTCGAGTCCGGGTCTCCTAACCCTAGAATTGGTAGGGTTGCTTGCCGCTCTCGTAGGGGTCTAGGGGTGTGGGTTTGGCTATTCATCACGACCGTGGAATCCGTGTTTTATACCGGCTCGTATTGAAAACACGGACGTCCTAGTATTTCCAATATTTCATATGATTCTTCTGCTGCGATATCTGTGATGTGATCATGTGATGTTCTGTGATAGATACAGTATATATGATATATTATATAGGCGTTACTTATATTTTACACCCGCGCTAGCCCTGCCCCGCTCTGCCGTTAGTTACCTAACCTAACGGTGCACGAGGGGACATCGAGGTGAATGTGGATGGCATAAGTGTACGTCGTATTTATCTGTGATGTTTAGGTACTTAAATGATGGGACTTCATTAATGTGATTAATGAAATAAAAGAAACCTAAGATGTTGTAGAATCGAATTTCAAAAATAAAACAGGTAGCTACAGTTCTTGCTTTGCACAGAGGTATATGTGATATATCCTGCACCTTATTCGATGAGGAAAGGACCGAGATCCCTTCACCGGGAGTGACTCCTTTTGCAAGAACTGGCAGATGCTACACACTCGGTTTGTCTTTTGATTGCTTTTAAGAGTTTTTGCTTTGCACAGTGATATATATGATATATCCCGCACCTCATTCGACGAGGAAAGGACCGACGATCCCTTCACCGGGAGTGACTCCTTTAGCAAAACTAGAAAAGCCTAAAAAACACTCCATTTTTAAAATCATTTGATTCTACAACGATATCAAGTTCATTACGCAATAGGTTTTCAGAAAAACCTGTCGTAGCCCTCCGTCATTTCAGATATGTACTAGTTAGTATTTGTGCTGTGGTAGTTTGGCATTCGTCAAGGCGTAGTGTACGGTAGCTAACTAGTATTTATCTGCTTGAGCATATGATGCGATTGGATTAGGGTATTCGTACGGCGTTGTTTGGCATTCGTCAAGGGTCGTGCGGGTGGGTTTAGTTCAATCAAGAAATGTACGGGTTGAACTTGACTAGTGGACTATGGGTTGTTTGGCATTCGTCAAGGTCATAGAACACTAGGGGCAAAATATTATCGGGAATTTCAAGTGTTGAAATTTGCAATGAGATTGCATACCTTCTATGAGATAGTTGGATTCCGATACCCACTGCGAGTAAGAGTTACTCCTGGGAGAGTTTTACACATTACAATTAGCCGATCAAGTAGGTGTCTAGAAAGGTGTCAACGGGGTTACGCCTCTGGGAAAACGAGGTTTTCATTAATTAGGTTCGTGCGAAAGCACGGGGGACCTCCCTCAAAGTACCGACACTGGCCTGGCTGAAAGATTGGCGAACTTGTAGTGTGTAATTAATCCCGGCTAGTCTTTCTTTTTAGGGTTTGAAGGAAGATTTGATAAAAAGCAGTAGGAGCCATCCTGATTAGATAAAATAATAACCAATCTATTCTTGCAAGAGTGCACGCTGAGTGTTTTCTTCTCTCTCTCTCCTGGTAGCGACCATGTCACGCCTTAATCAAGATAATAATACGGATTATTGACCGAACCCGCTTGTTATACTGAGCTGGGGAACGTTGGTCCCGCTCCAACTTATAATTGTTATAAGACAGAGCAGGAAATTGGGGATTACCAGAATTCCTATGCCGCCCAAACGAAGAGAGTGCATGCTGATGCATCATCTTCGGGTGTGTTCATTACAAAGAATTGTTTCTCAGTATGCTTTACGTCCTGGGTATGTGATACCAGATCAGGATCCCAGATATGTAATCAGTTACATAGGGCTACAGATAGGTAAAGAACTGAGAACGGGTGATAAGTTTCATGAGGCAGAAAACGGGGCAAGTGTTGCAGCCAAGTCTGTTGGTCACTGTCGCCCTGTATTCCAAATACATTGATTCTGAACGAATGATATTAGATACCGAACCTGATATGCAAAATCATATCATTCTCTTTATTAGTAAAGAAAGGATATAATTTTGTATTGTTGGATAATGTTTTGAACATTTCCTATATCAAAAGTTGATCGCTTCAGGCACGTTATCTAAAAGCATTGATGTTCTAAATCAAACTACAGTTCTTAGTATACTGAACACACACAAGAGGAAGAGTTCAGAAATGAACGAATCCTTCTTAAAGCATTGTAGACTAGGTCATATCAATATGACCCGACTAGCTAGAGTTACATAAAGATGCATATTTAAATTAGTTTGAATTTACATCTTGTGAAACTCGCCAGTCATGTCACAAAGATAAAATGATCATAGCTCCGTTTACTGGAAACAGAGAAAGAGTTGATGAACTCTTGGGATGATACATGTTGATGTATGTAAGGTCCCCTGTCTACATATGCCAGGACTGGTTCTTTGTACTTCGTTACATTCTCTGATAATCTCTCAAGATTCAGACATATGTTCCTGTTGAAACACAAGTCCGAACCTTTTGAGATATTCACAGAATATAAGTTAGCTGTAGAGAACCAATACGGGTATAAGTATTATGTCCTTTGATGAGATCAAGGAGGAGAATACTTGAGCACGGAATTCCTGGAACATTCTAAAGTAGAATGAGATTCTCTCTCAGCATTACTCCTCCGAATACACCATAGCACGATGGTATATCGGGGCGGAGCAATAACACCCTATGTGATAAGGTGTGCTCTATGATGAGTACTACTGAGTTACCTATTTCCTTTTTAGGGAGTTATGCACTTATGAAGTTGCATACCTATTGAATAGGGTCCCGATCAAATCAGTTGCCTACCGCTTCATATGAGATATGGAAAGGGAAGAGCCCATATCTTAAGTTAGTTAAGATTTGGGGTTGACCGGCCTATGTCTAAAAGCAAAATCCGGACAAGCTCGAGGCAAGGCCCGTAATGTACAACTGGAAAGGTTCCAGCTATACAAACTGCAGTTGATGATTTGATAAAACCAAAGGATTCAATAGTTACCAATGAACCTCAGCCTCTCCGCCGATCTAGTAGGGTTCCTCACCAACCTGAGAGATACTTCTGTTTCTCTATGACAGTGGGAGCGAGGATTGCATCATGAGATGATGACCCAACTAGTTTCGAGCTGGCCATCAGGAGTGGGACTCTGTAAGAATGGCTGGATGCTTAGTGATCTGAGTTGGAATCCTTATACACCAACAAAGTATGGACTTTGGTTGCTATATCTGAAGGGTTAAATCCCCATCAGGAGCAAGTATATCTTGAGAAGATTACTTGGTGTAGATGGAAAAGTTGAGACTTTCAAAGCTAGAGTTGTGAAAGGTTTTTCATCATCGACCAGGAGTGGATAATAATGAAACCTTTTCCAGTGTCTATGCTTAAGTCCATCCAGATCCTACTTGCCACGGCTACATACCATGACTACGATATCTGGTGGTTGGGTGTCATGACAGCTTTTCTAAATGATGTTTTAGAAGAGAGCGTCTATAAGTACACAGCCAGAGGGCTTCGTAGACAGTGGGAGCAGCGGAAACGTGCACAAGATGCTTTATAGGATAAAGCAGGCATCGCGGAGTTGGAAAATCTGTTTTGATGGATTAGTCAAAGAAGTTGACATCATCAAAATGGTAGATGAACCTTGTATAAACAAAAAGGTAGTAGGGAGTATGGTGATGATCCTCGTAGAGTACGTGGATGACATACTCTTGATAGGGAAGGAGTTTCCTATGCTACGCTCGATCAATCTCCGCTTATCACAAGGATTCTCCATATAGGATCAAAGTGATACCTCCTAAATCCTGGATTTTGGATCTATGAGATAGATCTAATTGGATGTTATGATTCTCACTAGTTGTAGTGAGATGGTATCAACCGATCCTGGGAAGAATCACTGGAAGGGTTCCAGGGTGATAAGGACGACTGAATGTCAGTCACAGGCATTGTCTTTACCCTCAGTAAAGGGACTGTATGTTGGAAGAGTTCCAAGCTAAATACCGTGGCATACTAGAAGATAAAGGCAGGATACATCGCTACTTAAGATGCTACCAAAGAGGCTGTTTGGGTGTATATTGGTTCATGAGATGAACTACGTTCCTACCATTGTGAGACAATGGAGTTGTGGCTTATGCCAAGGAACGCCGGTCCCATCAGTGATCCAGACGTATTCTAAGGCAGTGTCACCTGATCATGGAGATGCTTGATCTCCAAGGGATCGAGGTTAGGAGAGTAGACTCAGAGGACAAACACAGCGGATCCACTCACAAAGGCCTGTTCCCAAAGAGAGATTTTTATGGTATGGTTGAGTATGAGATACTACAACCACTGCTATCAGATGGCCCTAGTGCAAGTGGGAGATTGTTAGTTATATGTATGCCCTAGAGGCCATTACTGTACATTGGATGTATATTGTAGTGGATGCTGGGACATATATAGGGAGGACTTTCTTGCTCGACATGATAGTATGCTATCTGGTTGAACTTTACCTGAACGTGTACACTGATTGTCTCTCTGTTACATGTTGGTAAAGCCCTTAGGATGTGTACTTGACTACCTGGACTATGATGCGAATCATACTAGTGGGGACAAGGTAGTCTATAAGTACATCCTTCAAAGTCCCTAGTCGTGGGTATATCGAGACGGGGCATCGATATACCAGAGTAGGCTAGCGTATACCTTCTCGTCCCATACAGATGGGCGATGGATGATCCTATATCCATTGGTGTTTGACATCAGAGATGATATACGGGTGCTCAGAGGAGACTGGGTACACTGGACGGACTCGCCGAGAACTCCCAGATGGTATTATACCTTACGTTAGATGGCAGTTCTCTGGTGACACTGGTACAGAATAGTCTGTTGACCCGAGATCGTCATAGAGTCTTGTGTGGTTCCCACTGTGCTTTGATTTCCACCTTACCACGTCCATGAGGGCATGCAAAACGGTGGTTTTTGGGTACAGTCCCGAGTCACATGGAGGCAATGAGCGATAGGAGGGGATTCGTCTCTCCCGGTATAGGGAGTTGATGTTGCGCTGTGTTCGATTGGCTATAAACGGAAATCCCTGGCCAGGGTTGCTGAGATTTACTGGTAAGTGTTACCAGTAGTTTCTCGAATTGTTATAGACCTCATATCAACACGACTTATCGAGCTATTGGGGTCTGACGTTTACCACCCCTAGGCGAGATATGCGACAGATCAGACGATCAGACCGGACTGTACGGTAGTGTTACTGGTTGGATTCACTGGAGTGTGAGCGGGCTTGCTCGTCGATCTTCTGATCGCTCAATACCCGGGTGGCCGTTACGTTTAGCAGACCGCTTGCGGGTTGTGGGTGTTTGATATGATCATCATCTGCTGCCGGCGTATTGACGAGTCTTTAGAGTCCTACACAGAGGTTTCCTGGCTCAAGCGAAACGAAATAGGAGCGCATATGATATATGTGCGGGACCGAGAATAATGCATGTATATGATACCATATTTCATTCTCGCGATGAATGTATCGATTGGTTGTATGCGATATAACCTAGTTATCGAATCAAGGGTTTATTCGATAAGCTGATACATTGGATACTAGTCGGTTATATGCGAAATAGCCGGATCGTTAAATCAAGTGTTGATTTAATGATTTAATGCATAATTATATATTTGATATATTACTTTGCATTAACTAGTAATGGTTCACTTTAAGTGGATTTTCTCACTTGATTTGTGCACATTGTATATGTGATATATTTTTGTGCACTTGATTGTATCATGTTTGATGATACATGAATGCTAGGGTTTGTGTAGAGTTAAACCTTAGTTAAGTAAATGGTTAGGGTTATTATATATTTATTCATTCATTTATTGAATTGTTTATTTCATTTTGGCAAAAGGAAAATGGTGGCTAATTTTGTTCTTTGTTGAAGCTTCATGAAGCTTTGAATAAAGTCCACCATTTTTGTTTTATGCCTAACCTAACCATTCACCTAACTATAGTTTGCTCTCTACACATAACCATGGTTGGATTATGATAAGTTTTGATTTTCTTTTCTATTTTAAATTAACTTATCATAAGACTCATTATCTTCTTGCTTTCTTCTTCTTCTTCTTCATTTCTTCATGGAAGAAAGCTTGCTCCATTAATGGCAAGTGATGATAAAGAGTGAAAAATCCAATTCTAAAGTGAACCCACTTCCTATTTCTTCATCCTCTACCTCTTGCCAAGTAGTATAGGGTGTTTCCTTCACAAGTTTTCATGGCTTGGTGAAGGTGGAGCTTGATCTAGCGATGCCTCGACGTAGATCATCTTCGGCATGGACATCGACGACCTAGCTCGCCATTTCTCCGACGAAGCCGACGCTAGAGCCCGGGAATTCACTAGGACAGCGAGGGGACTTCGTTGCGGAGCTATAGAGGTGGAGCACCGGATCTACAAAGGTTGTATTTCCGTTTTCTTTAGTTAAGTTGTTAACTAGTTTTCATTTTCGCCTAGATTTCTAGCCGACGATCCGTTCTAGGGTTTCTCGGCACCGTTAAAATTTGAAATTGGCATGGTTGATGCCTCGTTAGACCTCTAGGGTGTGCCTAGGAACCCTACAAGCTCTGTCCAACTTACGACTAACGACATCTCTTCCCATAAAACGCCTCAAAGGGTGCCCTCTTAATCGCTTCCTGGATGTTTTTATTATAAGAAAACTCTATCAATGGTATGTGGCGATCCCAACTGCCATGAAATCCAGAACGCAAGCTCGAAGCATGTCCTCAAGAATCTGAATGGTCCGCTTTAACTGATCGTCGGTCTGCAGATCGAAAAATGCACTGAAACTCAATTGGTATCCAAAACCTCTTGAAGTTTCCGCCATAGTCGGCTGGTGAACTAGGTGTATCTTTAGACACAAAACAAGTCGGAACTCCATGTAGTCTAATCATCCTATCAACAAATATCGAAGCATATTGAACGAATCCAAAAATGGTCTTAACTGGCTGAAAGTGAGCTGCTTCGTTAATCGGTCTACGATTACTCAAATAGTGTCATACTCTCAACTGATCCTAGGTAGACCCACGATAAAATCCATAGAATTTTTCTCCCATTTCCACTCCAGAATGGGCAAAGATTTTAATTTTCCTGCTGACCCCTGATACTCAGCCTTGACTTGCTGAGAAGTCTACATCCTGAAACAAAATCTGTGACATCCCTCTTTATCCTTTCACATGATATCCGGACGACGTTAAACTTTTCGATCGATTCATCAAAGTCCCACAATTTCCCACAATAGCTCAACACTTGAATACAGTTTAATGATATCAAGTACATGCCACAGTACCCACGGACTAGCCGTAGAAGGGCAAACCCAAGTCTCACTAATGGCACCGCGGAACTGCCGCAAACCCTAAGGTTCAAAAGCGTTCCCATGGTCATTATGTCGAGTTAGAGTTTCATTCTTTTAGAGGGTCCATAGAATTACTTGCATGTTTTTTTGAATACCTTAAACTTAGAAAAATGGGTTTTTGACATTCGTTCGAACCTTTTAACTTCGCCTAGACAACAAGCCAATACCCGAAACAATGTTGAAACTATGAATACGAAACACTCCGACTTGCCTATATTATAAGATCACACCACCTGCAAACTTAGCAAAAACAAGCAATAACAAAAAATCTAAAACCCAGATCCTGGAACACTGGAAAATAATTTTGAAGCCAGAACTCTCAAACAGGGCCGGCTGTCACGAAGAATCAGCTAATCTGCCGTCGACTGTCTCTGAACCGTGCTCAAACAGCAAAAGCTACCTCCGGGACTCCAACTCAAAACATTTGCCACAGCATTCACCTTGCCCGGACGATAAAGAATCTCGCAGTCAAAATCTATCACTAGCTCCATTCAACTATGCTATCTCAAAATTCAGATCTCACTTCTGATGAGAATGTACCTTAAACTCTTGTGCTCCGTGAATGTCTGGCACGACTCGTCTCCAAATCTTAAGTATAAAAATCACTGTGGCTATCTCTAAGTCATGCATGAAATAGTTCTACTCACGCTTCTTCAACTGCCGAGAAGCATTGCCAAAATCAATAACACCGCCTAATCCTGAAGGCAAGATAATACTAGCGCCGTAGTCCAACGAGTCTTAAACTACTGAAAGCTCTATTTCCATGCCTTGGTCCAAAGAAAGGAAACTCCCTTCCGGGTCATCCCAGTCAATGTTGCAGCTAGACGAGAAGAACCCTCAAAAAGCACTGATAATATTTGGCTAAAATCCAAAATGCTATGAACCTTCGTCACCGATACAGGTCTGGGCCAGTGTTGAACGGCCTCGATCTCCTTCGGCTCCATACGTACCATCTCTCGTAACTACGTGACCCAAGAATTCAACAGTATCCTGCCAGAAAGCACACTTGGATAATTTAACGAATAACTGGCGCTCCTTCAAAGTCTGTAATGAAATCATCGATTACTGTCCAGGCTCCACTCGGCTCCAAAAGTACATTAAAACATCCTCAATTAACATGATGATAGACTGATAAAAAAGAAACGGCCTGGATATTCGGTTCATCTAATCCATAAACGCTGCTGGGGCATTGGTGAGCTCGAAATACATCATCAAAACTCATAACGCCTGTAACTTGTGTGAAAAGCAGCCTTCGGAATATCATCCTCTCGAACCCACAACTGATAGTAGTTTGACCGCAAGTCAATCTTCGTGAAATGTCCCGCACAGTAACCCAATTCAACTGACGATAATCAATATATAGACGCAAATGGCCGTCCTTCTGGCGACAGAACAAGAGCTCCCCAAGGTGACGCACTCGGATGAACGAGCCCTTTTTCCAACCATCTTGCAACTGTTCCCTCAGTTCTTTACGCTCTGCCAGGAACCAAGTCAAAGCAGCACTCAATATCGCGCTCTGGCGATAAACCAAACAACTTGTATGGAAAGGCATCTGGAAACTCGCCCGCAAACGGAACCTGGCCCAACGGGACCCCTAAGGCTCCAACATCACAAACATACGTTCAGAATTCCTGACATCCTTTCCTCAAAAGCTGACTAACGCCAAAAAGAACTCAAACTGGGAAAGGCGACGCTACGGTCTCCACGAAAACAAGAACTAGCTTACCCGGAAACTAAATCTGACTGCCTCCTCACGGCAGTCTACGGATGCATAACACATGGCTAACCACTCCATGCTCAGAAGGACTTCGAAGTCACACATATCGGGAAGAATCAAATTGACAAAAGAATCTTTATCTCCGATGCAAACGAATCACGAACAAACAACATATCGAGCGACCAAAAGATTAGCCTCTCACAACGGCGTCTATCTAAACGCCTCCGAGCTGGCATACTGGTACAAATCCGTTTTGGTCCAGAAACGACCGAAGTTTCAGAAATGCGCTCCTCTAGCAGTAAGGGTGCATCCATCGCGGCTGCATAAGTGTCAAAATGTTGAATGTCTAGCAAGCAACAACTGTATGTCCAATCTCCACACGAACCTCTTTATCTGTTTCACTTCAGTGTCTTCCAGGTAAGGAGCATAACGAACCACTAAGAAATCTGTATGTCATACTCGGACACTGCCATCCCTGAAGTCTTACGCAAAGGCTCTAAACTACGAGCTCGGGCATTTCGAACGCTCTTCGGAAGGAAACGAGAAAGAAATACAGCTGTGAACTCCTCCCAAGTCATAAGTAGGTCTGCAGCTCGGACTCTTTCAATGGTTTCGCACCATGTCTGAGCAAGACCTCTAGACGAAAACTTACAAACTCAACCCTTATCTCGTCAGAACATCTCTGTGAACGACAATTCCAGCCATCCTGTCGAGAATTGTCTACGAATCTCCACTGCATCTGTGCTGGTAAAACTGGAAGCTTCTACCTCAAAACTCTCGTAAGGATACGGAATAAACTTTGTAATATCATATACGGATGCCTGTGCAGCAGGTACAAACACAATCCCTGAAATAGGAGGGACATCATCGGATCTCGGAGCTTCACTAACCATCAGTAACAATCCAAACATCTATCGCACGTCCTGAATACTCGACTCCAGCCTAGCCATCCGTCCTGGAAAAGGCGGACCATTCTGTCCCCGAGGGGTAGGCGTACCGCCCTAATCGGCCCTCGTAGTCTCCGGAGGCATAGTGGCTAGAGTAAGAATAGGATCGATAGGAACATTGCGATCGAATCAAAGGATTTCCGCAATCAAGGAAGGAAAATACAAGAAATTATTTATCCTAAGGTCACTTAGGCGGAGTACCGTAGCGTAAGTATTCCGCGGAACATACCAACGCTACGCCACTCTGCTTAAGTCACCTACTCCATCTACCAAGGGTCATCCTATACTCAGAAAGGTAAAACCTATCGCTTTGATACAAACTCTGTCACGATCCGAAGGTATGGAACGTGACTAGCACTTAAATTACGAAACGTCTAAAGGCATAACGTAATCTAAGTAAGCCAAAGCCCAGAAATCTAAACCAAATAAAGATATAGAGTGAAGGAAAACTTATTAAAACTAAGCGATTTAAAACAAAATAAGTTGCACTATACATTTAAAAAAAACATCTTAATTCCCCAAAAATTTCTGCAGAGTCTCCTTTGTATATACTGGCCCAAAACGGGTACAACACATAAAAATACATATAAAATAGTAAAGGCGTCCCCAAGCGGGAGCTAGCACTTGGCCAAAGGCGGATTCACAACCACATGCAATGAATATATCATATAATGCGAAATAAGTATGGAAGTATAAAAGCATCACGTCGGCTCAAGTGAGCATCGACACCAAACCATAAATACAAGTCTCAAAATCTTACCATCCAGTCCAATATACAAGGGTAGATGGAGTATACTAGATACAATAAAATACACGGTGGGAGCAAAAGAAAATCCTCCAAACCCACCTATGAGCAAGCTGCAAGCCGAAGCCAGAGAAACGGAATTAGAAGGTACACCCGCTGCTCCAACGTTAACGGGTCAGACCAGCAAAATACTGTGGCACAACGGGGGTGAGTTGCCAACTCGTGAGTAGTAAGTTGTTGGATATAGTGCCCTCAAAGTCAATTATTGGATCGCAGGTACGTGATTGCAATGATTGAGGGAGGACCTATACCGGTAGGACAGTCTTACTCAAGATGATAGTATACTATCTGGTTTGCCTTTATCAGTCGTTTACAGGTTTAGGTGACTGATCACTATTACACGTTGATAGAGCCCTTAGGATCTTGCATGACTACCAACAGTATGATGGCGATCATATACGTGAGAGTTGGGTAGTCCATAAGCACATCCTTAAATGTGTCCCTAGTCGTGGGAGTTTCGAGACAGGGCATCGATACTCCGGAGTAGACCAGTGTATACAGTCGAGACCCCGAAGAGGGACGGTGGCCGGTCTCACAAGCCACTGGTGTCAGTTGGATCACCTAAGATGTATACAGATGCACATTGGGTTATGAGTACATCGGACAGGACTCGCCGGACACCTGCTAGTTGGTATTTATACCTAGCGTCAGATAGCAGTTCCCTGGTGACATGTGTACAGGTTAGTTCATCGACCTGAGGTCATCATTTGTCTCATGTGAGTTCCCACTGTGCTTTGATTTCTACCCTACCACGGCTCAAAGGAGTCGTGCAAATAGGTCTTTTTTGGGTACAGTCCCGAGCCACATGGAGGCAAGTGAGCGGATCGACAGGGGATTCGTCTCTCTCGGTATTAGGGGTGAGATCGCGCTGTGTCTAGGAGAGCCATTACACATAGCCCTTGGCCGAGGCAGGAGATTTACTACTAGGTACTCCAGTAGTATCTCAAGGTGTTCTGGGCTACACTCTGACACGACTTATACTGCTATTGGGGGTCTGACGTTACCAACCCTCTAGGCCGGATATGCGATACTCATAGACGAACGGACCGGACTGTATGTATATTGTCACTGTTAGGCTTAGTAGGGTTCCAGGATGAGTTCGCTCACAGGCTTCCCTTGAGGTCAGTACATGGGCAGCCGTTACGCACTGCTAGTGCCGCTGACATGCTTGTGGTTAAACCCACTGCTAGGGTACTGATGAGTCATTATAGTCCCCCACAGATAGTTTCCCAAGTTCGGGTGAAACGTTGTAGAGGCCGTATGGTTTTATGGCAGGATTCGGAAAATCCACGTGCATTTATGCATGTGTCATATTTCGGGCAGATAATACTGGTGGTCTTTGGTTTAAGCCGGATCCATGTATTATATTGAGTCGGAATATTTTAGTCTCTCGTATTTGTATTCGGTCGGAATACGGATACAGGTATGTATATACAGGTAAGGGGTATTTTCGTAATCCGTTATGAGAATATTTTAGAAGATGTATTTCTTTTTGGATTAATCATTTTGGTTTAAATGATTATTTGGTTTTGGAAATGGTGACCCATTATGGATGACACATTATTCTAGCATGTTCATTAGTAACTCATGCTAATGAGTCACTAAGTGAGTAATGAAGAATTAAATGTGTTTTTTTTTGGTTTGGATATTTGCGGAGATATTTTTATTAGATATTTATTTATTGTTTTGATTATATATCCTCTCATATCTATTCACAACAAATGAGAATGATAACACAAGTTTATGAGCTTAGTTTTTCTTTTGGCTCACTAGTGTTTCTTGAGTTCACCATCTTCAATCCATAACAACTTCTTTTACCTCCACCCTACCCCTCTCATGCGATGAGAACCCTAAGGTGTTTGAGACAAAGTATTCTACTCGTTCTTTACTTCGTCTTCGTCATCTCTTTTAGCAGACTTGATGACCGAGTTGCCTCGGTATAGAGGCGGGAGCCCGTTTAAAGATCCGTAGATGTGGTGCCACCTCGTCGAGGAGATAGGAGATCGGAGTTGCCGCGCGGAGCGTGGGATGATGGCTAAAGACCGAAGGACTCGGATCGATCGGTATAGCCTTTCTACCTCTTTACAGTTTGTTAGTTTAGCGTTAATGGCAAGATCTAGGTTATAGTATGCGGTAGCGCCAGTTATAAAAGTTTTTGTTCCGCGTTTGGCGTCAGAATGACGGCCGGTGCGCTACCGTAGACTTACATAAGTAACATCTAATAAGGCTATCTTAAGCGTGCACGCAATGCGCCATACCCTATATATACCGATATGATAAGATACACTAGCATGAATGCATAATCAATACCCGAAACCTAAGCATATCTAGTATGAGAAAATCTTGATTTTTATCTTAGAAAAAGCTCATGTGAAATAACTGAAGTATATCCATGAATCAACCAAAATCCGTGTCAAGCATTGACACAAAAATACATATATCTCAATGTCTCGACATCTCAATGTCATAATATCACAATATCTCTGTATCACAAATCTCAATATCTCGGGCTTCGTCAGTCTGGATCGGCCCATATCATCAAATCTCACGACAACGGCAGGTATCCAGCGGATATCCGCCGCGCCAGACATAACCGGTGGGTAGTCCGTGCCCCTGCCAGGCTCATCGTCATCCCCACGAAATCTCTATCTCGCCCCGGGGTACCATACCGGTCCCACCATATAGCCGACACGGTTACTCCACTTCTCGAATCGGATCTCGAAATCCAACAGAAAACAGGAAAACTCATGCTGGGCGATCCATACATCATGAGAAAACCGCAACTTGCATTTTAAAATGATAATAAGTTTTAATAAAATTCTTGCGGTTTTCCCCAAAATCCAGAAATCTCATAAATACCGAAATTCTCGAGATGAATCACAATATATAAATATGCCAGTGATGTGGAAATCTATGATACGGTAGTATATAACATGCGAAGTACGACCAGAAACTATGCATGAATCATGATACAATGAGGTATGTATATATGACTAACAATCCTACGCAAACATCTTAATGAAATGAATAGGCAGGTATAAATATACGGATCATATACACTGAAAATGCACAGATATCTATTCTAATTAAGTTCTATAGTGTTCGTGATATAGCAATTACCAATGGCGTGTGTGTTCACATAAATAGTGCACGTGCGGCAGGAACCAATGGTAATGGTGCAAGTGTTTTATAAGATGATATCACAGATATATTTATACATATAACGATGCGATGCAATGAGGTGGCTAACTAATAAACTACGCATATAATGTAAATACTATAAGTAATACTGAACCATCAGGCACCTCGCGCCATCTAGACGATCCCCCCATAGATATATACATCTACTCATAGGGATGCCTCGGCTGATCTGATCCAATCTCGGCCATGTCTCTTCCGCGCCACATCTGACGCCATTGCACCCGATCCTACGATCGCACACAAGCAAATAAAAAGGATAAATTTACAAATAGTCGTGGGACAACGACAAAATCAATCCACGCGTACAACAAGATGCGCACATACTTTGTGCACAAACGCGCTCGCAACAACGTCGTAACCCATGATTAAGGTCGTTATACGTCACCACAACAGTGCTTAAAACCCAATCACGTATTAACAACACATTAAATATTAAAAGAAATAGGTTGTAGTTCAATTCAACCTCAAACACACTTAAAACACAATTTTTCCAAAAACCTAGTAAGACTCCATTTGCTATTTTTGTTCGAATCTACATGTTTTAACAATTCTAGTGGCCACAATACTCACTAAAAATCTTAATTAAGTCACACAAACCATTACAAAATTTTTATCACACCAATTTGTATTAATTACAAAAAACCTAGTTTGCAATTTATATAATTTTAACAATTTTAAAGTAACAATTTGCAAACTAGCAACTAGTTTAGGTTTTTGCATGTCTTAAAATATTAATCTACACTTAACTAACTTGATTTATTTATAACAACCCTAACTTATATTCAAAATCTTCTCTTGAAAACTATTTTTTTTAAATTAAAACCAAATTTAAAGACTTAATTAGCTAAATTTAAGTAATTAACCATCAATCAAAACCTAGGCTTAGGATTATAGCTTAACAAGTTTGAGATCAACTTGCAACTTAGCCTTCAAAATGCTTCCTTTGTTCCAAGATCCTTGCTAGTTTGAACAAGAATAATAGGTAAGGGTTTAAATGATGAATTGTTATTGTTTGTATTGATTTTTGAAGATTTTTTTTTTTGTGGAGGGGCTCGTCCATTGAGTTGGAGAAGGAAAAAAAAAAGAGTGTGAAGTGTGTGGGGGTGTGTAGATAAATGTAGAAGCTTCTTTACTTAACACCTCCTTTTAACTTCTTTTTCTAATTATTTAATTTCCTTTCATTTTAAACCTTGAAGTGGGGAAACAATGGGAATGGGCAGCATTGGGCTCGGCCCAGTTGGGGGTGTGTGTAAAATTTCAAGTAAAGAAAACCCCCTCCAAGTATTACAAATGCACCTCACCTCAAATTTCAATTTTCACCCTAATTTATTTTCGTATTTCAATTTTCTTAGAATTCTCTAGAAATATGGAGACAAGGTGAGAGGGAGAAAACATGCTACAAATCTTGGCTTTAAGTTGTCACAGTTTATTAAAATATAATTTACCCATTCTCATTTGTAATTATCACTAATTAAATTTATAATTTAAAGATTAAAATATTATTTAAATTAAATAATTAAGGAAAAATATTTAAGTAAACTAATAATTTATAAGTGACTAAATAAATACCAAATACTAGCAATTAGATAGTTAAAATAGGCTTATTTAAGTTAATGATGAAAAATAATTACAGTTAAGTTTTATGGAGAATACGGTTTATTTTACCGATTATCAGGACATTCACCTAAAAGTTTATATATATATATATATATATATATTTCTAAAACGTTACATATACCTAGTGTCAGATAGCAGTTACCTGGTTACAGTAGGGTGTTTTTCTTCACCCCATTGAGATGAGAATGCGCGCGCGCTTGTCAGGTGTACTACAGATTCCCCCTGCCTAGGGTAGGTGAGGTTTTATTGACTGTGGGGATCCGAATCTCCGGCAGCCGCGGACTAAATTGCCGTTAATTACCCCTCATCTTTGGGGTGAGAGAACCTCCGATTAACGGGTTAAACTAGTCATGCGAACTCAACGTGCAGTGTTGTGTATTAGAGGGGTTATAGATATATCAAGGGCCCCACAGGGTTTTTACGGGGTCCCGCTACCCGGATAGCGGGCTGGGAGTCAAGGGGGCCAGCAGCCCCCTTGTGGGGTGCGGGAAAGCGTCTCGGTCTAAAATTTTTTTTTGAGAAGGACGGTGTTGTAGAGTATGTGTGTGTGTATTTGTATGAAAAAGGGAAAGGGCATCCAAAGGGTGCATGGGAAAAGCGCCAGCGCTTTGGGTGCTAGCGCTAGCGCTTTGAGCGCTAGCACCCCACGTGCCAGGCACGTGGGCTCTCAGGCGCTAGCGCTTTGGGCGGTAGCGCTCTGAGCGCAAGGGCGCTAGCGCTATGAGCGCTAGCACCCCACGTGGGCGCTCGAGCGCTAGCGCTATGAGCGCAAGAGCGCTAGCGCCCTACGTGTCAACACGTGGGCGCTCGGGCGCTAGCGCTTTTGGCGCTAGCGCTTTGAGCGCTAGCGCCCCACGTGTCAGTACATGAGCGGTCGGGCGCTAGCGCTTTGGACGCTAGTGCCCCAGATGTCAGCACGTGGACGCTCGGGTGCTAGCGCCTTGGGCGCTAGCGCTTTGGGAACAAGGGCGCTAGCGGCCCACGTGTCAGTGATTGTTTGCTGTTTAGTACGTGCGCTTTTAAAATCAAAGTTAAGAATATACCGCAATCAAGACGGTGTCGCTTGGTAGCTAGCCGATTGAGTACGGGTTGGTCCACAGGGAAAACGTGTTCTTTTCTAATTGTTCCAACGAGTCAATTCCTATTTGTGGTAGGTTTTGATTTTCTATAAAAACTGAGGTTGAATTTGATTTGGATTAAAATCTTGCTAGGGTTAGGATTAGGTTAATTTGGAAAGTTAATTCTACTCACCGCTTTCTTTGCCCTAATTAAGATCTTAGGTGTTAAGGTAATAATTAACAAAGGGGATTAGCGCGATCAGGAAGAAACTTCGTTTCTTCCTTTTGGCCCTTGTCCGTCCTTTCTTAATTCTTAGCCCTAACCTCTATCTAAATCAACCACGACCGGTCTAACTAAGAAATCACCGCTATCTCATAGGATAGGATGCCGTAGTGAGCGGTGGGTGGTTGTTTTACATAGAGCCCTAATTTTATAAAGTTAAACGGGTAAGAAAGGAGTGAGAGATTTCATCTCTCAAACCGACCCAATCTTAACCCTAACAAGTGAGAAACTACTCACTCATTAGAGAATTAACAAAGGAATTCATTTTTTTTATTTTTCTTTTAGTAACCTAATTAACGTGCAGAAAATAAATGACAGATAAAAATTACAGAGAAATAAAATTGCAGATAAGAAATTCAAAATAAAAAAAACTTACTTTTTATTGATGCACTCTTTGACAATTACAATGGAATGAAAATTTTAATCTGAAATTAAAAGAGGCATGCTCCAAAAAGAGCTTTAGGGTTTCCTATTTATAGCTAGGGGAACCCATAGGCTTTACAACTGATCCACATCTAAAATTACAAAACTACCTTAAGAATACAGGGTCAATGCACCGACTCCAACGACACGCGCCGACACGTGCACAGCACGGCCACGGATTCGCGGCCATAAGCCTTGTTTGGCCGCGGTTCCACGCCCGTTTGATGGGCTCGTGGGCGCTTTTTCTCTGGGTTTCTTCATGTTGCTATTTGCTTCTGTTCTCTTCACTTGGTTCTTCAGAATATTTTCTAGTTTCTTCTTGATTTCCATAGTGCAGAATGTTGTGGACTTTTACCGTTCGCTTCGTGTTGAAGTCTTGAATCTTGTGCTGCCTTTATACCTTGTGCAATCGAACTGTTTATTGATCTTCATTTGTTCTGTAGGCGGCATCATAAAGATTCTTCTACTTGTTGGTCGTAGTCTCACTATTGTAGCGTCTTTTCACCATTTTCACTGTATTATCCCGAGAACCTGTAAACTGCAACTATTTAACAGACATGGATCAAAAGCACCTATTTATTTGCAATATGATTAAGAATGGGGAATATAATAATACAAAATTCTGATATGAACAGTCAGCACGTGGGCGCTCGGGCGCTAGCGCTTTGAGCGCAAGGGCTCTAACGCCTCACGTGCCAGGCACGTGGGCGCTCGGGAGGCAAAAGGGACTTGCTCCCTGCAATGGGAGTTGTACTCCAAGAAAGGAGCACTTATTATTTTGTGTGTGTGTGTGTGTGTGTGTGTGTGAGGAGTTAAACTCCTAGGATATTTTGAAGCCGATGAAGGGGGTTCTCCCTTTGAGCCCTGGATCTTCCCCAAAGCGGGGTTTCTGGAGATGGGTCTCCTTCTTCTTCCTTTGTTGGCCGGATCTTGAAGATCAAGAAGTATGAGATTTTAAAAATCGCTTCTTTCTGAGATTTGATGGCAGATCTGAATTCCCCTTTGTGGGTTTTGTGGTGAAAAACTATTTAGTTTTATAAAAGAAAGAGTAAAACTCTTGATTTAATTCAAAAGAAAGAAGAAGATTTTGAACCTTGAAGAAGGAGAAGATCACAGATCTTGATTTTTTCTAGAGAGAGAAAAAGTTGTTGGGAGATTTTCATTATCCTTGCCTTTATAGGCTATACACTTTACACATAGCCCCTTGGGCTTAACAAAATGGCATTTTGCCTATCCCATGGCTCGTGTGCCATTTCTTTTTGCACATAAGCCATGGGCTTTACAAAATTTGGCTTTATGCCCATTTTCTTACATTTATTCATAAAATAAAAATACAAGAAATATAACAAAATTATTTATTACAAAATTTTAATTTTGGCATTGGGGGACGCTGGCCGCTTCATGTTCGGGCTCGCTCCGCGCATTGGCCCACTTGACATGGGCTTGGGCCCACCTGGCTTGGGGTGGACTTTGATTTTGACTTGGTCAACCGGGGTGTAAATTTTTACCCCAACAAATTGCCCCCCATCAATAAATGCACACCACACATGTGGGTCGTGTGCATGAAATTGATGGATCTTCTGACTTCCAAACCCCAATCTTATACCCCTACGTGTGTGTACGTATGACCTCTGCACTTGGAAATTCAATTCAAGCTATTATACTCTTGTCCATCGTCCAAAGTATTTTTAGTTGGTGAATTTTTGATGAAATTGCTCACACATCCTTCATGCGACCATTAATACTTCTTGAGGTACTAACAACCGATTACAAAATGTGTTTGCGCATTAAGGCGTAATTTCTCGTCTTGTAATACCTAAGGCTTTAGCAGTGACTCCCAAAACAGTTGGTCTAAGGCAGTAGGTGATAAAGCACTCTCGCTATATTTTTTTATTTTACGCAGCCTTAAATAATTACAAAACCAGTGTTCGTTTTTTTATATCTCTTTATTCACACTTATAATTTTATTTTCCTTCATTCTAAGGATTTTAGACAAGAGCATTTCAAGGTATTCTCTACTATTCCAAGTTTCATGGTGCGTGATTGTGCAAGTTGTAGGGTATATATTTTCAGAATTTAGACTTAAGGTTCGGAATTATTTTTCAGACTTACACATCAAATAAAAATTTCAATACTCCTCCCTTGTTTTGACTTAGCTCAAGAAGTGAACTCAAAATTGCCAATTTCTAAGTAAAACACAAGGACATATATTTTCTACCATTAAATTTTTAAGAATGGTTATTTTTAGGGTTTTTAATTTACTAAGTTTAGGATCTAGTCTTTCCCTACTATTCAGCTGTCTTGTCAAACTTAAGTCAATTATGGCCAAAATTGAATTTTTTTAAAAAAATTTCAATTTTTTAATGGGTTTTAAAATAAGTATGCAAATGCAAAATTATACCTATGAATGCGAAGGAAGAATGCTTACCGAGCACACCCCGAAATTTAAACTTGACAGTATCCTCACTGTCAGGCTACACCAAGAGGGTCAAAATTGTCAGCACTACCCAGTTTATTTTTTTTTTTTTTTATTTTATTAAAACTGGAAATTTACAAAAATACCCCAATTTTTTTTTCTTCAAATTTTCATTTTTTTATGTTATTTTGTTTTTATATAATTACAAATGATACATACCCCCAAACTTGTTTGAAACAATGTTTTGGCTAGATAATCAAAATTTAGGGGTAGATGATGGAAAATCAGTCAATGTAAATCGGCTCCTGCAAAAACAAGAGCTCCTCCGAAGGGTTCGCAGTGAGGAACGGTTTAAGTCGATGTCCGTTCACTTTAAACAGTGAATCGTCCTTCGGGTTTTCTAGATCGACAGCACCGTGCGGATATACGGTGCGTACCAAAAATAGCCCTTTCGATCGAGATTTGAGCTTGCCGGGATGGAAATATAACCGAGTATCGTAAAGTAAAACCTGTTGAATAGGTTTGAAAGTCTTGCGCATAAGGTGTTTGTCGTGTAACACCTTTGTTCGGTTTTTAACAACTACTGCGTTCTCATAGGCCTCATCCCGCAGCTCGTCTAATTCGTTCAACTGCAGCTTTCTATTGCTGCCCGCATCTCCTAAGGATAGGTTTAACTCTTTAATTGCCCAAAATGCCTTATGCTCTATTTCAACTAGAAAGTGGCAAGCCTTCCCATAAACAAGCCTGTATGGAGACATGCCAAGATCGGTCTTATAGGCAGTACGGAATGCCCAAAGTGCATCAATAAGTTTTGATGACCAATCTTTACGGTTTTTGGAAACCGTTTTCTCCAATATCTGTTTAATCTGCCGATTCGAGATCTCGGCTTGCCCATAAGTTTGGAGATGATAGGGCGTTGACAGTTTGTGAGTAATGGAGTATTTGCGCATTAAAGACTCAAAAGTCCTATTACAAAAGTGAGATCCATTATCACTGATAATCGTGCAAGGATGCCCAAACCGAGAAAAAATGTTTTCTTTGAGAAATCTAACGACAACTTTGTTGGCATTAGTTCGGCTGGACACAGTCTCGACCCATTTTGAAACATAGTCAACTGCAAGTAGAATATACATGTTCCCAAAAGATTTGGGAAATGGTCCCATAAAGTCTATCCCCCAAACATCAAAAATTTCTAATACCAAAATTGGTTTGAGCGGCATTTCATTTCTCCGAGATATCCGGACCAAGTGTTGGCATTGGGAGCATATCTTGCAGTATTCGTATGCATCTTTAAAAATTCGTGGCCAGTAGAAGCCACACTGCAAGATTTTTTCTGCTGTCTTTTTTGGGTCAAAATGCCCACCACACGCTTGATTGTGGCAGAATGACAGCACACTCTTAAACTCATTGTTGGGGACACACCGGCGAATGATTTGGTCGGAACAGTATTTGAAGAGATACGGTTCATCCCAGTAAAAATGTTTTACTTGGGACAGGAATCGGAGTCTGTCCTGATTTGACCAATCATTTGGTATCAGTCCGGTGGCCAAATAATTTACAATATCAGCGAACCAAGGTTCGCATGACACAGTTAAGAGCTGCTCATCTGGAAAAATGTCTTTAATAGGAATTCGAAGTGTAGGCGAAGAAGGGAGTCGTGAAAGGTGGTCGGCGACTACGTTTTCGCATCCTCTCTTGTCTCTTATGACAAGGTCAAACTCTTGTAGCAAGAGGATCCAACGTATCAGCTAAGATTTAGCATCTTTCTTCACAAAAAGATGGCGAAGAGCTGAGTGGTCTGTGTAAACTATGACTGGAGAGCCGATTAAATAGGGCTTGAATTTTTCTAGTGCAAACACAACAGCTAAGAATTCTTTTTCAGATGTTGTGTAATTTAATTGGGCCTCATTTAATGTTCGGCTAGCGTAATAAATTACATGCGGCATCTTATTTATGTTCAGTCCAAGGACAGCACCAATAGCGAAATCAGATGCATCACACATAATTTCAAATGGATGCGTCCAGTCGGGAGATAAAAGAAAGGGCCCGGAATTAAGTGAGTTTTTCAATGACTCGAACGCCTTCATGCTGGTTGAGTCAAAATCAAAAGTGGTGTCTTTGGGCAACAAAAGAGTCAAGGGTCTAGCTATCTTGCTAAAATCCTTGATGAACCGTCTATAGAAACCGACATGGCCAAGGAAGGCTCGGATGTCTTTGACGCACTTGGGAGGAGGAAGATTGGAAATGACTTCAATCTTAGCTTTATCAACCTCAATGCCATTTTGCGAGATGATATGTCCAAAGACAATACCCTCTCGTACCATAAAGTGGCATTTCTCCCAATTTAAAGTGAGGTTCATATCCCTACAACGGGTAAGAACTGCGTCTAAATGTACCAAACACTCATCAAAGGAGTCGCCGAAAATGGAGAAATCATCAATAAAAATCTCCAAGAATTTTTCCACCATATCTCAAAAGATGCCCATCATACACCGCTGGAAAGTAGCGGGTGCATTGCATAACCCAAAAGGCATGCGACTGTAAGCGAATGTACCGAAAGGGCAAGTATGTGTGGTCTTGTCTTGGTCATTTTCGGCGATGGGAACTTGATTTTAGCCTGAGTAGCCATCCAAAAAGCAGAAAAATCCATGCCCAGCCAATCGTTCTAGCATTTGCTCAATAAAAGGTAATGGAAAGTGGTCTTTCCGTGTCACGGCGTTGAGTTTTCTATAATCGATGCACACTCGCCACCCAGTTTGGGTGCGAGTAGGTATTAACTCATTCGCCTCATTAGTTATGACCGTTATGCCCGATTTCTTTAGGACAACGTGAATGGGGCTAGCCCACTGGCTATCAGAGATAGGGTAAATGATACCACTATCTAGACATTTTACAATCTCCTTTTTAACAGCCTCCTTTATTACAGGGTTGAGGCGTCTCTGTGGATCCCTTACTGGCTTGGCATCATCCATCATATGTATATGATGTTTAACTATGAGGGGGCTAATCCCATTGATGTCCGCCATAGTCCAGCCAAAAGCTTGTCGATTATTTTGTATGACCATTAAAATGGCTTTCTCTTGCTCGAGGGCTAGATAGGCCGATATGATAACAGGAAGGGTCTCATTCTCACCTAAGTAAGCATATTTAAGGTGAGATGGCAATAGCTTAAGTTCGAGTTTTGGAGGTGAAACAATTGAAGGTAAAATTGGTGAAACTGTCTCGAACTCGAAGGATTCCAACAATGGTTCGAAGTGAGTGTATGCAACCGAGTCGGATGGTTCAGCTAACTCATTCGAAAATTCAAAGTACTCAAACTTGGGTGGTGATTCTTCAAAATTGTTTGAAAAGGTGAAACACTCGTAATCGTTATCTGGTGTGAAAGCTGTGTCAGATTCAAGGAGGAACGCACTAGTGGCGTCAAAACTGCTGTGATCGAACATAAAATTTTTGAGCTCACAGTCTTCCTGAGAGATCTCTTGGATCGAACAAACATCAAGTATATTAGCATTAGGCTCGGAGGGCTGATTCCCCGACTTAAAAATGTTGAGTTCAATTGTCATGTTTCCAAAAGATAGGTTCATTGAACCATTTCGACAATTGATCACCGCATTAGAAGTTGTAAGGAATGGTCGACCAAGTATCACCGGAATTTGACTCCGGGGGTTAGCTACAGGCTGTGTGTCGATAACAATGAAATCAACGGGGAAGATGAAGTCCCCTACATTAATTAACACATCCTCTTACTCACCCCTAGGATGGGTGATGGATTGGTCGGCCATTTCGAGAGTACAATGTATGGGTTTTAGCTCTCCAACGCCTAATTGTTCATATACTGAATAGGGAAGCAAATTAACACTGGCACCAAGATCTAAAAATGCACGATTGATGTTCTTATCCCCAATTGTTATTGAAATTGTAGGACAGCCAGGGTCCTTACGTTTTTGGGGTAAAGGTTGGGTAAAAGCATCACTTATTGCACTAGCCACAAAAACTTTCTTAGGTACCTGCGATTTCCTCTTCTTCGTGCATAAGTACTTTAAGATTTTAGCGTAAGAAGGGACTTGTTGGATTGCATCCAAGAGAGGTATGTTAATGCTAACATGTTTGAATAATTCCACAATCTTCTCCATTTGTGGAGTAGGTTTATTGGATCTCAACCTGTTTGGAAATGGAATATTTTGAAAATTTGTTCAGTCCAATGTTTGTGGAGTAGAATGCTGAGTTGGAACAGATCCCAGTGTTGGTGTTTTCAGGGAGTGAGATGTGGGTCCATTCGAATTAGAAGAAGTAGAGCCTTGTGAAGAATGAAGAACAGGCTCTGAAGAAGACGAAGAAGATGAAGAAGAGGAAAAAGAAGAAGAAGAAGAAGAAGCGGCTGCCGGGGTGTCATCATTATTACCAACGTTGTGCAATACCTTTCCAGATCTCAATGTGGTCACGGCACTCACATTATGATTTTGTTGTTCATGAGCAACAAATGTATTTTGTGTGTGACCGGGATTTGGCAGTGGTTGAGATGGAAGTTTTCCCTTTTCTCGCTCGCTTAATGCAGCATTCAGTTGTGCATTTTGGGCTTCAATTGTTTTGATGCTCTGATCATGTGGAGCACTGTGTGATTAGATGTGAGTTTTAACGATCACCAAAAATATTTTACCGTAATCAGAAACGGCATCGCTTTGCAGCTAGCCGGTGAATACGGGTCGATCGACAGGGATGTGTAATTTTCCTATATGTTTTCACGAGTTGATTCCAATGGTTGTTTGGTTTTGTTGATTGATTTTAAAAACTAAGTTGTACGATGGTTAAAGAACTTGTTAGGGTTAGGTCTAAAGTTGGGTTGATAAGATTGATATTAACACCTCTTTCAATGCTTTCGATTAAAACTTTTTAGAAGTCATAACAATTATTAGTAAAGGGGATTAGGATGATTGGGAAGAAACGAAGTTTCTTCCACTTGATCCTTGTCCGTCCTTTCCTACTAATTGCTATAACCTTCATGGACGTCATGCATGTCCGGTCTTTTATACTACGGTTTCACCGTTACCTCGTAGGTAGGGTGCCGTAGGGAGCGGATCATGCATGCGTGCATGAAGTTCTACTTATGAAAATTTATTGGCATTGAAGGAGATGAGAGATATTCATCTCTCAATCCCTCTCTTGTTCCTAACCCTAACAAGCGAGGAAATTACTCGCTCATTAGGGGATCTTCTAAAAATAGCATTTTTATTATGATTAATGTGTTTTGTTTTTTATCTAAAGAATTAATTATCTACTGCAGATTAAAGGAAGACTACACTAGATTAAACTAGGGCAATGAAAGGATTTATCTAAGGCACGAAAATAATTTTAAACTAAGGCAGAAAAATTAAAAGAAACTTACAATAAATGATGCTCTTAATCTTCCAAAGAATTCTGAATTTTCTTTATTAAAAAGAGGCATCCGGTTTACAATCTTTTGATTACAATTTATAAGTAAACAGGGAAAACTAGGGTTACAGATTCTTGCGCATATGATTTTACAGATATGCCCACGAAAAATCCCAAACCTCACACCGACGCACCGACACAAAAATTCTGAACCGACACGGGCACTAAGAGGCCGCGGAACCACGGCATTGGTTTGCTTGGGCCGCGGTTCCGCGGCCCTTTGGTGAGTTCAGATCACCAATTTTCTTGGGCTGCATACTGGGTATTTGGGCTTCTTTATTCTTGACTACTTTTCTCTGTTTGGCTTCTTATTCTTCTCCAGATCTTTCAGTGAAAAACTTGTAGCGATCTTTTAACCGTTTGCCTTGACATTTTGGACCTTGCACTGTTCTTTGTCTAGGCTTGATTAGGATCCTTCTATTTATTGGTCAAAAGTCCCTTTTTCTGTCGTCTTGTGTCTTTTTCACTGATTTCGCTCCAAAAACCAGTAACCTGTAACATGTAGCAGACATGTGTCAAAAGCACCTGTTTCTTTACAAAACGAATAAGAATTGGGGAATATGAAATGTGATATTGTGATATGAACAAATACCCCCAAACTTATCTTTTGCTCGTCCTCGAGCAAACTTATTTTTTTTATTCTCGATAAAAACCTAACCTAGCCGCACTTTCGCAGGGAAACGCGATTGCACTGAGCTCGTGCAACAAGCCGTTAAACCACTAGGTGTCCCTAGTAGGAGGAGTGTTGCCTCCTTAGGGTTTTCAGCGGATTACACCCACAAAATTCTATCAATTTGGCTTTTTCGACATTAATTCTCCAACTAGGTTTTCTAACATAGAATTCTATTATCAACGACTCGTAAATTATCCATCCACATTCTTCACACTTCCTCATCAATTAACTTAAGATTATATATGTTTTATAGAATCACTCAGCTTTCGGAATTTCTTAAGTTTTCCGTCCATATCCACTTAGGAATTTTTCTATCAACTCTACTAAAGATACAAGTTTTATTCTTCATTCCTTTCTCTTATCTAAACTCTAATCATATATCCCCACGTGTGTGTATAGATCACCCCTACACTTGGAAATTCAAATTAAGCAATCATACCCTTGTCCGTTGTCCAAAGCACTTATTAATTGGTGAATTTCGCTTACACATCCTTCATGCGACCGTTAATACTTCTTAAGGTACCAACGACCGATTACAAAATGTGTTAGCACTTTAAGCGTACTTCCTAGTTTTGCAACACCCAAGGCTTTAGCAGTGACTCCCAAACCAGTTGGTCTAAGGCACTAAGTGATGAAGCGCCCTCGCTATATATATTTCTATTTTTAGCCTTATGTGATCACAAAACCAGTGTTCATTTTTTTTATTCACTTTTGTATTTTTCATTTTCTTCGTACTAAGGATTTTTAGACAAGAGCATTTGAAGGTCTCCTCTACTATTCCAAGTTTCAAGATGCGTGACTGTGCAATTTGTAGGGCATACATTTTCAGAATCTACATTTAAGCTAGGAATTATTTTTCAAACTTATACTCTAATAAAAATCAACACTTTTTCCTTCATTTCGACTTAGCCCAGTAAGTGAACCCAAAATTTGCCTATTTCTAAATAAGCTAACAAGACATATATTTTCTACCGTTAATCTTTAAAGAAGGTTATTTTTTGGATTTTTGATTTAATAAGTCTAAGATCTAGTTGTTCGTAGTCAGTCAAACTCAAGTCAATTAGCCAACATTGAATACAATAATTTTTATAATTTTTGAATTTTATTTTTTAAATTTTTATGGGTTTTTAAATAAATATGCAAATGCAAAAATATGTATAAATGAATGCGAAGGACAAAGACGTACCGAGCATACCCCCAAACTTGAACTTGACAGTGTCCTCACTGTCATGCTGCAACAATAGGGTGAAAATGTCGGCACTCCCCTGTTTATTTATTTTTAAAATTTTTTTTAATTGTTAACATAAAAACAAAAATATATATACAGAAAGGTCCCCCCAAACTTCAGTGAAACAATGTTAGACATTACTGCCAGACTTTGCACAGACCAAACATCAACACCAACCAGTCGAAAAATTTATCTGTAAAGAGTGTCGGTTGGTGGAAGAACATGTTGTACCGATCCAAAATGAATTGGGGAAGATAGAAGTGGTGGTATGGAATGTGTGGATGTGAATAGACAGGAGGTGGTGATGAATGAAAGCGAGAATGTGAATGATCAACAATCAGTGGAGTATTGGCATTCTCGTAACTTATTAAAAGAAATGGGGGTGGTTCAATTTCCAAAGGAGAAGGTTGACTAACCACACTATCCCCAAGATATTTCTGTGGATCCTTCATCGACTTGGCATCATCCATCATATGCATATGATATTCAATTATGAGGGAACTAATCTCCTCGATGTCCGCCATATTCCAGCCGAAAGCTTGCCGCCTATCTTGTAAGACCATTAAAAGGGCGTTCTCTTGCTCGAGGGCTAGAGAGGCCGATATTCTAACGGGAAAGGTCTCATTCTCACCTATGTAAACATATTTAATGTGAGACGGCAAGGGCATGAGTTCGAGTTTCGGAGGCGAAAGAATCATAGGTAAAATTGGGGAATCTACCTCGAACTCGAAAGACTCTAACACAGGTTCGAAATCACTGCAAACAACCGATTCGGATGGTTCAACTAACTCATCCAAAAATTCAAAAGACTCATATTCGGGTTGTGAGTCGTCAAAATCCTCCGAGAAAGTGAAATTTTCATAATCAATATCGGTTGTGTCAACTGTGGTGGATTCAAGGTAGGACGCACTAGTGGCGTGAAAACTGTTTTCATCAAATAGAAATCTTTCAAACTCGCAGTCCTCCTCCGTGATTTCGTAAATAGAGCAAACTTCTCGTGTACTAGTTTTCGGCACGGGGGGCAGACTTCCTAACTTGTAAATATTGAACCCACTAGACGTCTTCCCGAAGGATAGAGTGATGGAGCCATTGCGACAGTTTATTACGGCATTGGAAGTGGCCAAAAATGGTCGACCGAGAATCACCGGAATTTGGTTCCGTGAGTTAGCAACAGGTTGTGTATCCATAACAATAAAATCAACGGGGAATATAAACTCCCCAACTTTGATCAACACATCCTCTAGCTCACCTCTTGGATGGGTGATTGATCGATCAGCCATTTGGAGAGTACAACGAGTGGGTTTCAACTCTCCAACCCCTAATTGTTCGTACACGGAATAAGGTAGCAAATTGACACTAGTACCAAGATCTAATAGTGCTCTATTGATGTTCTTGACCCCGATTGTTATCGAAATAGTAGGACAACCGAGGTCTTTTTGCTTTGGGAGTAAAGAATTGACAAGAGCATCACTAACAGCACTAGCGACGAAAACTTTCTTTGGTACTTATGACTTCCTCTTTTTAGTGCACAATTCCTTTAAAATTTTTGCATATGAAGGAACTTGTTGGATTGCATCCAAAAGAGGGATATTTATGCTTACCTGTTTGAGCAACTCGACAATCTTCTCCATTTATGGAGTTAGTTTATTGGATCTCAACCGGTTTGGAAAAGGAGCATTTTGAAATGTTATTGAGTCCAATTTTTGCGGATCAGATTGTTGAGTTGGAACGGAACCCCGTGTAGATGTGTTCGTGTTGTGAGAAGTGGGTCCGTTCGAGCTAGAAGGAGTAGAGCCTTGTGAATGATGGAGAACAGGCTCTAACGAAGAAGAAGAAGGTGAAGAAGAACCACCGGCAGGGGTGTCATTGTGAATGCCCACATTGTTTTGCAACATTTTCCCCGATCTCAACGTGGTCATAGCGTTTACGTTATGAGTTTGCTGTTGATGTGCAGCATGTGCGTGACCGGGATTGGGCAGTGGTTGAGATGGGAGCTTTCCTTTCTCTCGCTCGCTTAATGCTGCATTGAGTTGTACAATTTGTGCCTCAATAGATTTGATGCTTTGATCGTGTGAGGCACTGTTTTGCACCAAAGATTGAATAGAAATCTCTAGTCTTGCTGTAGACTGTGTAGATTGCTTTAGGAACGCATCTAGACTTCTTTCGAGCGAGCTAATCTTGTCATTGTTAGGTTGAACAAAATTGTTTGGCGCGTAAGAATTATTAGGCACAAAATTGTTCACCTGATTAGGGTAAGGTTGCTGTTGAAAAGGTTGTTGTTGAAATTGAGTTTGTGAAGGTGCTTGTTGTTGTTGTTGGGGAGGGGGTCTTTGAAAATTGTTATTTCCTTGGAATTGTTGATTTTGGTTCCAAGCGAAATTTGGGTGACTACTCCATCCCGGATTGTATGTCGAAGAGTACGGATCGTTTCTTTGTCGTTGCTGAAATGCAACATTGACTTGATAATGTCCTTGAGTAGATGCATTATAAGGACACTCTACGGTTTGGTGCGATGGATCCGCACAACAAGCACAAACAGTTCGTGGAGGCATAACAGGGGCAGGAGAAGGCGATGAGATTTTTGTCTAAATCGCTTCTAGCTTTTTCGTAAGAGCGGCCATCTCGGCCTTCATAACAATCGACATCTCTACTTGATGTATGCCTGCCCTAGATTGACCACTAGAAGAAGATAATGTGGTCTTGGTACTCTCCCACTGAATTGTTTGCTCACTAAGATCCTCAAGAAACTGCCACGCTTCGTCAGTAGATTTGGAGAGAAAATGACCTTGACAGATGGTTTCTAGCAACTGCTTCGTTGCCGAGTTCAATCCCTCGTATAATGTTTGGCAAAGTTGCCAACTTTCGATCCCATGATAAGGGCATTGAACGAGTAGGTCTTTAAATCTCTCGAAACACTTCCAAAATGGTTCGGAAGGAAGTTGTGAAAATTGTATAATCTCATTACGGATTCTAGCAGTTTTGTGATGATGATAGAACTTCTTAAGAAAAGCCTTCACAAACTCATCACATTTTCTAATGGAATGTGATGCGGTGCTGTATAGCCACTTCTCGGCTAGGTCACATAAGGTAAAAGGAATGACCCTTAGCCTTATAGCGTCATCACTTAATTGGGTCGTTTTCATCATAGCGCAAACATTTTGGAATTTATTGATAAAGATATAAGCATCTTTAGATTCCAAAACATGAAATTTTTGCAGCATATTGATGAAATGTGGTTTTATTTCAAAATTTTCCCCATTTGCCGGTGGGGGTGAAAGACAGGTAGGTAAAGAAGTACGGACGGGGTAGAAGAGATCCTGGAGCGTGACTCGTGCGGGCGCTTCAACAGGCGGTTGATTCGGGTTATTCGCACCTAACGGAGGTGGAATCATTCCCGTCGGTAAGATATTGTTGGGGTTGAATCCTGATATGCCTTCGGAAGAAGAATTTGAAGGTGGAGGTAAAAAAGTGGACGGAATGTCAACTTCGGTGTCGAAGGGTTCGTCGGTCGGTACCAACGAAACACGGACAAATCGGGCGCTAGTGTCCCTAGTCCAAAGTGACATACACTAAAAGGATAGTGTAGTCAGAAAAAAATTGAAAAACAGAATGTGGAGGTAAGATACTGTCAATGAAGGGAAGTGGTGTAAGTGAGTTGCAAGATTTCTTTAGCGACAAGTTGCAAGTTTTGAAAAGATTTTTCTTTTTTCTTTTTTATGTGAGAATGTTTGCAAAGAGATTTTTGAAAAGAGACTCGTGACATAATTGCTATCAACCACACATGCACAATCAGGCCTAGATCTAGGGCCACCTAGGTCTGCTAGACAGCTCCTAACTAGGACTAGAAATAGGACCTCAAACCGCCTCTTCACCGCCAATTGCGGCCAGGTAAGTGCCAGGTAAGTGGGAAGGAACCACCGTAGTGGGCCTAATTAATAACCACTAGCCTAGACACACTTGCCTAGACACTGCAAAGTCAGGTTAGGATAAACGGTCGATGCCTATACTAGTCATTTTCCTATTGAGCTTGATGTCCTTAGGGCTGAGTCTAGTATTTTTTAATTAATTGTTGTCAATGCAAATGCTTTAAGTGTTTTCTGGGGTCCTGGGAAGGGTGATGAAATCCCCACCCAATCTGAGTTTGGTCAATTAGCCCCTTAAAGTCCGATTAAATTATGCAAAACATTAAATTCACTTGCAATCAATTTTTTTTAGCGCGACGCAAAGAAACCTGCAGAAAATCTGTTATTTAGAAGGGGAGAGAAGATTTTTAGGGCAAAGAAATCCTGCAGAAAGTTTTGACAATGGATATATTGTAGGTTACAGAGGAGAGAGGAAGAAAACAAACCAACTAATTCTCAGGTGCGGACGTGGCCAAAGCGCGGCGGAACCGCGGTTTTGGGCATACAATAGCCGCGTTTTCGCGGTGGGATGACGAGATCAGTGGCTCAAAAAATTTGTGTGGCTCTATTGTGAATTTTCCCCTCTGTTCTAATATGATTTTTTCTGTTTTGCCCTCTGTAAATTTCCAGATCCGCGATTCTTCGCTGTTCCTGCAAGATTCAAACAATAAACCCTTCAAACAGATAAAAATTGATAAAAAATTTTTATACTTTTTTATATTTTCAGATTTTTATGATTTTTTAAAATTTATATCAACCCGAAATTACACAAAAGAAATTTTACGCCATCCCCGGCAACGGCACCATTTGATTAGATGTGAGTTTTAACGATCACCAAAAATATTTTACCGTAATCAGAAATGGCGTCGCTTTGCAGCTAACCGGTGAATACGGGTCGATCCACAGGGATGTGTAATTTTCCTAAATGTTTTCACGAGTTGATTCCAATGGTTGTTTGGTTTTGTTGATTGATTTTAAAAACTAAGTTGTACGATGGTTAAAGAACTTGTTAGGGTTAGGGCTAAAGTAGGGTTGATAAGATTGATATTAACACCTCTTTCAATGCCTTCGATTAAAACTTTTTAGAAGTCATAACAATTATTAGTAAAGGGGATTAGGATGATTGGGAAGAAACGAAGTTTCTTTCTCTTGATCCTTGTCCGTCCTTTCCTACTAATTGCTATAACCTTCATGGACGCCATGCATGTCCGGTCTTTTATACTACGGTTTCACCGTTACCTCATGGGTAGGGTGCCGTAGGGAGCGGATCATGCATGTGTGCATGAAGTTCTACTTATGAAAATTTATTGGCATTGAAGGAGATGAAAGATATTCATCTCTCAATCCCTCCCTTGTTCCTAACCCTAACAAGCGAGAAAATTACTCGCTTATTAGGGGATCTTCTAAAAATAGCACTTTTATTATGATTAATGTGTTTTGTTTTTGATCTAAAGAATTAATTATCTACTGCTGATTAAAAGAAGACTACACTAGATTAAACTAGGGCAATGAAAGGATTTATCTAAGGCAAGAAAATAATTTTAAACTAAGGCAGAAAAATTAAAAGAAACTTACAATAAATGATGCTCTTAATCTTCCAAAGAATTCTGAATTTTCTTTATTGAAAAGAGGCATCCGGTTTACAATCTTTTGATTACAATTTATAAGTAAACAGGGAAAACTAGGGTTACAGATTCTCGCACATGTGATTTTACAGATATGCCCACGAAAAATCCCAACCCTCGCACCGACGCACCGACACAAAAAGTCTGAACCGACACGGGCACTAAGCGGCCGCGGAACCGCGGCATTGGTTATCTTGGGCCGCGGTTCCGCGGCCCTTTGGTGAGTTCAGATCACCAATTTTCTTGTGCTGCATACTGGGTATTTGGGCTTCTTTATTCTTCACTACTTTTCTCTGTTTGGCTTCTTATTCTTCTCCAGATCTTTCAGTGAAAAACTTGTAGCGATCTTTTAACCGTTTGCCTTGACATTTTGGACCTTGCACTGTTCTTCGTCTAGGCTTGATTAGGATCCTTCTATTTGTTGGTCAAAAGTCCCTTTTTCTGTCGTCTTGTGTCTTTTTCACTGTTTTCGCTCCAAAAACCAGTAACCTGTAACATGTAGCAGACATGTGTCAAAAGCACCTGTTTTTTTATAAAACGAATAAGAATTGGGGAATATGAAATGCGATATTATGATATGAACACTGTGTTGCACCAAAGACTGAATAGACGATTGGATGCTGGCTGAAGATTGCGTAGATTGTTTTAAAAACGCATCCAGATTTCGTTCTAGCGAGGAAACCTTATCGTTATTTGGCTGAACAAAACTGTTTTGAGGATAAGAATTGTTTGGTATAAAATTGTTCATTTGGTTTTGGTAAGGTTGTGGTTGGAAAGGTTGCTGATATTGAGTTTGTTGAGGGGCTTGTTGTTGTGGAGGAGGCCTCTGAAAGTTGTTATTGCCTTAGAATTGTTGTTGATTTTGATTCCAAGCAAAATTTGGGTGACTCCTCCAACCAGGATTATAAGTTGAAGAGTGTGGATCATTTCTTTATCTTTGCTGAAAGGCAGCATTGACTTGATCTTGTCCTTGAACAGGAGGGTTGTAAGGACACTCTTCGGTTAGATGGGACGGATCCGAACAACAAGCGCAAATAGTGCGCGGGGGTAAAGCTGGGGCAGGAGAACGCGATGAGAATTTGCTCTCAATTGCTTCTAGTTTTTTCATGAATGCAGCCATTTTGGCCTTCATTGCAATCAACATATCAAGTTGATGTATGCCTACCCTAGACTGACCTGATGAAGTAGATGAAGTGGTCTTAGTGCTTTCCCACTGAAGTGTTTGTTCGGCAAGATCGTCGAGAAATTGCCAAGCTTCCTCACTCGATTTTGTAAGAAAATGACCATGACAAATGGTTTCCAACAACTGCTTAGTTGCTGGGTTCAGTCCTTCGTATAAAGTTTGGCAAAGTTGCCAATTCTCGATACCGTGGTGAGGGCACTGAACAAGAAGGTCCTTAAATCTTTCGAAACACTTCCAAAAACGTTCGGAAGGAAGCTGGGAAAATTGAATAATTTCATTGCGAATTCTCGCGGTCTTGTGGTGTGGGTAAAACTTTTTTAGAAAGGCCTTAATAAACACTTCACCATTTTTTATGGAGTGCGATGCTGTGTTATATAACCATTTTCCAGCTAGGTCACATAAAGTGAATGGAATGACATGTAGCCTTATAGTATCATCAGAAAGTTGTGTGGTCTTCATCATCGCGCAAACATTCTGGAATTTATTAATGAAGATATAGGCATCTTCGGATTCCAGCCCGTGAAATTTGGGCAACATATTAATGAAGTGGGGTTCAATTTCAAAGTTATCCCCATTAGCCGGTGGAAGTGAAAGACATGTGGGAAGTGCTGTGCGGATGGGATAGAAAAGATCTTGGAGCGCGATTCGTTAGGGCACTTCGACAGGAGGGTGTGGTGGGTTATTCGGACCCAGTTGAGGTGGAATCAGTCCCGTAGGTAAGGGGTTGTTAGGATTGAATCCCGAAATCTCCTTAGAAGATGATGAATTTGAAGATGAAGGTAAAGAAGTGGAGGGAATTTCGACTTCGGAGTCGAACGCGTCGTCAGTACGCACTAACGAGACACGGACTAAATGGGCGCTAGTGTCCCTAATCCAACTGGACATACACTAACGAGGTGTAGTGTAGTCAAAAGGTAAAAACAGAAGGTGGGGGTAAGAAAACGTTAATGAGAGAATGTGGGGTGCAATGGATTTCTAGCGACAAAATGGCAATTTTTTGTAAAAATTTTCGGTTTGTGGTTTTTATAAGGAGTTTTTGCAGAAGATTTTTATAAGGAGCTTAGACACACTTTCAAGCAATCACAATATGCACAATCAAGCCTAGAGCTAGGGTCTCTTAAGTCAAGTAGATTGCTCCTAACTGTTCCAAAGGGCAAGTTGTGAGATCCTCGAATCGCCTCTTCACCGTCAGTTGTGGCAAGGTAAGCATAAGAAAAGAAAGGAGGGATCCGCTCACGAATCACCGTGAGATGGACTTTTTAAAATTACCTTTCCCACTTGTCTAGCTTAGGCACCACAAAGTCAGGTTTAGATAAACTACCGATGCCTACAATCTTTCCTTTGTCCTAATGAGCACGACAGTCCTTATTGGCTGAGTCTAATATTTTTTAATTAACTCGAAGGGTTGATGCAAATGCTGTTTGTGATTTTTGGGGTCCTAGGAAGGGTAATGAAATCCCCACCCAATCTGGATTGGTATTATAGCCCCTTAAAAGTCCTTTTTAAAAATGCAAAGCAGTAAACACACAAAAATCGAAAACACTTGCCAAAAAAATTTTCTTTTATTTGCAGCGCAAAAAATCCTGCTCAAGATTGATTATTGGAGATGGGGGAGAAGTTTTGCGCAAAGAACCTCGCAGGAAAATTTTTCAGAGCAGCACAGGGGGTTACAGAGGAGGTAAGGATTACTTACAGAAAAATTGGATTGCTGACGTCAGCAAAAGGCCGCGGATCCGCCGCCAAATGTTGCCTAAGACAGCAGTTCCGCGGTGTGATGGTTACTTCAGATCTCCAAAATCTTTCTGTTTGCTTATTTTATTATCCTCTGCCTGTTCAAATCTTCTATTTCTGGATTTGTTTACCGAGCTTGCTCTAGATCTGAATCAGTCCGTCTTTCCGTTCCTGCACAATTCACACAAAAACCCTTCAAAATATAACCAGATGAATTTATTTTTTTTTTAAATATTTTTTAGTTCTTATGAATTTTTTTCAATTTTTTTAACTAACCTGAAATTACAAAAAGAAAATAACTACTGTTATCCCCGGCAACGGCGCCATTTGATTGTTTGCTGCTTAGTACGTGCGCTTTTAAAATCAAAGTTAAGAATATACCGCAATAAAAACGGTATCGCTTGGTAGCTAGCCGATTGAGTATGGGTCGGTCCACAGGGAAAACGTGTTCTTTTCTAGTTGTTCTAAATAGTCAGTTCCTATTTGTGGTAGGTTTTGATTTTCTATAAAAACTGAGGTTGAATTTGATTTGGATTAAAATCTTCTAGGGTTAGGATTAGGTTAATTTGGAAAGTTAATTCTACTTACCACTTTCTTCGCCCTAATTAAGATCTTAGGTGTTAAAGTAATAATTAACAAAGGGGATTAGCGCGATCAGGAAGAAACTTCGTTTCTTTCTTTTGTCCCTTGTCCGTCCTTTCTTAATTCTTAGCCCTAACCTCTATTTAAATCAACCATGACCGGTCTAACTAGGGAATCACCGCTATCTCGTAGAATAGGGTGCCGTAGTGAGCGGTGGGTGGTTGTTTTACATAGAGCCCTAATTTTATAAAGTTAAACGGGTAAGAAAGGAGTGAGAGATTTCATCTCTCAAACCGACCCAATCCTAACCCTAACAAGTAAGAAACTGCTCACTCATTAGGGAATTAATAAAGGAATTCATTTTTTTATTTTTCTTTGAATAACCTAATTAACGTGCAGAAAATAAATGACAGATAAAAATTGCAGAGAAATACAATTGCAGATAAGAAATTCGAGATAAAAAAACTTACTTTTTATTGATGCACTCTTTGACAATTACAATGGAATGAAAATTCTAATCTATAAATTAAAAGCAGCATACTCCAAAAAGAGCTTTAGGGTTTCCTATTTATAGATAGGGGAAACCCTAAGGTTTACATCTGATCCACATATAAAATTACAAAAATATCTTAAGAAAACCGGGTCAATGCACCGACACGTACCGACACGCGCCGACACGTGCACAGCACGGCCGCGGATCCGCGGCCATAAGCCTTGTTTGGCCGCGGTTCCGCGGCCGTTTGATGGGCTCTTGGTCTCTTTTTCTCTGGGTTGCTTCATGTTGCTATTTGCTTCTGTTTTCTTCACTTTGTTCTTCAAAATATTTTCTAGTTTCTTCCAGATTTCCACAGTGTAGAATGTTGTGAACTTTTACCGTTCGCTTCGTGTTGAAGTCTTGAATCTTGTGCTGCCTTTGTACCTTGTGCAATCGAACTGTTCATTGATCTTCATTTGTTCTGTAGGTGGCATCATAAAGATTCTTCTATTTGTTGGTCATAGTCTCACATTTGTAGCGTCTTCTCACCATTTTAACTGTATTGTTCCGAGAACCTGTAACCTTCAACTATTTAACAGACATGGATCAAAAGCACTTATTTATTTGCAATATGATTAAGAATGGGGAGTATAATATTGCAAAATTTTGAAATGAACTGTCAGCACGTGGGCTCTCGGGCGCTAGCGCTTTGAGCGCAAGGGCCCTAGCACCTCACATGCCAGGCACGTGGGCGCTCGGGAGGAAAAAGGGACTTGGTCCCAGCAATGGGAGTTGTACTCCTAAAAAGGAGCACTTATTATTTTATATGTGTGTGTGTGTGTATATATATGAGGAGTTAAACTCGTAGGATATTTTGAAGCTGATGAAGGGGGTTCTCCCTTTGAGCCCTGGATCATCCCCAAAGTGGGGTTTCTGGAGATGGTTCTCATTCTTTTTCCGTTGTTGGCCGGATCTTGAAGATCAAGAAATATGAGATTTTAAAAATCTCTCCTTTCTGAGATCTGATGGCAGATTTGAGTTCCCCTTTGTGGGTTTTGTGGTGAAAAACTATTTAGTTTTATAAAAAGAAGAGTAAAACTCTTGATTTAATTCAAAAGAAAGAAGAAGGTTTTGAACCTTGAAGATGGAGAAGATCACAGATCTTGATTTTTTCTAGAGAGAGAAAAAGTTGTTGGGATATTTTCATTATCCTTGCCTTTATAGGCTATACACTTTACACATAGCCCCTTGGGCTTCACGAAATGGCATTTTGCCTATCCCATGGCTCATGTGCCATTTCTTTTTGCACATAAGCCATGGGCTTTACAAAATTTGGCTTTATGCCAATTTTCTTACATTTATTCATAAAATAAAAATGTAAGAAATACAACAAAATTATTTATTATAAAATTTTTATTTTGGCATGGGGGGCGGCCGCTTCATGTTCGGGCTCGCTCCGGGCATTGGCCCACTTGACCTGGGCTTGGGCCCACCTTGCTTGGGGTTGACTTTGATTTTGACTTGGTCAACCGGGGTGTAAATTTTTACCCCAACTAATTGCCCCCCATCAATAAATGCACACCACACATGTGCGTCGTGTGGTTGAAATTGATGGATCTTCTGACTTCTAATCAGTCGACTTGATTTCGTTCCCGCTTTTGGGAAGTTGGCACTGCCCTTTTTACGACATGGACGGTCGATTCTGCCCTTTTTCCAACTTGGACGGTCGATGCTGCCATTTTAGCGACGTGGACGGTCGGTGCTGCCATTTTTGTGACGTGGACGGTCGGTGCTGCCCTTTTTGTGACTTGGACGGTCGATGCTGCCCTTTTAGCGATTTGGATGGTCGATGCTGCCATTTTAGCGACGTGGACGGTCGGTTCTGCCGTTTTTGCGACGTGGACGGTCGGTGCTGCCCTTTTTGCGACATGGACGGTCGATGATGCCCTTTATGCGACTTGGACGGTCGGTTCTGCCCTTTTTGCGACTTGGATGGTCGATACCGCCATTTTTGCGACGTGGACAGTCGGTGCTGCCTTTTTTGCTACTTGGACGGTCGATGCTACCCTTTTAGCGACTTGGACGGTCGGTGCTGCACTTTTAGCGACTTGGACCTGCTGCCCTTTTAGAGACTTGGACGGTCGGTGCTGCCCTTTTACCGTCATGGACGGTCGGTGCTAGATTTGACTTGCTCCGCTTCTTGCAGTGTCAGGGATGAAGTTGACTTGTTTCCGAGGTGGAATTTGATTCTGCTAGGGAGGTCATTGGTTGTTTTGCTGATTTGATGTGATTTGGATTGACATCAGCACCACTACACGGGAATATGGTACCAGCAGCGAATCATCATTTGCCGAGAGGGAATTTCCCTCCTTCCCAGTTTAACGACTTAGGGGTCATCTGTTTCTAGTTTAACGACTTAGAGGTCATTTGTTGCCAGTTTAAAGACTTAGGGGTCAATTGGATTGGAGTTTGGAATTTTGGGATTAGGGTAGGCATCAGCGTTGCTAACACTGAAGCACATGTGCCAGGAGCAATTCATCATTTGCCTTTTCCTGTTGGGAAGCGGTGGCTTAGGAGACAGGTTTAGGTCCTTATCACCTAAGGCTTTTCAATTTTATAAGCTGTAAGGGTCCCATAAAAGCATTTTCTCCCTACGAGTCGAAAGGATCTCGTAGGTGCACTTTCTCCTTAGGAGTCGTGGGGACTCCCAAGTGTGTTTTTCCTTTGTAAGTCGTAACGATCCCACGAAGGTTTGTTCTCTTCATGTATTGTGAGGACACATGAGTGGGTCTTTCCAAATGGAGCATAATTCCGAGGACGGAGACCAGCCGCGTAACTGGTGATTGCGGTGGGGCATGGGTATGCTGAGAATTATTTGAGCCCGTGGATTGTATATGGCAATCAACTTGGGGACTAATCGTAGGGCCAGGAGAACTTTGAGAAATTGGATTTTTGTTCGCGTCTGCATCGCTACACTGGAATATGTACCAGGAGAGACTCATCATTCGCCGTTTGGGGACTTGGAATTTGGATCTTGTTTGGCATCAGCATTGCTGCACTGGAATAATGCCAGGAGCAACTCATCATTTGCCTCGGAAGAACTTGGGATTTGGGTTTTCGTTCGGCATCAGCATGTTAGTTGTATGTATGCCCTAGAGGCCAGTATTGTACAGATGATGTATATTATATTGGATGCTTGGACATATATAGAGATGACTTTCTTGCTCGACATGATAGTATGCTATCTGGTTGCCATTTATCTTAACATGTACACTAGTCTCTTTATACTGTCTTATAGTTACATGTTGGTAAAGCCCTTAGGATTTGTACTTGACTACCTAGACTATGATGCAGATCATACTAGTGGGAACATGGTAGTCCATAAGTACATCCTTCAAGGTCCCTAGTCGTGGGTATCTCGAGACGGGGCATCGATTTACCAGAGTAGACTAGCGTATACGCTTCTCGACCCATGTGATGGGCGATGGATGATCCCATATCCATTGGTGTTTGACATCAGAGATGGTATACGGGTGCTCAGTGGAAACTGGGTACACTGGACGGACTCGCCGAGAACTCCCAGATGGTATTATACCTCACGTCAGATGGCAGTTCTCAGGTGACACTTGTACAGGTTAGTCTGTAGACCCGAGATCGTCATAGAGTCTTGTGTGATTCCCACTGTGCTTTGATCTCCACCTTACCACGTCCATGAGGGCGTGCAAAACGGTGGTCTTTGGATACAGTCCCGAGTCACATGGAGGCAATGAGCGATATGAGGGGTTTCGTCTCTCCCGGTATTGGGAGTTGATGTTGCGCTGTGCTCGATTGGCCGTAACAGGGAAGTCCCTGGCCAGGGCTGATCAGAGATTTGCTGGTAAGTGTTACCAGTAGTTTCTCGACCCGTTACGAGCCTCACATCGGCACGACTTATCGGGTTATTGGGGTCTGACGTATACCACCCCTAGACTTGATATGCGACGTATCAGACGAAGAGACTTGACTGTATGGTAAGTGTTACTGGTCGGATTCGCAGGAGTGTGAGCGGGCTAGCTCGTCGATCTTCTGATCGCTCAATACCCGGGTGGCCGTTACGTTTAGCAGACCGCTTGCGGCTTGTGGGTGCTTGATATGATCATCACCTGCTACCGGCGTATTGACGAGTCTTTAGAGTCCTACACAGAGGTTTCCTGGCTCAAGCGAAACGAAATAGGAGCGCATATGAGATATGTGCAGGACCGAGAATAATGCGTGTATGTGATACCGTATTTCATTCTCGCGATATATGTTTCGAATGGTTATATTCGATATGACCTAGTTATCGAATCATTGATTCGATAAATCGATGCATTGAATACTAGTCGGTTATGTGCGATATAACCGGATCATTGAATCAAGTGTTGATTTAATGATTTAATGTATAATTATATATTTGATATATTACTTTGCATTAACTAGTATTGGTTCACTTTAAACGGATTTTTCTCACTTGGATTGCACATTGTATATGTGATATACTTTTGTGCACTTTTTGTATCATGTTTGATGATACTTGATCATTAGTTAAGTTTATAGAATTAATCCATGGTTAATTGATAATTAGGGTTTTGCATACATATTTATTTATCCATTTATTTGTTTATTTATGTGGATAAATTCAAAATGAGAATGGTGGCTATATTTGTTTCTTGTATGAAGCTTCTTGAACCCTTGACTTTAGCAACCATTCTTATCCTCTTGCTTAACCCTAACCCACTCTTTGACCATGGTTAATTCTCTACACTTAACCCTAGTTCAAGATATGATAAGTAATTGATATTAGTTTTATTTTAAAAAAGAGAACACTTATCATTCTTGCTTCATCTTCATCTTCTTCTTCTTCTTCAAGCTTGCTACTCCAATGGCAAGTTGAGATCTAGTGAGTTAAATCCAAATCTAAAGTGAACCCACCTCCTATTTCTTCACCCTCTACCTCTTGCCAAGTTGTTTTGGGTGTTTACTTCACAAGTTTCACAAGTTTGTGAAGTCGGAGCTTGAGTTTGTGCAACCTCGACGTAGATCGTCTTTGACACAAAGCCGACGAGCTATTCCGCTTTCTTTCCCGATGAAGCCGATGATCGAGTCAAGGATTCATGATGGACAGCGAGGACATGACCACGTGGAGCTTAGGAGGCGGAAATCCGGATCTACAAAGGTTGTATATCCGTATCCTAGTAGTTAATAGTTAACTAGCTTTCTATTTCGCCTAAACATCTAGTTAAAGATCCGTTGTCTAGGGTTTCTTGGCACTAAAATTTTTAATTTGGCATGCACGATGCCTTGTGAGAACCCGCTAGGGTGCCTAGGAACCTTTCACTGGTATCAGAGCCTAGCTAGAGCCTTAGGCGAAGTCCCGACGACGTTTGAAACCCGATCGAACCGAAATCCAAAACCTAAAAATGCTCTCTGGACTTTTTCTAAAAATTCGGATTTTTGTCACTTAAAAATATGTAGAAAATCAAGCAGGGTGTTATTAGAATTACTGTGAAATACGAGGGGGTAATTCCACTTTTCCACCGCGGAAGGGCGGCACATGCTAGGCATGTGCGGCGCTTCCGCGGCGTTACTGTTCCCTTGAATAATTATTTCTTCACAGTAACTCATATAATTCAATGCTGTGTATTCTGGGATATTTTTATTGTGACTTTACAGAAGAGTATTTTGGGGTACTATTGGGAATCAGTATTTCGATCGGATTATCAAATTTCGTTTTTAGTGTTTTTCCAGATAATTGTAGAATATGTTAAAGAGTTCGACCGGATATAAATACCCAGGTTTTCCCCTGCCGGAATATCCAAGTGTTGGATTATTGTGTGGTTAAAAGACGTTCTGAGTAGTGCAAGTAACGCGATGGTCCCTCTAGAAGACACAAACCTTAACTCGATTATGTGACCGTCTTGAACTGCCCTTTGAACCTTCGGGTTTGGGGCAGTACGGCGTGCCACATGTGAGGCGTTGGCTTGACCATTCTACGGCTGGACCGTTGGTACTGAGGTATGAAGTGAATGTCTTTGAACCTATTTCATGTGTTGATCGGTGTCGGGAAAACTTGGGTGTTCGAAAGTTCGATCGGAAAGTTTGATATATTCTATTTATCCGGAATTGGATACAATAATTGGAATTCACAAAAGGTTATGAGATAACTGGATGAATGTTATAGATCTAGCAGTTTAGTTTCACAAGATATCGAAAAGAGTTTTCGATGATGGGACTAAAATGCGGGATTTATAACTGTTAGGCATGTGATGTCTAAAGAGATTGCGGATTCCAATTGTTGTAGTTTTACACTTTCTTTTCTGTGACCGTAAGTGTAGTATGTTCATATCGCCGGTTTCGTTGCTATACGTCAACGACAATTGGGGTATGCATACTTACTTACGTTGATGACATGTGATGTTATGTGTTGCTGGATATGTTATATTGGATTGTCGTATTCGAATAGCCGGGGTTTTTATGTGAGAAGAGTGTTTTTCATTTTCATTCATGTAAAAACTTGTATGTAATATTCTTTTATTCGGGGCACTTCCAGGATGCGGGAGTTGTCACCCTTTGTATATTATTTACTTTTCTGCACTAGGATAGACCCAAGGAGGGGAGCACAAGTAACCGGGTTCTGGGGTCCAGTGGGAGACCAACTCGAGGAGTCGAGTCCGGGTCTCCTAACCCTAGAATTGGCAGGGTTGCTTGCCGCTCTCGTAGGGGTCTAGGGGTGTGGGATTGGCTATTCATCACGACCGTGGAATCCGTGTTTTATACTGGCTCGTATTGAAAACACGGACGTCCTAGTATATCCAATATTTCATATGTTTATTCTGCTGCGATATCTGTGTTGTGATTCTGTGATGGATATAGTATATATGATATATTATATAGACGTTACTTATGTTTTACACCCGCGCTAGCCCTGCCCTGCTCTGTCGTTAGTTACCTAACCTAACGGTGCACGAGGGGACATCGAGGCGAATGCGGATGGCATAAGTGTACGTCATATCTATCTGTGATGTTTAGGTATTAAATGATGGGACTTCATTAATGTGATTAATGAAAGAAAAGAAACCTAAGATGTTGTAGAATCAGATTTTAAATAAAACAGGTAGCTACAGTTTTTGCTTTGCACAGCGGTATATATGATATACCCCGCACCTTATTCGATGAGGAAAGGACCGAGATCCCTTCACCGGGAGTGACTCCTTTAGCAATAACTGGAAGATGCTACACATTCGGTTTGCTTTTGACTGCTTTTGCGATTTTGCTTTGCATAGCGATATATATGATATATCCCGCACCTCATTCGACGAGGAAAGGACCGAGATCCCTTCACCGGGAGTGACTCCTTTAGCAAAACTAGAAAAGCCTCAAAATCACTCCATTTCAAAACATCATTTGATTCTACAACGATATCAAGTTCATTACGCTCATGGTTTTTATGAAAAACCTGCGTAGCCCTCCGTCATTTCAGATAAGTATTAGTTAGTATTCGTGCTGCGGTAGTTTGGCCTCCGTCAAGGCGCAGTGTACGGTAGCTAACTAGTGCTTATCTGCTAGCATATGATGCGATTGGATTAGGGTATTCGTACGGCGTTGTTTGGCCTCCGTCAAGGGTCGTGTGGGTGGGTTTAATTCAATCAGGAAATGACGGGTTGAACTTGACTAGCGGACTATGGGTTGTTTGGCCTCCGTCAAGGTCATAGGACGCTAGGGGCAAAATATTATCGGGAATTTCAAGTGTTGAAATTTGCAATGAGATTGCATACCTTCTATGAGATAGTTGGATCCCGATACCCGCTGCGAGTAAGAGTTACTCCTGGGAGAGTTTTACACATTGCAATTAGCCGATCAAGTAGGTGTCTAGAAAGGTGTTAACGAGGTTACGCCTCTGGGAAAACGAGGTTTACATTAATTAGGTTCGTGCGAAAGCACGGGGGACCTCCCTCAAAGTACCGACACTGGCCTGGCTGAAAGATTGGCGAACTTGTAGTGTGTAATTAATCCCGGCTAGTCTTTCCTTTTAGGGTTTGGAGGAAGATTTGATAAAAAGCAGTGGGAGCCATCCTGATTAGATAAGATAATAACCAATCTGATCTTGCACGAGCATACGCTAAAGTGTTTTCTTCTCTCTCTCTCCAGGTAGCGACCATTTCATGCCTTAATAAAGATAATAAAATGGATGTATTGACCGAACCCGCATGTTATACTGTGCTGGGGAACGTTGGTTCCGTTCTTTCCTATAAGAGTTATAGGACTGAACAGGATATAGGGGAATACCAGGATTCCCATGCCACCCCAATGAAGAAAGTACATGATGATGCATTTTCTTCGGGTGTGTTCGTTACTGAGAACTGTTTCTCCATTTGCTCTACGTCCTGGGTATTGGATACCGGGTCAGGATCCTATATATGTAATCAGTTACATGGGCTTAGGAAAGGTAGAGAACTTGGAGAAGGTGATAAAGACATTAGAGTTGGAAATGGTGCAATTGTTGCAGCCAAGACTGTCGGGGAATATCACCTTGTATTACCAACTGGTAATACATTGGTTCTGAACGAATGCTATTACATGCCGAACCTGATATGCAACATTATATCGGTTTCTTTGCTAAGTAAAGAAGGATATAATTTTGTATTACAGGACAATGTTATGAACATTTTCCATAACCAAAAGTTGGTTGGATCAGGCACGTTGTGCAATGGCATTTATGTTCTAAACCAATCAACAGTCCTGAGCATAACAAACACACACAAGAGGAAGAGTTCTGAACTCAACGAATCCTTCTTGTGGCATTGTAGACTGGGTCACATCAATGTGACACGACTGGCTAAGTTGCATAAAGATGGATATTTGAAACCTTTCGAATTTTCATCTTATGACACTTGCCAGTCATGTCTCAAAGGCAAGATGACCAAGACTCCGTTTACGGGACACGGAGAAAGAGTTACCGAACTCTTAGGACTAATACATAGTGATGTATGCGGTCCCATGTCTACACATGCCAGGGATGGTTCTTCATACTTCATTACATTCACTGACGATCTCTCTAGGTTCGGGTATGTGTTCCTGATGAAACACAAATCAGAAGCTTTTGAGAAATTTAGGGAATATAAACAAGAAGTTGAGAACCAAACCGGAAAAAGTATTAAAATCCTTCGATCTGATCGAGGAGGTGAATACTTGAGCAATGAATTCCTGGGCTTCCTAAAAGAGAATGGGATTCTCTCTCAGCTGACTCCTCCATATACACCACAGCACAACGGTGTATCAGAACGGAGGAACCGCACCCTATTAGATATGGTGCGCTCTATGATGAGCACAGCTGAGTTACCTATTTCCTTCTGGGGATATGCACTGGAGACTGCTGCATACCTACTGAATAGAGTTCCGACCAAATCAGTGCCTACCACTCCATATGAGATATGGAATGGCAAGAGACCATGTCTTAACTTTATTCAGATATGGGGTTGTCCGGCCTATGTTAAAACACAAAATTCGGACAAGCTCGAGGCAAGGTCTGTTCTATGTAAGTTTGTTGGATATCCCAAACATTCGCGAGGGTATATCTTCTACCATTCCGAGGAACAAAAAGTGTTTGTTTCTCGACATGCCACTTTCTTAGAAAAAAGTTTTCTTATGAAACAGATAAGTGGCATTGAGGTAGAACTGGAAGAGGTTCCAGCAATACAGACTACAACAGAAGATTTGGTTGAACCAGAGGATTCCGTAGTTCCCGATGAACCCCAGCCTCTCCGCCGATCTAGTAGGGTTCCTCGCCAACCTGAGAGATACTACGGTTTTCTCATTGATGGTGGCAGTGAGGATTGCATCATGGAGGATGATGACCCAACTAGCTTCGAGCAGGCCATCACTAGTGGGGACTCAGTGAAATGGCTGGATGCTATTCGGTCCGAGATGGATTCCATGTACACCAACAAAGTATGGACTTTGGAAGTTGCTCCTGAAGGGGTAAAACCCATTGGGAGCAAGTGGATCTTTAAGAAGAAACTTGGTGTAGATGGGAAAGTGGAGACTTTCAAAGCTAGACTTGTAGCAAAGGGTTTTCGTCAAAGACCAGGTGTGGACTATGACGAAACCTTTTCTCCAGTGGCTATGCTTAAATCCATCCGAATCATGCTTGCCATTGCTGCCTTTCATGACTACGAAATCTGGTAAATGGATGTTAAGACCGCCTTTCTAAATGGTGATTTAGAAGAGTGCGTGTACATGACTCAGCCAGAGGGCTTCGTAGACAGTGGGAGCAGCGGGAAGGTGTGCAAGCTGCTTAAATCCATTTATGGATTAAAGCAAGCATCGCGGAGTTGGAACATCTGCTTTGACGTCGTTATCAAAGAGTTTGATTTCGTCAAAAATCCAGATGAACCTTGTATCTACAAGAAGGTGGCAGAGAGTAAGGTTGTCTTCCTCGTATTGTACGTGGACGACATACTCTTGATAGGAAATGACATTCCTATGCTGCAATCGGTCAAGCTCTTCTTATCATAAAGATTCTCAATGAAAGATCTTGGTGATGCCTCCTGCATATTGGGGATCAGGATCTATAGAGATAGATCCAAACGGATTTTGGGATTGTCCCAATCCAGCTACATTGACACCATACTAAAGAGGTTTAGTATGGAAGAGTCCAAGCGTGGGAACTTACCCACGATCTCTGGAGTCACTCTCTCCAAAGAGATGTCTCCCAAGACTGATTTGGAGAGAGCTCGCATGCAAGGGATACCCTATGCTTCGGCAGTTGGCTCTATCATGTATGCGATGCTATGTACCAGACCCGATGTAGCATACTCACTAAGTGTAGTGAGCAGGTATCAAGCTGATCCTGGAGAGAGTCACTGGACAGCTGTGAAGAGCATTCTCAAGTACTTGCGAAGGACTAGAGATATGTTCTTGGTGTATGGTAACGGAGAACTCCAAGTGGAGTCCTTTACCGATTCGAGCTTCCAGAGTGATAAGGACGACTCTAAGTCGCAGTCGGGTTTTGTCTTTACCCTTTACGGAGGGGCGGTTAGCTGGAAGAGTTCCAAGCAGGAAACCGTGGCAGACTCGACGATGGAGGCTGAATACATCGCTGCCAACGATGCTGCCAAAGAGGCTGTCTGGATCAAGAAGTTCATTACTGAACTTGGAGTGGTTCCATCCATTGAGCATCCAATACCTTTGTATTGCGATAACAATGGAGCGGTGGCTTTGGCCAAGGAACCCAGGTCCCATCAGCGGTCCAGGCATATTCTGAGGCGGTATCACCTGATCCGGGAGATAGTTGATCGCCGGGAGATCGAGGTCAGGAGAGTTGACACGAAGAACAACACGGCGGATCCACTCACGAAGGCCATTCCCCAGATACAGTTTGAGAGACTCTTCGGGATGCTCGGTATGAGATACTACAGCAGCTGGCCCTAGTGCAAGTGGGAGATTGTTAGTTGTATGTATGCCCTAGAGGCCAGTATTGTACAGATGATGTATATTATATTGGATGCTTGGACATATATAGAGATGACTTTCTTGCTCGACATGATAGTATGCTATCTGGTTGCCATTTATCTTAACATGTACACTAGTCTCTTTATACTGTCTTATAGTTACATGTTGGTAAAGCCCTTAGGATTTGTACTTGACTACCTAGACTATGATGCAGATCATACTAGTGGGAACATGGTAGTCCATAAGTACATCCTTCAAGGTCCCTAGTCATGGGTATCTCGAGACGGGGCATCGATTTACCAGAGTAGACTAGCGTATACGCTTCTCGACCCATGTGATGGGCGATGGATGATCCCATATCCATTGGTGTTTGACATCAGAGATGGTATACGGGTGCTCAGTGGAAACTGGGTACACTGGACGGACTCGCCGAGAACTCCCAGATGGTATTATACCTCACGTCAGATGGCAGTTCTCAGGTGACACTTGTACAGGTTAGTCTGTAGACCCGAGATCGTCATAGAGTCTTGTGTGATTCCCACTGTGCTTTGATCTCCACCTTACCACGTCCATGAGGGCGTGCAAAACGGTGGTCTTTGGGTACAGTCCCGAGTCACATGGAGGCAATGAGCGATAGGAGGGGTTTCGTCTCTCCCGGTATTGGGAGTTGATGTTGCGCTGTGCTCGATTGGCCGTAACAGGGAAGTCCCTGGCCAGGGCTGATCAGAGATTTGCTGGTAAGTGTTACCAGTAGTTTCTCGACCCGTTACGAGCCTCACATCGGCACGACTTATCGGGTTATTGGGGTCTGACGTATACCACCCCTAGACTTGATATGCGACGTATCAGACGAAGAGACTTGACTGTATGGTAAGTGTTACTGGTCGGATTCGCAGGAGTGTGAGCGGGCTAGCTCGTCGATCTTCTGATCGCTCAATACCCGGGTGGCCGTTACGTTTAGCAGACCGCTTGCGGCTTGTGGGTGCTTGATATGATCATCACCTGCTACCGGCGTATTGACGAGTCTTTAGAGTCCTACACAGAGGTTTCCTGGCTCAAGCGAAACGAAATAGGAGCGCATATGAGATATGTGCAGGACTGAGAATAATGCGTGTATGTGATACCGCATTTCATTCTCGCGATATATGTTTCGAATGGTTATATTCGATATGACCTAGTTATCGAATCATTGATTCGATAAATCGATGCATTGAATACTAGTCGGTTATGTGCGATATAACCGGATCATTGAATCAAGTGTTGATTTAATGATTTAATGTATAATTATATATTTGATATATTACTTTGCATTAACTAGTATTGGTTCACTTTAAACGGATTTTTCTCACTTGGATTGCACATTGTATATGTGATATACTTTTGTGCACTTTTTGTATCATGTTTGATGATACTTGATCATTAGTTAAGTTTATAGAATTAATCCATGGTTAATTGATAATTAGGGTTTTGCATACATATTTATTTATCCATTTATTTGTTTATTTATGTGGATAAATTCAAAATGAGAATGGTGGCTATATTTGTTTCTTGTATGAAGCTTCTTGAACCCTTGACTTTAGCAACCATTCTTATCCTCTTGCTTAACCCTAACCCACTCTTTGACCATGGTTAATTCTCTACACTTAACCCTAGTTCAAGATATGATAAGTAATTGATATTAGTTTTATTTTAAAAAAGAGAACACTTATCATTCTTGCTTCATCTTCATCTTCTTCTTCTTCTTCAAGCTTGCTACTCCAATGGCAAGTTGAGATCTAGTGAGTTAAATCCAAATCTAAAGTGAACCCACCTCCTATTTCTTCACCCTCTACCTCTTGCCAAGTTGTTTTGGGTGTTTACTTCACAAGTTTCACAAGTTTGTGAAGTCGGAGCTTGAGTTTGTGCAACCTCGACGTAGATCGTCTTTGACACAAAGCCGACGAGCTATTCCGCTTTCTTTCCCGATGAAGCCAATGATCGAGTCAAGGATTCATGATGGACAGCGAGGACATGACCACGTGGAGCTTAGGAGGCGGAAATCCGGATCTACAAAGGTTGTATATCCGTATCCTAGTAGTTAACAGTTAACTAGCTTTCTATTTCGCCTAAACATCTAGTTAATGATCCGTTGTCTAGGGTTTCTTGGCACTAAAAATTTTAATTTGGCATGCACGATGCCTTGTGAGAACCCACTAGGGTGCCTAGGAACCTTTCACAGCAGCGCTAACAGTGAAGCGTAATGCCAGGAGTGACTCATCATTTGCCATTTCCCGTTGGGGAGCGGTGGCTTAGGAGACAGGTTTAGGTCCCTGCCACCTAAAACTTTTCAATTTTATGAGCCGTAAGGGTCTCATAAAAGCATTTTCTCCCTACGAATCGAGAGGATCTCGCAGGTATATGTTCTCCTTAGGAATCGTGAGGATTCCTAACTGTGTTGCTCCTTTGTGAGTCGTAAGGATCTCATGCAGGGATTTTCTCCCCACAAGGTCGAGAGGACTTTGCGAGTGTATTTCATCTCTTTTCACGAGTTTTCGCCCTTTCGGGTTTTCACAAACTCGCCGATAGTCCTGCTGTTTTTACTCACGGAGCCCTTTCGGGTTTTCATCCATGCCCGTTTTGCCTGTGGACATACCGTTTTTTTTGAAGCTGGTAGGACTTTAAAAGTAGTCTAACCGGCATGATTTGGGAGAGATAGGGGTCGTTTACGCCCGTGGATTGTATATGGTTTTGAAGGATGTATGATCCAGACCGTAGGGCTAATGTGCTCAATTCGCCTGTGACTTGGAGCATTCACGCGTAATATTTCTTGAGATATCGGCCATTGATGGGTGGCATGGGCCTTTCTCCCTCGGCACTTATAAGTTGGTAGGATCCTCCGACGAACACTTTCTCGATGACGTATGGTCCTTCCCAGTTTGGCTCGAATTTTCCCTTGGCATGTCAATTGAGGATGATCGGTTTTTTGAGCACCAACACCAATTCACCTTTCTTGAAAGCGCGGAGACGGGTTATCTTGTCATAGGCCTGCGACATTTGGGCTCGGTATAGCTCCAGATTTTGCTGCACAGCGAGGCTCTTTTCTTCGAGGGCGTCGAGCTCTTCAAGCCGAAGGAGCACGTTTTCCTCCTCCGTCAACTCGTGTTGAACGTCCATTCTTAAGCTTGGAACTTCAACTTCGAGGGGGAGGGCCGCCTCCACTCTGAAGAGCAATGAGTATGGAGCGGACTGAGTTGGAGTACGGTGCGTGGTACGATATGCCCACAACGCCTTGTGAAGTTTGAGATTCCAGTCTCTCTTGTTGGCTGAAGCATTTTTCCTCAGGAGCTTGCATAGAGTCATATTGAAGGCTTCGGCTAGGCCATTGGCTCTTGGATTATAGATGGAGGAATATCTCTAGTCTATCTTATGTTGAGTAGCGAACCTTGAGACTTTGAAGCTCTTGAAAGAAGGCCCGCAGTCAAAAATGATTCTTCTTGGTGTACTGAAGCGGTATAGAATATTAAGCTGGAAGAATGTCTGAACATCCTTTTTCTTGACTTCTTTTAGCGGGACAGCCTCAGCCCATCTGGAGAAGTAGTCTGTTGCGGCCAGTATGAACCGGTGGCCTCTATATGGCGGAGGATCAATTGGGCCAACTATGTCGGTTCCCCAGACTTCGAAGGGCCACGACGCCACCGTAGGATGCAACGGATTAGAGTGCTTGTGAATGAAATCACCATGAATTTGGCAGATATAGCATTTCTTTGCATGCACTCCGCAATCCCGTATCATGGTGGGCCAGTAATACCCAAGTCGTTTAATTTGAAGTCGCATCTTGGGGCCAGATTGGTGAGCGCCGCAAACACCCGAGTGAACTTCTTTCATGACTTTCTGGGCTTCGGCCGATGACAAACATCTGAGCCAGAGTTGGTCATATGACCTGCGGTATAGCGTGTCATTTACAAACACGTATCGGAGAGCTCTCTTCTTCAGCTGAATCCTTGCAGATTTTCTTTCAGGCAGCTTGTCGTATCGGAGGCACTCTATGAAGGGTTCTCTCCAATCGGGCTCGTCTAGGATGATCGATGTTTCTTCAGCAGGACTTCTCTTCTGTTCCGCGCTTTCCTCTTCTCGTAAAGAGACTGGGGGTAGAATTTGCCGGCTCCTGACTATGATCAGAATTTCGTCCATGTCAGGATCAGCCAGCTCCTTGGCTAAGCGAGCGAGTACGTCAGCCTTTCCATTCAACGCTCTAGGGACTCTCATTAGTTCAATGTGAGTGAACCGTTTCATGAGTTCCACCACTCGGCCTTTGTACCGAGCTAACTCGGGTTTGTATATCTTATAGTCGCCGCTTACTCGGTTGACGACAACCGTAAACCCGCAGCCGAAGAATTTCCATTTCTATGGCGAGTTCCTAACCAGCTATCAGAGCTTCATACTTAGCCTCGTTGTTTGTGCGAGGCTCGTTGAGAGCAAAAGAACGCCGTAGGGTTCCTATTGATAGCATGATGAACACCAACCCTATCCCTGCTTTTATCTCCGGGATACTTGATTTGCTGGAGGTCCTTATTGATGAGGCTCCATCGAAGTAGAGCTCCCACCATGTCTTATCTTCCTCGAGGTGCAGCACTTGTTCGTCCGGTAGCTCGCAATTAAGCGGTGACCCCTCTGGTATGGGATGAGCAGCGAGAAAGTCCGCAAGAGCTTGCCATTTTACCGCTTTCTGAGGAGTATAAACTTTGTCAAACTCAAGTAGCATGACAGCCTATCTTGCCATTCTGCCGGCTAAGCTTGCTTTGGTCATCAAGTGTTTGAGCGGGTCGACCTTAGAGATCAGCATAACCCGATGAGCTAGCAGATGGTGCCTCAGCTTCTTCACAGCAAATATCAGAGCCAGGCATTACTTTTCGATCGGGGAATAGTTGTATTCCGCCCCGACTAAAGTTCGACTGAGGTAGTAAAGGGCATTCTCTTTTCCCTCTTCGTTGTTCTGGGCAAGGAGCGCACCGAGTGACTCATTTAGCGCGGCCGTGTAGAGAATCAGCGGTTTATTGGGAACGAGAGCGACCAGCACTGGAGGGTGCAACAAGTACTGTTTGATGCTTTCAAATGCTTCTTGACATTCGGCATCCCAGACAAAAGGAGCTCCTTTCTTCATGAGCTTTGAGAAGGGCCTACATCTCACCGATAAATTTGAGATAAACCTCAATATATAAGCAAGCTTGCCTTGAAAAGATCTTAGCTGCGTCAGGCTCTTCGGAGGGGGCATTTCCATGATGGCCTTTATCTTGGATGGGTCAACTTCTATCCCCCGATGTCGAACTATAAAGCCCAGGAATTTTCCTGATGACACGCCAAAAGCGCAATTCAGAGGATTCATCTTCAGATCGTATTCCCTCAGTCTGGTGAGAACGGTCTTAAGATCTTGGACGTGGTCGGCCTTGGCTTTAATCTTGACGATCAGGTCATCAACATAGCATTCAACGACTTTATGGATTAGGTCATCAAAGATATTGGTCATTGCCCTCTCATATGTAGCACCTGCGTTCTTCAGTCCGAATGGCATCACTTTGTAGTAGTATATTCCGATCGGGATTCGAAATGCTGTGTGTTTCTCATCATCAGGCGACATCTTGATCTGATTATATCCAGATGAGCCATCCATAAAGGTGAACATCTCGTAATTTGAGGTGTCATCGACCATTATTTTCATGACTGGTAGCAGGAAGTCGTCTTTAGGACATGCCTTGTTGAGGTCCCTGAAATTGACACAAACTCCTATCTGTCCATTTTTCATCTTTACTGGGACTATGCATGCGATCCAGTTCGCATATTTCTCTTCCCTGATGAAGCCGGCATTGATGATATTCTTGGTTTCCTCGATGACCTTTTCTTCTAGTTCCCTTCTCATTCTTTGAGTAGCTTGTTTGACTGGCTTAGCATCAGGAGATATAGCCAGTTTATGCACGACCACTTCAGGGGATAGGCCAGACATCTCTTTGTATGTCCATACGAAGCAGTCAATGAACTCATGCAGCTAGGCAATTATCATCTCTTTCATTTCCTCTGACAAGAGTGAGCTGATGTAAGTCGGCCTTGGATTATCGGGCGTCCCTAAGTCAATCTCAGTTAGCTCTTCAAAGGTTGCTTGTCCGCCGTCTTCGTGCTCTTGATGAGCTTCTTCTGGCTCGGCTATCTCGTCATCATCATTTGATCTTTCACTGGCTTCACCAACATGGATCATGTAGCACGCTTTGGAATCAGGTTGAATGTTGCCTATGCCCCGTCTATCTGGAATTCGTCCATCGATAAGTGCTCGGACCTGGGGCGGATGCCATAGCCCTTTATAAAACTTTGCTTCGGATTCCGTTTGATATAACCGGCATCCGCCCTTTTGAAATATTCCTGCATCTCGGGTGCATAGTATCTGTAGTTAAGGACGGCTCTTATGCCTCTCTCATAAGGAAGGCACGCGACAGACAAATCGTCCGGGTGCACAACAGGATTTGACCCATAAAACAGGATGCCCTTCTGTCCATTTTTCTTTCTGGGAACGTAGAAAGTTTTCAGCTGGTCTACGGTGGAGACTGACAATGCATCGAGCTCTTTGCTCATCTTCTCTGGTACCCTTGTGACAGCTAGGGGCCCTTCTGCAATTTCGAAGGTCTCTCGTAGTTTTGTTTGTTTCATAGGGGTCCAATCTGCACAGCTGTTGCACGGCAGGTCCTCTTCCTCCGACTCTTCAGTGTCACTGCCAAGATGAGAGCGGACTTTGCCGCTAGATGGGGCCTCAGTAACAGATTTCTCTGTATCGCTACCAAAACGAGGGCGAGTTTTATAGAAGGACGGACTTCCAGCGTAGGACTCATCAGTGTCGCTACCGAAACGCGGGCGCACTTGGGCGTTTTTTCTTTTGAAAGTGACAGCCGGCACAGATTTGCTTTTGAGTCTTGGGGCTGCTCTATCCTCAGTCAGTTGTGTCTTAGCATTTTGGTGGTTCATAAAGTACCGAGAATCTTCATATCGGACTTCATGCACACCGAACGGCTGGATGTCTCCGTCAATGCGACTTTCTTTGCCATTTTTTGTATACTTCATGCATTGATGGAGAGTTGACGGGACGATGCCGTAATCATGGAGCCACGGCCGTCCCAAGAGAATCATATAAGACGTGTCGGCATCGATCATGTATATCTTAGCTTTAGTTTGCAGATCCCCGAATTTGATTGGCAAAGTTATAGACCCCAGAACTTGCTGGCAGTTTTGATTGAAGCCTTGAATGACAATCCTTTCCCTTGACAGGTGTCGGACGTCCATTGACAAACTCTTCAGTGTCCGCAAGTTCATGATGTTCACTGAGGACCCCGGATCAATCAATATGCGATTAATCCGATCTCCATCGTTATACCCGGTCACATAAACGGCCGATTATGCTCAGCCTTTCCCAGTAGCAAGTCTTCATCATTAAACGTGACTGCGGCGGCTTGCAAAGTGTACTGCACTTCTTTCATATTAATTTCCGTAAACCGAGCCTGATACCGCTCAGGGTTTTGTAGAGCATGAATGAGAACATCTCGAAGCTGTTGAGATAGAAACAAGGCGTCGTAGATGCTAAGGAGAGACGGAAGCTTTCGGAGGTGAGCCAAGACATTATAGTCTACTGGGGAAGGACTCGAATCTTCATAAGCAAGTTCTCTGCCATCTTCTTCATTAACGACTTGTTTTTACTTCCCTTTTGGGGCGCTGCCCTAATTTGGCAGTTGAGCCCTGCCGCTTCTAAGCTGGATTTGGTTGGCCTTTGTGGCGAGCTCGTCGTCCTCTTCGGGAAAACAGAGCTCCTCCTCATATTCGCTGCCAAGATGGATGGCGTAGCAGGTCACTACTGGGTTCTCTTCATTGGAGTCTTCTTCTAACTCCTCCAGAATATCAGCCGCTCGTACAGGGAGGAACTTCTTCAATTGAATCAGAGTTCTTTCCTTATGTTCATATTCTTCGAGAGAATCGATATATTTTTGAATGGTCGATCTCCCTGCAGACTCCTTTTCACGCCGAGCTGCACTTTTCTTCTTCTTGAGCTTTTTGGATTTTGAGCCTGATGGAGCCGCATTGGCAGCTGGAAAGGTAGGCTTCTTTTGCCCTTCCCATTCCGTCCTGGGCTCTTTCCGAAGTAGCTTTATCATCTTCTTCATCTTATTAGATATGTGTGTACTCCATGGAGGCCGCGGTGAGTCCGTTTCATTTCTCAGGGCAGCGGGTTCGGCTGTCTGCTCCCAGAAGGCTTCAGCTTCTGTCTGTATGAAGTTGGTGGTTGCAACTTGATTGTTCACCGGCACACTTTTAGACAGCTCGATCTCTCCAGCCTTGTACTGCTTCTCGACCCAGTCTTTGAAGATATAGCAATCCTCGATCGCATGGCTCACTACTCGATGGTACGGGCAATACAGGGGATTGTCAGTCATCTTTGCTTCTTGAGGTCTTTTCAACTCCGGAAATTGTAGACCGTTGTTCAAGGCATCTTTAAAAATCTTTCAGACCTTGTCTCTCCTGAAAGAGTAAACCTTGTTCTTTTTCTCCTCTAGGGAAGACCCTTCTCCTCTCAGCACTGGCTTTCGAGACCGGTTGGTTTTGGATTCGCCCGCCCTTCACTTTTCTTCATTGTCGGATGCATTGAAGACACTGGTACTGCTGGAACTCCCGCTTCTACGGCTGTCGTCTCGCTTGCTTTTCCAAGTCTTGTCTCTCTGAGAGTCCAGGGTAGACTCTTGTTTCGAGCATTCCAGCATTTGGACTTTCCTGGTTAGCTCTTGAAACGTCTTGAGGCCTGCTGTACACAAGAATGGGACCATCCAATTGCTGAAGTTCCCAATGAGAAGGCTGACGGACTGGTCCTGCTCCAGCGGCGGTTCGCACTTGACCGTGAGATTACGCCATCGGGCGATAAAGTCGGTGTTGCTTTCATTCTTCCCCGGCTTGGTCCTCACAAGGTCGGCAATGGAGATTTTATCACTGACACTCATGAACTTTTGCCGAAACAGAGACTCCGTTTAGGCAAAGGTAATGACGGACCTGTCTGATATACTCACGTACCAGTCAATGTAGGGTTCCTAGGCACCCTAATGAGGTCTCACAAGGCATCAACCATGCCAATTTCAAAATTTAACGGTGCCGAGAAACCCTAATACGGATCGTTGGCTAGATATCTCGGCGAACAAAGTAACTAGTTAACACTTAACTATAAGAATCGGAAATACAACCTTTGTAGATCCGGTGCTCCACCTCCATAGCTCCGCAACGAAGTCCCCTCGCTGTCCAAATGAATTCCCGGGCTCTAGCGTCGGCTTCGTCGGAGAAATAGCGAGCTAGGTCGTCGATGTCCATGCCGAAGATGATCTACGTCGAGGCATCGCTAGATGAAGCTCCAACTTCACCAAGTCTAGAAAACTTGTGAAGGAAACACACTCTACTACTTGGCAAGAGGTAGAGGATGAAGAAATAGGAATTGGGTAGACTTTAGTTTTGGATTTCCCACACTTTTTCATCAATCACCATTGATGTAGCAAGCTTTTTTCTCATGTTCAAGAAGAAGAAGATGAAGAAAAAGAATATGATAAGTATTTAGTAAATGATAAATAAATCAATACTTTTCATTTACTAACCCTTGGTTAGTTGTAGAGAATGGACCATGGTTAACTTGAATGGTTAGGGTTAAGGATGAGACAAGAATGGTGGACTAATTCAAAGCTTCAAGAATCTTCAACTAGGAAACAAAAATAGCAACCATTCTTTTCTCATCTTTTTCCAACATAAATAAATAAATAAATAAGGAAAAAGAAAACCCTAATCATAATCTTAACCATGGTCTAATTCTTTACACTAACCCTAGCTTGCATGTATCATCAAACATGATACAATCATGTGCAAAAAATATATCACATATGCAATGTGCACAAACCAAGTGAGTAAATCCATTTAAAGTGAACCAATACTAGTTAATGCAAAGTAATATATCAAATATATAATTATACATTAAATCATTAAATCAACACTTGATTTAATGATCCGGTCATATCACATATAACCGACTAGTATCCAATGTATCGGTTTATCGAATCAATCCTTGATTCGATAACTAGGGTATATCGCATATAACCTAATCGATACATTCATCGCGAGAATGGAATATGGTATCACATACACGCATTATTCTCGGTCCCGCACATATCATATATGCGCTCCTATTTCGTTTAGCTTGAACCAGGAAACCTCTGTGTAGGACCCTAAAGACTCGTCAATACGCCGGCAGCAGATGATGATCATATCAAGCACCCACAAGCCGCAAGAGGTCTGCTAAACGTAACGGCCACCCGGGTATTGAGCGATCTGAAGATCGACGAGCAAGCCCGCTCACACTCCAGTGAATCCAACCAGTAACACTACCGTACAGTACGGTCTGATCGTCTGATATGTTGCATATCTCGCCTAGGGGTGGTAAACGTCAAACCCCAATAGCTCGATAAGTCGTGTCGATATGAGGTCTATAACAATTCGAGAAACTACTGGTAACACTTACCAGTAAATCTCAACAACCCTGGCCAGGGATTTCCTGTTATAGCCAATCGAACACAGCGCAACATCAACTCCCTATACCGGGAGAGACGAATCCCCTCCTATCGCTCATTGCCTCCATGTGACTCGGGACTGTACCCAAAAACCACCGTTTTGCACGCCCTCTTGGACGTGGTAAGATGGAAATCAAAGCACAGTGGGAACCACACAAGACTCTATGACGATCTCGGGTCAACAGACTACTCTGTACCAGTGTCACCAGAGAACTGCCATCTGACGTAAGGTATAATACCATCTGGGAGTTCTCGGCGAGTCCGTCCAGTGTACCCAGTCTCTACTGAGCACCCGTATATCATCTCCGATGTCAAACACCAATGGATATGGGATCATCCATCGCCCATCTGTATGGGTCGAGAAGGTATACGCTAGTCTACTCTGGTATATCGATGCCCCGTCTCGATACACCCACGACTAGGGACTTTGAAGAATGTACTTATGGACTACCATGTCCCCACTAGTATGATCCGCATCATAGTCCAGGTAGTCAAGTACAGATCCTAAGGGCTTTAGCAACATGTAACAGGGAGACAATCAGTGTACACGTTAAGGTAAAGATCAACCAGATAGCATATTATCATGTCGAGCAAGAAAGCCCTCCCTATATATGTGCCAGCATCCACTACAATATACATCCTATGTATAGTAATGGCCTCTAGGGCATACATATAACTAACAATCTCCCACTTGCACAAGGGCCATCTGATAGCAGTGGTTGCAGTATCTCATACTCAACCATCCCATAAAAGTCTCTCTCTGGGAACAGGCCTTTGTGAGTGGATCCGCTGTGTTGTCCTCTGAGTCTACTCTCCTAACCTCGATCTCCCTGGAGATCAACCATCTCCATGATCAGGTGACACTGCCTTAGAATATATCTGGATCACTGATGGGACGGACGTTCCTTGGCATAAGCCACAACTCCATTGTCTCACAATGGTTGGAACGTAGTTCATCTCATGAACCAATATACACCCAAACATCCTCCTTGGTAGCATCTTAAGTAGCGATGTATCCAGCCTTTATCGTCTAGTATGCCACGGTATCTAGCTTGGAAGTTTTCCAACATACCGTCCCTCCACCGAGGGTAAAGACAATGCCTGCGACTGACTTTCAGTCGTCTTTATCACCCTGGAACCCTTCAAGTGATTCCCTCCAGGATCAATTGATACCATCTCACTACAACCAGTGAGAATCCTAACATCCAATTAGATCTATCTCATAGATCCAAAACCCAGGATTTAGGGGGTATCACTTTGATCCTATATGGAGAATCATTGTGATAAGTGGAGATTGACCGAGCGTAGCATAGGAAACTCCTTCTCTATCAAGAGTATGTCATCCACGTACTCTACGAGGATCGCCACCATACTCCCTACTACCTTTTTGTTTATACAAGGTTCATCTACCATTTTGATGATGTCAACTTCTTTGACTAATCCATCAAAACAGATGTTCCAACTCCGCGATGCCTGCTTTATCCTATAAAGCATCTTGCACACGTTTCCGCTGCTCCCACTGTCTACGAAGCCCTCTGGCTGTGTACTTATAGACGTCCTCTTCTAAAACATTATTTAGAAAAGCAGTCATGGCACCCAACCGCCAGATATCGTAGTTATAGTATGTAGCCGTGGCAAGTAGGATCTGGATGGACTTAAGCATAGCTGCTTGAAAAGGTTTCATCATTATCCACGCCTGGTCGATGACGAAAATCTTTAACAAGTCTAGCTTTGAAAGTCTCAACTCTTCCATGTACACCAAGTAATCTTCTCAAGATATACTTGCTCCTGATGGGGATTTAACCCTTCAGATATAGCAACCAAAGTCCATACTTTGTTGGTGTATTAGGATCCCATCCCAGATCGATAAACATCCAGCCATTCTTACAGAGTCTTACTCTAGATGGCCAGCTCAAAACTAGTTGGGTCATCATCTCATGATGCAATCCTCGCTCCCACTGTCATAGAGAAATCGAAATATCTCTCAGGTGGGTGTGGAACCCTACTAGATCGGCGGAGAGGCTGAGGTTCGTTGGTAACTATTAAATCCTTTTGGTTCTACCAAATCATCTGCTGTTGTTTGTATAGCTGGAACCTTTCCAGTTCTACATAACAAACCATGCCTCGAGCTTGTCCGGATTATGCTTTTAGACATAGCCCGGACAACCCCAAATTTCAACTAACTTGAGAGATGGGCTCTTCCCTTATCATATCACATATGAAGTGGTAGGCAACTGATTTGATTCGAACCCTATTCAATAGGTATGCAGCTTCTCAAGTGCATAACTCCCAAAAGGAAATAGGTAACTCAGCAGTACTCATCATAGAGCACACCTTATCATATAGGGTGTGATTGCTCCACCCCGATATACCATCTTGCTATGGTGTATACGGAGGAGTAATGCCGAGAGAGAATCTCATTCTCTTTTAGAATAGTCCAGTATTTCCGTGCTCAAGTATTCTCCTCTTTGATCTCATCAAAGGACATAATACTTATACCCGTGTTTTGGTTCTCTACTTCTAGCTTATATTCTGTGAATATCTCAAAAGGTTCGGACTCATGTTTCAACAGGAACATATGACTGAATCTTGAGAGATTATCAGAGAATGTAATGAAGTAAAAAGAACCGGTCTTGGTATGTGTAGACAGGGGACCTACATACATCAACATGTATCATCCCAAGAGTTCACTAACTCTTTCTCTGTTTCCAATAAACAGAGCTGTGGTCATCTTATCTTTGTGACATGACTGGAGAGTTTCACAAGATGTAAATTCAAACTGATTTAAATATGCATCTAAATGTAACTCAGCCAGTCGGGTCGCATAGATATGACCTAGTCTACAATGCCTTAAGAAGGATCCGTTCATTTCTGAACTCTTCCTCTTATGTGTGTTCCACATACTAAGAACTGTAGTTTGATTTAGAACATCAATGCTTTTAGATAACGTGCCTGAACCGATCAACTTTTGATATAGGAAATTTTCAAAACATTATCCAACAATACAAAATTTTATCATTTCTTTATTAATAAAGAGACTGATATGATTTTGTATATCAGGTTCGGTATCTAATAACATTCGTTCAGAATCAATGTATTGGTAATACAGGGTGACAGTAACCAACAGACTTGGCTGCAACACTTGCCCCGTTTTCTGCCTCATGAAACTTATCACCCGTTCTCAGTTCTCTACTTTTCTGTAGCCCTAGGTAACAGATTACATATCTGGGATCCTGATCTGGTATCACATACCCAGGACGTAAAGGATACTGAGAAACATTTCTCTGTAATGAACACACCCGAAGATGATGCATCAGCATGCACTCTCTTCGTTTGGGCGGCACGGGAAATCTGGTATTCCCCAATTTCCTTCTCTGTCTTATAACAATTATAAGTTGGAGCGGGACCAACGTTCCCAGCTCAGTATAACAAGCGGGTTCGGTCAATATTCCGTATTATTATCTTGATTAAGGCGTGATATGGTCGCTACCTGGAGAGAGAGAGAAGAAAACACTCAGCGTGCGCTCTTGCAAGAATAGATTGGTTATTATTTTATCTAATCAGGATGGCTCCCACTGCTTTTTATCAAATCTTCCTTCAAACCCTAAAAGGAAAGACTAGCCGGGATTAATTACACACTACAAGTTCGACAATCTTTCAGCCAGGCCAGTGTCGGTACTTTGAGGGAGGTCCCCCGTGCTTTCGCACGAACCTAATTACAGTAAACCTCGTTTTTCTAGAGGCGTAACCTCGTTAACACCTTTCTAGACACCTACTTGATTGGCTAATTGTAATGTGTAAAACTCTCCCAGGAGTAACTCTTACTCGCAGCGGGTATCGGGATCCAACTATCTCATAAAAGGTATGCAATCTCATTGCAAATTTCAACACTTGAAATTCCCGATAATATTTTTCCCCTAGTGTTCTATGACCTTGACGAATGCCAAACAACCCATAGTCCACTAGTCAAGTTCAACCCGTACATTTCTTGATCGAATTAAACCCACTCGCACGACCCTTGACGAATACCAAACAACGCCGTACGAATACCCTAATCCAATCGCATCATATGCTCAAGCAGATAAATACTAGTTAGCTACCGTACACTACGCCTTGACGAATGCCAAACTACCGCAGCACGAATACTAACTAGTACATATCTGAAATGACGGAGGGCTACGACAGGTTTTTCTGAAAACCTATTGCGTAATGAACTTGATATCGTTGTAGAATCAAATGATTTTAAAATGGAGTGCTTTTGAGGCTTTTCCAGTTTTGCTAAAGGAGTCACTCCCGGTGAAGGGATCGTCGGTCCTTTCCTCGTCGAATGAGGTGCGGGATATATCATATATATCACTGTGCAAAGCAAAAACACTTAAAAGCAATCAAAAGACAAACCGAGTGTGTAGCATCTGCCAGTTATTGCTAAAGGAGTCACTCCCGGTGAAGGGATCTCGGTCCTTTCCTCATCGAATTAGGTACAGGATATATCACATATACCGCTGTGCAAAGCAAAAACTGTAGCTACCTGTTTTATTTTGAAATTCGATTCTACAACATCTTAGGTTATCTTTTATTTCATTAATCACATTAATGAAGTCCCATCATTTATGTACCTAAACATCACAGATAAATACGACGTACACTTATGCCATCCGCATTCGCCTCGATGTCCCCTCGTGCACCGTTAGGTTAGGTAACTAACGGCAGAGCGGGGCAGGGCTAGCGTGGGTGTAAAATATAAGTAACGCCTATATAATATATCATATATACTATATACTGTATCTATCACAGAACATCACATGATCACATCACAGATATCGCAGCAGAAGAATCATATGAAATATTGGATATACTAGGACGTCCGTGTTTTCAATACGAGCCAGTATAAAACACGGGTTCCACGGTCGTGATGAATAGCCAAACCCACACCCCTAGACCCCTACGAGAGCGGCAAGCAACCCTACCAATTCTAGAGTTAGGAGACCCGGACTCGACTCCTCGAGTTGGTCTCCCACTGGACTCCAGAACCCGGTTACTTGTGCTCCCCTCCTTGGGTCTATCCTAGTGCGGAAAAGTAAATAATATACAAACGGTGACAACTTCCGCAACCTGGAAGCGCCCCAATAAAAGAATATTACATAGAAGTTTTTACATGAATGAAAATGAAAAACACTCATCTCACATAAAAACCCCCGGCTATTCAAACACGACGATCCAATATAACATATCCAGCAACACATAACATCACATGTCATCAACGTAAGTAAATATGTCCATCCTAATTGTCGTTGACATATAGCAACGAAACCGGCGATATCACATATTACACTTACGGTCACAGAAAAGAAAGTGTAAAACTACAACAGTTGGAATCCGCAATCACCTCAGACATCGCATGCCTGACCAAATGAATTACTTAGACATCGCATGCCTAACAATTATAAACCCCGCATTTTAGTCTCATTATCGAAAACACTTTTCAATATCGAGTCGGGAAATTCAACAAGATTCCCGACATCTTGATCGAATGCTCGTCGCAAACTTTAGTAGGCGGCCGCACCCCCGACGCCGTCGACGAAGTGCACCAAGGCGGAACACCGCTGCCGCGAGCACCCGGACGGATGCTTTCGGCGACGGGGTTCTCCTACAGTCACTTGGTCGGGGTTATGGGGTGAGGCTGTCTATTAAGTTTACCTGGCGAGTATCCGCGTACACTACGTGATTGCGACAGACTTTTGATCGCATCAAAATTCCGTGGCAACCGATCAAGTGAGACTAAATTGCTAGATTTATAACATTCATTCAGTTATCTCATAACTTGTTGTGAATTCCAATTATTGTATCCCATTCCAGACAAATAGAAAATGTTAAACTTTCCGATCGAACAATCGAACACCCAAGTTTTCCCAATATAGATCAACACATGAAATAAGTCTAAAAACATTCAGTTCGTGCCTCAGTACCAACGGTCCAGCCGTAGAAGGGTCAAGCCAACGCCTCACATGTGGCACGCCGTACTGCCCTAAACCCGAAGGTTCAAAGGGCAGTTCAAGACGGTCACATAATCGAGTTAAGGTTTGTTGTCTTCTAGAAGGACCATCGCGTTACTTGCACTACTTAGAACGTCGTTAAACTACGGAAAAATCCAACACTTGGAAATTTCCCGACAGGGGAAAAATTGGGTATTTATATCCGGTCGAACTTTTTAACATATTCTAAAATTTATCCGGAAAGCCACACAGACAAAATTTGATACTCCGATCAAAACACCGAATCCCCAAATCAAACCCAGAATGCTCAACTGTGGAGTAAATTTTAAAATATCCCAGAAAATACAGCACTAAGAATTAGGAATTACTGTGCAGATTACACAAGATGACGTGGCTACTTAGCCGCAGAACCGCCACATGATCACTGCTCATGCCGCGGTTCCGCCGCACTTTAAACGATTTAGCCGATCGAATTGGACAGTAATTCTTAAAAACACCTGCTGATTTTTCTGCATATTTTTAATATTGAAAAAACCATTTTTAAAAAAATGTACAGAGAGCATCTATGGAGTTAGGGTTTCGGTTCGTTCGGATTCCAAACTTCGTCTAGACTTCGCTAAAGGCTCTAGCTAGGCTCTGATACCACTGTAGGGTTCCTAGGCACCCTAATGAGGTCTCACAAGGCATCAACCATGCCAATTTCAAAATTTAACGGTGCCGAGAAACCCTAATACGGATCGTTGGCTAGATATCTAGGCGAACAAAGTAACTAGTTAACACTTAACTATAAGAATCGGAAATACAACCATTGTAGATCCGGTGCTCCACCTCCATAGCTCCGCAATGAAGTCCCCTCGCTGTCCAAATGAATTCCCAGGCTCTAGCGTCGGCTTCGTCGGAGAAATAGCGAGCTAGGTCGTCGATGTCCATGCCGAAGATGATCTACGTCGAGGCATCGCTAGATCAAGCTCCAACTTCACCAAGTCTAGAAAACTTGTGAAGGAAACACACTCTACTACTTGGCAAGAGGTAGAGGATGAAGAAATAGGAATTGGGTAGACTTTAGTTTTGGATTTCCCACACTTTTTCATCAATCACCATTGATGTAGCAAGCTTTTTTCCCATGTTGAAGAAGAAGAAGATGAAGAAAAAGAATATGATAAGTATTTAGTAAATGATAAATAAATCAATAGTTATCATTTACTAATCCTTGGTTAGTTGTAGAGAATGGACCATGGTTAACTTGAATGGTTAGGGTTAAGGATGGGACAAGAATGGTGGACTAATTCAAAGCTTCAAGAATCTTCAACTAGGAAACAAAAATAGCAACCATTCTTTTCTCATCTTTTTCCAACATAAATAAGGAAAAAGAAAACCCTAATCATAATCTTAACCATGGTCTAATTCTTTACACTAACCCTAGCTTGCATGTATCATCAAACATGATACAATCATGTGCACAAAATATATCACATATGCAATGTGCACAAACCAAGTGAGTAAATCCATTTAAAGTGAACCAATACTAGTTAATGCAAAGTAATATATCAAATATATAATTATACATTAAATCATTAAATCAACACTTGATTTAACGATCCGGTCATATCACATATAACCGACTAGTATCCAATGTATCGGTTTATCGAATCAATCCTTGATTCGATAACTAGGGTATATCGCATATAACCTAATCGATACATTCATCGTGAGAATGGAATACGGTATCATATACACGCATTATTCTCGGTCCCGCACATATCTCATATGCGCTCCTATTTCGTTTCGCTTGAACCAGAAAACCTCTGTGTAGGACTCTAAAGACTCGTCAATACGCCGGCAGCAGATGATGATCATATCAAGCACCCACAAGCCGCAAGCGGTCTGCTAAACTTAACGGCCACCCGGGTATTGAGCGATCTGAAGATCGACGAGCAAGCCCGCTCACACTCCAGTGAATCCAACCAGTAACACTACCGTACAGTATGGTCTGATCGTCTGATATGTCGCATATCTCGCCTAGGGGTGGTAAACGTCAGACCCCAATAGCTCGATAAGTCGTGTCGATATGAGGTCTATAACAATTCGAGAAACTACTGGTAACACTTACCAGTAAATCTCAACAACCCTGGTCAGGGATTTCCTGTTATAGCCAATCGAACACAGCGCAACATCAACTCCCTATACCGGAAGAGACGAATCCCCTCCTATCGCTCATTGCCTCCATGTGACTCGGGACTGTACCCAAAAACCACCGTTTTGCACGCCCTCTTGGACGTGGTAAGATGGAAATCAAAGCATAGTGGGAACCACACAAGACTCTATGACGATCTCGGGTCAACAGACTACTCTGTACCAGTGTCACCAGAGAACTGCCATCTGACGTAAGGTATAATACCATCTGGGAGTTCTCGGCGAGTCCGTCCAGTGTACCCAGTCTCTACTGAGCACCCGTATATCATCTCCGATGTCAAACACCAATGGATATGGGATCATCCTTCGCCCATCCGTATGGGTCGAGAAGGTATACGCTAGTCTACTCTGGTATATCGATGCCCCGTCTCGATACACCCACGACTAGGGACTTTGAAGAATGTACTTATGGACTACCATGTCCCCACTAGTATGATCCGCATCATAGTCCAGGTAGTCAAGTACAGATCCTAAGGGCTTTACCAACATGTAACAGGGAGACAATCAGTGTACACGTTAAGGTAAAGATCAACCAGATAGCATACTATCATGTCGAGCAAGAAAGTCCTCCCTATATATGTCCCAGCATCCACTACAATATACATCCTATGTATAGTAATGGCCTCTAGGGCATACATATAACTAACAGTCAAAAGGGACACCGGTCAGGCTGTTGACAAACTGACGAAGAAGGAGTGCATCATTGCCCCCTGTATTTCCGCACGATGCTTTGAAGTGGGCAACGTGCTGATTTGCATTTCCCGTTCCGTCAAATCTTCCGAACTTAGGAATGACGTAGCCGCTTGGGAACTCGATCAGATAGTACAGTGCGAGATATGGCCGCCTACTACTGCCGATTTCTTTCTGAGCTTCAGCTTCGGCTACTAATGTTTTAACCTTGCTGGTGACCAAATCCATTATCCGGTCTTGTGTTAGCGGGATGGTGTTATCTAGGGCCAAGGCGTCCCCAGAAGTAGAATGTGGTCGGCTTTCATATGGCTCGACAAATCTTGGACCCAGAGGGACAGGTATCGACCGCTTCGGATTGTCATCATTTGGCTCATGAGTAGCGACTTGTGCTTGATTAGGAGGCGCTCGAGCAATTTGAGCCGTAAGCTGCATCACAACGTTCGTTAGGTCGTCAATTTTCTAATAGAGCTTGGCCATCTCTTTTGCTTTGCTCTTGAGTTGTTTTCGAAGCTCTTGAAGCAGCTCTTGCTCTGCGGTCCTGGGGCGGAAAGTCGGCTCTTCCTCGTTGTCCGAGCTTGACTCTGCCTGGACCGAAGGGTCCTTCTGCCTATCATCCTCATCGAGAGGGTTTTCATCATCCAGCAGAGGCGGCTGTTCTTGGGAAGCGGCAACCACATTCAAGCCAGATTGGGCTTGGGATGTGGTGGTCCCATCCTTGCTTTTGCTGCGAAGGTTGTCGCCGGGGCGCCCGCCCGCCATATAGACCATATGGATAATATATCCAGCCATCTTTTTATTATCGGCGGCTGGCCTGACCAGGTTCTTGAATGGTGCTGGCGCTTCTTTTCTGGGTTTGCCCAGCTGCTTCGTGCGGAACAGAGCACCTGATAGACTCTTGAAGAGACAGTGTCATACTTTTTGTGTTGGGGCCGGGACACGTCTCTTGTAGCGACGTTCGGACCGCTGTTTTCTTGATTCTGGCGGTCATGGCATTTTTCTGAACCCACTTCAGAGGTTCGAAGGAATTGCTGGTTTTTACGGCCGATTCAGTCGTCGTCGCAGGATGACTCTACTCTTGGAACCTCACGAGATTCCTCTTGGCCGAAGTCCTAGCCCACTTGTTGGCTCGATACCTGAGCCGCTTCTGCCTCAACTTTTCTATTTTAAACATTTGGCAGACTTTGGCTCTTCCGGAGGACACCGTAGACCGGGGGATGGAGGATTTTGGAGATACGCACGATTGTGCATTTGCTAGAGTCATTGCCTGAGCTTGTCCATAACATTTGATGTTGCCCTTGGTACCAAAAGTCTTGCTCCCAGCTGGAGCACCAGGGAGTCAATCAGACACCATCTTAAGTTTCGGTTGTGGTGCCTTAGCGATCACAACGTTCGGCTTCTTACCCCTTGAGACCGGCATGGCCACCCGTTTTGCCGGGATTTCTGCCAGATGAGCACTTCCGGCAGGGTAAATGATGACGGAACCAAACTGGCGGGGCAGTTCCACCCACTGTCGACTGAGGCTTGCGGGGAGAACCACACGAGCATTGATCTTGACAACGTACGAGATCGGGGTCGCATTGGAAGCTGAATTCGTCTTAGGTGACATTATCGTTGAAGGTTGATTGTGTTAGTGTATATGCCCTTGAGGCCATTACTGTATCATACTAGTATGTATATTACTTGATGGAAGCTTGGGATATTCACAGTTATATAGACAATCTTGCTCGAAATGGTAGTATGCTACTTGGTTTGTCTCTGCTTTAATGTGTACATGTGTTTCTTTTATTGTATCACCTATACGCGTTAGTGGAGCCCTTAGGATCTTTGCTTGATTACAAGCGTTGTGATGGCAGTCACACTCGTGGGGGCTGGGTAATCCAAAAGCATATCCTTATATTCTCGTCCCTAGTCGTGGGATTATCGAGACAGGGCATCGATACTCCGGAGTAGACTAGTGCATACGCTTCTCATCCCAGTGCGGGAGACGGTCTGTCCCACAGCCGTCAGTACGTTGTACTTGAGATAGTATGCGGGTGCTCGTTAGGTTACGAGTACACTGGACAGGACTCGTTGGGAACTGATTGGTTGGTATTATACCTGTCGTCAGTTATCAGTTCCCAGGTGACATGAGTACAGCTTAGTCCGCTGACTTGACACTGTCACTTCGCCTCAAGTGTGTTCCCACTGTGCTTTGATTACTACCCTACCACGGCTCAAAGGAGTCGTGTAAACAGGTAGTAGTTGAGTGCAGTCCCGAAGCGCTTGGAGGCAGTGACGGTTAGACAGGATTCATCTCTCCCGGTATTGGGGGTTGACATCGCGCTGTGTCTAGGAGAGCCATTACACGAGTAGTCCCTGGACAGGGCAAGCGGGATATACTGGTAAGTTTCTAGTGATATCTCAGGGTGTTCTGGGCTTTACTCCGACACGACTTGTACCGCTATTAGGGGACTGAGGTTTACCGCCCTCCTAGGCCCGCCATACGATGTATCAGACGAACAGACCGGACTGTACGGAGACTGTCACATTCAGGCTCAGTAGGAGTTCAGATGGGGTTCAGCTCGTCAGTCTTCTTATCGGCATCTACCTGGGGACCGTTACGTACAGCTAGTGTCGCTTGCGGTCTGTGGTTAAACCCACTGCCAGCGTAGTGTCGAGTCTTTAGAGTCCCACACAGAGGGCTATTCGCCTTTGGGCAAAACAGAGTAGAGGTCGCATGGTTTTGTGACAGGGTTCGTTCTCATCCGCGCACTTGTGCACGTTTGGAGTCCGGACGGATATTACTAGCGGGCTCTGGTTTGAGCCAGATCCTAGTATATGTTTTGGGGTTACTTTTATCTCATAGTATTCATGTTCCTCAGAACACGAATGCGGGTGTGTATGCACAGATGATTGAGGCGGAGGAAGAGGATTTTCATTAGGGTTTCAGAACGGGTGTGTATGCACACTTGACAGTCGTCTTTTTCCAAACTCTAATGAATTTGTGAATTATCAATTAATAATATGAATTAAATGAAAATGTGTCATGGTTGGGTTTGTTGACTTGTTGACCAAGGTTGACTTGTTGACCATGGTTGAAACATTGACTATCATCATTACACATCAAAGATGCTCTTTGATTCTACCAAAACCATTTAATGTGAAATGATAATAGTCTTATCAAACCTTCCATCAACTTTTCATTTAGATTAATTTTATTAATTTGACAATTCACTAGATATTGTTATGGTTGTAAAAAAAAACCATTTCATTCTATCATAACCATTCTCTCTCCTCTCTTCTTCTTCCTCCTCCTCTAGTTCAAGGAGATCCATTCTCATGTGTTGAGAAACCTCTCCTTGAGATAAAATACTCTAAACCACTCTCTACTCACTCTAGGGTTGAAGGTCTAGCAAGCCAAAGACCTTAGTTCTCTCAAAGTTCGAGAAAGGAGCCCAAGGTTGAACTCTCAGGTGGATCCATCTTTGACGAAAGAAGGCGACAAGGAAAGCACCATCCAACCTCTACAAAGAGTTCAAGAAGAAGGAGTTCAAGTGAGGTATAACATCTTTTCCGAGTAGCTAACTCTCTTTAGCTTGGTAGCTAGTTTTGTTTAGAAAAGATCCCGACTTTTGTTAGTCCATGTTGCCTAGTGCGCTAAAAATTTGATTTTTATACCGTTTCCGCCTCCCCACAAGAACCGGGGTTGGCAACGTTGACTTACAGTGGTATCAGAGCCTGACTAAACATAAACTAGCTAGGTAGTAAAGTGTATAGAAGTTCGATCGGAAAAATCACAAAACTACGACATGCAAAACCCTAAGTTCTGTTAAAATATTTTCTGCTCCAAAAATAAAAACTCATACTCCAAAAATCATCTCAGGGTTTTGTGAAGAAGCCCAACAAAAACGGTCGAGTGATCCCTTCAAAGAGCGGCGGTTCCGCGGCAAAAGTATACCCATTGCCGTGGAACCGCGGCCGTTTTGACTCGGTTCATGACCGAGTTTAGTGCAGTGTTCTTAGGTTGTGGTTTTGGGATTTTTAAGATGGTTTATTTCAGCCCAGATTTTCCAGAAAAGAAATTTGTTTTTGGGGGCCTATAAATCCGTATTTTTGATCGAACTTCACTATACGACTAATCGGTTATATCTGTGATGTTTATATGTATTAAACGTCGGCTAATCGCTATATCTCGATTAGTGGGGGTTATACATATCTGTGATCTGTGTTTGATGATGGTATGTGTATATGAATGCGTTGGATTGTCGTGGGTGAATAGCCGGGGTGGATGTGAGATGAGTGTTTCTTTTTCTTTCATTCATGTAATATGTAAATTGATGTAATATTATTTGTTTGGCCGCACAACCGGATCGGGGTTGTAGCCGTCATTGTATAATTCTTTTTACTGTTTTTGCTCCTAGGATAGACCCATGGAGGGGGTGCAAAAACTACCGGGTATCTCGAAGTGCCGAGTGGCCTACTCATGGTGTTGAGGGAGGTTGCTTCGCTTTGGGTACTTGGCGGGAGGTTTGCCGCACCCGTAGGGGTCTTAGGTGGGGTATTGGCTATTCACCGCGACCGTGTAATCCGTTTTTCGTTGCAGGCTCGAACGGATTGCGGATTACTAGTATATCCAATGTATTCATCTGTGATCTGTAATGTCTATCATTGCTATATATTTATATATAATAACTATTTAGGCGTTGCTTATGTTTTACAGCCGCGCTAGCCCAGCCCCCGCTCTGTCGTTAGTTAAGTAACCTAACGGGTGATGATGGGGCCCCGTGGCGAATGCGAATGGCATAAGAGTACGTCATATTTTGGTTGTTTTCTGCAATGGTAGGGTTAAATGATGGGACGCATTAAAAGAACTAATGCAAGAAAATAAACCAAGCAAAAGTCGATTGGAACACTTTGAAAACCACACGGTTCTTTTCAAAACTAAACTTTTAAATGCGGAGCTTGAACCACTCCTTTTAAAACCTATCTCGTTCCATCGGTTATATCAAGTTCACTACGTTCACGGTTTCGACAAAACCATTCATAGCCCTCCATCATTTCAGTTAAATATTCGGTAGTATTCAAGCTATGTATTTTGACCTCACGGGAAGGCATAGTGATTGGTAGCTGTCGGATATTTATCTGTTGCATAGATAGAATGCGTTGATTTGAGACAGTCGTACTGCCATTTTAGCCTACGTCAAGGGTAGGTACGGGTGGGTTCAAATTAACCTGGATAATGATGGGTAGAACTTGACATGTGACTTATGACATTTTGACCTCACGCCAAGGTCATAAGAGCATGGGGCAAAAATCACATCGGGAGTTTCATAAGTACTGAAACTTGCTAGCGTTGCATACCATTTGGAGTGTGATGATTCTGGTAGGATTCCTTCAGTTTTGTCACGCGATGGTATTTGGATCCCGTTCCTACTGTGAGTATATGCTACTCCTCGGGAAATTTCTCACTTAACGATCAATGCTATAAACTTAGTAGGTGTCTAGAAAGGTGTTAGTGGGGCTACGCCCCCAGGGAAAAGATGTTATTTAATTAAGGAGCTTCGCGAAAGCGTTGGAAAACCTCCTTCGAAGTACCAACACTAGCCTGGCTGAACGGTTAAGCAAGTATTATGCAGTGAGATTGATCCCGACTAATTCTTCCTTTATGGTTTGAGGAGGGATTCGAGAGACAGTGGGAGCCATCCTGTTTAGACAAATTAAAAACCACTCTAAACTTACAAGAGCATCATGCTAAAGTGTTTCTTCTCTCTCTCCTAATTGCAGCGACCATTCAAGATGACCGGACTTAAGTTATTACTAGATAAAAACATACTGACAGGGCCAAACTACAAAGATTGGCTCAGGAATGTCAAAATGGCAACCACTTATGACAAGTTGGGGTATCTTCTTACCACCAAATCTCCCCCTGTCCCAGGTCCCAAAACCAGCGTCGCGGATAGGGAAATCCATAAGACCTGGGAAATCGACTGCGCGAAGGCCAAGTGCCTCGTGCTTGCCTCTATGGATAACGAACATCAGAGGAGGCATGAGAATATGGATCTTGAATCCATATTTCTCCATACAAAAGAACTGTATGGAGAGCAATCTCGTATCGCAAGATACGAATTGTCGAAGAAGCTATTTTCGGCAAGATTGGCCGTCGGATTATCGGTAGCGGAACACGTGCTTAAGATGATTGGCTATATAGAGGAGCTCGCGGACCTTGGGACCACGTTGGAGAATGAGCTCTATACGGACTTGATTCTTCAGTCCCTTCCTTCCACTTACGCCCAGTTCATCCTGAATTTCAACTTGCAAGAAAAGGAAGTTGAACTTTCAGAGCTCCTCAACATGCTGAGGTGTGCAGAGGGCACCCTACAGAAAGGTAGGGAAACATCCACTTTGTTTGTAGGAGGATCTTCCTCTTCTAGGTCCAAGGCGAAAGCCAAGGGAAAGAAGAAGAAAACCTCGGCCAAACCAAGGGGCGGTGTTAGTAAGAAGGATACGAAGGGAAAGGCAAAAGCAACAAAGGTAGCAGGGAAGCTTGTGGATAAGGAAGAATACTTTTACTGTCACAAGTGTGGACACTGGAAGAAAGATTGCAGGGCTTGGAAAGCCAGGACACAGGATCTGAAGCAGGTTGCGGCTTCAGCTTCAGGTGTGTATGTTATTGAAAACTGTCTATCAATAAAATCTACTTCCTGGGTATTGGATACCGGATCAGGATCTCATATCTGTAATTCTTTGCAGGCGTTGAGAAAGCGTAGGTTTTTGAAAGCAGGTGACATGACCCTCAGAGTTGCAAATGGAGCTAGCATGGATGCTGAGGCCATGGGGGACTATCACCTGGGTTTGTCAGATGGACATTTTTTGGTTTTGCGTGGTTTTTATTTTGTACCAAATGCAACTTGTAATATCATTTCTGTATCTTTATTATCTAAAGAAGGTTATGAATTTGCATTTGTAAGTAATGTTGTGAACATTCACCTTAATCAAGTTCTGATTGGGTCAGGTACATTAAACAACGGTATATATGTATTGAACCAACCACAGATTTTCAATGTCCAGAATACACACAAAAGAAAGTCTCCAGAAATCAATAAAACTTTCTTATGGTATTGTAGACTGGGTCACATCAATGAGAGAAGGTTGACTAAGTTACATAAAGAAGGATATTTGGATCCGTTCGAGTATCAATCTTATGCAACTTGTCAATCCTGTCTCAAAAGAAAGATGACAAAGACTCCGTTCACTGGACACGGAGTAAGAGCGAGCGAGCTCTTGGGACTCGTACACAGCGACGTGTGCGGTCCAATGTCTACGCATGCACGAAGCGTTTATTCTTACTTCATTACTTTTACGGATGATTTTTCAATGTTCGGACATGTCTTCTTAATGAAACATAAATCTGAAGCCTTTCAAAAGTTCCAGGAATACAAGAATGAAGTAGAAAAACAAACAGGCAAAAGTATCAAGACACTAAGATCAGATCGAGGTGGTGAATACTTGAGTGCCGAGTTCCTGAATTACTTAAAAGAGAATGGAATTCTCTCTCAGCTTACTCCTCCATACACTCCGCAACAAAACGGTGTATCGGAAAGACGGAACCGAACCCTATTGTATATGGTACGGTCCATGATGAGTAACGCTGAGTTACCGCAATCATTCTGGGGATATGCGCTAGAATCAGCCACATACCTTTTGAACCGGGTTCCAACTAAGACTGTGCCTACCACACCATATGAATTATGGAGTGGGAAGAAACCCTATCTTCAATACCTGAAGATCTGGGGATGTTCAGCTTTTGTCAAAAAGCAGCATGCGGATAAACTCGAGGCACGCTCAGTACTATGTAAGTTTATGGGATACCCAAAGAACACCAGGGGGTATCTTTTCTACCACGCAGAGGAACAAAAGGTTTTTGTTTCTCGTAATGCCCACCTCCTAGAACACCAGTTCTTGGAAAAGGAGACAAGTGGGAGCGCAGTAGAACTGGAAGAAATTCCAGAACCATAAGCTATTACTGAAAGCTTAGTAGAACCAGAGGGTTCGAAAGATCAGGACATTCCTACGCCGCTCCGCAGGAGTAGTAGGCAGTCTCATCCGCCCGAGAGATACTACGGTTTTCTCATAGACGAGGATAGAGAGGACTGCATCATTGATAGTGATGAGCCTACTAGCTTCCAGCAAGCCATTCAGAGCGTTGACTCGGTAAAATGGCTGGATGCAATGCGGACCGAAATGGAGTCCATGTACACCAATAAGGTATGGACGTTGGACATTGCTCCCGATGGGGTAAAACCCGTAGGATGCAAGTGGATCTTCAAAAGGAAGATTGGTGTAGATGAACAGGTTGAGACCTATAAGGCTAGACATGTTGCAAAGGGTTTTCGTCAAAGACCTGGTTTGGAATATGATGAAAGCCTTTCTCCACTGGCTATGATGAAATCCATTCGGATCCTTCTTGCCATTGCTGCTTTCCACGATTATGAGATTTGGCAGATGGACTTAAAGACCGCTTTTTAAATGGAAATTTAGAGAAGTGTGTCTATATGGACCAGCCAGAGGGTTTCATTCAGAGTGAGAGCAGCGGAAAGGTGTGCAAGTTGCTTAAGTCCATCTATGGACTAAAGCAGGCATCGTGGAGTTGGAACATCTGTTTTGATGAGACGGTCAAAGAATTTGGCTTTATCAAAAATCCAGATGAACCATGCATCTATAGTAGATTTGTAGCAAGAACTGTCGTATTCCTCGTTTTGTACGTGGATGACATTCTGTTGATAGGAAATGACATTCCTATGCTACAATTTATCAAGGGGTTCTTGTCACACAGGTTCTCCATGAAAGACCTGGGTGATGCCTCCTACATTCTTGGGATCCGGATCTATCGTGATAGATCCAATAGGATATTAGGACTTTCGCAGTCCAGGTACATCGACACCATACTGAAAAGATTCAGTATGGAAGATTCCAAGCGCGGTAATCTACCGGCTTGTCACGGGATCACCCTCTCCAAAGAGATGTCTCCCAAGACTGATTTGGAAAGGGATCGCATGTCTATTATACCCTACGCTTCTGCAGTAGGCTCTATAATGTATGCGATGTTGTGTACCAGACCAGATGTGGCTTATGCACTGAGTGTAGTAAGCAGGTATCAGTCAAACCCTGGGGAGAAACACTGGATAGCGGTAAAGAACATTCTCAAGTACCTGAGAAGGACTAAAGAGATGTTCTTGGTGTATGGCGGAAAAGACCTCCAGATTGAGGCCTTTGCTGACTCCAGCTTCCAGAGTGACAAGGATGATTCCAAGTCCATGTCGGGCTTTGTCTTTACCCTCAATAGAGGGGCGGTGTGTTGGAAGAGTTCCAAACAGGAAACCGTTGCAGACTCGACTATGGAAGCGGAATACATCGCTGCATCTGATGCCGCAAAAGAAGCCGTCTGGATGAGGAAGTTCTTGAAAGAACTTCAGGTGGTTCAGTCCATTGTTGATCCAATACCTCTGTATTGTGACAACAAGGGGGCTATAGCATTAGCGAAGGAACCCAGGTCCCATCAGAAATCCAGACACATCTTGAGGCGGTATCACCTGATCAGGGAGATCGTGGATCGCAAGGAGATCGAGGTTCGGAGGGTTGCTTCAGAAGATAACACTGCAGATCCATTCACGAAGGCCTTACCCCAAACTCAGTTCGAGCGGCTGATCGAGATGATAGGTCTTCGATACGCCAGTACATGGCCTTAGTGCAAGTGGGAGATTGTTAGTGTATATGCCCTAGAGGCCATTACTGTATAATACTAGTATGTATATTACTTGATGGAAGCTTGGGATATTCACAGTTGTATAGAAAATCTTGCTCGAAATGGTAGTATGCTACTTGGTTTGTCTCTGCTTTAATGTGTACATGTGTTTCTTTTATTGTATCACTTATACGCATTAGTGGAGCCCTTAGGATCTTTGCTTGATTACCAGCATTGTGATGGCAGTCACACTCGTGGGGGTTGGGTAATCCACATGCACATCCTTATATTCTCGTACCTAGTCATGGGATTATCGAGACAGGGCATCGATACTCCGGAGTAGACTAGCGCATGCGCTTCTCATCCTAGTGGGGGAGACGGTCTGTCCCACAGCCGTCAGTACGTCGTACTTGAGATAGTATGCGGGTGCTCGTTAGGTTACGAGTACACTGGACAGGACTCGTTGGGAACTGATTGGTTGGTATTATACCTGTCGTCAGTTATCAGTTCCCAGGTGACATGAGTACATCTTAGTCCGCTGACTTGACACTGTCACTTCGCCTCAAGTGTGTTCCCACTGTGCTTTGATTACTACCCTACCACGGCTCAAAGGAGTCGTGCAAACAGGTAGTAGTTGGGTGCAGTCCCGAAGCGCTTGGAGGCAGTGACGGTTAGATAGGATTCGTCTCTCCCGGTATTGGGGGTTGACATCGCGCTGTGTCTAGGAGAGCCATTACACGAGTAGTCCCTGGCCAGGGCAAGCGAGATATACTGGTAGGTTTCCTGTGATATCTAAAGGTGTTCTGGGCTTTACTCCGACATGACTTGTACCGCTATTAGGGGATTGACGTTTACCGCCCCCTAGGCCCGCCATGCGATGTATCAGACGAACAGACCGGACTGTACAGAGACTGTCATATTCAGGCTCAGTAGGAGTTCAGATGGGGTTCACCTCGTCAGTTTTCTTATCGGCATCTACCTGGGGACCGTTACGTACAGCTAGTGCCGCTTGCGGTCTGTGGTTAAACCCACTGCCAGCATAGTGTCGAGTCTTTAGAGTCCCACACAGAGGGCTATTCTCCTTTGGGCAAAACAGAGTAGAGGTCGCATGGTTTTGCGACAGGGTTCGTTCTCATCCGCGCACTTGTGCACGTTTGGAGTCCGGACGGATATTACTAGCGGGCTCTGGTTTGAACCAGATCCTAGTATATGTTTTGGGGTTACTTTTATCTCATAGTATTCATGTTCCTCGGAACACGAATGCGGGTGTGTATGCACATATGATTGAGGCGGAGGAAGAGGATTTTCATTAGGGTTTCGGAACGGGTGTGTATGCACAATTGACAGTCGTCTTTTTCCAAACACTATTGTATTTGTGAATTATCAGTTAATAATATTAATTAAATGAAAATGTGTCATGGTTGGGTTTGTTGACTTGTTGATCAAGGTTGACTTGTTGACCATGGTTGAAACATTGACTATCATCATTACACATCAAAGATGCTCTTTGATTCTAGCAAAACCATTTAATGTGAAATGATAATAGTCTGATCAAACCTTCCATCAACTTTTCATTTAGATTAATTTTATTAATTTGATAATTCACTAGATATTGTTATGGTTGTAAAAAAAAACATTTCATTCTATCATAACCATTCTCTCTCCTCTCTTCTTCTTCCTCCTCCTCTAGTTTAAGGAGATCCATTCTCATGTGTTGAGAAACCTCTCCTTGAGATAAAATACTCTAAACCACTCTCTACTCACTCTAGGGTTGAAGGTCTAGCAAGCCAAAGACTTTAGTTCTCTCAAAGTTCGAGAAAGGAGCCCAAGGTTGAACCCTCAGGTGGATCCATCTTTGACGAAAGAAGGCGACAAGGAAAGCACCATCCAACCTGTACAAAGAGTTCAAGAAGAAGGAGTTCAAGTGAGGTATAACATCTTTTCCGAGTAGCTAACTCTCTTTAGCTTGGTAGCTAGTTTTGTTTAGAAAAGATCCCGACTTTTGTTAGTCCATGTTGCCTAGTGCGCTAAAAATTTGATTTTTATACTGTTTACGCCTCCCCGCAAGAACCGGGGTTGGCAACGTGGACTTACAGATTGCTGCATGAAAAGAAAACATCATTTCAGTATAGGCAATCGATATGTATATTGACTGGGTTCGCATGAATGTTTAACCCGAAATAAGGGAGGAGAGAAAGGTCCCACCGGGCGTGCCAGATTCTGTAGGGTGTTTTTCGTCACTCCATTGAGATGGGAATGCGCGCACGATTGTCAGGCATACTAAAGATTCCCCCTGCCTAGGGTAGGCAGGGGTTTATTGACAGTGGGGATCCGAATCTTCGGCAGCCGTAGACTAAGCTGCCGTTAATTACCCCTTGCCTTGGGAGCGAGGGAACCTCTGGTTAACGAGTTAAACTGGTCATGCGAACTCAACGTGCAGTGTTATGTTTTATAGGGGTTTTGGATATATCGGGGGCGGGACAGTGTTGTAAAGTGTGTGTGTGTATGAAAAAGGGAAAGGGCGTCCAAAGGATGAGTGGGAAAAGCGCCAGCGCTTTGGGCACTTGCGCTTTGAGCGCTAGCGCCCTACGTGCCAGGCACGTGGATTCTCAGGTGCTAGCGCTTTGGGCGCTAGCGCTCTGAGCGCAAGGGCACTAGCGCTTTGAGCGCTAGCGCCCCACGTGTCAGCGCGAGGGGGCTCGGGCGCTAGAGCGCTAGCGCTCTGAGCGCAAGAGCGCTAGCGCTTTGAGTGCTAGCGCCCCACGTGTCAGCACGTGGGCGCTCGGGCGCTAGCTCTTTGGGCGCTAGCGCTCTGAGCGCAAGAGCGCTAGCGCCCCACGTATCAGCATATGGGCGCTCGGGCGCTAGCGCTTTGAGCGCAAGGGCACTAGCGCTTTGAGCACTAGCGCCCCACGTGTCAGCTTGTGGGGGCTCGGGCGCGAGCCCTTTGGACGCTAGCGCTTTGAGCGTAAGGGCGTTAGCGCCTCACGTGCCAAGCACGTGGCCGCTCGGGAGGCAAAAGGGATTTGGTACCTGCAATGGGAGTTGTTCTCCCAGAAAGGAGCACTTATTATTTTGTGTGTGTGTGTGTGTGTGTGTGTGTGTGTATGAGGAGTTAAACTCCTAAGATATTTTGAAGCCGATGAAGGGGGTTCTCCCTTTGAGCCCTGGATCTTCCCCAAAGTGGGGTTTCTGAAGATGGGTCTCCTTCTTCTTCCTTTGTTGGCCGGATCTTGAAGATCAAGAAGTATGAGATTTGAAAAATCTCTCCTTTCTGAGATCTTATGGCAGATCTGAGTTCCCCTTTGTGGGTTTTGTGGTGAAAAACTATTTAGTTTTATAAAAGAAAGAGTAAAACTTTTGATTTAATTCAAAAGAAAGAAGAAGGTTTTGAACCTTTAGGAAGGAGAAGATCAAAGATCTTGATTTTTTCTAGAGAGAGAAAAAGTTGTTGGGATATTTTCATTATCCTTGCCTTTATAGGCTATACACTTTCACATAGCCCCTTGGGCTTCGCTTTTCCTATCCCATGGTTCATGTGCCATTTCTTTTTGCACATAAGCCATGGGCTTTACAAAATTTGGTTTTATGCCTATTTTCTTATATTTTTTCATAAAATAAAAATACAAGAAATACAACAAAATTCTTTATTACAAAATTTTTATTTTGGCATGGGGGGAGGCCGGCCGCTTCATGTTCAGGCTCGCTCCGGGCATTGGCCCACATGACCTGGGCTTGGGCCCACCTGGTTTGTGGTTGACTTTGATTTTGACTTGGTCAACCGGGGTGTAAATTTTTACCCCAACAGTGACATGTGTACAGGTTAGTCTATCGTCCTGAGATCGTCATTTGTCTCGTGTGAGTTCCCACTGTGCTTTGATTACTACCCTACCACAGCTCAAAGGAGTCGTGCAAACAGGTTTTAGGTTGGTATAGTCTCAAGCTACATGGAGGCAGTGAGCGGATTGTTAGGAGATTCGTTTCTCCCGGTATTGGGGGTTGATGTCGCGGTGTGTACAGGCGGCCATCACCAGAAATCCTTAGCCAAGGGAGTCGAGAATTACTGATTCGGATTAGTAGTTTCTTAGGTGGTGATGGGCTTCATACCGACACTAAATGTCGCGTTATTAAGGGTCAAACTTTATCCATCCTCCTAGACTCGATATGCGATACTCATAGACGAACGGACCGGACTGTACGGATATTGTCACTGTCAGGATCAGTAGGGGTTTCTGGATGAGTTTGTGAAGGACTACCTTAGCGTCATGATGAGGTTATAGAAGCATCTACCATGCCAAATTCAAATTTTTCTTGTTGCTAAGCTAGACTTACAAGATCTTTAACTAGATTATTAGGTTTTTTTTTATAGATGATATGTTAACTAGATAACTGTAGGAAGATTATACCTTGGTAGAATCAAGTCCTTCACTTCACTTGCTCCTTGTACTAGTCCCGCGATTCCACTAGGCATCTCTTGAGGCTTTGAACGGGCTTCCTCCAGTGATCTTCGCGCCGAAGACAATCCACCACGAAGTTCCTACTAGTTCAAGCTACGACTACACTAAACTCCTTTAGTGTAAGAACACACCAGTGTAGAGTGCTAATCTACACTAGGATGATGAAATAGGGGATGTTAGAAGCTCACAAATGCAATAAAAAATCCATGGTTCACATCACATGTGAGGGTGTGGATTTTTGAAGGCATGAAGAGGAAGAAGAAGATGAGCTAGAGAGCATGAAAGCAAGAGGGATGAATAATGGCTAAGTGTTTGCAAATGAGCAAGCATCAATACCAAGCCTTGACCCCTCACTCATTCAAGCATAGAGTTATGCAATATAAAATTGCATCCATGCTTGAATAGTGAGTCAAGAATGAATAAACAAGAATTAAAACCATGCTTGCAACCATGCTTCTGCTTTCCACCTCATTTCTATTTTCACAAAATAGAAATTTAAATGTCAAGCTTCATTATAATATATATATATATATATATCATATATATTAATATATATTTAATGAAGAATAATTAGTGAGCTAATGATATTAGTTAATATTTAATTATATCACATATAATTTATATCACATTATTAAATCAACATTAGATCTAATAATCAGGTTATATCATATATTACCGACTAATATTATTTATTTGTATATCACATGATCGAATCAACACTTGATTCGATAAACTGGTTATATCACATATAACCGAACTGATAACAGATGATTGCGAGATTACAATACGGTATCACATACTCGTATTTAATCAGGTGCACACACATATCACATATGTGTCCTATTTCGTTTCACTTGAACCAGGGAACTTCTGTGTGGGACTCTAAAGACTCATCAATACGCCAGCAGTAGGTGATGATCATATTAGTCACCTATAAACCGTCAGCGGTACTAGCTGGACGTAACGGCTACCCAGGTATTGAGCGATATGAAGATCAACAAGCAAGCCTGTCCACAGTCTCCATGAAGCCTATCTGTAACACTCCCGTATAGTCCAGTCTCTTCGTCTGAAATGTCGTATATCATGTCTAGGGGTAGAAATCGTCAGACCCCAGTAACATGATAAGTCATGTTGATGTCTGGCCTATAACAGTTCGAGAAACTATTGATAACACTTATCAGTATATCTTGGCAGCAGCTCTGGCCGGGGACTTCCAGTTATAGCCAATCGAACATAGCGCAACATCAACCCACAATACCGGGAGAGACGAAACCCCTCCTATCGCTCATTGCCTCCATACGACTCGGGACTGTACCCAAAATCCACCTGTTTTCATGTCTCTTTTGAGCGTGGTAGGAAGGAAATCAAAGCACAGTAGGAGCCGCACAAGACTCTATGACGATCTCGGGTATACAGACTAACCTGTACCAGTGTCACCAGAGGACTGCTATCAGACGATAGGTATACTACCACATAGGAGTTCTCGGCGAGTCCTGTTCAGTATACCCAGTCTCCACTGAGCGCCCGTATACCATCTCGGATGTCAAACACCAATGGATGTGGGATCATCCATCGCCCATCATATGGGTTAAGAAGTGTATACGCTAGTCTACTCTGGAATAACGATGCCCTGTCTCGATATTCCCTCGACTAGGAACAATTAGAGGATGAACTTGTGAACTACCCAGGCCCCACTAGTATGATCTCCATCATAGTCCTGGTAGTCAAGTACATATCCTAAGGGCTTTATCAACATGTGAGAGCAAAACAGTATCACAAAAGTCTACATATTAAGATAAAGGTAACCAGATAGCATGCTATCATGTCGAGCAAGAAAGTCATACACACACACACACAAGCATCCGCTATAATATACATCATATGTACAATAATTGCCTCTAGGGCATACATATAACTAACAATCTCCCACTTGCACTAAGGCCATGTGTTGTAGTATCTCATACCCAACATCCTAAAGAGTCTCTCAAATTTCGTCTGGGGGAGGGCCATCATGAGTGGATCCGCTACGTTGTCCTTCGAGTCAACTCCCCTGACCTCGATCTCCCGACGATCTACCATCTCCCGGATCAGGTGATACCGCCTCAGAATATGTCTGGATCTCTGATGAGACCTGGGTTTCTTGGCCAAAGCCACCGCCCCATTATTATCACAATACACGGGTATTGGATGCTCAATGGATGGAACCACACCAAGCTCAGTAATGAACTTCTTCATCCAGACAGCTTCATTGGCAGCATCGTTGGCTGCGATGTATTCAGTCTCCATCGTCGAGTCTGCAACGGTGTCTTACTTAGAACTCTTCCAACACACCGCCCCTCCATTGAGGGTAAAGACAAAACCCGAGACTGACTTACTGTCGTCCTTATCACTTTGGAAGCTCGAGTCGGTAAAGGACTCCACTTGGAGTTCACAATTAACGTATACCTAGAACATCTCTTTAGTCCTTCTCAAGTACTTGAGAATGTTCTTCACAGTTGTCCAGTGATTCTCTCATGGATCTGCTTGATACCTACTTACTACACTTAGTGAGTACGCTACATCGGGTCTGGTACATAACATCGCATACATGATAGATCCTACTGCCGAAGCATAGGGTATCCCTTGCCTGCAAGCTCTCTCCAAATCAGTCTTGCGAAACATCTCTTTAGAGAGAGTGAGTCCTGAGATCATGGGTATGTTCCCACATTTGGAATCTTCCATACTAAACCTCTTTAGTACAGTGTCTATGTACCTGGATTGGGACAATCCCAGTATCCGTTTAGAGCTATCTCTGTAGATCTTAATCCACAAGATGTAGGAGGTATCACCTAGATCTTTCATTGAGAATCTTTGTGATAAGAAGAGCTTGACCGAGTGCATCATAGGAACATCATTTCCTATCAATAGTATGTCATCCACGTATAATACAATGAAGACGACCTTACTCTCTGTGACCTTCTTGTATACACAAGGTTCATCTACGTTTTTGATGAAGTCAAACTCTTTGACTACCTCATCAAAACAGATGTTCCAACTCCGCGATGCCTGTTTTATCCCGTAGATGGATTTAAGCAGCTTGCACACCTTTCCGCTGCTCCCACTGTCCATGAAGCCCTCTGGCTGAGTCATGTACACGCTCTCTTCTAAATCACCATTTAGAAAGGCGGTCTTAACATCCATTTGCCAGATTTCGTAGTCATGGTATGCAGCGATGGCAAGAAGGATCCGGATGGACTTAAGTATAGCCACTGGAGAAAAGGTTTCATCATAATCCACACCTGATCGTTGACGAAAACCTTTTGCAACAAGTCTAGCTTTGAAAGTCTCAACTTTTCCATCTACACCAAGTTTCTTTTGAAAGATCCATTTGTTCCCAATGGGTTTTGCCCCTTCAAGAGCAACTTCTAAAGTCCATACTTTGTTGGTGTACATGGATTCCATCTCAAACCGCATTGCATCCAGCCATTTCACAGAGTCCCCACTCGTGATGGCCTGCACGAAGCTAGTTGGGTCATCATGTTCCATGATGCAATTCTCGCTCCCACCATCAACGAGAAAACCATAGTATCTCTCAGGTGGATGAGGAACCCTACTAGATCTGTGGAGAGGCTGGGGTTCGTTAGGAACTATCGAATACTCTTGTTCTACCAAATCTTCTGTTGTAGTTTGGGCTACTGGAACCTCTTCCAGTTCTACCTCATGGCCACTAATTTCTTCCGCAAGAAATTCCTTTTCTAAAAAAGTGGTATGCCGAGAAACAAACACCTTTTGTTCTTCAGTGTGGTAGAATATATACCCTTGTGAGTTTTTGGGATATCCTACAAACTTGCACAGAACAAACCTTGCCTCGAGCTAGTCCGTATTGTGCTTTATGACATAGGCCGGAAAACCCCTTATCTTAACATAGTTAAGATGTTGTCTCTTCCCCTTCCATATCTCATATGGAGTGGTAGGCACAGATTTGGTAGGAACCATATTCAATAGATGTATGGCTGTCTCAAGCGCATACCCCCAAAAGGAAACAGGTAACTCAGCGGTACTCATCATAGAGCGCACCATATCCAATAGGGTGCGATTCCTCAGCTTTGATACACCGTTGTGTTGTGGTGTATACGGAGGAGTAAGCTGAGAGAGAATCCCATTCTCTTTTAGATAGTCATGGAATTCTGTGCTCAAGTATTCTCCTCCCCGATCAGATCGAAGAATTTTAATACTTTTACCCGTCCGGTTCTCAACTTCATTCTTATATTTTTTGAATTTCTCAAAATCTTCAGACTTGTGTTTCAACAGGAACACATGTCCGTACCTCGAGAGATCGTCAGTGAATGTAATGAAGTACGAGGAACCATTCCTGTAATGTGTAGGCAAAGGACCACATACATCACTATGTATCAGTCCTAAGAGTTTCGTAACTCTTTATCCGTGTCCTGTAAACGGAGTTTTGGTAATCTTGCCTTTGAGACATGACTGGAAAGTTTCATAAGATGAATGTTCGAACGGATTCAAATATCCATCTTTATGTAACTTAGCCAGACATGTCGCATTGATATGATATAGTCTACAATGCCACAAGAAGGATTCGTTCATTTCTGAACTCTTCCTCTTGTGTGTTATGTATGTTAAGAACTGTGTTTTGATTCAGAACGTATAATCCGTTACATAACGCACCAAACCCAATCAACACTTGATTTAGGTAAATGTTCATAACATTATTCTCTAATACAAAGTTATATCTTTCTTTATCCAATAAAGAAATTGATATTAAATTGCATATCATGGAGGGTATCTAGTAAAAGTCATTCAGGATCAATGTATTCCCTGTTGGCAATACAAGGTGATATTCACCAACTGATTTGGCTGCAACATTTCCACCATTCCCTAGTTTTAGGGAATGATCACCTTTTCCCAGTTCTCTACCTTTCCTTAGCCCATGCAACATATTCCATATGTGGGATCTGGATCCGGTATCTAATACCCAGGACGTAGAGTGTACTGAGAAACAATTCTCTGTAACTAACACACCTGAAGAAGTTGCATCAACATGCTTATTCTTCATTTGGCTAGCGTGGGAATCCGGATATGTTCCGATTTCCTGCCTGGACTTATAACACTTATAAGTTAGAGCGAAACCAACTTTCCCCTTCTTAGTATAGCATGCAGGTTCGGTCAATACATCTATATTATTATCTTGATTAAGGCGTGAAATTGGTTGCTGCCTGGAGAGAGGGGGGAACGCGTTAGCGTGCGCTCTTTGCAAGATTAGATTGGTTATTATCTTATCTAATCAGGACGACTCCCACTGGTTTATCAAATCTTCCTTCAAACCCTAAAAGGTAAGACTAGCCGGGATTAATTACACCTTACAAGTTCGCCAATCTTTCAGCCAGGCCAGTGCCAGTACTTTGAGGGAGGTTTCCCGTGCTTTCGCACGGACCTAATTAAAATAAACCTCATTTTCCCAGTGGCGTAACCCCGTTAACACCTTTCTGTAAGTCTACAGTAGCGCCCCGTCCATCTAACAGACGCCAAATGCGGAACAAAAACTTTTTAAATGGAGCTATCGTAAACTATAACCCGGATCTGCCATTATTGCTAAACTAACAAGCTACAAAGAGGGTAGAAAGGTTATACCAAGCGATCCGAGTCCTTCGTTCTTTAACCATCATCCCACGCTCCGTTGCGGCTGCTCCGATCTCGTCGATCTCCGATCTCCTCGTCCACGTAGCACCACGTCAACGGATCTTTAAACGGGCTCCCGCCTCTGACCCGAGGAAACTCGGTCATCAAGTTTTCTAAAAGAGATGACCAAGATTGATGTAGAGAATGAGTAGAACACTTTGTCTCGCTTCGTCCAAAGCCATGGACGAACGGTTAATGAAGTTGCCATTTGAATCGGGTGATGGAATAAAAGGAGCTATGAAATTTCCATACACCAAAAACTATCATCTTTTTTAAACAACAACCATAATCTTTCTCCAAGAGGGGCCGGCCACATATATAGAAGGAGGGAGGTAAGTGTAGGAAAAGTGGGGGTGACCATAAGCAATAGTTATCATGAAGAAATATCAAAACAAAAACAAAAAGCATTAATGGTAAAGGTGACTCACTAATACACCTAGCAAATCATTAAATGAACAATAATGAGTCACTAACCTAGTCACCATTCTAGAACCTTCTAGAAACACGACTCACCTAATGACTCACCCAAGTGAAGAAAAGATAAATCCGCATTAAACCGAATGTTTAATACGGGCGATAGAAAACTGGAAACTGGCAACTTCCAAAAGCGATCCCGAAATGAATTTCAGGACAACCCCGTAACAGTATAAACATAACCGCAATTGTATTACGACCGAATACAAATGTAACTGAGACAAAGATATTATATCTACTCAATATAATACTCGGATCCGGCTTAAACCAAAGCCCACCTGTATTATCTGCCCGAAATATGACATGCGCGTAAACGCACGTGCATTTTCTGAACCCTGCCATAAAACCATACGGCCTCTACAACGTTTCGCCCGAACTTGGGAAACTATCTGTGGGGGACTCTAATGACTCGTCAGTACCCTGGCTGTGGGTTTAACCACGAGCCGTCAGCGGCACTAGCTGTGCGTAACGGCTGCCCATGCACTGACCTCAAGGGAGGCTGATGAGCGAACTCATCCAGAAACCGTACTGAGCCTAACAGTGACAATGTATATACAGTCCGGTCCATTCGTCTATGAGTATCGCAAATCGGCCTAGGGGGCTGGTAACGTCAGATCCCCAATAGCGGTATAAATCGTGTCGGAGTGTAACCCAAAAACACCCGGAGATACTACTGGAGTACCTACCAGTAAATCTCCTGCCTCGGCCGAGGGTTATGTGTAATGGCTCTCCTAGACAAAGCACGATCTCACCCCCGATACCGAGTGAGACGAATCCCCTGCTGATCCGCTCACTTGCCTCCATGTGGCTCGGGACGGTACCAAAAAAAGACCTGTTTGCATGACTGCTTTGAGCCGTGGTAGGGTAGAAATCAAAGCACAGTGGGAACTCACACGAGACAAATGACGACCTCAGGTCGATGAACTAACCTGTACACATGTCACCAGGGAACTGCTAACTGACGATAGGTATAATACCAACTAGCAGGTTCCCGGCGAGTCCTGTCCGGTGTACTCATAACCCAATGAGCACCTGTATACATCTTAGCTGATCCAACTGACACCAGTGGCTTGTGAGACCGGCCACCGCCCCTCGTCGGGGTCTCGACTGTATACACTAGTCTACTCCGGAGAATCGATGCCCTGTCTCGAAACTCCCATGACTAGGGACCACAGTTAAGGATATGCTTATAGACTACCTAACTCTTACGTATATGATCGCCATCATACTGTTGGTAGTCAAGCAAGATCCTAAGGGCTCTATCAATGTGTAACAGTGATCAGTCACCTGAACCTGTACACGACTGATAAAGGAAAACCAGATAGCATACTATCATCTCGAGTAAGACTGTACTACCGGTATAGGTCCTCCTCAATCATTGCAATCACGTGCTTGCGATCCAATAATTGACTTTGAGGGCACTATATCCAACAATCTCCTACTTGCACTCAAGGCTAATTATTGCGATGTCGCATACTCACAGCCCGTGTGATACCGAACATCCAACTCCTCTACTAATCAGTTTCACAAAGCCCGTTTGTAAAACTATTGTGTTCGAGAAATAGCCTCAGCGAGTGGATCCGCCCCGATGTTTCTTTCTATATCTTTCTTAATCTCAAGTTCTCGGAGAAAGCCATCTCCCGAATTGAGTAATACCTGTCTTAGAATATGTCTGGATATCTGATGGGACCTAGTTCATAAATGAACTCCAAATCCAAACTTCTTAGACTGTATCGATAACTGAAACTAATCAGTGTCACAGCACTATGCCTCCCACAGTATCCTCTTGGACCAACTGTCCATAATACCGCCCCCTTCGTCAGAGGGAAAACTATAACTCTGACAATCACTCTGTCATCCATGTCACCTTTGAAGCCTGGAATGATAACCGTCTCCCGAAGGAGGCTACGGTCATCAAATCCGTAGAAAATTCACTTATGTTCTAAAACCGTTCCTTATGTTTCTCCAGGATTGGATTAATATAAACTTATCTCATCTAGTGCAAAAACAACATCTGGTGTGGTACTTGACATCTCATGATTGACTCAATTGCCTAAGCAAGTGATCTGCCAATCATGCACATCCGTCTCCCATTTAGTCTGTAAGACACCTTTAGAGATGGTGACGCCATCACCAGCAGGTACACCACCATGCCAAGAGTCAACTATTCTATAATACTATTAGAATACTGTCAAAGTACCCACATTAGGAAACTACCTAAATCTAGATTTAAAACTATAGATCTAGAAACCAGAATGTCAGATATTATATCCATATCCTGTCTGGAGAAACAACTGTGTGACGACCACAGTACAACCGATCGTAGTATAGGAATTTTGCTTCCTACTCTGTGTATGTCATCAAAATACCATGAGATCACACCCTACTACCTTCTTAACAGATCCATCCCCTATTCTGATGAAGTCAAACCTATGACTGTCACATCAAAACTAGATGATCTATCTCCGCTATAACTGCTTAAGTCTATAAATAGACATAAGCTTCTTGCCCACTATGCTTCCGCTGCTCCCACTGACCACAACAACCCTCTGGCAGAATAATATATACGTGCACTTCTAAACCTAGTTTAGAACGACGCTATTTTTAACCTCCTGCCGTGTCTCATAGTCTGGGACAACAGTAGTGTCAGGTCTGGGTAAACAAGAACCTCCCTATCACCGTCCTTGAGGCTACCGAAGTACCTCTCGGGTGTCTGAGGTTACCCACCATATCTGCGGAGTGGCTAATGGAATGTCAAACCTGATTGTATATATAGGTCCTATTAAATTTTTCGTAATCGTTTGCGGTTCTGGAATCACTTCCAGTTCTACCATACTCCCACTACTGTTTTCTGAAAAAATCCATTTTACTAAAACTGTGGCGAGTCAAGAACAATATCACTATTGATCTTCCAGATGGTAGAAAATCAACCCTCGTCATAGCCAGGGTCAACCCACAAACTGCCATTACAGAAACGTGCCTTTAGTTATCCAGAGTCTGGTTTTAAGCATAAGCTGGGCAACTCCCCGTACCTTAACATCGTTAAGATATGAACCATTCTATATCCAATATAGAAACTTTGGCACTTATTTAATTGGAACCAGGTTCAATCATGCAGCTGTCTCCAGTGCTTATCAACTTAATGGAGAGAGGCTAATCAACATTACTCAACTTAGGAATCCATCCAATTATGAGTAACCTGAAAGAGAAACAAGTTTCTCAAAACTATTACTATCATCTGAAAACCAATCACAAGAATCTACATGTTCGATCTCTTTGAAGAATCCCGATACTTGCGACATCTGGTTCTCTACTTTATTCTTTTACCCGCAACTTCTCAAAACTTAGACCTTGTATTTCTATGAAACACTTATCTTAAAACTAGAGAAGTCATAAGTAAACAGAACAGAGTACGAGGACCTACCCCTTTGTCCTGATGGACACTGGACAACATACAATACTCTGTATAAATCCGTTGAGTTGAATAACTCAAAACCTGTGCGTCGTAGGTTGAAAATTGTGCCCAGGCGATTTCCTCAAATATCATCAATTACAACGAATTCCGATATAATGAGGATGATCACCTTATTCCCAATAACTTACTCCCACTCATCATCTGTAAAACCATACAGATATGAGAATGAAACCTGGTAAATACATACCCTCGAGTAAGTATCTAATCGGGAAATCAGTTTTCCTTTAACAATGCAATGAAACAAAAAAAACTTTCGTAGGGGTATCCTGGTATTCCTAGTAATGCCTCTTCCATAATCCAATTCATGACTATAACCGTATATTTCATTTGCTATCTCTCCAAATCCCTTTATTTGTCTTTAGTCGTTACCTTCTGTGCACCATCGTTAGGCTAAATGGTTTTCTTCCTTCCTTACCGTTCGGCACCAGCCAATGGTTTGGAAGAAGACTATCCAGTAAGCATAATAGGTGTACTCTCCAAATCCTAGAAGTACTCACAATTTGATAGAAGGTGATTATAAAAAACAACTGAATAATACCTTATTCCATTTCTCCCGAACTGGGGAAAAAAGCAAAGGTGAAATAGGAGTGGCGATGAAGTACGTGGTTTGGTCGTGAATGATAACAGTCGCAATTTACTTTGCCCTCTTTCTAATTCCTTTATTTTGTCTTTACAAATTACCTTCTGTACACCCTACTTAGACTAATTTATTTTCTTCATTCCCTACCTTTCGGCACCTGCCTATGGTTTGGAATAAGACTATCCAATAAGCGTAATAGGTGTACTCTCCTAAACTAAGGAGCCCTCGCAACCTGAGAGAAGGTGATAATAAAAGACAACTGAATAAACCAATTCTATTTCTCCTGAACCTGGATCCATCCTCGAAGAAGTCCCTTCGAGTTCGTATATAACCATACGATGGATCGATCCAATGGAAGTGGATGTCCGTAGTGATACGGGTGTTCTGAGTAATGCATAGGGTAAAAGAAGGAGTGGCAATGACTTATGCAACTCGGACAATCCAAAAGCTAGTATTTTAAGAAGGTTCAGTCAAGTTGGTCACTGAGTCATAGTCTAGGGTCGGTCAATGGTCGCTGCCAAAAGAGAGAGAGAAAAGAAACACTCTGCGTGCACTCTAACCTAGATCAGAATGGTTATCACTTTATCTAATCAGGAAACCTCCCACTGTACTGTCAAATTCTCCTCCAAACCTGAAAGAAGAATCAATCGGGATCACCCGAAGAGTAAACCAACTCATCAGTGGGAATCGGGAACCAACTCTCATCGCATGATAACGTGACGGAATCCACTCACGTTACTCACACACCAGAAGGTATGCGCATACTTGGCAAGTTTCTGTTTCTTTAGAAACTCCCGATATGATTTTTGCCCCATGCTCTTATGACCTTGGCGTTAGGTCAAAATGTCATAAGTCACATGCCAAGTTCTACCCATCACTATCTTGTCAATTTGAACCCACCCGCACATGCCCTTGGCGTTAGGTCAAAATGGCAGAACGACTGTCCTAAACCAACTCATCTATCTATGCAACAAATGAATACCCAGCAGCTACCAAACGGTATGCCTTCACGTTAGGTCAAAATACATAGCTTGAATACTACTGAATACCTAAAAGAAATGACGGAGGGCTACGGCTGGTTTTTGGCGAAAAAGCTTTAACATAGTGAACTTGATATCGCTGAAAGAACTTGATAGCTTTTATAAAAAATATATTGGCGAAAACTATTGCTAAAGAGGTCACTCCCGGTGAAGGGATCTCGGCTCTTTCCTCGTGGAATGAGGTGCAGGATATTCCAACTGAATACCGCGATGCAAAGCAACTTGTAATCGACTATATTGAAGTTATTACCCTGACGCAAACTTCTGCCCAAGGGGTCACTCCCGGTGAAGGGATATCGGCCATTGCCTCGTCGAATGAGGTGCAGGATATTCCAACTGAATACCGCTATGCAAAACAAAATGAAACGTCTTTGTAATAACACTTTTAAAACTGTTCCAACAACATCCAAACAGGTTTGTTTTCCTTTGCATTGATCAAAATCAACGCAATCCCATCAATTAATCACACCAGAAAAGAACGAAAATAAAATGTGCGTATATGCCATCCGCATTCGTCACCGGGTCCCGACATCATCCGTTAGGTTACTTAACTAACGACAGAGCAGGAACTGGACTAGCGCGGGTGTAAAACATATACAACATCTAATAGTATATATACCAATATACAATAATCGCTCCAGGCATGGTAATATGCAACATTACAGAAAAGTAATAAGTATCACAGAACAATACAGATAATCTGGGATCCCCGGGTTTCATAGAGCCGCTAGTGAAACCCGACGTTCCCTTGTTCGTGTGGATAGCCTGTGCAATGAAACCTAGACCCCTACGGGTGCGGCAAGTTACCCGCCAAAACCTGAAGTGAGGCAGCCCCCTACAGCAAAGTGAATGGACCACCCTGCACTTCACGGAATCCGGTAACTTGAGCACCCCTCCTTGGGTCAACCTGCACCCCCTACGAGTGTGGCGAATAGTCTGCCAATTCTAGAGGGAGGCCCCTCTACCTCTCAAAGCCATGAGATGTGGACCCGTTGCCCTCCAGAACCCGGCTATCCGTGCACTCCGTCGTGGGGTAAACCTAGTACAGAAATGAAAAATATGTACAACGGGTACATCGACCTCAGCCCGGTCGTGGCCCAAAAGAATATTATACAAACAGGAAGTGACGGCAGTCCACATGTTGGACGCTCGCCCCGCAATATCAAATGTACAAATAAATCCAAACTACACTACCATTGCACACTGCTTTCCACCACGACAAATCCGCAACATCTCAGCACAACACAGACATCAACGCGAATGTCACGTTTGCAAACCCGTCCAAAAGAGCTATAGCAATTAGACGCGGTTTACCGCTCAAATGACATTCACGGTCGGAGATATAATGTAAGTACTGTAAACTAACGTGTTTAAATTTCGATCGACAAAACTTCCCGAAGTGGGCCCCACGTAGATCTGCTGTACTGTAACAAAATCTGGGCCCAAAAGAAATATTCTAGAAACCACAATTTTCCATGAAGAACACACTGTAGAAATTTGGAGCATTGATCCCACAATATGGCGGCGGTTCCGCGGCCAAACCTTGGTTTGGGCCGCAGATCCGCGGTGGAACGGTAAGATCATGTGAACAAATTTCACCAGTTTTCTTAGAAAAGCCTGCTCAATTTTCTGTGATGCTCAAAATAATTTTTAGGCCTGTTTTAAAATCGACAGAAACTTTGAACAAAAAAATTGTAGTTTTCGAAATTCCATTCGATCGATGTTTTAAACGGGTTAGCACAAGTTCTTAAAGCTTAATGGCGAGGCTCTGATACCACTGTAAGTCTACGGTAGCGCCCTGGCCGTCTAACAGACGCCAAATGCGGAAAAAAAACTTTTTAACTGGCGCTATCGTATACTATAACCCGGATCTGCCATTATTTCTAAACTAACAAACTAAAAAGAGGGTAGAAAGGTTATACCAAACTATCCGAGTCCTTCGTTCTTTAACCATCATCCCACGCTCCGTTGCGGCTGCTCTGATCTCGTCGATCTCCGATCTCCTCGTCCAGGTGGCACCACGTCAACGGATCTTTAAACGGGCTCCCGCCTCTGACCCGAGGCAACTCGGTCATCAAGTTTGCTAAAAGAGATGACCAAGATTGATGTAGAGAATGAGTAGAACACTTTGTCTCGCTACGTCCAAAGCCATGGACGAACGGTTAATGAAGTTGCCATTTGAATCGGGTGATGGAATAAAAGGAGCTATGAAATTTCCATACACCAAAAACTATCATCTTTTTTAAACAACAACCATAATCTTTCTCCAAGAGGGGCCGTCCATATATATAGAAGGAGGGGGGTGAGTGTAGGAAAAGAGGGGGTGACCATAAGAAATACTTATCATGAAGAAATATCAAAGCAAAAATAAAAAGCATTAATGGTAAAGGTGACTCACTAATACACCTAGCAAATCATTAAATGAACAATAATGAGTCACTAACCTAGTCACCATTCTAGAACCTTCTAGAAACACTATTCACCTCATGACTCACCCAAGTGAAGAAAAGATAAATCCGCATTAAACCGAATGTTTAATACGGGTGATAGAAAACTGGAAACTGGCAACTTCCAAAAGTGATCCCGAAACGAATTTCAGGACAACCCCGTAATAGTATAGACATACCCGCATTTCTATTACGACCGAATACAAATGCAACTGAGAGAAAGATATTATATCTACTCAATATAATACTCGGATCCGGCTTAAACCAAAGCCCACCAGTATTATCTCCCCGAAATATGACACGTGCGTAAACGCACGTGCATTTTCCGAACCCTACCATAAAACCATACGGCCTCTACAACGTTTCGCCCGAACTTGGTAAACTATCTGTGGGGGACTCTAATAACTCGTCAATACCCTGGCAGTGGGTTTAACCACAAGCCGTCAGCGGCACTAGCTGTGCGCAACGGCTGCCCATGCACTGACCTCAACGGAGGCTGATGAGCGAACTCATCCAGAAATCCTACTGAGCCTAACAGTGACAATGTATATACAGTCCGGTCCGTTCGTCTATGAGTATCGCATATCGGCCTAGGGGGCTGGTAACGTAAGACCCCCAATAGCGGTATAAGTCGTGTCGGAGTGTAGCCCAAAAACACCGTGAGATACTACTGGAGTACCAACCGGTAAATCTCCTGCCTCGGCCGAGAGCTATGTGTAATGGCTCTCCTAGACAAAGCGCGATCTCACCCCCAATACCGGGAGAGACGAATCCCCTACCGATCCGCTCTCTTGCCTCCATATGGCTCGGGACTGTACCCAAAAAAGACCTGTTTGCACGACTCCTTTGAGCTGTAGTAGGGTGGAAATCAAAGCACAGTGGGAACTCAAACGAGACAAATGACGACCTCAGGTCGATGAACTTACCTGTACACATGTCACCAGGGAACTGCTATCTAACGATAGGTATAATACCAACTAGCAGGTTCCCGGCGAGTCCTGTCCGGTGTACTCATAACCCAATGAGCACATGTATACATTTTAGGTGATCCAACTGACACCAGTGGCTTGTGAGACCGGCCACCGCCCCTCGTCGGGGTCTCGACTGTATACACTAGTCTACTCCGGAGAATCGTTGCCCTGTCTCGAAACTCCCATGACTAGGGCCCACAATTATGGATATGCTTATAGACTACCCAACTATCACGTATATGATCGCCATCATACTGTTGGTAGTCAAGCAAGATCCTAAGGGCTCTATCAACGTTTAACAGTAATCAGTCACCTGAACCTGTACACGACTGATAAAGGCAAACCAGATAGCATACTATCATCTTGAGTAAGACTGTACTACCGGTATAGGTCCTCCTTAATTATTGCAATCACGTGCCTGCGATCCAATAATTGACTTTGAGGGCACTATATCCAACAATTTCTAGACACCTACTTGATTGGCTAATTGTGATGTTTAAAACTCTTCTAGGAATAACTCTTACTCGCAATGGGTATCGGGATCCAACTATCTTATAGAAGGTATGCAATCTCATTGCAAATTTCAACACTTGAAATTCCCGATAAAACTTTTGCCCTAACATCCTATGACCTTGACGAATGCCAACAAACCAAAGGACGCTAGTCAAGTTCAACCCGTACATTTCATGATTGAATTAAATCCACCCGCACGACCCTTGACGAAAGCCAACAAATTCATACCACTACCAATCCAATCACATCATATGCAACAGATAAGCAGTAAGTAGCTACCGCACACTACGCCTTGACGAAAGCCAACAAACGTAGAACGAATACTAAATGCTACTTATCTGAAATTACGGAGAGCTACGACAGGTTTTTAAGAAAACCTTTTGCGTAATGAACTAGATATCGTTGCAGAATCGAGTGATTTTGAAAAGGAGTGTTTTTGAGGCATTTACTAGTTCTGCTAAAGAGGTCACTCCCGGTGAAGAGATCTCGGCTCTTTCCTCATCGAATGAGGTGCTGGATATTCTACAAGGAATACCGCTATGCAAAGCAAGAACTAAAAAAGCAATTAAAAACAAAACCGAGTGGGTTGTAGCATCTACTAGTTTCGCTAAAAAGGTCACTCCCGGTGAAGGGATCTCGGCTCTTTCCTTATCGAATAAGGTGTTGGATATTCTAAAAGGAATACCGCTATGCAAAGCAAAAATTAGAGCTACCCTTTTTGAAAATTAGATTCTACAACATTTTTTGATTTCTTTTCTTTCATTAATCTCAGTAATGAAGTCCCATCAATTAATGTTTCTCTAAGCATCACAGAGAAATGAAACGAAAATAGAACGTTTGCTTATACCATTCGCATTCGCCACGGAGCCCCGTCATGCACCGTTAGGTTACTTAACTACCGGCAGAGCGGGGGCTGGACTAGCGCGGGTGCAAAACATAAGCAATGTTTATTATATATCATATATAAAATATTACATTCATCTCACACAGTTACATGATCAACATTACAGAACACAGCAGCAGAAGATAAACATATGAAATATTGGATATACTAGGATGTCCGTGTTTTAAATTTAGTCAGTAATGTAAAACACGGATTCAACGGTCGTGAAGAATAGCCAAACCCACTTCCCATAGACCCTACGAGAGCGGCAAGTAACCCTGCCAATTCTAGGATTAGGAGACCCGGTCTCAACTCCTAGAGATGGTCTCCCACTGGACTTTAGAACCCGGTTACTTATGCTCCCCGCCTTGGGTCTATCCTAATGCAGAAAAGTAAATAATATATAACAGGTGACAACATCCTCATCCTGGAAGTGCCCCAATAAATGAATATTACATATAAATTTTACATGAATGAAAAAGAAAACTCTCATCTCACATAAAACCCCCGGCTATTCTTTCACGATGATCCAATAAGACATATCAGCAGCACATGACATCACATATCATCAACGTAAGCAAATATGCATATTCCAAATTCCGTTGACATATAGCAACGAGATTTGGGATACCCTACAAATTACACTTACGGTCGCAGAAAAGAAATAGTAAAACTATAATAATTAGAATCCGTATATACTTAGACATCATAAACCCGGAATATCGCATATTCCGAATTTCATGCCTAAACTGTAAACCTTTTATTTTAGTCTCAAATTGAAAACACTTTTCAATTATCTTAGTCGGGTAATTCAACAAGATTCCCGACTACAATATCGAATACTCGTCGGAAACTTTAGTAGATGGCCGCACACCCGATGCCGGCGATGAAGTGCACCAAGGTGGAACACCATGGCCGCGAGCACCCGAATGGGTGCTTTTTGGCAAAGGGGTTCTCCTACAGTCACTTGGTCGCGGCTATTGGGCGTGGCTGTCTACTAGAGTTACCCGACGAGTGTTCGCATACAATACGCGATTGCGACGGAGTTTTGATCCGAATCAAAACTTCGTGGCAACCGATTAACCGAGACTAACATACTAGATTCACAATATACTATATACAATACCGGTTTTCACAAAACCAATAAACCGGTTCTAACAATTGTATCACATATCATCTAGATCTATACGGCGCCAAATATATCGATCGGTTTAACAAAATCCAGACAACTCAACAAATTGAGAATCACTGTTAAAAATACCCAGACAGTGCACAAATCACCTACGGACCTACACAAGAAAGCATGGTCCTTGCCTCACCTACGGCGCCATGGAACTGCCGCCAAAACCAGGTTTTGACCGCTGTTCCGCGGTCGTACGGTCGAGTTAGGCTCTCATTTTTCTTGTGGGTCCATAAAAAACCCAGCATGATTTTTTGGATACTTTTAGTTTCAAAAATTCCAACGTTTGGAAAAATCGACACAAACATGCAAAAATACGGGTTTTGAAAACCGGTCAAACTCTTTAACTTCGTAACGACCTTCTCCGATGTTCTAGTTTGGCTCTGATACCATGAAGGACTACCTTAGCACCATGATGAGGTTATAAAAGCATCTATCATGCCAAATTCAAATTTTTCTTGGTGCTAAGCTAGACCAACAAGATCTTTAACTAGATTATTAGTGTTTTCTTTATATGATATGTTAACTAGATAAGTGTAGGAAGATTATACCTTGGTAGAATCAAGTCCTTCACTTCACTTGCTCCTTGTAGTAGTCCCGTGACTCCACTAGGCATCTCTTGAGCCTTTGAACGGGCTTCCTCTGGTGATCTTTGCGCCGAAGACGATCCACCACGAAGCTCCTGCTAGTCCAGACTACCACTACACTAAACTCCTTTAGTGTAATAACACACTAGTGTAGAGTGCTAATCTACACTAGGATGATAAAGTAGAGGATGTTAGAAGCTCACAAATGCAATAACAAATCCATGATTCACATCACATGTGAGGGTGTGGATTTTTGAAGGCATGAAGAGGAAGAAGAAGATGAGCCAGAGAGCATGAGAGCAAGAGGGAAGAATAATGGCTAAGTTCTTGCAAATGAGCAAGCATCAATACCAAGCCTTGACCCCTTACTCATTCAAGCATGGAATTTTGCAATATAAAATTGCAACCATGCTTGAATAGTGAGTCAAGAATGAATAAACAAGAATTAAACCCATGCTTGCAACCATGCTTCTACTTTCCACCTCATTTCTATTTTCACAAAATAGAAATTTAAATAACATGCTTCATTATAATATATATATATATATATATATACCATATATATTAATATATATTTAATGAAGAATAATTAGTGAGCTAGTGATATTAGTTAATACATAATTATATCACATACAATTTATATCACATTATTAAATAAACACTTTATCTAATAATCCGGTTATATCAGATATGACCGACTAATATCATTTATCTGTATATCACATTATTGAATCAACACTTGATTCGACAAACTGGTTATATTACATATAACCGAACCAATAACAGATGACTGCGAGATTACAATACCGTATCATATACTCATATTTAATCAGGCCCACACACATATCACATATGTGTCCTAGTTCGTTTCACTTGAACCAGGGAACTTCTGTGTAGGACTCTAAAGACTCGTCAATATGCCAGCAGTAGGTGATGATCATATCAGTCACTTACAAGTCGTCAGCGGTACTAGCTGGACGTAACGGCTACCCGGGTCTTGAGCGATATGAAGATCAACAAGCAAGCTTGTCCATAGTCTCCATGAAGCCTATCAGTAACACTCCCGTATATTCCGGTCTCATCATCTTCTGATATGTCGCATATCATGTCTAGGGTTAGAAATCGTTAGACTCCAGTAACGTGATAAGTCATGTCGATGTCTGGCTTATAACGGTTCGAGAAACTACTAATAACACTTATCAGTATATCTCGGCAGCAGCCCTGGCTAGGGACTTCCAGTTATAGCCAATCGAACATAGCGCAACATCAACCCCCAATATCGGGAAAGACGAAACCCCTCCTATCGCTCATTGCCTCCATACGACTCGGGACTGTACCCAAAATCCACCTGTTTACACGTCTCCTTTGAGCGTGGTAGGGTGGAAATCAAAGATCAGTAGGAGCCGCACATGACTCTATGACGATCTCGGGTCTACAGACTAACCTGTACCAGTGTCACCAGAAGACTGCTATCTGGAGATAGATATACTACCACATAGGAGTCCTCGGCGAGTCCTGTTTAGTGTACCCAGTCTCCACTGAGCATCCGTATACCATCTCTGAAGTCAAACACCAATGGATGTGAGATCATCTATCGCCCATCATATGGATCAAGAAGTGTATACGCTAGTCTACTCTGAAATATCGATGCCCTGTCTCGATATTCTCTCGACTAGGAACAATTAAAGGATGTACTTATGAACTACCCTGGCCCCACTAGTATAATCTCCATCATAGTCCTGGTAGTCAAGTACATATCCTAAGGGCTTTATCAATATGTGAGAGCAAGACAATATCACAATATAAGTCTACATGTTAAGATAAAGGTAACCAGATAGCATATTATCATGTCGATCAAGAAAGACATCTCTATTTATATCTAAGCATCCACTATAATATGCATCATATGTACAATAAGGGCCTCTAGGGCATACATATAACTAATAGTTTGCTCGTCGTCCTCCCTTTAGCTCAATATCTGGACAGCCGTTACGTACAGCTAGTGCCGCTGACGTGCTTGTGGTTAAACCCACTGCTAGAATATTGACGAGTCTATAGAGTCCCACACAGAGGGTTTCTCTTGTTCGGGCGAAATATTGTAGAGGCCGTATGTGCAACATTTAGAAAAAAATATTATTTTTGGGAATTTTTATAATTAAATAATAAAATATTGAATATTTTAACAAGGCGGTATAATTAAATACCGATAAATATGTGAAAAATTTGGAAAAATATGGAAATTACTGAATAAGGGTGTTTCATGTGAGCTATGCAAATTTTAAGTCTTTATGATTAATTATACACTAATTTGGTGCTAATCACGATTAAAAATCGCTAATCGGATTTTAAGCTTGTTTTGTGCAAAATATACACCGTATCATTTTTCACTTGTTACATTTTTTTTCATGACTTTCCTTCATGTTTTATATCATGGTTTTTGATTTATTAGAGAGGTGAAAAGAAAAGAAAATGAAAAAGAAAGAGAATAGAATATGCAAGTATGGGTAAGAGAGAGAAAGAGTGGGTGAGGGGTCAAACATTGGTCTTGGCCATTCCCTCTTAATTTTCTTCTACTCATTTCTCTCCTCTCCTCATCATCTTTGCTGCTGCTGCTGTCGCCCCCTCCTCCTCCATCTTCAACCTCTCAAAAGTCCATGAAAAACACCCCCAAACCCAAGTCCCATTTCATTAAAAAGATGCATGAGCTCACTAGCTACCCTATGGACCAAGAAAGAAAAGATTTTGAGGACTTTGGCCAACTCAAGAAAATTCTTGAGTTTCCAAAGGAGGTAACTTCTGCACCATTAGTGTAGTGTTTTAATTCCTTATGCATCCATACATGTTTCATGTCGATATTGAGTGGTTTTGTGGACTTAGGACAACTCTAGTTAAGGGTTTTGGAATTCTTGAGTGGTGATATGAAATTGAGCTCAGTAGAGGACACACAAACCCCCTAGTGCTAGAGTTCAGACCTCACCCAGAGACTTGAACCACGGGATACGGATTTAGTAAAGCTGATATCAGAAAATTGTGGATTCTGTGGGTATTTTATGAACTCTGCAAACACCTGGAGCCTCTGAAAATCATTTTGCAAACACTGAGAGATGTGTAGGCACCCAGGAAGCTGACCCTAAGACCCCAGCCCCTGAATCCATTATCTGGCCGTAGATTTAATCCATATGGCCGCAAATTGTGGCCTGGGTCCCACCATTTTGATCCGTGTTGGTTCTGTAGCTTTATTTCATGTAAATTAGACCCTCCATGTATGCAGAATTGACCAATTTGGCTTAGAGTACAATCTGGGACCATTTCCATGAGTTGGCGCATTTTTTTATGACTTCGTTTTGACTTGATTTTGGTATTTGGTATTGTGTTTCCGTCGTGTGGCATTTGGACATCAGTGACCAGTGTTAACTGTCGTGTTTTGCACGCAAAGCTATAGGTTTTGACCTATGAGCGAAACGTGCGCCGTTTTAGTTTTTCCGCCTTGATTTGTAATGCGTATTGGGATTGTTTATTATTGTAGGTACCTTCGTATGGATTCCGAGGCGACGGAGCGTGGCGTCATCGACTTCGGCGAACAAGAACCAAGGTGAGTGGATCTATATCCACGGGGGAAGTCTGGTGGATGGCGTATAGCACCCCCGCAAAGTTTTGATGGAAAAGCTGATTATAGAATATGGTTAGGAAACCTAGATTAGGAAACTAGGGTTATAGTTAAAGGATAGTTAGTGATACTTTATTAGAAACTAAGGATAGTTAGAAATAAGATAATACGGCTATTATGTGATGACGGAATTCGAGGACGACGTTGTCGATATTGCCGTTTAGGGTACCGTACGACTAGATAGTCAATATAGATGCGTCATCCGAACCATAATTTTTTCTTAACCGAAGAATCGTAAGTATCTTTTAAATATGTACCTTGAGGGTTGTTACGGATTTTCAAATAATATTTTTTCCTTAAAACACCGTAACCCCTATTTTCAAAACTATGATTCGCTTCTTTTAAAATCTGCTTGTATGGTTCGGGTGTGTATGCTAGATTAGATACCTATACTTATAGCAGAGATAAAATTTTAGGTCGGCTTGATATGAGTTATAAATGCGATGAAAAGAATATAAGACGGATATGATAATATGTTGGTATATGGATGCGAGTCGATCGAGATGATTTATATCCTACCGGTCCCCTGATATGAGATTATTGTGGATATGACCTGGGACATAGGTATATAGATATACATATATAGAATGTTGTGAATCACGGATGGATTATACCGTACGCGACATTGTATGGCTAGATGCCGATCGATAAATTCACCGACTCGGTCATGATAGATACGTATACCGTCATCATTTGCTTATGATTTACCTTATGCTGCATTTATATTATTCCCATTGCATTGATTATACCTGTGCTAGTACACCTGCACCATTATCGATGATACGTATGTTACACGTACACAGATTTGCCGGCTCACTCACTTCATCATCGATAATTGCCATATCACTACACAGTAGGATTGCTGCATTATGATATGACTCTTTGCATAATTTACTTGCTATAGTTACTTGTGCACTTTTATACGTTGTTGCATTTGACTTTGGAGATATTGGGGACCGCAAGACACATTTTCAAAACTGGAATTATTTTAAAAGAGTTATTTTCCCTTAGTATGATATATCACTGTTCCATGTTGCATGATATACGGATATGCTTACCTTTCCATCATATGTCGCATACATCATGCTTTATGATTTTGAGCATTGAGATATACTGTTTTCATGAGATTTCTGGATTTGGGAACTGTGGTCATTTTAAAGGAAAGTATGTATTGTTTTAAAAACCCGGTTTCTCTTGATATGATATTTCAGTGCGTCCACCATGTGTTTTCTCGATTCTGAGAGTGGCATGTGAAACTCGATTCGAGGAGTGGTAGGCACCGTCTGCGGGTACATGGTGGACCCGGTGAGGTACCCCGGGGCAAGAAGACTTATATATGTTAGACAGTGAGCCTGGCCGGGGAGCACTACCTACCGGTGATAGTATTTGGACTCGGCGGTTATCCGGAGGATACCGACCAGAGCAGCGAGATGGTTATGAGTGCCGACTAGGGTGTATGGCGCCTGAGGGCCGATCTGAGAATACGGCGCCCGAGATATATGAGGATTTACGTGCCGATGATTGGCACGTTTTTCATGATGTTTTCGAGTGTCGATGCTAAGCACTCAGGTTCCATGATTTTAATGTGTCGTGAGGGACACCGTTGATTTATATCCTCATGCACGCTCTTTTATGAGATTTATGTCCATACAGACATTGATTATATGGGTGGACGAGGTCCACAAGCATACATGCATTGATATTACTGTTAGATGTTTTCGGCATGCTTATAGGAATTGACTACCTTGTTGGCACATATACGACCCGTTCACCCTAGATATCATAGTATTACCTTTTTGATATAGTTGACCAAGGAGTCGTTTTTTATTCAATTTCTACTTGTAGATATTTTTCTACTAATGAGTTGGCAACTCACCCCCGTTGTGCCACAGTTCTTGCAGATTGATCGCTTGGATCAGTAGCGGTATCGCTGGCACACAGCTTCATTTGGGTGTTTTGCATTGGTAGGTGGGACATTTGTATCGTACCCACTCTTGTATTATATTTCATACTGTATCTACTTAACTCCATCAATCAATCAAATTTAGTAAATTGTATAAGTAATGAAATTTAGTGGGGTTGTGGTTGCAAGACATAGAGCGAGGGGTTTTTCGCTACTTGTGATATTTATGACTTGCTTTCTCTACCTTTTATGGTGATCTTCGCCGTTGGCCGTCGTATACTGATATTTACTGTTTTGCATGGTTGTGATTCGCCATTTGGCAAAGTGTTAGCTCCCGTTTGGGGATGCCTTTATCATTATTATGTATCTGTGGTTTTGAATTAAAATATACGAAGGAGCTGCTGCCAAAATTTTTAAAAGATGAAACATGTTTATAAATTTGTAAATTTCACTTGCATCATTCATATTTCTTTTCTATGCGTTTAAGCACACTTGATTTCATTATACCTTTATTTCAAAAACTTCACCTTCTTTATTTTCTTAAAAAGGTTTTGATTTCTGGGTTTCTGCTTACTTGGATTACGTTACGCCTTTAGACGTTGCGTGATTCAAGTGCTAGTCACGAGCTAATATTTCGGGTCGTGACAAAGTTGGTATCAGAGCGCTATGTTTAACCTTATTCGGGTCTATGTTTGACTATGCGGAGTCTATGGCGGGTATGTATTTCGGAACCTAGACTTGACCATACGGAACTTAGACTTGGACGGGGGTATTAGACCTGAACTTTCGTTTTATAGGCTGACCCTGATTGATGGAGTAGGTAGCTTGAGTAGAGTGACGTACCGTACGTATGTTCCGCGGTATATTTACGATACGATACTCCACTTAAGAAACCTTAGGATGTACATATTTTTGAGACCAGTGATTCTTTTCGTATCCATGATTATACATCCATTTGAGATCCTCGATTCTATTAGTTTCATGATTATACTTTCATTGATGTTGTTCCTTCTTGTGATCATGTATCCATTCTGGATCTGTCGTTTCCTCTCATGCTGTTGATCTGCTTTCTTCGATACTCGATTGAGCTTCCTGTCACCGTAGTTGAGCGTAATTTGAGCTGCTGCTAGTGTTGCCGTCAGGTCGAGCTCTTCTGGTATGAGGACTGACTATTGTGTTTCTGGTGACATGGGAACGTCTCGATGTAGTGTTATGTTGTGGCCTCTTGTAGAGGCGGGTGATTGGTTTTACACCGGATGATCGGGCCGTTGTTAGAGCTGCCAGTTGCGAGATGACTGTTGATGTACAACATACCTCAGAGATTATGATACCGCCTATCGTGTAGACAGATGACCCAGCTGTTGCTGAGATTGATTTGATGTCGCTTCCAGAGCTTACGAGCGGAGATCGCCGGAGCTTCCAGGGAGAAATGCGACAGATGATAGCTAGCCTACCCCGAGTTGAGTGACAAAGGTGATTCGTCAGATTGATGCGCCGACGTAGGCCCAATTGAGTTGAAGATTTCTAGTATGGAGAGTCTTACTCAGATCTATAGCAGACCGATCCAGAGATGACCGTTGACGTATTGTCTTTCCTGGAGGAATGAGGCATTGTTTAGCGTGCGGACGAAAGGTATTCGCATGTCGCCTAGGCGATGTTAAAAATTTCGATCGAGTGTCAGAAACCCATTTTTCCCAAGTTTAAAGTGTTCGGAGGAACATGCAGGTAATTCTGTGGACCCTCTATAAGAATGAAACCCTAACTCGACATGATGACCATGGAACTGCTTTGAACCTTAAGGTTTGTGGCAGTTTAGCGGTGCCATCAGTGAGACTTGGGTTTACCCTTCTATGGTTGATCCAGAGATACTGTAGTATGTACCAGATATTTTTAGACTGTGCTCAGTTGTTGAGCTTTCGGGAAATTTTGGGGCCTTGATGACTTGATCGAAAAGTTTGACGTCGTCCGGATACCATGTGATAAGAGACCTGTAAGCTAACCAGCTTCGTATAGAGGACCTCACCCTGATGCGTTGTGAGTTGAGCGAGGATGGACGAGTACTGAGTATTCCTCCGATGGTTAGGACGAGTTCTCGAGGACGTGTTCGGCCAGATATCTTCTACAGAGTGATGATGTTTATAGAGTACGCAATTTCGAGTCAGTGTGAGAGACTTCGGATTGACCGTGGCCGAGATCAGTTGCAGTGCGCAGATAGCTTGGCGTGACATCATAGTGGAGGACGATAAAGATGAGTGGAACCAGAGGTTCGTGCGAGACGCCAGCAACGTGCTGCTTTACGAGTGGTCGTGATGATTGACCGAAAGATGACCAGAGAAGTGCCAGAATGGAATCGTCTCCGTTAGCACACCTGACAGGGCCGATGAGCCGATGGATTGCGAGATTGGTAATCCGAAGAGAAGATGAGTACCCAGAGATAGAAGACGCCAGACCGTAAGCAGGAGGCTAGCGAATATTCTGGTTCTGCCGGTTTTATGCGCGCCGACTCATTTTTCGACATTGTAGGAGGTGTACCTCAATGTCCTTTGTTGCGATTTGCGTTTGTGATCTGTGTATCACGCTTATATCGCTTGGATTTAAGTTTTGATGATGAGTTTCCTGATATAGATTTCGTGCACCATGGTTGCACCTACTAGCTATTTACATTTTGCGCATAGTTGTCACACTTGACATATTTTTTATACACCGTTGTGTTGATTTGCGATTTGTGCATATCTATTGCATTGATGTCGATCTTGTACCTTCGTAGCATGTGTTTATGATTTCATGGCTTTCATACGGATGATTTGATTTTTGCACTCGGTATAGCTTATATGCGCTTGTAGTGCATTGACACGTATTTTGTGCACCACAGTTGCACCTGACTTCGTTTTTATGTCATTTAAGCTATTTATTGTGATTTCATGCCCAGTGCATGCATATGATTTGATTTATGCTTTCGGCATAGTTTTCATGCACTTTTAGTATTTGATTTGCTTTTGTGTACGTTGATCCACATGGTTGTGAGATTATATACCACGGTATAACTGATTTGGATTTGGATTGTGATGTGTGTATATCGTCGATTCGATTTTGATACTCGATATTGTTTTGTGCACCTTGTGCATCTGATTGGATTCCTGTGCATGTCAAATTCACCCGATGTTGTTGTCATGCATACCGTTACAGTGTACAGATGCTTTTGTGCACACCCGTTGCACATTAGTTTTGTTTTGTGCGTATTGTGGCACCTGTATTTGGATTTGATTTCCATGTGCACTAGACGCATGTGATTATTGGATACGCCTTTTGAGGCTGATTTTTCTTTCAGCACTATATTGTGTAGTAGCCAAACAGGACTGATCTGAGTACAGTACCTAAGTATTTTGCATGTATTTTATTCAGATTTCGGAGTTTTCATAGATGCGTACTATACAAGTATTATAGTATTTGACTAGTGTATATTGGATTTCAGTAGTGGATTTCGAGATCTGCATCTCTATTGTAACTCCGAGGATATGCGTGCAAATCAGATGATTTGCGTGATGCTTGATGGGTTGATTTTTAGTTTTGTACTCGTTTTCATGCGCACTTGGCGCGTTGTGTTATTTCCGCGTTTTTCGATGATTTTGGAGCCCCGTTGATTGAGCTGATTATTGAAATGTTTTAGATTTTGGGGGTTTAAATTTAAATTCGGGGACCGAATTTATTTAAAGGGGGATGATTGTAACATTTCAAAAAAAATTATTATCTTTGGGAATTTTTATAATTAAATAATAAAATATTGAATATTTTAACAAGGCGGTATAATTAAATACCGATAAATTTGTGAAAATTTTGGAAAATTATGGAAATTACTAAAAGAGGGTGTTTCATGTGAGCTATGCAAATTTTACGTCTTTATGATTAATTATACACTAATTTGGTAATCGCGATTAAAAATCGCTAATCGGATTTTAAGCTTGTTTTGTACAAAACATGCAACGTATCATTTTTCACTTGTTACATTTTTTTCATGGCTTTCCTTCTTATTTTATATCATGGTTGTCGATTTATTAGAGAGGGGAAAAGAAAAGAAAAGGAAAAAGAAAAAGAATAGAATATGTAAGTATGGGTAAGAGAGAGAAAGAGTGGGTGAGGGGTCAAACATTGGTCTTGGCCATTCCCTCTTCATTTTCTTCCACTCATTTCTCTCCTCTCCTCATCATCTTTGCTGCTGCAGCTGTCCTCCCATCCTCCTCCATCTTCAACCTCTCAAAAGTCCATGAAAAACACCCCTAAACCCAAGTCCCATTTCATTAAAAAGATGCATGAGCTCACTAGCTACCCTATGGACCAAGAAAGAAAAGATTTTGAGGACTTTGGGCAACTCAAGAAAATTCTTGAGTTGCCAAAGGAGGTAACTTCTGCACCATTAGTGTAGTGTTTTAATTCCTCATACATCCATACATGTTTAATGTCGATATTGAGTGGTTTTGTGGACTTAGGAAAACTCTAGTTAAGGGTTTTGGAATTCGTGAGTGATGATGTGAAATTGAGCTCAGTAGAGGCCACACAAACCCCCTAGTGCTAGAGTTCATATCTCACCCAGAGACTAGAACCCTGGGATACGGATTTAGAAAACCCGATATCGAAAAATTGTGGATTCTGTAAGTGTTTTAAGAAATCTGCTTACACCCAGAGCCTCTGAAAATCATTTTGCAAACACAGAGAGATGTGCAGGCACCCATGAAGCTGACCTTAAGACCCCAGCCCCTGAATCCATTATCTGGCCGCAGATTTAATCCATATGGCCACAAATTGCGGCCTGGGTCCCACCATTTTGATCCGTGTTGGTTCTGTAGCTTTATTTCATGTAAATTAGACCCTCCATGTATGCAGAATTGACCAATTTAGCTTAGGGTACAATCTGGGACCATTTCCATGAGTTGGTGCATTGTTTTACGACTTCGTTTTGACTTGATTTTGGTATTTGGTATTGTGTTTCCGTCGTGTGGCGTTTGGACGTTAGCGAACAGGGTTAACTATCGTGTTTTGCACGCAAAGCTATAGTTTTTGACCTATGAGCGAAACGTGTGCCGTTTTGGTTTTTCCGCCTTGATATGTAATGCGCATTGCGATTGTTTTTTATTGTAGGTACCTTCGCATGGATTCCGAGACGATGGAGCGTGGCGTCATCGACTTCGGCGAACAAGAACCAAGGTAAGTGGATCTATATCCATGAGGGATGTCGGGTGGATGGCGTATAGCACCCCCGCAAGTTTTGATGGAAAAACTGATTATAGAACATGGTTAGGAAACCTACATTAGGAAACTAGGGTTATAGTTAAAGGATAGTTAGTCATACTATATTAGAAACTAAGGATAGTTAGAAATGAGATAATACGGCTATTATGTGATGACGGAATTCGAGGACGACGTTGTTGATATTGCCGTTTAGGGTACCGTATGACTAGATAGTCGATGTAGATGTGTCATCCGAACCATACCTTTTTCTAAACCGAAGAATCGTAAGTATCTTTTAAATATGTACCTTGAGGGATGTTATGGATTTTCAAATGATATCTTTTCCTTAAATCACCGTAACCCCTATTTTCAAAACTACGATTCGCTTCTTTTAAAATCTGCTTATATGGTTCGGGTGTGTATGCTAGATTAGATACCTATACTTATAGCAGAGATAGAATGTTTAGGTAAACTCGGATTGATATGAGTTATAAATGCGATGAAAAGAATATAAGACGGATATGATGATATGATGATATGTTGGTATACGGATGCGAGTCGATCGAGATGATTTATACCTTGCCGGTCCCCTGATATGAGATTATTGTGGATGTTACCTGGGACATAGGTTTATAGATATACATATATAGAATGTTATGAATCACGGAAGGATTATACCGTCCGCGACATTGTGTGGCTAGATGCCGATCGATAGATTCACCGACTCGGTCATGATAGATACGTATACCGTCAGTATTTGCATATGATTTACCTTATGCTGCATTTATATTATTCCCATTGCATTGATTATACCAGTGATAGTACACTTGCACCATTATCGATGATGCGTATGTTACACGTACACAGATTTGCCGGCTCACACACTTCATCATCGATAATTGCTATGTCACTACAAAGTAGGATTGCTGCATCATGATATGACACTTTGCATAATTTACTTGCTATAGTTACCTATGCACTTTTATACGTTGCATTTGACTTTGGAGATATTGGGGACCACAAGACACATTTTAAAAAATGGAATTATTTTAAAGGAGTTGTTTTCCCTTAGTATAATATATCACTGTTCCATATTGCATGATATACGGATATGCTTACCTTTCCATCATATGTCGCATACATCATGCTTTATGATTTTACACATTGAGATATGCTGTTTTCATGAGATTTCTGGATTTGGGAACCATGGTCATTTTAAAGGAAAGTATGTATTGTTTTAAAACCCGGTTTTCCTTGATATGATATTTCAGTGCGTCCACCATGTGTTTTCTCGGTTCTGAGAGTGGCATGTGAAACCCGATTCACGGAGCGGAAGGCACTGTCTGCGGGTACATGGTGGACCCGATGAGGTACCCCGGTGCAAGAAGACTCGTATATGTTAGACGGTGAGCCTGGCAGGGGAGCACTACCTACCGGTGATATTATTTGGACTCCGCGGTTATCCGGAGGATACCGACCAGAGCAGCAAGATAGTTATGAGGGCCGACCAGGGTGTGTGGCGCCTGAGGGCCGATCTGAGGATACGGCCCCTAAGATATATGAGGATTTACATGCCGATGATGGGCACGGTTTTCATGATGTTTTCGAGTGTCGATACTAGGCACTCAGGTTCCATGATTTTGATGTGTCGTGAGGGACACCGTTGATTTATATCCTCATACTTTCATGCATGCTCTTTTATGATATTTACGTGCATACAGACATTGATTATATGGGTGGACGAGATCCATATGCATACATGCATTGATATTACTGTTGGATGTTATCCGCATGCTTATAGGCATTGACTACCTTGTTAGCACATATACAACCCGGTCACCCTAGATGTCATAGTATTACCTTTTTGATATAGTTGACCTAGGAGTCATTATTTATTCGATTTCTACTTGTAGATATTTTTCTACTCACGAGTTGGCAACTCCCCCCCGTTGTGCCACAGTTCTTGCAGGTTGACCGCTTGGATCAGTAGCGGCATCGCTGGCACACAGCTTCATTTGGGTGTTTTGCAGTGGTAGGTGGGACATTTGTATCGTACCCACTCTTGTATTATATTTCATATTGTATCTAGTTAACTCCATCAATCAATCAAATTTCGTAAATTGTATAAATAATGAAATTTAGTGGGGTTGTGGTTGCGAGACATAGAGCGAGGGTTTTTTCGCTATTTGTGATATTTATGTCTTTCTTTCTCTATCTTTTATGGTGATCTTCGCCGTTGGGCGTCGTATACTGATATTTACTGTTTTGCATGGTTGTGATCCGCCGTTTGGCGAAGAGCTAGCTTCCGTTTGGGGATGCCTTTATCATTATTATTTATCTGTGGTTTTGAATTAAAATATACAAAGGAGTTGCTGCCAAAAATTTTAAATGACGAAACTGGTTTTCAAATTAGTAAATTTCACTTGCATCATTCATGTTTCTTTTCTATGCGTTTAAGCACACTTGATTTCATTATACCTTTATTTCAAAAACATCACCTCCTTTATTTTCTTAAAAAGGTTTAGATTTCTAGGTTTCTGCTTACTTGGATTACGTTACGCCTTTAGACGTTGCGTGATTCAAGTGCTGGTCACGAGCTAATATTTCGGGTCGTGACAATATAGTTTTATGGCAGGGTTTGATCATATACGTGCACTTGTGCACGCGTCATGATCAGACGGATAATACTAGTAGGCTTTGGTTTAAACCGGATCCTAGTATTATATTGTTGGATTATTCTTGTCTCATTGTATTCGTATTCAATCGGAATACGGATGCGGGTATGTATATACAGATAAAGGGTATTCTTGTAATTCGTTACTAGTTTACTTTGGATGTTGCCATTTCATTTTGTGATGAACATTTAGGGTTTTAAATGTTTATGTGAGTGGAAGTGTGACTCATGGCTTGGCATGAATTCATGAATGTGCACTTGGGACTCATGGTGATGCGTCATGGTGGCATGATGGGTTTTTTGTTTTATGTAAGATATTTGCTGTGAGATATTTGTAGTGATCTTGGAGATATTTATTTTTGAATTGTTTCTTTAGTTGCTAGCATGATATAAGCTCACAAAAAATACTCACACAAAACACAACAACCAAAAAGGCAGCACACATTTTTCTTTAGTTGCCAAAGAGCTTTGCTTCACACTTTCACCAAATGGCTTCTTATTCAACCTCCACCCAAACCCTCTCAAGAGTTGAGAATCCTTGTGTTTTTTGAGACAAAGTAATTACACACATCTCTACTTCATCTTGGCTATCTAGGTTAGCAATCTAGATACCCGAGTTGCTTCGGTTTTGAGGCAGGAGCCCGTATTACAAACCCTCGTCATGGATCTTCTTCGATGTGGGGAGACCGGAGAGCAAACTTGGTCGAGGAAGACGTGAGGAGCTTGGGACATTGGTTGAAGACCGAAGGACTTGGTTCATTCGGTATAACCTCTCTAAACTCCTTTACATATAGCTAGTATAGGGTTAATGGTACGATCCAGGAATCGGGTTCCGTTAGTGCCGGTTTTTAAAGTTTTTGTTCCACATTTGGCCATGGATTGATGGTCAGGGCACTGGCATAACCCAACAATTACTTAATGGAAGCTTGGGATATTCACAGCTGTATTGACAGTCTTGCGCAAAATGGTAGTATGCTACTTGGTTTCTTTCTACCTCAATATGTGCATGTGTTTCTTTTAACATATCTCTTATACATATTGGCAGAGCCCTTGGGATCATTGCTTGATTACCGGCATTGTGATGGCAGTCACACTAGTAGGGGTTGGGTTGTCCATAAGTACATCCTTATACAGGTCCCTAGTCGTAGTATTATCGAGACAGGGCATCGATACTCCGGAGTCGACTAGTGTATACGCTTCTCATCCCAGCATGGGAGATGGTCTGTCCCGCAGCCATTAGTACGTCGTACTGGGGATAGTATGCAGGTGCTCATTAGGTTATGAGTACACTGGACAGGACTCGTCGGGAACTGCTGGTGGGTATTATACCTATCGTCGGGTAGCAGTTCCTAGGTGACATGAGTACAATTTAGTCCATCGACTTGACACTGCTACTTCGCCTCGAGTGTGTTCCCACTGTACTTTAATTGCTATCCCACCACGAATCAAAGGAATCGTGCAAACAAGAAGTAGTTGGGTGCAGTCCTGAAGCACTTGGAGGCAGTGGCGGTTAGATAGCATTCGTCTCTCCCGGTATTAGGGGTTAATATCGCGCTGTGTTTGGAGAACCATTACATAAAGTCCCTAGCCAGGGCAAGCAAGATTTACTGGTAGGTATTCCAGTAGTTTCTCAGGGTGTTTTGGGCTACACTCCGGCATGACTTATTATGCTATTAGGGGTCTGACGATTACCGCCCCCTAGGCTCGATATGCGATACTCTTGGACGAACAGACCGGACTGTACAGAGATTGTCACATTCAGGCTCAGTAGGTGTATAAGGATTCCTTAGCACCATGCCTAGGGTTTGGATTGTATCACACATGCTATATTAAAAACTTAGGGCGATGCTAAGTAATTCCAACCATGAATCGAACTAGAAAGTTAGGGTAACAACTTAAAGTATCACATACTATGTAGTGTTTAATACTAAGTGGGGAGAAATACAATCTTTGTAGACTTCCCACCTTGTCTCCTTAGATCAACAATTGTTTGAACCGACTCGCTAGAATCCTTCCAAGTCCACGACGATCCACCCGGAGTCCTTTTGCTCAAGTTCCTAGCTTCACTTGATCTATGAAGAAGTGGAGCAAACAACCTACACTAATGGGCTAGAGCAGTATAGATTGGTGATGCGGTTTCTATTCTCACTTCATAACCCTTTCTTTTTATGTTCCTCACTCACTAGAAAACTCAAGAGAGCATGAAAGAGAAAGAAGAAGGAGATGGCAAAGCTTGAGATCAATTGTGATAATCTCATCATAAAAAGAGAAAAGAAAAAGAATATATACGAGAGTCACACTCACATAAACAATGGTAAATAAATATCTAGATATTTTTATTAGTGAGTTAATGAACAAAGAAATTAAACCCATGGTTGAAGTCAAGGTTAAAGAAAGAAGAGTGTAGAAACATTCACCATGTTTTAATTTCCTTTTTCTTTTTCTCAATAATAAATATATATGTATATTTATACCATGTGAGTCTTACATTGCCATCTCCAACGTATCAACAACCATGACACACATGTATGCATATATGTGTGCATTCACATCAACATGTGTATGTATAAATGCATACATCCATGCATACAAACAAATAGAAAAGGTTAAATAAAAGTGAGCTAAAAGTCAATATTAAATCAACACTTGATTTAATAAACCGGTCATATCATATAGACCCGACCAATAGAAAATGCCCGATTAAAATATGGTATCATATACACGCATTTAATCGAGCTCCTGTACACATCTCATATAAACACCACATCGTTTCGCCTGAGCTAGGAAACTCCTGTATGGGACTCTAAGACTCGTCAATACGCTAGCAGTAGATAGTTATCATATTACATACCCATAAACCATTAGCGGCACTAGCTGTATGTCACGGCTCCTAGGTATTGAGCGATCAGAAGAAAAACAAGCGAAGCTGTCAAAACTCCCGTCGAGCCAACTGGCAACACTTACCGTACAGTCCGGTCTCTTCGTCAGATATGCTGCATATCGAGTTTAGGGACGGTATCATCGACCCCAATAACTCAACAAGTCATGCCGGTATATGGCCTATAACAGATCGAGAAACTACTGATAACACTTATCAATAAATCTCATCAGCCCTGACCAGGGACTTCTTGTTATGGCCAATCGAGTATAGCGCAACATCAACCCCCAATACCGGGAGAGACAAAACCCCACCTATCGCTCATTGCCTCCATGTGCCTTGGGACTGTACCCAAAATCCGCCTGTTTGCACGACTCAGTAGAGCCGTGGTAAGGTGGAGATCAAAGTACAGTGGGAGGACACACAAGACTCTATGACGATCTCAGGTCGACAAACTAACCTGTACCAGTGTCACATGAGAACTGCTATCTGACGATAGATATAATAACACACAGGAGTTCTTGGCGTGTCCATTCAGTGTACCTAGTCTCCACTGAGCAGCCGTATAATATAACGTTTTGAAAATCGTTTAGGTGAAATTTCGGAGAATCGGTAAAATAAATGGTGTTTTTCGTAAAAATCAAGATATAATTATCTTTCATCATAAAATCAAATATACCTATTCTAGCTATGTAATTGCTAGTATTTGGTGTTTATTGATTCACTTGTAAAATTTCTAGTTGACTGAAATTTTTTCCGAAATTAATTATTTTAATATTATTTTAAGCCGTCACTAATAAATTTAATTAGTGATAATTACAGATTAGAATGGGTTAATACTTGTTTTGTGCATCATGACACATTAAACTAGAATGTAACATATTGTTTTTGAAATAAAAAGAAAGTGTTAAAACGATTTTGGAAAATATGATAGAAAAAGGCTTAAATAGTGAAATTAAGGTAAATAGAAATTGGGGTATAATATTTATCATTTTTTCCTCACCCACACTCACCCACACCCTCTCTTGTACTCTCTATACTGCTGGCCGAAACTTGGGCTGCCCCATCACCAAATTACCACCCCTTTTTTTGAAAAGAAAACAAAGGAAATAAAGAAATCAATAAAGAAATGGGTGTGTTGACTTGAGATATGGTTCTTCTTTCTTCCTTTGACTTCACACCTTACCCCTCCCCTCACCAAACCAGCAACTCCCCCATTGTGCTCGGCCTTGCTGCAGTAGCCCCCCTTGCTTCTTCCTCATTTCTTCTGAGAGAAAATTCCTCAAAAATCCACTCAAAAATCCCAAAATTCTTCAATACAACATCTACCCATTATTTATTTGCCCTAGCTAACATGAATCATGGAGCAAGGAAGCAATTTGGAGGTCAAGTTCCATGTTTGATCTCATGGTTTGGAGGCATAATCCTAACCCAAGTGTTAATTTTTGATAAACTACTTTAAATTAGTTTAATTAGATAATTAATTGGTTCCAATTTATAGATTTGAAAATTCAAGAAAGAGTTTTGAAAGAAAATTAGGGTTTCTAGCATTAGATTATGGTTCTAATGAGTAGATTAACATGTTAATGCTATGCAAAACTTAACCTTGTTGCTAATTTGCTAATTGTAACATTTAAAATGTCCAAATTAAGTTTTTTTTAAGCAAACCAGGTTTTGTAATATAATTGCAAATGTGAGATTAAAAATCTAATTAGGGTCTTCATGACATCATTAAATTTATAAATTATAGTTTACCACCTTAGATCATGCAAAACCTAGTCAATTGTTGATTTGTGTATTGTTACTTTGAGAATTGTTTAAAATTGGTTAACTTTGCAAACTAGAATTTTGGGGTTAATGAAAATTAATGAGATTAAATTATAAAAATGGTTTGTATGACTTATTTAAGATATTTAATGAGTATTATGGCCATTAGAATTGTTAAAACATCAAGTTTTGTTTTAAAACGGCTAATTGATGCTTACTTGGTTTCTTGTAATAAATCGATTTAATCAATTTATTGGTTTTGATGATTTCACCCTATTTCATATATATGTTTAGTGTGTTGCGAAATACGCTTGGGTTTTTCTCAATCAATCGGCGTTTGTACGCCGATATCGAGGGTTATTAGGTTCTTTTGCATGAGCGGGCCATAGGTTTTGACCTATATGAGATTCGTGTGTCGTTTTGGTCATGAGTCGGATTTTAATGCGATACGATGTGTTATTATACGTAGGTACCCTCACGAGGACTTCGTGACGACAATAAAACACGTAGCGACATCGGCATCGGCAAGCGAAGATCAAGGTGAGTAGATATATATTTATACGGAGAAGTCGGGTGGATGGCGTACAGCACCCCCGCAATGTCGTAAGAAATGATATGTTGTGATATAGATATACTTATAGGTGTTACTGAAGGATATGAACACTTAGCAAGAAAAGCTTTAGAAGATTACGAGTTAGTGTTAGCTAGAATTGAGGAAAGTGATTTAGTTGGTTTCATAGTCGCGAAACCTAGAGTAAGGTTGTTACCCATACACATACACGCACGGGATATGGGTTTGGGTGTATGCGTTATATATGTATATAGATAGATGTGGATGTGTGGATTTATATATATATATACATATACGTATACATGGATGATAAGGATTTTATATGGTATTTGGAGACGAGTCGATGAGATTAGGCATGGTGCCATGAGATCGGTGATGTGATTTGGTTCGTATTATGAGATACGACATGATATTAGCGGATTGATGGGCGATGTGTATTCACACACACTCATACATATATGTTGATGATATTAGTATTGTAATAGACTTAGATCAGTACCCCCTGTTCACCATATATGATAATAAGGATATCAGATGAGTAATGAGATAAATATGATATTTGACCCGTACCCAGATTTGGGATGCCGTACGATAAAATTACCGTACGAGATATAATTATAAGGTTAGATCCGCACTCTGGACTCGAGGATGTCGTATGTGTATATATATATATATATATTGTATCGTACGTGATACTATTAAGGCGAGATCACTGACCACTAGATATATTTATAGGTCAACTCAGACCAAGGTGGTTTTCCTTACCCTTTTGACTGGGCTCAAGTCATACTTGTTTTCAAATGCAGTGAATCGTGAGTACTTTAAAATACCAAACTGTATGAGTCGTATATTGGGTAGCTTTATTCTTCAGTGTTGCTGTTACTATATCACTTTCTTTATATTCATGATGTTTAATCGCATTGCATGCTTATACATATGTTATCTGTAATTATTATGAAACCCTGCCGTCAGGACACCAGCAACATTACCGATGATGCGTATGTTCCATGTACACCTGCTTACCGGCTTACACACATCATCATCGGTAATTGCCATGTCACGTACACTTTAGAGAATATTATTTCATTGACATAGCTTGCTAGCTGATAGATGCAATATGTTATCGCTTTCATATGCTGGTTTAACTATTGCACTCATTGCGTGATATTAGATGCATTCATATATTTATTGGTTATGCAGTATTACGGAGATTTATGCCGGTTTTCACTGTTTATTGATATGGTGATTTGATGATTTCGGATCCTTCTTGAGATTTTTATGGATTTGGAAACCGCATGTGAAAGTTTATTTAAACTGATGAATTGTTTTAAAGAGAAAGATGCGGTTTTCCTTGATATGATGAGTCTTGTCCAGCAAGATGTTTTCTCGGTTCTGAGATGGTTTTTGAGACCCGATTCGAGGAGTTGGATGAGCCGTCTGCGGGTACATGGTGGACCCGGTATGGTACCCCGGGGCAAGAAACTCGGGTTGTAGACGATGAGCACGGCAGGGGCAGACTGCCTACCGGTGATTGTTTGGCGCCGCGGATATCCGGAGGATACCATTCGTGGTCGTGTGATTGATGATATAGGCCGATCCGGACTGCAGAGCCCGAGGTATTGGGATATTGAGATATTGAGATTTGAGATACTGAGATTTTTTGATTTGATGATACAGGCCAGTCCGGATAGCCGGATCCTGAGATATTGAGATATTGAGATTCATGTTTTGTGTCGATGCTTGACACTGATTTCTCTGTTGATTTCATTGATGATATTCGATTTATATACATACAGGAATCTCATTAAATAAAGAAAATAGTTGTCTCACTCATGATGTATTCTGTTTTCCATTCATAATGCACTCATACATCATATACCTGATATGTTGCTATCTGAGGCACTGACACGAGCATGTAGTATTGCACTTATATGTAGATGGATCATGATATTATTTGAGGATATTACTTGATATGACCTAGGATGCGTCATACATGCGATTTCTGCTCTGTGATGTTTTTTACTCACGAGTTGGCAATTCACCCCCGTTGTGCCACAGTTCCTTGCAGGTTTTGCCGTACAGGTATCGTTGCGGCTTTTCTGGCACACTGCTCCCATTCCGAGTGATTGCTTTGGTAGGTGGGTTCACTCGCATCGTGACCACCCTTGTATCTTAGTTTCATTGTTGTATCTAGAAACTCCATCAACCAGACTTGTATTTATTTCGACCTTAGAGTCGCGCGTTGTATTATTATGGTTTTCATGTTGATTTGAGTTTCTTTTGAGTTTTGATCCTCGCCCTTCGGCGTTTTATATTACCTTGCTTGCGTGGTTGTGACCGTCTATTGACGAAGAGCTAGCTCCCGCTTGGGGATGCCTTTTATTATTTCGAATACTATTCATGTTGTACCCTATTTGGGGCCAGTATTTACAAAGGAAACTCTGTCGAAATTTTCAGAAATGTCTTGATGTTTTTAAAGCGCATAATTCGGCTTATTCTATTAAAACTACTTGCTTTAAATTGGTTTTTCCTTCACTCTACTGCTTCTTTTGGTTTTGATTTCTGGGTTTTGGCTTACTTAGATTACGTACGCCTCGAGATGTTTCGTAATTTAAGTGCCAGTCACACTCGGTACTTTTCGGGTCGTGACAAAGTTGGTATCAGAGCGTTAGGTTTTACCTTTTGAGTGTTGGATGACCCTTGGTTGATGGAGTAAGTGACTTAAGAAGAGTGACGTACCGTGTGTATATTCCGCGGCATACTTACGATACGATACTCCGCTTAAGAAGCCTTAGGATGTACATTTCTTTGCACAGTATTATCTTCATTCTTATGATCTATCCTCTTCAGTATCGGTTTATGGTTTGGCTGTCACGATTAGACGGGCAGAGAGAGCTACGGCTAGAGTTGCGTCAGCATGAGCTCGTCACGGACGAGGACTGACTACGATGTGATTCCAGGGACATACGATTTGCTTAGAAGCATCGTTTTATTGTGTTTTCGTGCAAGGAGCGTTTGATGGATTGCTTTTACAAGATTACTCGGATGTGCAGATCAGCACCAGAGGATTGGGCCACTGATAGAGGCCAGCCAGATTGTGATGACCGTTGAGGCACCGTTTAGTTGATGATTGAGGCATTGTTTAGCGTGCAGACGAATGAGTCAGTTGTTGCTGCGAACGACGATATATCGCCCCCGATGTTGGAGTTATTGCAGTACGAGTTGTACTTAGAGATATGATAGATGGTCGCTAGTCACCCGAGAATGAATGAGTAGGACATGTGGTTCGTTCGCTTACCCCGATGCGAGATCATCAGATTGATGGATTCCAGCTAGAGACGACTTCATGGATACGTTGGGAGTTGATAGAGACGATCGAATGTCAGAAAACCGTTTTTCCAAGTTTAAAGTATTTGGAGAAAACATGCAAGTAACTCTACAGATCCTCTAGAAGAAAGAAAGCCAAACTCGACATAATGACCATGTGAAAGCCATTGAACCTTCGGGTTTGCGGCAGTTCCGCAGTGCTATTAATTAGGCTTGGGTTTGCCCTTCTACGGTTGGTCCATAGGTGCTGTGGCATGTACCCGATATTATTAAACTGTACTCAAGATGTTGAGCTCTTGGGGGATTATGAGGTTTTGATAAATCGATCGAATGGTTCGACTTCATTCGGATATCATGTGATGGGATGCATTGCATGGGAGACTCCAGATACGAGTATAGCCGTTAGAGCGCAGTCCATGCACCCACGAAGAGACGAGTCTGAAGCAGTCGACATTAGAGAAAAGTGGAGTATGAGGTTCGTACGAGATCTTGATGAGATGACGTTCCACTCCGCCGACATCAGAGATGTGATACGCATGCAGAGGCGTTGTATATGGATATATCTTCCAGAAGGAGTCGTAATGAGTATGCAACCGTTCTGGAACCAGAAACAGATAAAGTAATAGGGGATAACCTCCGGACAGTTCAGCAGAAACGAGATTGGTAGAGACTTCGACGGAACCTTTCTGGAATACTATATGAGAAGATTTAGACCCAGGAGCGGTCATATGACGCACACCTAGTAGGCCAGAGTTCGGTATCGGCGACGAGACATGTTATGAGTGACCACGACAGTTGGGCAGAGACTCTTAGAGGATGTGCTTGAGCGGGACTATTCCGCCATACTTGATTTTGGTATTTTGGGTGATCTATTCGCATGATTGAGTTTTGATGACTGAGTTTCATGATATTTGTTTTCGTGCACCATGGCTGCACCTACTGAGTATTTACGTATTGTGAATAGTTATTGCACTTGAGATATGCTTTATACATCGTTGTGTTGATTTATGATTTGTGTAGGTTTATTGCAATTGATTCAGTTTTGTGCCTCGGCTGCACAGGTTTATGATTTCATGGATTGCATACAACTAATTTGATTTTTGTGCAGGTGGTATGTACTCGATTTGGTTTTTGCACTCGGTATAGCTTACATGTTCTTGCAGTGCGTGGATACGTGTTTTGTGCATGCAGTTGCACGCGTTTATGATTTTATATACTTTGGCACACTCGGTGTTGCTCTTTATATGCATTTGAGTTATTGATGCATTTCCATGCACCTGTTGCACCCGATTTGTATTTTGTGCAGTTGTTGCACTAGGTTTTTACGCTATGCATTGTTGCACCATATTTTACTTCGTGCACTAGATGCACTGTATTTGGCATTTCGTGCACTGGATGCACTGTGTTCGGCATTTCGTGCACTAGAAGCACTGTATTTGATATTTCGTGCACTGGATGCACTAGAGTTGGTATTTTGTACACTTGATGCACCATATTTGTATTTTTGTGCGATTGTTGCACTGTATTGTATTTCGTGCACTGGATGCACCGGATTCATATTTCGAGCATTTGTTGCACCAGCTTGGTATTTTGTGCATTGGTTGCACCGCAATTATACTCCGTACCTTGGTTGCACCCGATTTATGTCGTTGAGCATTTGTGTTACCAGATTTGTGTTTTGTGCGCGTCTACACTTGATGTTCGTTTTCATGCATGTTACTGCACTAGATACTTTTCACGGACTGACACGCTTCGGTTGGATTTTTGCGCATATTAGGCGCTTAATATTGGACATTGTGCGCAACGGGTGCACTCGAATGGGATTTCCATTCGTGCATGATAGTTGCACTGGATTGAGATTTTGTGCACCATAGTTGCACTCGACTTCGATTGATGACATTCGAGGTGTTGATTTTGATTCCATGCTTGATATTTTGAGCGATTTATTTGCAAGATTGAGATTTTGTGCACCACAGTTGCACTTGACTTTGATTTGATATCATTGGAGATGTTGATTTTGATTTCATGCCTATGATATGCATATGATTTGACTTGTGTTTTCGGCATAGTTTTCATGCACTTTTAGTGTTTTGATTTGGTTTGTGCATGCGGATGCACATGGTTGTGAGATTATATACCGCGGTATACCTGATTGGGATTGAGGTTTATTGTATACCATCGATTTCGATTGTGATATTCGATATTTGTTTTCGTGCACCTAGGGCACTGGATTTGGATTCTTGCGCATACTTGGGCGCTTGATACGATTTTGGTGCATACCAGATGCACTAAATCGAGATTTTCGTACATATTTGATGCACCTGGTATTGCTGTCAGGCACACCCGTTGCCTTTGACAGGTGTTTTGTGCACACCCGTTGCACTTAGGTTTTGTTTCTGTGCACATGTATAACACATTCATGGATTTCGATTTCCGTGCGCACCAAACGCACGTAGCAGTCTTATATACCTTTTGGGATTGATTTCCTTCGAGCAGTATGTTTTATGATATTTGCTATTTGGTATAGTAACTGAGCAGGACTAGTCAGAGGACAGTACCTAAGTATATTTTTGCATGCGTTGATATATATCGGAGGGATTTCCAAGGAAAGATCTATAGTCTTAGTATTTACCTACGTGTCTGAGATGACACGAAGCATTTTTATAAAGGGAACCCTTCTAAATTAATTTCAAAATGGGGGGACGTGTATGTTAAACAAAGGATATATATATATAGCTATTTTCTCACAATAAACGTCCGCTACTGTGCTGTGTTACGCGCATCGCGCAGCAATTTGAAAAAGGGTTTGGCATGCATTTCTTTCAGATGTTTTGACGAGTATACACCGACGCGTACTATGCACGTGTTATAGTTTTGATGTATATCATGTTGATTTTCGCTTTGGGCCTTGACATTGATGTCTTCTCCATAACTCCGATAATTGCGGGATGCTTGACGGAGTACTGATTTTGATCTATATACTCGTTTTCATGCGCATGCATTGCGCTACGATATGTTCTATGTATTTATGATTTCGGAGCCCTGGCGACTTGATTGTTTTGCTGAAATGTTTTTGTATCTGGAAGCTCGAATCGGTAAAGGCCTCCATTTGGGGATCCCCGTTACCATACACCAAGAACAATTCTTTTATCCTTCGCAAGTACTTAAGAATGTTCTTCATAGCAGTCCAGTGATTCTCCCCTGGGTATGACTGATTCCTGCTTACTACACCCAGTGCATAAGCTACATCAGGGCGTGTACACAACATCGCATACATTATTGATCCTACGGCTGAAGCGTAGGGAATAATGCTCATGCGAGCACTCTCTTTATAAGACTATGGGCAAAAGTCCTCGGAGAGAGTGACTCCATGGCAAGCGGGTAAGGCACCCCGCTTGAAGTCTTCTATACTAAATCTCTTTAGGATGTTGTTGATGTACCTGGTTTGGGACAATCCCAATAACTGTTTGGATCTATCCCTATAGACCCGTATGGCCAATATGTACGTGGCATCACCCAGGTCCTTCATAGAGAACCTTTGTGACAAGAATGATTTGACCGACTGTAGCATAGGAATGTCATTTCCTATCAGAAGAATGGCATCCACGTACAATACTAGGAATGCGACAGTTCTCCCTACAGTCTTCTTATAAACACAAGGTTCATCTATATTTTTGACGAAATCAAACTCTTTGATAACATCATCAAAATAGATGTTCCAACTCCGTGATGCCTGCTTTAATCCATAAATGGATTTAAGCAACCTACATGCTTTCCCGATGCTCCCACTGTCAATGAAGCCGTCTAGCTGATTCATATAAACGCATTCTTCTAAATCACTATTTAGAAATGCAGTTTTAACGTCCATCTTCCAGATTTCATATTCGTAGTGAGCAGCAATAGCAAGTAGGATCTGAATGGATCTAAGCATGGCTACCGGGAAGAAAGTCTCGTCATAGTCCAGTCCTGGTCTTTGACGAAAGCCTTTCGCTACCAACCTTGTCTTATAGGTCTCCACCTGCCCATATACACCGATCTTTCTTTTAAAGATCCATTTGCACCCTACGGGTTTTACCCCAGAGGGTACAACCTCTAAATTCCATACTTTGTTGGTATACATAAACTCCATTTCGGATCTCATGGCATTCAGCTACTTCACTAAGTCACCACTCGTGATAACTTGCTGAAAACTGGTAGGGTCATCATCATCCATGATGCAATCTTCTCTATCACCATCAATGAAAAAACTGTAGTATCTCTCCGGTGGGCGAGAAGTCCTACTAGATCTACGGAGTGGCTGAGGTTCATAAGATTATGCTGCAACATCAGGTTCAACCAAGTCTTCATTTGTAACTTGTGTCTCTAGAACCTCTTCTAGATCTACCACATTGCTATCAGTTTCATTTGGAAAAATTTCATTTTCTAAAAATGTGGCATACTAAGAAAAAAACACCTTTTGTTCCTCCCTGTGGTAGAAAAGATATCCAAACGAATGTTTCGGATATCCCACAAATATACACTTGACTGATCGTGTCTCGAGTTTGTCTGGATTCTACTTTTTGACAAAAGCTGGACAACCCCAAATCATAACTCGTTTAAGAGATGGTCACTTCCCATACCATATCTTATATGGAGTGGTAGACACGGTTATGGTTGGGACTTTGTTTAACAGAAAAGCTGCAGTCTCCAATGCATGCCCCCAAAAGGAGAGAGGTAACTCAGTATCACTCATCATGGATCGCACCATATCTAATAGGGTGCGATTCCGCTGCTCTGACACACCGTTATGCTGTGGTGTGTAAGGGAGAGTGAGCTGAGAGAGAATCCCATTCTCTTTTAGGAAGTTCGAAAACTCTGTACTAAGATACTCTCCACCTCGATCTGATCGAAGTATCTTGTTGCTCATTCCTGTTTGTTTTTCTACTTCAAGTTTGTACTCCTTGAATTTCTCGAAAGCTTCAGACTTATGCTTTAATAAAAACACATGACCAAATCTAGAGAAATCATCAGTAAAAGTTATGAAGTAAGAAAATCCGCCTCTCGCAAGTGTAGACATTGGCCCACATACATCACTATGTATGAGGCCCGAGAACTCTGTAGCTCTTTCTCCGTGTCCAGTAAATGGAGTTTTGGTCATTTTCCCTTTGATACAAGACTGACAAGTCGCATAAGATTTATATTCAAAATGATTAGGTATCCATCTTTATGATGCTTTTTTAGTCTTGTTTCATTAATATGACCAAGTCTATAATGCCAAAGAAAAGATTCATTTATGTCTGAAAATTTTCTTTTATTTGTGTGTTGTATGCTGAAAAATGTGTGTTGATTTAGGACGTATATCCCGTTATTAAGTATACCGGAACCAATCAACTCTTGATTAGTTTAATGTTCATAACATTATGCTGTAATACAAAATGATATCCTTCATTGTCTAACAAAGAAACGGATATTATATTACAAAGCATGCTTGGTACAAAATAACATAGGTTCAAAACTAATATACAACCCGACGGCAACACTAGGTGATACTCTCCCACTAAAACTGCATGTATATTGGAACCATTTCCAACTTGGAGAGTGTGATAACCGGTTTTCAAAACTCTGCTATTTCTCAACCCCTGCACAGAATTGCAGATATGAGAACCCGATCCGGTATCCAATACCCAGGAAGCAGAGTTAATAGAGAAACAGTTCTCAGTCACAAACACACCTAAAGCGGAAGCATCACCAAGCTTCGTTTTCTTGAGATCCAAGTACTCGGTACAATTTCGCTTCCAGTGCCCCATCTTCTTGCAATAGAAACATTCTCCTTTTCCCGACTCCGCAGCTTTGGATTTTTCTTTCCCCTTTGCCTTCTTGATTCCACCTCCCGGTTTGGTGGATTTCTTCTTATTCTTTCCCTTGGCCTTAGCTTTTGGGACGGAAGAGGAAGATTGTCCAACAAGCAGAGAGGGAGACTTCGCCTTAAGCGTGCTCTCCGCACTTCTCAACATATTGAGAAGTTCGGGTAGTGACTTCTCCATGTTATGCATGTTGAAGTTCACTATGAATGGAGCAAAGGCCGAGGGAAGAGACTGTAGAACAATATCAGTATACTGCTCCTTCTCCATTGTCCATCCGAGGCCCTCAAGCTCTTTTTTAAGAGCTATCATCTTCAAAACGTGATCGCCTACTGGTGTGCCAGGAGCCATCCGCATCTGAAACGGCTTTCGAGATGCTTCGAATCTCAGGGTCCGAGATTGTTCACCATACAACTCTTTTGTATGGTGAAAGATGGATTGAACATCCATCTGCTCGTGCTGCTTTTGATGTGTATTGTCCATCGATGCAAGCACGAGGCATTTGGCAGTAGCACAGTCAATATCCTACGTTTTGCGGATCTCCCTTTCCACAACAGAAGATTCAGGGCCTGGGCTGGGTGGGGCTGAGGAATTGAGGACATATGATACCTTATCATATGTGAGAGCAATGTTCATGTTCCTCAACCAGTCTTTATAGTTCGGTCCGGTCAGCTTGTTTTTATCTAGTAAAAGCTTAAGGCCTTTCATTGGTATCTGCCATTAAGAGAGAGAAAAGAATACACTCAGCAAAAGCTTTTGCAAAGATAAGATTGGTTATTAGCTTATCTAATCGATGTCTCCCACTGCTTTTATCAAATTTTCCTTCAAACCTTAAAAAGAAAATTAACCAGGATTAATTACATTCTACAACTTTACTAACCGTTCAGCTAGGCCAGTGCCGATACTTTGAGGAAGGTTCTCCGTGCTTTCGCACGGACCTAACAAAAATAAACCTCGTTTTCCCAGAGGCGTAGCCCCGTAGACACCGTTCTAGACACCTAATGGGTTAGCTAATTGTAAAGTGCAAAGCTCTCCTGGGAGCAACTCTTGCTCATAGTGGGATCGGGATCCTACTATCACATAGAAGGTATGCAATCTCATTGCAAATTTCAACTCTTGAAACTCCCGATATGGTTTTTACCCCTAGCACTCATGACCTTAACTATAGTCAACATATCATAAGTACTAGTCATGTTCTTCCTGTCATTTCGTGATTAACTAGACTCACCCATATGACCCTAAACTATAGTCAACATAATCATATGAATTTTCTAACTAATCGCATCATATGCGGTGTAGGAAGATATCACTTAGCTACCGTACAATGCGCCTTAACTATAGTAAAAATACGCAGCACGAATACTAAGTACTCTACTTCCTAAAATGACGGAGGGCTGCGAATAGTTTTTAAGAAAACCTTTAACGCTTTGAACTTGATATTGTTGTAGAATCAAATGGGTTTAAAAGGAGTGGCTTAAGCTCCGCACTTTGAAAACTTGATTTTCCATAAAAAGCCAGTAGGTTTCAAATCCGATTCTACAACATTTTTTAGGTTCATTTATCTGTACATTAATCTCATTAATGTATTCCAACATTTAAGTCCTTAAGCCATCACAGAAAAGAAATGAAAATAGAACGTACGCTTATGCCATCCGCATTCGCCACAATGTCCCATTATGCACCGTTAGGTTACTTAACTAACGGCATAGCGGGGCGGGACTAGTGCGGATGCAAAACATAAGCAACGTTTATTATATATCATATTTATATAATACACCATTCGTCTCATCATATAAAGTGATTTCATCACAGAATATCAACAGCAGAAGCACATATATGAAAATGCAGGATATACTAGGAGGTTCGTATTTTGTATTTAGCCAACAGTAGAAAATACGGATTCCACGGTCACGATGAATAGCCAAGCCCACACCCTTAGACCCTTACGAGAGCGGCAAGTGACCCTACCAATTCTAGAGTTTAGGAGACCCGGTCTCGACTCCTCGAGACGGTCTCCCACTGAACCCTAAAACCCGGTCACTTGTGCATACCTCCTTGGGTCTATTCTAATGCGGAAAAGTAAATAATATACAACAATGATGACATCATCCTCAACCTAGAAGTGCCCCAAATAAAAGAATATTACATACAATTAATTTTACATGAATGAAAATAAAAACCATCATCTCACATAAAAACCCCCGCTATTCAATCACGACGATCCTGCACATCATATCTCAGCAACACATAACATCACATGTCGTCAATGTAAGTAAGTATGCGTACCCCAATTTTCATTGATGTATAGCAACGAAACCGGCGATACACCACATACTACAATTACGGTCGCAGAAAAGAAAGTGAAAAATAACAACAATCGGAATCATCACTTTCACATATATCTAGATGATGTTAAACGCTTCGATCCAATTAACAAACTCCCATAAATTATCCCTAGAGCTCAACACTTGAGCAAAATTAAACTGCCCAAAACGTACCACAGTGTCTATGGACCAACCGTAGAAGGGTCAACCTTTGCCTCACTTATAGCGCCACGAAACTACGGCAAACCCTAAGGTTTGGCCGCGGTTCCATGGTCATAGGATCAAGTAAGGGTTACGTTCTTCTAGAGGGTCCATAGGGATACTTGCACGATCTTCCGAATATGTTTAACTTGGGAAATTCCAACACTTGAAAATTTCCAGCGAGAGTAATGAGGTGGTGTGATATTTGTTCGAACTGTTAAACGTCGTCCAAGTTACCAGAACAATGTTAAATTTACGACTATGAAATACTACGAATTAGCCCCTAAACAAAATAAACATCATATGAAATTTTGGGCTAAACAAACAATACCTGAAACCCCAAAACCTACAGACTAGAGCACAAAAGAAAATCGAGAAAAAACTGGGCACAAATGGCCGGCCTGCTCGGTTTTTGGGAGCTTTTCCTCGGGTGAAATCCTAGGGAATTGCCTCAATTTTGTTCTGTGTTCTATATGCATCACATGCATACTTCTGCAGTTGCTAAAATAAATTTTAAAGATCGTTTTAAAATCGACCAAGAGCACATTCTAGGGTTCCAGAATATGGAATTTTTCGGAGTTGTTTCGGTTTCATAATTTTTAACATCGTCTAAATTTCTAGCCTGTCTCTGATACCGCTGTAATGATTTCTTAGCACCATGCCTAGGGTTTGGGTTGAATCACACATGATATATTGAAAATTTAGGGGGTACTAAGTAATTCCAACCATGAATAGAACTAGAAAGTTAGGGTAACAACTTAAAGTATCACATACTATGTAATGTCTAACACTAAGTGGGGAGAAATACAACCTTTGTAGACTTCCCTCCATTACTCCTTGGATCAACAATGGTTTGAACCAGCTCGCTAGAATCCTTCCAAGTCCACGACGATCCACCCGGAGTCCCTTTGCTCAAGCTCTTAGCTTCACTTGATCTATGAAGAAGTGGAGCAAACAACCTACACTAATAGGTTAGAGTAGTATAGATTGGTGATGTGGTTTGTATTCTCACTTCAAAACCCTTTCTTTTGTGTTCCTCACTCACTAGAAAACTCAAGAGAGCATGAAAGAGGAAGAAGAAGGAGATGGCAAAGCTTGAGCTCAATTGTGATAATTTCATCATAAAAAGAGAAAAGAAAAAGAATATATATGAGAGTCATACTCACATAAACAATGGTAAATAAATATCTAGATATTTTTATTAGTGAGTTAATGAACAAAGGAAATTAAACCCATGGTTGAAGTCATGGTTAAAGAAAGAAGAGTGTTGAAACATTCACCATGTTTTAATTTCCATTTTCTTTTTCTCAATAATAAATATATATGTATATTTATACCATGTGAGTCATGCATTGCCATATCCAATGTATCAACAACCATGACACACATGTATGCATGTATGTGTGCATTCACAACAACATGTGTATGTATAAATGCAAACATCCATGCATACAAACAAATAGAAAAGGTTTAATAAAAGTGAGCAAAAAGTCAATATTAAATCAACACTTGATTTAATAAACCGGTCATATCATATACGACCCGACCAATAGAAAATGCCCGATTAAAATAAGGTATCATATACACGCATTTAATTGAGCTCCCGCGCACATCTCATATGCACACCACATCGTTTCGCCTGAGCTAGGAAACTCCTGTATGGGACTTTAAGACTCGTCAATACGATAGCAGTAGGAAGTGATCATATCACATACCCACAAACCGTCAGCGGTACTAGCTGTACGTAACGGCTCCTAGGTATTGAGTGATCAGAAGAAAAACAAGTGAACCTGTCAAAACTCCCGTCGAGCCAACTGGGAACACTTGCCGTACAGTTCGGTCTCATCGTCGGATATGCTGCATATCGAGTCTAGGGATGGTATCGTCGACCACAATAACTCAACAAGTTATGCCGATATATGGCCTATAACAGATCGAGAAAATACTGATAACACTTATCAGTAAATCTCATCAGCCCAGGCCAGGGACTTCTTGTTATAGCCAATCGAGCATAGTGCAACATCAACCCTCAATACCGGGAGAGACGAAACCCCTCCTATCGCTCATTGCCAACATGTGCCTCGGGACTGTACCCAAAATCCACCTGTTTGCATGACTCAGTAGGACCATGGTAGGGTGGAGATCAAAGTACAATGGGAGGACACACAAAACTCTATGACGATCTTGGGTCTACAGACTAACCTGTACCAGTGTCACCTAAGAACTGCTATCCGACGATAGATATAATACCACATAGAAGTTCTCAGTGAGTCCGTTCAGTGTACCCAGTCTCCACTGAGCAACCGCATACAGTCTTTGGTGTCACCAAACCAATGGATATGTGATCATCCATCGCCGATCATATGGGACAAGAACCGTATACGCTAGTCTACTCTGGAATATCGATGCCCTGTCTCGAAACATCCACGACTAGAAACATTTGAATGATATACTTATAAACTACTCATGTCCTATTAGTATGATCCGCATCATAGTCCCAGTAGTCAAGCAAATATCCTAAGGGCTTTATCAAAATGTACTAAAATGAGTAAGATGCATGATCAAATGAACATGTTAAGATAAAGTAAACCAGATAGCATACTATCATGTCGAGAAAGATTATCCTCTGATACATCCACTATCATATAATAGCCTTTAGGGCATAAATATATCCAACAAGGAGTTCGGATGGGTTTGCTCATCGGCCTTCTTATCAACAGATTCCTGGGTAGCCGTTACGTGCAGCTAGTACCGCTTGCTGCTTGTGGTTAAACCCACTGCCAGCGTACTGTCGAGTCTTTAGAGTCCCACATAGAGAGTTTCCCTGCATCGGGTGAAAGATGTAGAGGCCGTATGTTTTTGCGGCAGGGCTTCGATCACGTACGTGCACTTGTGCGCGTATGATGTTCGGATGGATAATACTAGTGGGCTTTGGTTTAAGCCGGATCCTACTATTATATTGATGGATCAGTTTCGTCTTATAGTATTCGTGTTTCTCGAAACACGGATACGGGTATGTATATATGGATGAGAGAGGAATTCTTGTAATTACTTAAGATTGTTTTTAGAAGGAGACACCTCATTAGGGTATTGACCATAGACTTGATTAAAACAATTATGTGGTAGAGGAAATTATTTGTTATTTTTATAAATGATAATTGTGCCATGGCTACTTGGTTTGACTATTTGACTTCGTTTGACTATTTGACTTAGATATTTTTGTGAGATATTTTGTGGCACTAGATATTCTGGATGAGATATTTTTCTTGCCATGCTTGTAGTCATATCATGGTAGCCATCTAAATTATCATTATGAAAAACATTTTCTTTTTCCTCAAGCCATCTCCTTCTTCTTCCTCTCAACCCTAAAGTCTCATGAGTTGAGAAACCTAGGGTTCCAAGAGACAATCTAACTCATCTTCATTCTCTACATCACTTAGGACATCTAGTTTAGCGAGCTAGTTTCCCTAGTTACCTCGGATTTGAGGTTGGAGCTCGGACTATAGACTCTCGGGTGGATCGTCTTTGACTCGAGGAAGCCGATAAGGAAGCTTTGATCCATTTCGATCCTCGGAGCCTACGACGATGAGGAGGACAGTGAGAAAACCCAAAGGACACGATACTACAAGGTATAACATTCATCCGAGTAGTTAAACCTCAAGTTGTATGCTATTAAGGGTTTATGATCGATCCTTGGTTCTAGTCGGCGTTGCGAAGCCCGTAAAATCCTTTTTTGCAATTTCTGCCTCCCCGCGAACACGTGGGGTGCGCGAGATCGACTTACACTTTGTGTAATGGCATTCCGAACACGGCACGTTATCTACCCCTAATACCGGGAGAGACGAATCCTATCTAACCGCCACTGCCTCTAAGTGCTTCGGGACTACACCCAACTACTACTTATTTGCATGACTCATTAGAGCCGTGGTAGGGTAGTAATCTAAGAACAATGGGAACGCACTCGTGGCGAAGTACCAGTGTCATGTCAACGGACTATGTTGTACTCATGTCACCTAGGAACTGCTACTTGACGATATGCATAGCACCAACCAGCAGTTCCCCATGAGTCCTGTCCAGTGTACTCATAACCCAATGAGCACCTGCATACTATCTCCAGTACAACGTACTAATGGCTGTGGGACAGACCATCGCCCCTGCTGGGATGAGAAGCGTGTACACTAGTCTACTCTGGAGTATCGATGCCCTGTCTCGATAATCCTACGACTAGGGACCTGTATAAGGATGTGCTTATAGACTACCCAGCCCCCACTAGTGTGATTGCCATCACAACGCTGGTAGTCAAGCAAAGATCCTAAGGGCTCTACCAATTTGTATTAGCAATACGTTAAAATGAAGCATATACACATGTTGAGGTAGAAACAAACCAAGTACCATACTACTATATTGAGCAAGACTGTTACAATATCCGTGTATATCCCAAACTTCCAAAATGTAATACACAAACTAGTACTATACAGTAATGGCCTCTAGGACATATATCACTAACAATCTCCCACTTGCAGTAAGAACATGTATTGGCATATCGCAGACCTATAATCTCGAATAACCTCTCGAACTGCGTCTGAGGGATGGCCTTTGTAAGTAGATCTGCAATGTTGTTCTCTGTGTCAACTCTCCACACCTCGATCTCTCGGCGATCCACGATCTCTCAGATCAGGTGATACAGCCTCAATATATGTCTGGATATCTGATGGGACCTGGATTCCTTTGCTAAAGCTATAGCTCCGTTGTTATCATAATACAACAGTATTGGATCAACAATGGACGGAACCACCTAAAGTTCTGTTAAGAACTTCCTCAGACTGCTTCTTTTGTGGCATCACAAGTAGCTATATACTCCGCTTTCATCGTCGAGTCAGCAATGGTGTCTTGCTTAGAGCTCTTCCAACAGACCGCCCCTCCAGTGAGGGTAAAGACATAACCCGAAATGGACATGGATTCATCCTTGTCACTCTGGAAGCTGGAGTCAGCAAAAGCCTCGATCTGGAGGTCATTTTCGCCATATATCAAGAACATCTCCTTAGTCTTTCTCAGGTACTTGAGAATGTTCTATACTGCTATCCAGTGCTTCTCCCTAGGGTTTGACTGATACCGGCTTACCACACTTAGTGCGTAAGCAACATCTGTTAGTGTATATGCCCTTGGGGCCATTATTGTATCATACTGGCTTGTATATTACTTAATGGAAGTTTGGGATATTCATAGTTATATTAACAGTATTGCTAAACATGGTAGTATGCTACTTGGTTTATGTCTATCTTAATATGTGTATGTGTTAGCATATCGAGAATACATATAGATAGAGCCCTTAGGTTCTTTCTTGACTACCAGCGTTGTGATGGCAGTCACACTAGTGGGGGCTGGGTAGTCTATAAACACATCCTTTTTCAGGTCCCTAGTCATAGGATTATCGAGACAGGGCATCGATACTCCGGAGTAGACTAGTGTGTATGCTTCTCATCCCAGTTGGGGAGATGGTTTGTCCCACAGCCATTAGTACGTTGTACTGGAGATAGTATATAGGTGCTCGTTGGGTTACGGGTACACCGGACAGGACTCGCAGGGAACTGTTCTTTGGTATTATACCCGTCGTCAGTTAACAGTTCCCAGGTAACATGAGTACTGCATAGTCCGTAGACTTGACACTGCTGCTGCGCCTCGAGTGTGTTCCTACTATTCGTAGATTGCTACCTGATTGATCTCAAAAAAATATCTATTAACCGCAATCAAGAACGGCGTTGCTTGGTAGCTAGCCGGTGAGTACGGGTCGGTCCACAGGGATGTTGTGAATTTCCTAATCGCTCTTTCGAGTTAATTCCAAACGGTGTGATTGGATTAATTAAATATAAAAACTAAATTAATCTAGGGCAATTGAATTAAAGATCTAGCTATCTAACTAGGGTAAGGAATTAAATTTAATCTAGGGCAGAGAATGAAAAATTACCTAGGGCAAGAATTGAAATTTAAACTAGGGCAATTAAATAAATCTAGTTACTTTACAGATGGCTCTCTCCAAATATTTACACAGGGTTGTCAGATCTGAATAGATGATATGAAAAGAGGCATCGATACTCTCTAAAAGAAATCTAAATTTTATTGATAAAAAGAGGCATAAGGAGGCATAGCCTTTACAATGATTTAGAGTTCCTATTTATAGAGGATAGGAAACCCTAGGTTACAATGATTCGCACGTCTACATTTACCAAAATATCCTTAGGAAGACCTAGTCAAAGTAGACTCTAAGTTTTGGTAAAATTTTATGTCTCTGTCTCTTTAAAAGGAAGTATTGGGCCTTGAAATTTCCTTTGTTGGCTCTTCTGTATTTCGGCTTCCTTATTATTTTGTTCTTTTATTAAAATAGCTTCTATGTTTCTTCCAGATCTCCAGTTAAAATTTGCGGTGGACTTTTAACCGTTCGCTTTGTAATCTTGGACCTTGCATTGCCTTATACTTTGTGAATTTTATTTTTGATGTAGGCTTGATCAAGAGTCTTATGTTTGTTGGTCAAAGTCCACTTTTGGATCGTCTTTTCATCGTTTTCACTGTTTTCTGTTGAAGAACCGGTAACCTGTAATATGTAGCAGTCATGCATCAAAAACACCTGTTTATTTATAAAACGAATAAGGATGGGGAATATAACAATGCAATATTATGGTGTGAACAAATACCCCCAAACTTATCTTTTGCTCGTCCTCGAGCAAACTTATTTTATTCTCTACAAAAAACCTAACGCACTTTCGCAGGGGAAACGCGATTACACTGAGCTCGAGCAAAAAGCCGTTAAACCTCTAGGTGTCCCTAGTAGGAGGAGTGTTTTCTTCTGAGGGTTTTCAGTGGATACTACCCACAAAATCCTATCAATTTGGCTCATTGACTTTTATTCTCCAATTAGGTTTTCTAACAAGGAATTCTATTATCGTCGACTCATAAATTATCCACCCATATTCTTCACTCTTCCTCATCATTTAACTTAATATTATATATATTCTATAGACTTACTTAGCTTTCGGCATCTCTTAAGTTTTCCTTCTTGGGTTCTATCTCCACTTAGGAATTTTTATCAACTCTACTAAATATACAAGTTCTGTTCTTCACTCTTTTCTCTTATCTAAATTCCAATCACATATCCCAACGTGTGTGTATAAATCACCCCTACACTTGGAAATTCAAATCAAGCAATCATACTCTTGTCCGTTGTCCAAAGCACTTCTTAATTGGTGAATTTTTAATTGAATTTTGCTTACACATCCATCATGCGACCATTAATACTTCTTGAGGTACCAACAACCGATTACAAGATGCGTTAGCACTTTAAAGCGTACTTTCTAGTCTTGCAACACCCAAGGCTTTAGCAGTGACTCCCAAACCAGTTGGTCTAAGGCACTAGGTGATGAAGCACTCTCGCTAAATATTTTTCTATTTTTTAGCCTTAAGTAATCACAAAAACCAGTGTTCATTTTTTTCTCTTTATTCACTTTTTTTTCTTTTATTTTCTTCGTACTAAGGACTTTAGACAAAAGCATTTCAAGGTCTCCTCTACTATTCCAAGTTTTAAGGTGCGTGTTGGTGCAATTTGTAGGGTATACATTTTTAGAATCTAGACTTAAGCTAGGAATTATTTTTCAAACTTATACTCTAATAAAAGTATCAATACTTTTCCTTTGTTTCGACTTAGCCCAAGAAGTGAACTCAAAATTTGCCTATTTCTAAATAAACTACAAAGAGATATACTTTCTACCGTTAAACTTTAAGAAAGGTTATTTTTAGGGTTTTTAATTTACTAAGTCTAAGATCTAATTGTTCCTAGCTAGTTAACATTTTTGTCAAACTCAAATCAATTAGGCCAAAATTGAATACATTAATTTTTATAATTTTTGAAATTTTTATATTTTTATGGGTTTTTAAAATAAGTATGCAAATGCAAAAATATGTAAAAATTAATGCGAAGGAAGAAGACATACAGTGCATACCCCCAAACTTAAACTTAACAGTGTCCTCACTGTCATGTTACACCAAGATGGTCAAAATTGTCGGCACTCCCCTGTTTATTTATTTAAATTTTTTCTTTTTCTTTTTAATTATTTTTTTTTATTGTTAAAAGAAAAACAAAAATATATATACAACAAGGTTCCCCCCAAACTTAAGCTTGGTCTTACATAAGCCAAAGGTTAGCACCAACCATTCAAAAATCTTATCATGGTAATGGTTGAGTTGGTGAAAGAATGGAGTGGAAAGAAAAGAGATGAGAAGCACACGAGACCGTGTGGAGGTAGAAACGGTATACGGTCTCGGTCGAGGAGAAGAATGACGGAAGGGAAAAAGAAATGGTAGTGGTTCTACTTCTTCGATTGGAGGTTGATTAATCACAAAATTCGTATCGTTTAAGAATGCGAGTACGTCGGCGAAAATATCTTCGAAACTTTCATCGAAAGTCCAATTGAAAATTACCGAACTCGAAATATCAGATTGTGATTCATCAACATTCGGTATCAGTAAAGGAAGATTATAAGAACCAAAGAAGGTGGGAATACGAACTTGAGGGTGGGGATGGGGCGTATAAATTAGCACAATTTGTAATGACCGATTTGTAGAAAGCGATTGTGCTAATCTATCAACCCGCAGAAAAATGAGATTAAATCCCTCAAGATTCGTGAGCAAACATGGTTACGTCGAACATGGTATAGGAGATGAAAGCGTAACGGTCTCTTGCAAGGTCAGAATGAGGACGGAGGGAAGTGGGTGAGGAAAGGTATCAGTTAAAGACTTAGGAGGGTGTACATAATCAGTGGAAGGGACATTATGAATTGGGAAATCCGACTCATCAACTAAAACTGGTTCATCCTCAATAATTTCCTTAATATTTTCCTCAATACTATCCTCATAATTCTCTTCAATATTTAACTCATCCATGCTAATATCATCAAAATCAAGACGCATATGAAGTTCGGGAGAAACATCTAATGACTCAGGATGATGAATTGGACATAAAATTTCAATCAAATCGACATGTTCATCATCCGAAATATTCCCGGCGTCTATATCCTCAATCAAGTGAAAATCAATTTTTTCTGACACCTCATCAAAAGCATGGATATTTATCGAATTAGATTCTAGAGTGGAGGTGTAAAGATCGAAAGGATTAAGTGTGGTTTCACTCGAAAGGGGTTCTTCACAATTTGGCAAATCAAGCACTACAAAATCACACAACTCGTTTTTATTTTGAACTTTTGAATCATATAGGACAATTGATAGAAAACTGGAGTTGTGGGCTTCAATTGGGTAAGTGTAGGTTTGATTTGGAAATCTTCTCAAATTCGCACTCTGTCCAACCGCCTCCTCATACATTGAAAAATTTGGAGCTAGCGGGAAACTAGCTACCGGTTTACTAGGTTGTCTAAGGGCAGCAATGGACGCATCCACATTCCTTAACATTTTGTTTGTTGCTGCAATGTACGTCTCCAACGACTGTTCCAAACTAGACATGGGTTGTAGAGGGGTTTCGGTAAAAGATTCAAAACTGTTTGGATACGTGAAACTCCCATAAGGCTGTGTAGAATCAATGTCTAGTGAAGGTGGGAAAGTCGGGTAGGACTGGTAGGAATTGGATGGTTGGACAGGAGTAGGGTCAACATGTGGATAAAAAGGTGAACAGTCTTGTGGATCTCCAGAACTAGATGTGTGGAGAGGAGTGAAAGATCGGCTACGAGATTGAGCAATATACTCAGCAATGGACATCGGTTTAGGAGTTACAGCAGGACTTGAAAAAGTCGTTTCAACATATGAAGGTGGTAAAGGTTGACTTGGTTGACACAAAGTGGGTTGCAAAGTCAAACTGTTTCTCCTAGACGCTTCTATTTGATCTTTCAAAGAAATTTTAGGCACGGAGGGATCTTCCTTAAATCGACCGAAACAATTGACGTACGATGCAAAGTTAGGTTCGGGATACCAAAGTTCAGCAAGTGATTTATGATTTAGGGTACCATGTTAGAAGAAAGGGGAAAAGAAAGAAGGTTGGGTGGTGCAAGGATTTCTTAGCGGTAAAAAATTGCATGTTGTTAAAAAAAAATTTCCTTTTTCCGTTTGCATTATATTTGGAAAGTTCTCTTTTGCAAAAAGATTTTCGAGAAATGATATGCAAACAGAAAATATTTCTTGCAATCAATTATTATTTTAAGCATAGCGCAAAAATCCTGCACTAGATTTGTTATTTGGAAAGGAAAACATTTTTTAAAGCGCACCAAATTCTGCAGGCATTTTTCAGAAGATATATAGAGATTTTTGCAGAGAAAGAACAGAGGATCTTACAGAAATTTTTTTAGAAGATGATGTCACAAGCGCGCCGCCCTTCCGCGGCAAAAGAGGGTTCCTACCGCAGTTTCGTGGCGGGGAAGTCGGCACGGATCCCCAAAATTTTTATCACGCGACGATTCGTCAACGCGGCCGCGGTTCCGCGGTCTTAGGTAGGTTACGGCCGCGGTTCAGCGGTCCGATGGAGTTTGCAGATCGCTGGAAAAATTCTACTGTTCTGTTTTGAACATTCCCCTCTGTTCTGATCATTCGATTTCTGTTTTGCTTTCTGGAAATTTCCAGATCCGTCTTTCAATTGTAGATCCTGCAAAATTCACACAAAAATACCTTTCCCAAAATAACAGATGATATATTTTTATAATTTTTTGTATTTTTCAGATTTTTATGATTTTTCTAGTTTATATTAACCCGAAATTGCAAAATGGAAATAACACGCCATCCCCAGCAACGGCGCCATTTGATTGTATGTCAAAAACTATCTATTAACCGCAATCAAGAACGGCGTCGCTTGGTAGCTAGCCGGTGAGTACGGGTCGGTCCACAGGGATGTTGTGAATTTCCTAATCGCTCTTACGAGTTAATTCCAAATGGTGTGAATGGATTAATTAAATCTAAAAACTAAATTAATCTAGGGAAATTGAATTAAAGATCTAACTATATAACTAGGGCAAGGAATTAAATTTAATTTAGGGCAGAGAATGAAAAATTACCTAGGGCAAGAATTGAAATTTAAACTAGGGCAATTAAATAAATCTACTTACTTTACAGATGGCTCTCTCCAAACATTTGCACAGGGTTGTCAGATCTGAATAGATGATATGAAAAGAGGCATCGATGCTCTCCAAAAGAAATCTAAATTTTATTGATAAAAATAGGTATAGGGAGGCATAGCCTATAAAATGATTTAGAGTTCCTATTTATAGAGGATAGGAAACCCTAGGTTACAATTGATTCGCACGTCTACATTTACCAAAATATCCTTAGGAAGACCTAGTCAAAGTAGACTCCAAGCTTTGGTAAAATTTTATGTCTCTGTCTCTTTAAAAGGAAGTATTGGGCCTTGAAATTTCCTATGTTGGCTCTTCTGTCTTTGGGCTTCCTTATTATTTGGTTCTTTTATTAAAATAGCTTCTATGTTTCTTCCAGATCTCCAGTGAATAATTGCGGTGGAATTTTAACCGTTCGCTTTGTAATCTTGGACCTTGCATTGCCTTGTACTTTGTGAATTTTTTCTTTGATGTAGGCTTGATCAAGAGTCTTCTGTTTGTTGATCAAAGTCCACTTTTGCATCGTCTTTTCATCGTTTTCACTGTTTTCTGTTCAAGGACCTGTAACCTGTAATATGTAGCAGTCATGCGTCAAAAGCAACTGTTTATTTATAAAACAAATAAGGATTGGGAATATAATAATGCAATATTATGGTGTGAACACTACCCTACCACGGCTCAAAGGAATCGTGCAAACAGGTAGTAGTTGGGTGCAGTCCTGAAGCACTTGGAGGCAGTGGCGGTTAGACAGGATTCATCTCTCCCGGTATTGGGAGTTGATATCGCGCTGTGTTTTGAGAGCCATTACGCAAAGTCCCTGGCCAGGGCGGACGAGATTTACTGGTAGGTTTTCCAGTACTTCTCAAGCTGTAATGGGCTTCGCTCCAACACGACTTATACCGCTTTTAGGGGACTGACGCTTGCCGCCCCCTAGGCCCGATATGCGATGTTAGGTCCACGTTACCTCTCCCGGTACTTTCGGGGATGCGGAAACGGTAAAACAAAATTTTTTCTAAACTTTGTAACATGGACCGTAAAAGCCGGATCTTTGCTAAACTAAACTAGCATACTTGCAAAGAAGAGTTAACTACTCGGCAAAGTGGTTATACCTCAACTTGAACTCCTTCTCTTCTTGTTGTTCTTCTTCTTTCTTGCTCTTTGTAGTAGCTTGAATGGCTTCCCCTCCTCGTCTCCTCTTTGCCGAAGATAGATCCACCTGAGGGCTTCATCCTTAGGCTCCTTTCTCGATCTTGAGAGAACTAAGGTATTCGGCTTGCTAGACCTTCTACCTTAGAGTGAGTAGAGTGTGCTTTGGGGTGTTATATCTTCAAGGAGATGATTCTCAACACATGAGATTTGCTCTCCTTGAACAAGAGGAGGAAGAAGATGAAGTGAGGAGAGAGAATCAATTTGATAGAATGAGCTATTTTCCTATTTCAACCATAACAAAAGGAAAATGAATTATCTAATTAATAATAATTCAAATGAAATAGTTGATGGTTGTATTTGGAATGACTATTATCATCACTTCATTAAATGAATGTAAGCTAGAATCAAGGAGTATCCTTGCAAAGCAATGATGATGGTCAACAAGTCAACCATGGTCAACAAGTCAACAAAATCAACCATGACACAATTTCATTTAATTACTATTATTAATTGATATTTCATAAATCCATTAGGGTTTGGAAAAAGACGACTGTTAACTGTGCATACGCACCCGTTCCGAAACCCTAATGAAAAACCTCTTCCTCCGCCTCAAACAACTGTGCATACACACCTGCATTCTCGTTCCGAGGAACAATAATACTGAGAGATAAAAGCAACCCCAAAACGTATTACCAGTATCTGACTCAAACCAGAGCCAGCCAGTAATATCCGTCCGGACTCCAAACGTGCACAAGTGCGCGGATGAGAACGAACCCTGTCGCAAAACCATGCGACCTCTACCCTGTTTTGCCCAGAGGCGAATATCCCTCTGTGTGGGACTCTAAAGACTCGACACTACGCTGGCAGTGGGTTTAACCACAGACTTCAAGCGGCACTAGCTGTGCGTAACGGTCCCCAGGTAGATGCCGATAAGAAGACTGACGAGGTAAAACCCATCTGAACTCCTACTGAGTCTGAATGTGACATTCTCCGTACAGTCGGGTCTGTTCGTCTGATACATCGCATGTCGGTCCTAGGGGGGCGGCAAGCGTCAGACCCCTAATAGCGGTACAAGTCGTGTCGGAGTGAAGCCCAGAACACCCTGAGATAGCACTGGAACCTACCAGTATATCTCGCTTGCCCTGGCCAGGGACTACTTGTGTAATGGCTCTCCTAGACACAGCGCGATGTCAACCCCCAATACCGGGAGAGACGAATCCTGTCTAACCGTCACTGCCTCCAAGTGCTTCGGGACTACTCCCAACTACTACCTTTTTGCACGACTCAGAAGAGCCGTGGTAGGGTAGTAATCAAAGAACAGTGGGAACACACTCGAGGCGGAGTGACAGTGTCAAGTCAGCGGACTAAGCTGTACTCATGTCAACTGGGAACTGATAACTGACGATAGGTATAATACCAACCATCAGTTCCCGACGAGTCCTGTCCAGTGTACTCGTAACCTAACGAGCACCCGCATACTATCTCAAGTACGACGTACCGACGGCTGTGGGACAGACCGTCTCCCGTGCTGGGATGAGAAGCGCATACGCTAGTCTACTCCGGAGTATCGATGCCCTATCTCGATACTCCCACGACTAGGGACGTGTATAAGGATGTGCTTGTTGATTACCCAGCCCCCACGAGTGTGATCGCCATCACAACGCCGGTAATCAAGCAAAGATCCAAAGGGCTCTACTAATGCGTATAGGTGATATAATAAATAAACACACAAGTACACATTAAAGCAGAGACAAACCAAGTAGCATAATACTATATTGAGCAAGATTGTCTGTACAACTGTGAATATCTCAAGCTTCCATCAAGTAATATACATACTAGTATGATACGGTAATGGCCTCTAGGGCATATACACTAACAATCTCCCATTTGCACTAAGGCCATGTACTGGCGTATCGAAGACCTATCATCTCGATCAGCCGCTCGAACTGAGTCTGGGGTAAAGCCTTCGTGAATGGGTCCACAGTGTTGTCCTTTGTGTCCACTCTCCGCACCTCGATCTCCTGGCGATCAATGATCTCCCTGATCAGGTGATACCGCCTTAAGATGTCCCTGGATTTCTGATGGGACCTTGGTTCCTTCGCTAAAGCTATAGCCCCATTGTTATTGCAATACAAAGGTATTGGGTCAACAATGGACGGAACCACCTGAAGTTCACTAATGAACTTCTTCATCCAGACCGCCTCTTTTGCGGCATCGCTTGCAGCAATGTATTCAGCCTCCATCGTCGAGTCTGCGATGGTATCCTGCTTGGAACTCCTCCAACATACCGCCCCTCCGTTGAGGGTAAACACAAAACCCGAGACAGACTTGCTGTCATCTTTGTCACTCTGGAAGCTTGAATCGGTAAAGGACTCGACCCTGAGGTCTCCATTACCGTAAACCAGGAACATCTCCTTAGTCCTTCTCAGGTACTTGAGAATGTTCTTCACTGCTGTCCAGTGGTCCTCCCTGGGTCTGACTGATACCGGCTTACCGTGCTTAACGCGTAAGCTACATCTGGTCTTGTACATAGCATCGCATACATTATAGATCCTTCCGCCGAAGCGTAGGGTATAGTGCTCATGCGAACCCTCTCCTCGTCAGTCTTAGGAGACATCTTCTTGGAGAGGGTAATTCCGTGCAATGCGGGTATGCTACCGCGCTTGGTACCCTCCATACTAAATCTCTTTAGTACGGTCTCTATGTACCTGGACTGCGAAAGTCCCAATAGTCTCTTGGATCTATCTCTATAGATCTTGATCCCCAGAATGTACGAGGCATCACCCAGGTCCTTCATGGAGAACCTTTGTGACAAAAATAGCTTGACCGATTGTAGCATAGGAATATCATTTCCTATCAAAAGAATGTCGTCCACGTACAAAACTAGGAATACGACAGTTCGTCCTACAATCTTCTTATATACACAGGGTTCATCTTCGTTCTTGATGAAATCAAATTCCTTGATTGCCTCATCAAAACAGATGTTCCATCTCCACGATGCCTGCTTTAATCCATAAATGGATTTAAGCAACTTGCACACCTTCCCGCTGCTCCCACTGTCTACGAAACCTTCTGGTTGATCCATGTAAACGCACTCTTCCAAACAACCGTTTAGGAAAGCCATTTTAACATCCATCTGCAAGATTTCATAGTCATGGAAGGCAGCAATGGCAAGTAGGATCTGAATGGATTTGAGCATAGCCACCGGAGAAAAAGTCTCGTCATAGTCCAAACCAGGTCTTTGACGAAAACCTTTCGCAACGAGTCTAGCTTTATAGGTTTCCACCTGCCCATCTACACCAAGTTTCTTTTTGTAGATCCATTTGCATCCAACGGGTTTTACCCCAGGTGGAGCAATATCCAAGGTCCACACTTTATTGGCGTACATGGACTCCATTTCGGATTGCATTGCTTCCTGCCACTTATCAGAGTCCCTACTGATAATGGCCTGCCTGAAACTGGTAGGGTCATCTTCTTCCAAGATGCAATCCTCTCGATCCCCGTCAATGAGAAAACCGTAGTATCTCTCGGGCGGATGAGAAATCCTACCAGATCTGCGGAGTGGCTGAGGTTCGTTTGGGGTTATTGAATCTAGCGGTTCCTCCAAATTTTCAGTTACATTTTGTGGTCGCTGAATTTCTTCCAGTTCTACCGAACTCCCACTAGTTTCTTTTGTAAGAAACTCCCTTTCTAAGAAGGTAGCGTGGCGAGATACATACACCTTCTGTTCCTCAGTGTGGTAGAACAGATATCCTAGTGAGTCTTTAGGATATCCCACAAATTTACAGAGAACTGACCGTGCCTCTAACTTGTCTGGTTTCTGTGTTTTCACATAGGCCGGACAATCCCATATCTTAAATCGCTTAAGATACGGATTTCTTCCACTCCATATTTCATATGGAGTCTTAGGCACTGATTTGGATGGAACATAGTTCAATAGGTACGCTGCTGTCTGAAGCGCATGTCCCCAAAATGAAAGAGGCAACTCAGAACTACTCATCATGGAGAGAACCATATTCAATAGGGTACGATTCCTCCGCTCCGAAACACCGTTGTGCTGTGGTGTATAAGGAGGAGTAAGCTGAGAGAGAATACCATTCTCTTTTAAGTAATCTAGGAATTCCGTGCTTAAGTACTCCCCTCCTCTATCAGACCGAAGGATCTTGATACTTTTGCCAATCTGGTTCTCTACTTCCTTTCTAAATTCCTTGAATTTCTCAAAAGCTTCAGATTTGTGTTTCATCAGATACACATATCCGAACCTAGAGAGATCGTCAGTGAATGTGATGAAGTAGGAGAACCCGCCCCTTGCATGTATAGACATCGGACCACACACATCACTGTGTATGAGTCCCAAGAGCTCTCTTGCTCTTTCTCCATGTCCGGTGAACGGAGATTTGGTCATCTTCCCTTTGAGACAAGACTGACAAGTTTCATAAGATGAAAACTCGAACGCTTCCAAGAGTCCATCTTTATGCAACTTACTCAGTCTTTTCTCTCCGACATGACCAAGTCTACAATGCCACAAGTAGGATTCATTCGTATCTGAATTCTTCCTCTTGTATGTGTTTTGTATATTGAGAACTGTATTCTGATTTAGAACGTAGATACCATTACACAGTGTACCCTCTGCAACCAGTACCTTATGAAGGTAAATGTTCATGATATTCTTTTCAAGAACAAAGTTATATCCATCTTTATCGAGTAAAGAAACTGATATGATGTTGCAAACCATGGAGGGTACATAGTAGCAATCGTTCAAAATCATAGTCTTGCCATTTGGCAATACTAGGTGATATTCACCGACGGCTGCCGCATTAACTTGTGCTCCGTTCGCTACTCTGAGCGACATATCACCCGGTGCAACTTTCCTACTTTTTCTCAGTCCCTGCAACAAATTACAGATGTGAGATCCTGATCCGGTATCTAGTACCCAGGAGGTAGGGCTGACCGTAAAACAGTTCTCAATAACAAGAACACCTGAAGTAGATGCAAAACCATGCTTCTTCTTCAACTGGGTATCCTGGAAATCCATACAATCCCCTTTCCCATTCTCATACTCATGACAGTTGTCACAAGTTAGAGCTGAACCAACTTTCCCCAGTCCCGAATAAGAATTCGGATCGGTCAAGCGATACATTTTATTATCTTGATTAGGGCGTAAAAAGGTTGCTGCCTGGAGAGAGAGAAAAGAAACACTCAGCGTATGCTCTTGCAAGATTAGATTGGTTTATTAATTAATCTAATCAGGATGTCTCCCACTGTTTACTCAAATTCTTCTTAAAACCTTTTTAAAAGAAGAACTAGCCGGGTTTTTAATTCACATCACAATACTTGCTTAACCTTTCAGCCAGGCTAGTGTCGGTACTTCGAGGGAGGTTTTCCAACGCTTTCGCGAAGTTCCTTAATTTAAGATCCTCTTTTCCCTCGGGGCGTAACCCCGCTAACACCTTTCTAGACACCTACTAGGTTTATAGCATTGATCGTTAAGTGAAATAATCTCCCGAGAGTAATCCAACTCATCAGTGGGATCGAGATCCAACTGTCATTGTGTGATGACCTAGATGGAATCCACTCTAGTCACCACACTCCAGAAGGTATGCTAAATCTGCAAGTTTCAGTTCTTTTGAAACTCCCGATGTGGTTTTTGCCCCTACGACCCAAGTGATCTTGACGGAGTCAACAAATCAAAGAGTCCTAGTCAAGTTCAACCTGTCATTATCTGGATTGCATTAAACCCACCCGCATAACCCTTGACGGAGTCAACAAGGTTATACGACTGTCCTAATCAATCCCATATACCGATACAAACAAGCAGCACTTAGCTACCGTACACTACACCTTGATGGAGTCAACAAACGCAGCACGAATACTAAGTGTTACTTGTAAGAAATGACGGAGGGCTACGGCTGGGTTTTTGGCGAAAAACCCGTTAACGTAATGAACTTGATATCGTTGAAGGAACCTGGTAATCTTTTTGAAAATATAGTGGCGAAAACTTTTGCTAAAGAGGTCACTCCCTGTGAAGGGATCTCGGCTCTTTCCTCGTCGAATGAGGTGCAGGATATTCCACAATGAATACCTCGATGCAAAGCAAGAATAATCGACTATAGTGAAGTTATTACCCTGACGCAAACTTTTGTCCAAGGGGTCACTCCCGATGAAGGGATCTCGGCCCTTGCCTCGTCGACTGAGGTGCTGGGCATTCATAACCGAATACCGCGATGCAAAACAAAAATTGAACGTCCTTGTAATAACAGCTTTTTTTTTTTTGAAAAATTGTTCCAACAACGACTTTAAGGTTTATTTTCTTGCATTAGTTCTTTTAATGCGTCCCATCATTTAAATCCTACCATTGCAGAAAACAACCAAAATATGACGTACGCTTATGCCATTCGCATTCGCCACGGGGTCCCATCATCACCCGTTAGGTTACTTAACTAACGACAGAGCGGGGGCTGGGCTAGCACGGCTGTAAAACATAAGCAACGCCTAAATATAAAGCAATGATAGACATTACAGATCACAGATGAATACATTGGATATACTAGGAATCCGCAATCCGTTCGAGCCTGCAACGAAAAGCGGATTACACGGTCGCGGTGAATAGCCAAAACCCCACCCAAGACCCCTACGGGTGCGGCAAACTACCCGCCAAGTACCCGGTAGTTTGTGCACCCCTCCATGGGTCTATCCTAGGAGCAAAAACAGTAAAAAGAATTATACAATGACGGCTACAACCCCGACCCGGTTGTGCGGCCATACAAATAATATTATTACATCAATTTACATTTACAAATGAATGAAAGAAAAACAAAAGCTCATCTCACATCCACCCCGGCTATTCACCCGCGACAGTCCAACACATTCATATACACATTCCAATATCAAACACAGATCACAGAGATGTATAACCCCGACTAATCGACTTATAGCGATTAGCCGACGTTCAATACATACAAACATCACAGATATAACCAATATAGCCAAAGCGTAGCGAAGTTCGAAAAAAAATACGGATTTATAGGACCCCAAAAGTAAATTTCTTTTCTGGAAAATCTGGGCACATATAACATATTTGAAAAATCCCAAAAACCTACCAGAAGAACACTGCACAAAACACGATCACATGAAGAGCCCAAACGGCGGCGGATCCGCGGCGAAGAGAATAGCTCAGGCCACGGATCCGCGGCGGTTTGAAGGATTCATGGGATCGTTTTTGGTAGGTGTTCTCACAAAACCCTGAGCCGATTTTAGGAGTAAAACTTTTTACTTTTAGAGCACAAAAAATTTCAACAGAAACTTAGGGTTTTGATTTCCGGTTTTTGTGATTTTTCCGTTTCGAACTTCCATACACTTCGCTACCAAGCTAGTTTAAGTTTAGTTAGGCTCTGATACCACTGTTAGGTCCACGTTACCTCTCCCGGTACTTTCCGGGATGCGGAAACGGTAAAACAAAATTTTTTCTAAACTTTGTAACATGGACCGTAAAAGCCGGATCTTTGCTAAACTAAACTAGCATACTTGCAAAGAAGAGTTAACTACTCGGCAAAGTGGTTATACCTCAACTTGAACTCCTTCTCTTCTTGTTGTTCTTCTTCTTTCTTGCTCTTTGTAGTAGCTTTAATGGCTTCCCCTCCTCGTCTCCTCTTTGCCGAAGATAGATCCACCTGAGGGCTTCATCCGTGGGCTCCCTTCTCGATCTTGAGAGAACTAAGGTATTCGGCTTGCTAGACCTTCTACCTTAGAGTGAGCAGAGTGTGCTTTGGGGTGTTATATCTTCAAGGAGATGATTCTCAACACATGAGATTTGCTCTCCTTGAACAAGAGGAGGAAGAAGCTGAAGTGAGGAGAGAGAATCAATACGATAGAATGAGCTATTTTCCTCTTGCAACCATAACAAAAGGAAAATGAATTATCTAATTAATAATAATAATTCAAATGAAATAGTTGATGGTTGTATTTGGAATGACCATTATCATCACTTCATTAAATGAATGTAAGCTAGAATCAAGGAGTATCCTTGCAAAGCAATGATGATGGTCAAACATTCAACCATGGTCAACAAGTCAACCATGGTCAACAAGTCAACAAAATCAACCATGACACAATTTCATTTAATTACTATTATTAATTGATATTTCATAAATCCATTAGGGTTTGGAAAAAGACGACTGTCAACTGTGCATACGCACCCGTTCCGAAACCCTAATGAAAAACCTCTTCCTCCGCCTCAAACAACTGTGCATACACACCTGCATTCTCGTTCCGAGGAACAAGAATACTGAGAGATAAAAGCAACCCCAAAACGTATTACCAGTATCTGACTCAAACCAGAGCCAGCCAGTAATATCCGTCCGGACTCCAAACGTGCACAAGTGCGCGGATGAGAACGAACCCTGTCGCAAAACCATGCGACCTCTACCCTGTTTTGCCCAGAGGCGAATATCCCTCTGTGTGGGACTCTAAAGACTCGACACTACGCTGGCAGTGGGTTTAACCACAGACTGCAAGCGGCACTAGCTGTGCGTAACGGTCCCCAGGTAGATGCCGATAAGAAGACTGACGAGGTAAAACCCATCTGAACTCCTACTGAGTCTGAATATGACATTCTCCGTACAGTCGGGTCTGTTCGTCTGATACATCGCATGTCGGGCCTAGGGGGGCGGCAAGCGTCAGACCCCTAATAGCGGTACAAGTCGTGTCGGAGTGAAGCCCAGAACACCCTGAGATAGCACTGGAACCTACCAGTATATCTCGCTTGCCCTGGCCAGGGACTACTTGTGTAATGGCTCTCCTAGACACAGCGCGATGTCAACCCCCAATACCGGGAGAGACGAATCCTGTCTAACCGTCACTGCCTCCAATTGCTTCGGGACTGCTCCCAACTACTACCTGTTTGCACGACTCAGAAGAGCCGTGGTAGGGTAGTAATCAAAGAATAGTGGGAACACACTCGAGGCGGAGTGACAGTGTCAAGTCAGCGGACTAAGTTGTACTCATGTCGCCTGGGAACTGATAACTGACGATAGGTATAATACCAACCATCAGTTCCCGACGAGTCCTGTCCAGTGTACTCGTAACCTAACGAGCACCCGCATACTATCTCAAGTACGACGTACCGACGGCTGTGGGACAGACCGTCTCCCGTGCTGGGATGAGAAGCGCATACGCTAGTCTACTCCGGAGTATCGATGCCCTATCTCGATACTCCCACGACTAGGGACGTGTATAAGGATGTGCTTGTTGATTACCCAGCCCCCACGAGTGTGATCGCCATCACAACGCCGGTAATCAAGCAAAGATCCAAAGGGCTCTACTAATGCGTATAGGTGATATAATAAATAAACACACAAGTACACATTAAAGCAGAGACAAACCAAGTAGCATACTACTATATTGAGCAAGATTGTCTGTACAACTGTGAATATCTCAAGCTTCCATCAAGTAATATACATACTAGTATGATACAGTAATGGCCTCTAGGGCATATACACTAACATGCGATAGTCCTAGACGAACAGACTGGACAGTACGGAGATTGTCACATCAGGCTCAGTAGGAGTTCGGATGGGTTTCCTCATCGGCCTTCTTATCGACATCTACCTGGGGACCGTTACGTACAGCTGGTGCCGCTTGCGGTCTGTGGTTAAACCCACTGCCAGCGTAGTAGTCGAGTCTTTAGAGTCCCACACAGAGAGTTTCTCTGCTTCGGGCGAAACGATATAGAGGTCGTATGGTTTTACGACAGGCTTCGGACACATACGTGTTTTTACGCACGTACGATGTTCGGACAGTTTATACTAGCAGGCTTTGGTTTAAGCCAGATTCTAGTATTGGATTATTGGATTTATACAGTCTCAGTATTTCCGTGTTTTCACGGATAGCAGGGGCATTCTCGTAATTTGTCGAAAAGCTTATAGAAGATTGATGAGTTGGAGGCTTATGTGGAATTTGCATCAATTGGATTAATGACTCATGGTGTGATTCATCTAAAGGAGTTAATGATGCATTTATTGATTAATGACTCATGGGATGAATCACACAAGCTGAGTTAATGAAGCATGATGATATTATTATTTGTTATTTCATTTAATAAATATCTTATGCTTCATATATTTAAAATGAGACATTTTTCCAAGATCATTCTCACTCACACCTTCTCTCTCCTCAAGCTCTCCCTCTTCAAGAACTAACCCTAACCTCTCATGTGTTGAGATCCAAGGGTTAGCAATACTAATAGATCCCTAATCCTATTCTATATCCTCTAGGTTACTTTGATTAGCACTCATAGCAACCTAGTTACCTCAAGTGCGAGGTTAAAGCTTGGAGAAGTATCTCTCGGGTGGATCTTCTATCACATCAAGGAGGCCAACGAGGAGGTGGTCTACAAGAACAAGAAGGACTCGGTTCATTAGGTATAATCATCTTTCATAGTAGCTAATGACTTCTATGTTGTTGTTAGTTAGGGTTTGGCAAAGATCCGGAAAGTTAGTCGATGTTAGTTTAAACAAAATGATTGTTTAACCTATTCCCCCTACCCGCATCTTGTGCGGTGTCTAACGTCAACTTAAAGTGGTATCAGAGCCTCGCTAAAACATAACTAACATTTTAGCAAAGTCGTTTGAAAGTCGATCGCAAAACGAACCCAAAAATACGACTTTTTCACCATGTTTCTACCGATTTTAAAACGGGGTCTAAAAATTTTTCAGGGACCCTTAAAAATACAAGCAGGAAATTATAAGATTACTGGAGAAATTTAGGATCCTAACTCGGCCAAACCGCCGTGGATCCGTGGCCGATCCAAGCGATCAGCCGCGGATCCGCGGCCGAGTTGAAGCCGAGTCAGCCCAAAATTCCCCAGTAACACTTCTGTGTCAATTTTGTATTTTCTGGGATGTTCTGTTTCTGCTCAGGTTTCAGGTTCACAGAGAATTATTTGGAGTAGAATCATTTGTGTTTGCTTGATCGAAATTCTAAGATGTTTGGCTAACTTGATTATATCTGTGATTTATTTAATGTGTTCGTAAACCTCCCCTTACTGCTAGTATGTCGGTTAGCAGGGGGTTGCACATTTCTGTAATGGTTTTTACAGGTTTGTGTTTGTGGACTTGTTGGATTGTCATGAATGGATAGCCGGGGATGTGGGACGAGCATTTCTTTCATTCAAATGTAATTTGTAAATTGTTGTAATATTCTTTTGCGGGGTACATCCGGGCTGAGGTTGTAGCCACCGTTGTATTATTTCATTTACTGTTTTCTGCTCCTAGGATAGACCCAAGATGGGGTGCACAAACTACCGGGTACTTTGAAGTGTTTAGTGGCCTACTCACGTTGTTGAGGGAGACCACTTCACTTCGGGTACTAGGTGGGTAGTTTGCCGTACCCGTAGGGGTCTAGGATGGGGTTTTGGCTATCATCGCGACTGTGAAATCCGTCTTTCTTTGCAGGCTAAAAAGGAATGCGGATTCGTAGAAAATCCAATATGTTCATCTGTGATCTGGAATGCCTATTATTGCGTCTGACGAATGTACAATATCTATATATGATAGCTATTAGACGTCACTTATGTTTTACACCCGCGCTAGCCCAGCCCCCGCTCTGTCGTTAGTTAAGTAACCTAACGGGTGAATGACGGGACCCAGTGGCGAATGCGTTTGGCATAAGAGGACGTTGTATTTTCGTTGTTTTCTGCAATGATAGGTTAATTGATGGGACGCATTATATTAATGCATAAAAAATAAACCAAAGTTGAATCGTTGGAACAGTTTAAAAGAAACCACTCGGTTATTTTAAAACAGAAGATATTTTTTAAATTGCGGAGCTTTAACCACTCCTTTTAAAAGCTATCAGGTTCCTTCGATCATATCAAGTTCACTACGTTCACGGTTTCGCCAAAACCATTCGTAGCCCTCCGTCATTTCATTTGGGTATTCAGTAGTATTCAAGCTATACATTTTGACCAACGCCAAGGCATAGTATTTGGTAGCTGCTGGGTATTCATTTGTTGCATAGATAGATGAGTTAGTTTAGGGCAGTCGTATTATCATTTGGCCAACGTCAGGGGTATGTACGGATGGGTTCAAATTAACAAGATAATGATGGGTAGAACTTGACATATGACTTATGACATTTTGACCAACGCCAAGGTCATAAGAGCATGGGGCAGAAATCCATATCGGGAATTTCTTAAGAAAATGAAATTTGCAAAGAAATGCATATCATTTGGAGTGTGATAATTTTGGTAGGATTCCTTCAGCTTTATCACACAATGATATTTGGATCTCGATCCTACTGTGAGTATCCGCTACTCATCAGGAGATTCGTCACTTAACGATCAATGCTATAAACCAAGTAAGTGTCGAGAAAGGTGTCAGCGGGGTTACGCCCCCAGAGAAAAGAGGTTATTTAATTAAGGAACTTTGCGAAAGCGTTGTAAAAGCTCCCTCGAAGTACCGACACCGGCCTTACTGAACGTTTAAGCAAGTATTGTACGGTGAGAATAGTCCTGGCTAGTTCTTCCTTTTTGGTTTGAAGAGAGATTCGAGAAACAGTGGGAGCCATCCTATTTAGATAAAATAAAAACCACTCTAAACTTGCAAGAGCATCATGCTAAAGTGTTCCCTCTCTCTCTCTCATTGCAGCGACCCAAAACATAACAGGCCTTAAGTTACTATTAGAGAAAAATATTTTGACAGGGCCAAACTATAAATATTGATTCCGGAATGTTAAGATGGCTTTGACTTATGACAAATTGGGGTATGTCCTTACTGCTAAGGCACCTGCTGTCCCTGGTCTAGATTCCAGTATTGCGGATAAGGAAATCCACAAGACCTGGGAGTTAGATTGTGCGAAGGCTAAATGCATCGTGCTTACCTCTATGAATAATGAACATCAGAGGAGGCACGAGGATATGGATCTTTAATCCATATTTCTCCACAAAAAGGATCTTTATGTAGAGCAATCTCGTATAGCAAGATACGAGACCTCGAAGAACTGGTTTCAGTCGAGGCTGGCCGGCGGATCATTTATAGAAGAACATGTCCTTAAGATGATTGGCTATATAGAAGAGCTCGCGGACCTCGGGACGAATTTAGAGAACGAGCTGTATATAGACTTGGTTCTTCAGTCCCTTCCTTCCACCTACGCCCAGTTTATTCTGAATTTCAACATTCAAGGAAAAGAAGTTGAACTTCCAGAACTCCTTAACATGTTGAGGAGTGCAGAGGGCACCTTGCAGAAAGCAAGGGAAACGCCCACTATGTTTGTTCGCGGTGCTTCCTTTTCCTGGTCCAAGGCAAGGGCCAAAGGAAGGAAGATGAAGGCCGCTACCAAACCAAGAGGTGGTGTTAGTAAGTTGGGAGTAAGGGAAAGGAAAAGGTTGCGGTGCCAGTATTGGCAAAGGACGAGTGCTTCCACTGTCGTAGGAAAGGCCATTGGAAGAAAAATTGCAAAGCCTGGATTAACAAGAACCAGGAACTGAAGCAAGCTGTGGCTTCGACTTCAGGTGTGTTTGTAATTGAAAATTGTCTGTCAATCAACTCTACTTCCTGGGTATTGGATACCGGATCAGGATCTCATATATGCAATTCATTGCAGGCACTGAGAAACCGTAGAGAACTGAAGGTTGGTGATATGACCCTCCAGGTTGCTAACGGAGCTAGCGTGGGTGCTGTTTCCGTAGGGGATTATCACCTAGGATTGACGAGTGGACATATTTTGGTTTTGCGCAATTGTTTTTGTGTACCTAGTTTAACGTGTAATATCATATCAGTATCGTTGTTATCAAAAGAAGGTTATGATTTCACGTTTGTAAGCGATGTTGTTAAAATCCACCTTAATCATGGTTTGATTGGGTCCGGTACACTAGATAACGGTATATTCGTTCTAAACCAATTACAGATTTTCAATGTCCAGAACACACTAAAAAGAAAGTCTCCAGATTTAAATAAGGCTTTCTTATGGCATTGTAGACTAGGTCACATCAAAGAGACCAGGTTAACTAAGTTACATAGAGAAGGATATTTGGATTCGTTCGAATATCAATCTTATGCAACTTGTCAATCATGTTTCCAAGGAAAGATAACAAAGACTCCATTCACTGGACATGGAGTAAGAGCGAGCAAGCTCTTAGAACTCATACACAGCGATGTATGTGGTCCAATGTCTACACATTAAAGAAATGGCTTTTTCATATTTCATTAATTTTACGAATGATTACTCTAGGTACGGATTCATTTTCTTAAATGAAACATAAATCCGAGACCTTTGAGAAATTCTAAGAATATAAGAATGAAGTAGAAAACCAAACCGGCAAAAGTATCAAGACACTAAGATCCGATCGAGGTGGTTAATACTTGTGTGCCGAGTTCCTAGGTTACCTAAAAGAGAAAGGAATTCTCTCTCAGCTTACTCCTCCATACACTCCACAGCATAACGGTGTATTGGAGAGATGGAACCGAACCCTATTGGATATGGTACGTTCCATGATGAGTAATGCTGAGTTACCGCGATCTTTCTAGGGTTATGTGCTAGATTCAGCAACATATCTTTTGAACAGGGCTCCTACCAAGACTGTGCCTACCACCCCATTGTTAGTTATGTATATGCCCTAGAGGCCATTGTTGTACATATGATGTATATTATAATGGATGCTTGGATATATATAGAGATGACTTTCTTGCTCGTCATGATAGTATGCTATTTGGTTTCACTTTATCTTAACATGTTGACTTGTATTGGTTTACTGTTTTTCTCTCACATGTTGATAAAGCCCTTAGGATCTGTACTCGACTACTGGGACTATGATGAGATCATACTAGTGGGGCCATCGTAGTCGATGAGTACATCCTATAACTGTTCCTAGTCGAGGGTATATCGAGACAGGGCATCGATACACCAGAGTAGACTAGCGTATACGCATCTTGACCCATATGATGGGCGATGGATGATCCCGTATCCATCGGTGTTAGACATCAGAGATGGTGTACGGGTGCTCAGTGGAGACTGGGTACACTGGACGGACTCGCCGAGAACTCCCAGATGGTGATATACCACACGTCAGATGGCAGTTCTCCAGTGACACTGGTACAGGGTAGTCTGTAGACCCGAGATCGTCATAGAGTCTTGTGTGATTCCCACTGTGCTTTGATTTCCACCTTACCACGTCCAAGAGGGCGTGCAAAACGGTGGCTTTTGGGTACAGTCCCGAATCACATGGAGGCAATGAGCGATAGGAGGGGATTCATCTCTCCCGGTTTAGGGAGTTGATGTTGTGCTGTGTTCGATTGGCTATAACTGGAAGTCCCTGGCCAGGGCTGATATAGAGATTTACTGGTAAGTGTTACTAGTAGTTTCTCGACCCGTTATGAGCCACACATCGACACGACTTATCGGTTACTGGGGTCTGACGTATACCACCCTTAGACTTGATATGCGACATATCAGACGAACAGACCGGACTATACGGGAGTGTTACTGGTTGGATTCACAGGAGAACGCACAGGCTAGCTTGTTGATCTTCTGATCGCTCAATACCTGGGTGGCTGTTACGTTTAGCTGACCGCTTGCAGCTTATAGGTGTTTGATATGATCATCACCTGCTACCGGCGTATTGACGATTCTTTATAGTCCTACAAAGAGGTTTCTTGGCTCCGGCGAAACGGAGTAGAGGCACATATGTGATATGTGCAGGACCGAGAATAATGCGATATGAGATACCGTATTATATTCTCGCGATATTTGGATATGAACCGGGACATCGGATCAAGTGTTGATTCGATGAATCGGTACATGATATATTAGTCGGTAATATTCGATATAGCCGGATCGTCGGATCAAGTGTTGATTCGATGATTTAATGTATAATAATATATATGATATATTATTACATTATCTAATATTGGCTCGCTTTATTATTTCATTTTCTCATTGGATGATACATTGATATATATGCGATATATGTTAATTGTATTATTTTCTTTTGTTGCAAATATATAATATATATGTGATATATATTATTGTGACATGATATGATTTATTGTTAAACATTTTTAAGGATGATTAAATGAGGTTAGGGTTTGATTAGGGTTAGTAGCTTCATGCACCTTCTAGAAGCATTTTATTTTGTCATGGTTAAGATATTTTGTGATGACACATTTCTTAACCCAACCAAACCCTAACTCTAGTTTATTCTCTACACATTCTTATCCACTCATCCTTGACCATGGTTTATATATCAATCATATACATTTCTTTCTATTCATCACAAAAGAATATAATTCATTATCTTTTCCATTATCATCTTCTTCTCTCTTGAAGAAAGCTTGCTTGATTTTCTTTATGTGATGAATAAATATGAGAAAATGATTTAAAAAGAAAGCAATATTACTACTCTCTCATCCTCATCTCATTTAGTCCATGAGATTAGTGTGTTCATCTCTTAAGAGTGAGAAAGCTTGAGTCTTTGCAACTTCGAGGTAGATCATCGGAGATTTGGAACACTTCAAGCTAGCATGGATCGTTCGAGTCGTGGAGTCTCTCATGAGTCCGGGAGATCGTGGATCGCGGCAAAGGGACTTCTACTCGGAGCTTGTGAAGTGAATGAGCGGACTACAAAGGTTGTAATCCCTCACACTTAGATAAAAGTTATCTTCTTGCATGTTAAACCCTAATAATCTAGCAAAGATCTCGGCTTTGGGTTGTTCGGCACGTCTAAATTTTTATCCGGGCATGTTTGATGCCTTATGAACCTTCACAAGAGTGCCTAGGAACCCTACAGTGGTATCAGAGCCTAGCTAGAGCATTAGGCGATGTGTTTACGAAGTTAAAACTCCAATCGAACCCGAAACGATAAAATTGAACCCCTCTCTGGAAATTTTTTAAATTTTGGGATTTTTCAGAATTAAAAATATGTAAAAAAATCAGCAGGGAATTCTAAGAATTACCATGAAACACGGGCCCACAATTCCTCAAAACGGCGGCGGGACCGCGGCGCAAGCAAGCTTGCGCGGCGGTTCCGCGGCGGATTTGTGGGATTGTGACACGTGGCTTCATGGTAATATCCGTAGGTGCTTGTTGATGCTTCTGGGTATTTTTAATCTGTTTCAGGTGTTGAAAATTCTGGGGTTTGTTTTGTAATAGTAGACTCGATTGGAAATTTTAAATTCGTATTTCTTTCCGGATATTTAGAAACTGTTAAACTAGTTGAACGGATATCATTAACCCACTTTTTCCCGGCACGTAAAACTTTCAAGTGTTGAATTTTTATCGGGTTTAAATCTTTCGAAAAAATTGTACATGTTAAGCGGTGGACCCTCTAGAAGACAACAAACCTTAACTCGATTATGTAACCGTCTTGAACTGCCTTTTGAACCTTCGGGTTTGGGGCAGTACGGCGTGCCACATGTGAGGCGTTGGCTTGACCCTTCTACGGCTGGATCACCGGTACTGTGACTTATTCCGGGATTATTTGAACTCCGCTCAAGTGTTGAGCAATTTAGGAAATTTTGGGTATTTGATTATCTGTTCGGAAAGTTTAATACTGTCTATTTATCTGGAATGTGATACAATTTGTGGAATTCATAGAGTTAGGCATGAAATGCGAAGTATGTGATATTTCGGATTTATGATGTCTAAAGTGATTGTGAATTCCAAATATTGTAGTTTTACACTTTCTTTTCTGTGACCGTAAGTGTAATATGTGATATCGCCGGTTTCGTTGCTATATGTCAACGACAATTGGGATGCGCATATTTACTTACGTTGATGATATGAGATATTATGTGTTGCTGTGATATGTTATATTGGATCGTCGCGTTCTGAATAGCCGGGGGGTTTTATGTGAGATGAGGGTTTTTATTTTCATTCATGTAAAATTCATTTGTAGTGTAATATTCTTTTATTTGGGGCACTTCCAGGTTGCGGTTGCTGTCACCAGTGTATATTATTTACTTTTCCGCATTAGGTAGACCCAAGGTGGGGAGCACAAGTAACCGGGTTCTAGGGTCCAGTGGGAGGCCATCTCGAGGAGTCGAGACCGGGTCTTCTAACCCTAGAATTGGCAGTGTTACTTGCCGCTCTCGTATGGGTCTTGGGATGTGTGTTTGGCTATTCGTCGCGACCGTGGAATCCGTGTTTTATACAGGCTCGTATTGAAAACACGGACGTCCTAGTATATCCAATATTTCATATATGTTCTTCTGCTGCAATGTTCTGTGATGAGATCATATTACTGCCTGAGACGAATGCTTATACTATATATATATGCTGATATATAAATATTACTGCTTTCGTTTCTTCTGTGATGCTTAGGAAGCATAAGCTGATGGGATTTTTATTAATGAGATTAATAAAAAGAAAAGAAACCTAAAGATGTTGTAGAATCAAAAACTTTAAAAAAAGGGTAGCTACAGTTTTGCTTTGCACAGCGATATATATGATATATCCTGCACCTTATTCGATGGGGAAAGAGCCGACGATCCCTTCACCGGGAGTGACCTCTTTAGCGAAACTGGCAGATGCTACATAACACGGTTTGTCTTTTGAATGCTTTTAATGTTTTGTTTTGCACTGCGGTATATATGATATATCCTACACCTTATTCGATGAGGAAAGGGCCGACGATCCCTTCACCGGGAGTGACCCCTTTAGCGAAACTAAGAAAAGCCTCGAAAACACTCCTTTTCAAAACTTTACTCGATTCTACGACGATATCAAGTTCATTACGCTCAGGTTTTTCTGAAAAACCTGCGTAGCCTTCCGTCATTTCAGATAGAGACTAGTTAGTATTCGTGCTGCGTTTGTTGACCTTAGCCAAGGCGTGGTGTACGGTAGCTAATTAGTATTTATCTGCTAAAACATGAGATGTGATTGAGTTTGGGTAGTCGTGCGACTTTGTTGACCTTAGCCAAGGGTCGTACGGGTGGGTTTAATTCAATCAGGAAATGACGGGTTGAACTTGACTAGCGCTTATGATTTGTTGACCTTAGCCAAGGTCATAAGTTGCTAGGGGTAAAAGCATTATCGGGAATTTCAAGTGTTGAAATTTGCAATGAGATTGCATACCTCCTATAAGATAGTTGGATCCCGATACCCACTGCGAGTAAGTGTTACTCCTGGGAGAGTTTTACACAGGACAATTAGTCATTCAAGTAGGTGTCTAGAAAAGTGTTAACGGGGTTACGCCTCTGGGAAAACGAGGTTTACTTTAATTAGGTCCGTGCGAAAGCACGGGAAACTTCCCTCAAAGTACCGACACTGATCTGGCTGAAAGATTGACGAAATTGTAAGGTGTAATTAATCCCGGCTAATCTTACCTTTTAGGGTTTTAAGGTAGATTTGATAAAACCAGAGGGAGACATCCTGATTAGATAAGATAATAACCAATCTAATCTTGCAAGAGCATACGCTAAAAGTGTAGGGTTCCTAGGCACTCTCAAGAGGTCTCACAAGGCATCAACCATGCCAATTTCAAATTTTAACGGTGCCAAGAAACCCTAACAAGATCGTTGGCTAGAAGTTTAGGCGACAAAGCAAACTAGTTAACACTTAACTACAAGAATACGGAAATACAACCTTTGTTGATCCGGTCCTCCACCTCCACGGCTCCATGATGAAGTCCTCTCCTCTGTCCATATCAAATCCCGGGCTCTAGTGTCGGCTTCATCGGAGAAATGGGCGGGCAAGGTCGTCGGCTTCGTGCCGAAGATGATCTACGTCGAGGCATCACTAGATCAAGCTCCACCTTCATCAAGCCTTGAAAACTTGTGAAGGAAACACACTCTACTACTTGGCAAGAGATAGAGGATGAAGAAATAGGAAGTGGGTTCACTTTAGAATTGGATTTCTCACTCATTTTCATCAATCACCATTGATGAAGTGAAGCTTTTTCTTGATGAAGTGAAGAAGAAGAAGAAGAAGATAAAGTTATGATAAGTTTATTAAAATAGAATAGAAAATCAAAACTTATCATAAACAAAACCATAGTTAGGTGTAGAGAGTGGACTATGGTTAAATGGAGTGGTTAGGGTTAAGCATGAGACAAAATGGTGACTTAGTCAAACCTTCATGAATCTTCATGAAAGAAACAAATAAAAGCCACCATTTTCTCTTTATGCATTTTATTTTCCAAAAAGAATAAATGAAATAAATAAATGAATAAGTAAAAACAAAACCCTAACCATTACACAACCATGGTTTAATCTTTACACTTAGCCAATTTAGCATGCATCATCAAACATGATACAAACTAGTGCACAAAATTATATCGTATATACAATGTGCACATCCGAGTGAGAAAATCCATCTTAAGTGAACCAATATTAGTTAATGCAAAGTAATATATCAAATATATATATATTCATGCATTAAATCATTAAATCAACACTTGATTTAACCATCCGGTCATATCACATATAACCGACTAATATGCAATGTATCGGCTTATCGAATCAATCCTTGATTCGATATCTAGGTTATATCGAATATAACCAATCGATATATTCATCGCGTGAACGGAATACGGTATCACATACACGCATTATTCTCGGTCCCGCACATATCTCATATGCGCTCCTATTTCGTTTTGCTTGAGCCAGGAAACCTCGGTGTAGGACTCTAAAGACTCGTCAATACGCCAGCAGCAGGTGATGATCATATCAAGCACCCACAAGCCGCAAGCGGTCTGCTAAACGTAACGGACACCCGGGTATTAAGCGATCAGAAGATCGACGAGCAAGCCCGCTCACACCCCTGTGAATCCAACCAGTAACACTTACCGTACAGTCCGGTCTGATCGTCTGATATGTCGCATATCTCGCCTAGGGGTGGTAAACGTCAGACCCCAATAGCTCGATAAGTCGTGTCGATATGAGGTCTATAACAATTCGAGAAACTGCTGGTAACACTTACCAGTAAATCTCAGCAACCCTGGCCAGGGATTTCCTGTTATAGCCAATCGAACACAGCGCAACATCAACTCCCTATACCGGGAGAGACGAATCCCCTCCTATCGCTCATTGCCTCCATATGACTCGGGACTGTACCCAAAAACCACCGTTTTGCACGCCTTCTTGGACGTGGTAAGGTGGAAATCAAAGCACATTGGGAACCACACAAGACTCTATGACGATCTCGGGTGACCAGACTACTCTGTACCAGTGTCACTAGAGAACTGCCATCTGACGTAAGGTATAATACCATCTGGGAGTTCTCGGCGAGTCCGTCCAGTATACCCGGTCTCTACTGAGCACCCGTATATCATCTCCGATGTCAAACACCAATGGATATGGGATCATCCATCGCCCATCTGTATGGGTCGAGAAGGTACACGCTAGTCTACTCTGGTATATCGATGCCCCGTCTCGATACACCCACGACTAGGGACTTTGAAGGATGTACTTATGGACTACCATGTCCCCACTAGTATGATCCGCATCATAGTCCAGGAAGTCAAGTACACATCCTAAGGGCTTTACCAACATGTAACAGAGAGACAATCAGTGTACACGTTAAGGTAAAGAGTGACCAGATAGCATACTATCATGTCTAGCAAGAAAGTCCTCCCTATATATGTCCCAGCATCCATTACAATATACATCCAATGTACAGTAATGGCCTCTAGGGCATACATATAACTAACAATCTCCCATTTGCACTAGGGCCATCTGATAGCAGTGGTTGTAGTATCTCATACTCAACCATCCAATAAAAATCTCTCTCTGGGAACATGCCTTTGTGAGTGGATCCGTTGTGTTTGTCCTTTGAGTCTACTCTCCAAACCTCGATCACCCTGGAGATCGACCATCTCCATGATCAGGTGACACTGCCTTAGAATATGTCTGAATCACTGATGGGACTGGCGTTCCTTGGCATAAGCCACAACTCCATTGTCTCACAATGGGAGGAACTAAGTTCATCTCAGGAACTAATATACACCCAGACTGCCTCTTTGGTAGCATCTTAAGTAGCGATGTATCCTGCCTTTATCGTCTAGTATGTCACGGTATCTGGCTTGGAACTCTTCCAACATACCGTCCCTTTACTGAGGGTAAAGACAATGCCTGTGACTGACATTCAGTCGGCTTTATCACCCTGGAACCCTTCCAGTGATTCTCCCCAGGATCAACTGATGCCATCTCACTACAACTAGTGAGTAGCTTAACATCCATTTAGATCTATCTCATAGATCCGAAATCCAGGATTTAGTAGGTATCATTTTGATCCTATATGGAGAATCATTGTGATAAGCGGAGATTGACCGAGCGTAGCATAGGAAACTCCTTTCTTATCAAGAGTATGTCATCCACGTACTCTACGAGGATCAGCACCATACTCCCTACTACCTTTTTGTTTATACAAGGTTCATCTACCATTTTGATGATGTCAAACTCTTTGACTACTTCATCAAAACAGATGTTCCAGCTCCGCGATACCTGCTTTATCCTATAAAGCATCTTGTACACGTTTCGCTGCTCCCACTGTCTACGAGGCCCTCTGGCTGTGTACTTATAGACGCTCTCTTCTAAAACATCATTTAGAAAAGCTGTCATGACACCCAACCACCAGATATCGTAATTATGGTATGTAGCCGTGGCAAGTAGGATCTGGATGGACTTAAGCATAGGTACTGGAAAAGGTTTCATCATTATCCACGCTTGGTCGATGACGAAAACCTTTAACAAGTCCAGCTTTGAAAGTCTCAACTTTTCCATGTACACCAAGTAATCTTCTCAAGATATACTTGCTCGTGATGGGGATTTAACCCTTCAGATATAGCAACTAAAGTCCATACTTTGTTGGTGTACATGGATTCCATCTCAGATCACTAAGCATCCAGCCATTCTTACAGAGTCCCACTCCTGATGGCCAGCTCGAAGCTAGTTGGGTCATCATCTCATGATGCAATCCTCGCTCCCACTGTCATAGAGAAACCGAAGTATCTCTCAGGTGGGTGAGGAACCCTACTAGATCGGCGGAGAGGCTGAGGTTCGTTGGAATCTACTGAATCCTTTGGTTCTATCAAATCATCTGCTGTATTTTGTATAGCTGGAACATTTCCAGTTCTACATAACAGACCTTGCCTTGAGCTTGTCCGGATTTTGCTTTTCAGACATAGGCTGGACAACCCCAAATCTTAACTAGCTTAAGACCCTATTCTTCCCTTTCCATATCACATATGAAATGGTAGGCAACTGATTTGATTGGAACCCTATTCAATAGGTATGCAGCTTCTCAAGTGCATAACACCCAAAAAGGAAATAGGTAACTCAGTAGTACTCATCATAGAGCACACCATATCATATAGGGTGTGATTGCTTCGCCCCGATACACCATCGTGCTATGGTGTATTCGGAGGAGTAATGCCGAGAGAGAATCTCATTCTCCTTTAGAATAGTTCAGGAATTCCGTGCTCAAGTATTCTCCTCCTTGATCACATCAAAGGACATAATACTTATACCCGTATTTTGGTTCTCTACTTCTAACTTATATTCCGTGAATATCTCAAAAGGTTCGGACTTGTGTTTCAACAGGAACATATGTCTGAATCTTGGGAGATCATCAGAGAATGTAATGAAGTACAAAGAACCGGTCTTGGCATGTGTTGACAGGGGACCTTTATACATCATCATGTATCATCCCAAGAGTTCACTAACTCTTTCTCTGTTTCCAATAAACAGAGCTGTGGTCATCTTATCTTTGTGACATGACTGGCGAGTTTCACAAGATGTAAATTCAAACTAATTTAAATATGCATCTTTATGTAACTCTAGCTAGTCGGGTCGCATTGATATGACCTAGTCTACAATGCCTCAAGAAGGATCGGTTCATTTCTGAACTCTTCCTCTTATGTGTGTTCCGTATACTAAGAACTGTAGTTTGATTTAGAATATCAACGCTTTTAGATAACGTGCCTGAACCGATCAACTTTTGATATAGGAAATGTTCAAAACATTATCCAACAATACAAAATTATATCCTTTCTTTACTAATAAAGAGACTGATATGATTTTGTATATCAGGTTCGGTATCTAATAACATTCGTTCAGAATCAATGTATTGGTGATACAGGGTGACAGTGACCAACAGACTTGGCTGCAACTCTTGCCCCGTTTTCTGCCTCACGAAACTTATCACCCGTTCTCAGTCCTCTACCTTTCTGTAGCCCTATGTAACAGATTACATATCTGGGATCCTGATCTGGTATCACATACCCAGGATGTAAAGGATACTGAGAAACAGTTCTCTGTAATGAACACACCCGAAGATGATGCATCATCATGCATTCTCCTCGTTTGGGAGGCACGGGAATTCTGGTAATCCCCAATTTCCTACTCTGTCTTATAACAATTATAAGTTGGAGCGGGACCAACGTTCCCCAGCATAGTATAACAAGCGGGTTCGGTCAATATTCCGTATTATTATCTTGATTAAGGCGTGAAATGGTCGCTACCTGGAGAGAGAGAGAAGAAAACACTCAGCGTGCGCTCTTGCAAGAATAGATTGGTTATTATTTTATCTAATCAGGATGGCTCCCACTGCTTTTTATCAAATCTTCCTTCAAACCCTAAAAGGAAAGACTAGCCGGGATTAATTACACACTACAAGTTCGCCAATCTTTCAGCCAGGCCAGTGTCGGTACTTTGAGGGAGGTCCCCCGTGCTTTCGCACGAACCTAATTAATGTAAACCTCGTTTTCCCAGAGGCGTAACCCCGTTGACACCTTTCTAGACACCTACTTGATCAGCTAATTCTAATGTATAAAACTCTCCCAGGAGTAACACTTACTCGCAGCGGGTATCGGGATCCAACTATCTCATAGAAGGTATGCAATCTCATTGCAAATTTCAACACTTGAAATTCCCGATAATATTTTGCCCCTAGCATGCTATGACCTTGACGAAAGCCAACAAACCATAGTCCGCTAGTCAAGTTCAACCCGTACATTTCTTGATTGAATTAAACCCACCCGCACGACCCTTGACGAAAGCCAACAAAGCCGCACGACTACCCTAATCCAATCGCATCGTATGCTGACAGATAAGCAGCATATAGCTACCGCACACTGCACCTTGACGAAAGCCAACAAATGCAGCACGAATACTATATACAACTTATCTGAAATGACGGAGGGCTACGACAGGTTTTTCTGAAAACCTATTGCGTAATGAACTTGATATCGTTGTAGGATCGAATGAATTTTGAAATGGAGTGTTTTTTAGGCTTTTCTAGTTTTGCTAAAGGAATCACTCCCGGTGATGGGATCGTCGGTCCTTTCCTCATCGAATGAGGTGCGGGATATATCATATATATCTCTGTGCATAGCAAAAACTCTTAAAAGCAATCAAAAGACAAACCGAGTGTGTAGTATCTGCCAGTTATTGCTAAAGGAGTCACTCCCGGTGAAGGGATCTCGATCCTTTCCTCATCGAATAAGGTGCAGGATATATCATATATACCGCTGTGCAAAGCAAGAACTGTAGCTACCCTTTTTGTTTTGAAATTCGATTCTACAACATCTTAGGTTTCTTTTATTTCATTAATCACATTAATGAAGTCCCATCATTTAAATACCTAAACATCACAGATAAATACGACGTACACTTATGCCATCCGCATTCGTCTCGATGTCCCCTCATGCACCGTTAGGTTAGGTAACTAACGGCAGAGCGGGGCAGGGCTAGCGCGGGTGTAAAACATAAGTAACGCTTATATAATATATCATATATACTATATAAAGTATCCATCACAGAACATCACATGATCACATCACAGATATCGCAGCAGAAGAATCATATGAAATATTGGATATTCTAGGACGTCCGTGTTTTCAATACGAGCCAGTATAAAACACGGATTCCACGGTCGCGATGAATAGCCAAACCCACACCCCTAGACCCCTACGAGAGCGGCAAGCAACCCTACCAATTCTAGAGTTAGGAGACCCGGACTCGACTCCTCGAGTTGGTCTCCCACTGGACTCCAGAACCCGGTTACTTGTGCTCCCCTCCTTGGGTCTATCCTAGTGCGGAAAAGAAAATAATATACAAAGGGTGACATCTTCCGCAACCTGGAAGTGCCCCAATAAAAGAATATTACATACAAGTTTTTACATGAATGAAAATGAAAAACACTCATCTCACATAAAAATCCCCGTCTATTCAAACACGACGATCCAATATAACATATCCAGCAACACATAACATCACATGTCATCAACGTAAGTAAATATGTCCATCCCAATTGTCGTTGACATATAGCAACGAAACCGGCGATATCACATATTACACTTACGGTCACAGAAAAAAAGTGTAAAACTACAACAGTTGGAATCCGCAACCACCTCAGACATCGCATGCCTGACCAAATGAATTACTTAGACATCACATGCCTAACAATTATAAACTCCGCATTTTAGTCTCAAAATCGAAAACACTTTTCAATACCAAGTCGGGCAATTCAACAAGATTCCCGACATCCTGATCGAATGCTCGTCGTAAACTTCAGTAGATGGCCGCACCCCTAATGCCGTCGACGAAGTGCACCAAGGCGGAACACCGCTACCGCGAGAACCCGGACGGATGCTTTCGGCGACGGGATTCTCCTACAGTCACTTGGTCGGGGCTATGGAGCGAGGCTGTCTATTAAGTTTACCCGGCGAGTATCCGCGTACGCTACGTGATTGCGACGGACTTTTGATCACATCAAAATTCCGTGGCAACCGATCAAGTGAGACTAAAGTGCTACGTTTATAAGATTCATTCAGTTATCTCATAACTTCTTGTGAATTCCAATTATTGTATCACATTCCGAATAAGATAGAAAATGTTAAACTTTCCGATTGAACATTCAAACACCCAAGTTTTCCCGATACAGATCAACACATGAACAAGTCTAAAAACATTCAGTTCATGCCTCAGTACCAACGGTCCAGCCGTAGAAGGGTCAAGCCAACGCCTCACATGTGGCACGCCGTACTGCCCCAAACCCGAAAGTTCAAAGGGCAGTTCAAGACGGTCACATAATCGAGTTAAGGTTTGTTGTCTTCGAGAGGGTCCATCGCGTTACTTGCACTACTTAGAACGTCGTTAAACTACGGAAAAATCCAACACTTAGAAATTTCCCGACAGGGGAAAAGGTGGGTATTTATATCCGGTCGAACTTTTTAACATATTCAAAAATTATCCGAAAAGCCAAATAGACAAAGTTAAATAATCCGATCGATTCATCGAATCCCCAAAACAACCCCAGAAAATTCAACTCTTGAATAAATATTAAAAATTCCCAGAAAACTCAACACCTGAAAACATGAATTACTGTGCAAAAATTAAACAGTGATAACACATATTGGCCGCGGAACCGCCGCAGAAGCCAAGCTTCTGCCGCGGTTCCGCCGCACTGTAGCAGCTTTACTCAAAAATTTTTGCATCGTAATTCTTAGTTTTTCCTGCTGAATTTTTTAAGAATTTTTAATCTGGAAAAAACCCAGTTTTTAGAAAAAGTCCAGAGAGCACTTTAATGTTAGTGTTTCGAGTCGATCGGGTTTCAAACTTCGTCTACGCGTCGCCTAAGGCTCTAGCTAGGCTCTGATACCACTTTAGGGTTCCTAGGCACTCTCAAGAGGTCTCACAAGGAATCAACCATGCCAATTTCAAATTTTAACGGTGCCAAGAAACCCTAACAAGATCGTTGGCTAGAAGTTTAGGCGACAAAGCAAACTAGTTAACACTTAACTACAAGAATACGGAAATACAACCTTTGTAGATCCGGTCCTCCACCTCCACGGCTCCATGATGAAGTCCTCTCCGCTGTCCATATCAAATCCCGGGCTCTAGTGTCGGCTTCATCGGAGAAATGGGCGGGCAAGGTCGTCGGCTTCGTGCCGAAGATGATCTACGTCGAGGCATCACTAGATCAAGCTCCACCTTCATCAAGCCTTGAAAACTTGTGAAGGAAACACACTCTACTACTTGGCAAGAGGTAGAGGATGAAGAAATAGGAAGTGGGTTCACTTTAGAATTGGATTTCTCACTCATTTTCATCAATCACCATTGATGAAGTGAAGCTTTTTCTTCATGAAGTGAAGAAGAAGAAGAAGATAAAGTTATGATAAGTTTATTAAATTAGAATAGAAAATCAAAACTTATCATAAACAAAACCATAGTTAGGTGTAGAGAGTGGACTATGGTTAAATGGAGTGGTTAGGGTTAAGCATGAGACAAAATGGTGACTTAGTCAAACCTTCATGAATCTTCATGAAAGAAACAAATAAAAGCCACCATTTTCTCTTTATGCATTTTATTTTCCAAAAAGAATAAATGAAATAAATAAATGAATAAGTAAAAACAAAACCCTAACCATTACACAACCATGGTTTAAGCTTTACACTTAGCCAATTTAGCATGCATCATCAAACATGATACAAACTAGTGCACAAAATTATATCTTATATACAATGTGCACATCCGAGTGAGAAAATCCATCTTAAGTGAACCAATATTAGTTAATGCAAAGTAATATATCAAATATATATATATTCATGCATTAAATCATTAAATCAACACTTGATTTAACGATCCGATCATAACACATATAACCGACTAATATGCAATGTATCGGCTTATCGAATCAATCCTTGATTCGATATCTAGGTTATATCGAATATAACCAATCGATACATTCATCGAGAGAATGGAATACGGTATCATATACACGCATTATTCTCGGTCCCGCACATATCCCATATGCGCTCCTATTTCGTTTTGCTTGAGCCAAGAAACCTCTGTGTAGGACTCTAAAGACTCGTCAATACGCCAGCAGCAGGTGATGATCATATCAAGCACCCACAAGCCGCAAGCGGTCTGCTAAACGTAACGGCCACCCGGGTATTGAGCGATCAGAAGATCGACGAGCAAGCCCGCTCACACCCCTGGGAATCCAACCAGTAACACTTACCGTACAGTCCGGTCTGATCGTCTGATATGTCGCATATCTCGCCTAGGGGTGGTAAACGTCAGACCCCAATAGCTCGATAAGTCGTGTCGATATGAGGTCTATAACAATTTGAGAAACTGCTGGTAACACTTACCAGTAAATCTCAGCAACCCTGGCCAGGGATTTCCTATTATAGCCAATCGAACACAGCGCAACATCAACTCCCTATAACCGACTAATATGCAATCCCCTCCTATCGCTCATTGCCTCCATATGACTCGGGACTGTACCCAAAAACCACCGTTTTGCACGCCCTATTGGACGTGGTAAGGTGGAAATCAAAGCACATTGGGAACCACACAAGACTCTATGACGATCTCGGGTCAACAGACTACTCTGTACCAGTGTCACCAGAGAACTGCCATCTGACGTAAGGTATAATACCATCTGGGAGTTCTCGGCGAGTCCGTCCAGTATACCCGGTCTCTACTGAGCACCCGTATATCATCTCCGATGTCAAACACCAATGGATATCGGATCATCCATCGCCCATCTGTATGGGTCGAGAAGGTACACGCTAGTCTACTCTGGTATATCGATGCCCCGTCTCGATACACCCACGACTAGGGACTTTGAAGGATGTACTTATGGACTACCATGTCCCCACTAGTATGATCCGCATCATAGTCCAGGAAGTCAAGTACACATCCTAAGGGCTTTACCAACATGTAACAGAGAGACAATCAGTGTACACGTTAAGGTAAAGAGTAACCAGATAGCATACTATCATGTCGAGCAAGAAAGTCCTCCCTATATATGTCCCAGCATCCACTACAATATTCATCCAATGTACAGTAATGGCCTCTAGGGCATACATATAACTAACAAAAAGTGTTTTCTTCTCTCTCTCTCCAGGTAGCGACCATGTCAGGCCATAATCAAGATAATAATATGGATGTATTGACTAAACCTAATTATTGTACTGAGCAAGGGAACGTTAGACCCGTTCTTTCTTATAAGAGTTATAAGACTGAACAGGAAACAGAAGAATATCTGGATTCTCAATCTGCCCAAAAGAACATGCATGTTGATGCATCTTCTTTGGGTGTGTTAGTTATTGAGAACTGTTTCTCAGTTCACTCTACGTCCTGGGTATTAGATACCGGATCAGGATCCCACATATGTAAACAGTTACATGGGCTACGTAAAGGTAGAGAACTGGAAAAAGGTGATCATTCCGTTCAAGTAGGGAACGGTGCAAGTATTGTAGCCAAAGCTGTTGGCGAATATCACCTTGTATTACTAAGTCCTAATACACTGATTCTAAATGAGTGCTATTATATACCGAACATGATGTGCAACATTATATCAGTTTCTTTATTGAGTAAAGAGGGATATAATTTTGTAGTACAGGATAATGTTATGAACATATTCCTAAATCAAAAGTTGATTGCATCAGGCTCGTTACATAATGGCATATTCATTCTAAATCAGAATACAGTCCTGAATATAAAAAACACACAAGAGGAAAAGTTCAGATATGAACGAATCCTACTTATGGCATTGTAGACTTGGTCATATCAATGCGACACGACTGGCTAGGTTACATAAAGATGGTTATTTGAATCCGTTCGAATTATCATCTTATGATACTTGCCATTCATGTCTCAAAGGAAAAATGACCAAAGCTTCGTTTAGTGGACACGGAGAAAGAGTTACTGAACTCTTAGGACTGATACATAGTGATGTATGCGGTCCCATGTCTACGCATGCCAGGAACGGTTCTTCCTACTTCATTACATTCACTGACGATCTCTCTAGATTCGGACATGTGTTCCTGATGAAACACAAGTCTGAAGCTTTTGAGAAATTCAAAGAATATAAGCACGAAGTAGAGAATCAAATGGGCAAAAGTATTAAGATTCTTCGATCTGATCGAGGAGGTGAATACTTAAGCAATGAGTTCCTAGATTATCTAAAAGAGAATGGGATTCTCTCTCAGCTTACTCCTCCTTATACACCACAGCACAACGGTGTATCAGAGTGGAAGAATCGCACCCTATTAGATATGGTGCGCTCTATGATGAGTACAGCTGAGTTACCTATTTCCTTTTGGGGGTATGCACTGGAAACAGCCATATACCTATTGAATAAAGTTCCAACTAAATCAGTGCCTACCACTCCTTATGAGATATGGAATGGGAAGAGACCATCTCTTAAAAGAGTTAAGATATGGGGTTGTCCGGCCTATGTTAAAAAGCAAAATCCGGACAAACTCGAAGCACGATCAGTTCTTTGTAAGTTTGTAGGATATCCAAGCAATTCATATGGATATCTATTTTACCACAGTGAACAACAAAAAGTGTTTGTTGCTCGACATGCCACCTTTTTAGAAAAGGAATTTCTTGCAAAAGAAATTAGTGGCAAAGAGGTAGAGCTGGAAGAGGTTCCAGAAACACAAATTGCAACTGAAGATTTAGTGGAACCAGAGGATTCAGTAGTACCCGACGAACCCCAGCCTCTACGCCGATCTAGTAGGGTTTCTCGTCCACCTGAAAGATACTACGGTTTTCTCATTGATGGTGGAAGCGAGGATTGCATCATGGATGATGATGACCCGACTAGTTTCGAGCAGGCCATCACGAGTGGTGACTCTGTAAAATGGCTGGATGCAATGCGATCTGAGATGGAATCCATGTACGCCAATAAAGTATGGATTTTGGAAAATGCTCCTGAGGGGGTAAAACCCATTGGGAGCAAGTGGATTTTTAAAAGGAAATTTGGTGTAGATGGAAAAGTTGAGACTTTCAAAGCTAGACTTGTAGCAAAGGTTTTTCGTCAACGACCAGGTGTGGATTATGACGAAACCTTTTCTCCAGTGGCTATGCTTAAGTCCATTCGGATCTTACTTGCCATTGCTGCATACCATGACTACGAAATCTGGCAAATGGATGTTAAGACCGCCTTTCTAAATGGTGATTTAGAAGAGTGCGTGTACATGACTCAGCCAGAGGGCTTCGTAGATAGTGGGAGCAGCGGAAAGGTGTGCAAGCTGCTTAAATCCATTTATGGGTTAAAGCAAGCATCGCGGAGTTGGAACATCTGTTTTGATGTTGTAGTCAAAGAGTTTGACTTCATCAAGAATATAGATGAACCTTGTATCTATAAGAAGGTAGCAGAGGGTAAGGTTGTCTTCCTCGTATTGTACGTGGATGACATACTCTTGATAGGAAATGATATTCCTATGCTGCAATCAGTCAAGCTCTTCTTATCACAGAGATTCTCAATGAAAGATCTAGGTGATGCCTCCTGCGTATAGGGAATCATGATCTATAGAGATAGATCTAAACGGATACTGGGATTGTCCCAATCCAGGTACATTGACACCATACTAAAGAGGTTTAGTATGAAAGAATCCAAGCGTGGGAACCAACCCACGATCTCTGGACTCACTCTCTCCAAAGAGATGTCTCCCAAGACTGATTTGGAGAGAGCTCGCATGCAAGGGATACCCTATGCTTCGGCAGTAGGCTCTATCATGTATGCGATGCTATGTACCAGACCCGATGTAGCATACTCACTAAGTGTAGTGAGTCGGTATCAAGCAGATCCTGGATAGAGTCACTGGACAGCTGTGAAGAACATTCTCAAGTACTTACGAAGGACTAAGGAGATGTTCTTGGTGTATGGTAACGGAGAACTCCAGGTGGAGTCCTTTACCGATTCCAGCTTCCAAAGTGATAAGGACGACTCTAAGTCGCATTCGGGTTTTGTCTTTACCCTCAATGGAGGGGCGGTATGTTGGAAGAGTTCCAAACAGGATACCGTTGCAGACTCGACGATGGAGGCTGAATACATCGCTGCCAACGATGCTGCCAAGGAGGCTGTCTGGATAAAGAAGTTCATTAGTGAACTTGGTGTGGTTCCATCCATTGAGCATCCAATACCTCTGTATTGCGATAACAATGGAGCTGTGGCGTTGGCCAAGGAACCCAGGTCCCATCAAAAGTCCAGACATATTCTGAGGCGGTATCACCTGATCAGGAAGATAGTTGATCGCCGGGAGATCGAGGTCAGGAGAGTAGATACGAAGGACAACACTGCGGATCCATTCACGAAGGCTATTCCCCAGATACAGTTTGAGAGATTATTCGGGATGCTAGGTATGAGATACTACAGCAGCTGGCCTTAGTGCAAGTGGGAGATTGTTAGTTATGTATATGCCCTAGAGGCCATTGTTGTACATATGATGTATATTATAATGGATGCTTAGATATATATAGAGATGACTTTCTTGCTCGTCATGATAGTATGCTATTTGGTTTCACTTTATCTTAACATGTTGACTTGTATTCGTTTACTGTTTTACTCTCACATGTTGATAAAGCCCTTAGGATCTGTACTCGACTACTAGGACTATGATGAGATCATACTAGTGGGGCAATCGTAGTCGATGAGTACATCCTATAACTGTTCCTAGTCGAGGGTATATCGAGACAGGGCATCGATACACCAGAGTAGACTAGCGTATACGCATCTTGACCCATGTGATGGGTGATGGATGATCCCATATTCATCGGTGTTAGACATCAGAGATGGTGTACGGGTGCTCAGTGGAGACTGGGTACACTGGACGGACTCGCCGAGAACTCCCAGATGGTGATATACCACACGTCAGATGGCAGTTCTCCGGTGACACTGGTACAGGGTAGTCTGTAGACCCGAGATCGTCATAGAGTCTTGTGTGATTCCCACTGTGCTTTGATTTCCACCTTACCACGTCCTAGAGGGCGTGCAAAATGGTGGCTTTTGGGTACAGTCCCGAATCACATGGAGGCAATGAGCGATAGGAGGGGATTCGTCTCTCCCGGTATAGGGAGTTGATGTTGTGCTGTGTTCGATTGGCTATAACTGGAAGTCCCTGGCCAGGGCTGATATAGAGATTTACTGGTAAGTGTTACTAGTAGTTTCTCGACCCGTTATGAGCCACACATCGACACGACTTATCGGTTACTGGGGTCTGACGTATACCATCCCTAGACTTGATATGCGACATATCAGACGAACAGACCGGACTATACGGGAGTGTTACTGGTCGGATTCACAGGAGAACGCACAGGCTAGCTTGTTGATCTTCTGATCGCTCAATACCTGGGTGGCTGTTACGTTTAGCTGACCGCTTGCAGCTTGTGGGTGTTTGATATGATCATCACCTGCTACCGGTGTATTGACGATTCTTTAGAGTCCTACACAGAGGTTTCTTGGCTCAGGCGAAACGGAGTAGAGGCACATATGTGATATGTGCAGGACCGAGAATAATGCGATATGAGATACCGTATTATATTCTCGCGATATTTGGATATGAACCGGGACATCGGATCAAGTGTTGATTCGATGAATCGGTACATGATATATTAGTCGGTAATATTCGATATAGCCGGATCGTCGGATCAAGTGTTGATTCGATGATTTAATGTATAATAATATATATGATATATTATTACATTATCTAATATTGGCTCGCTTTATTATTTCATTTTCTCATTGGATGATACATTGATATATATGCGATATATGTTAATTGTATTATTTTCTTTTGTTGCAAATATATAATATATATGTGATATATATTATTGTGACATGATATGATTTATTGTTAAACATGTTTAAGGATGATTAAATGAGGTTAGGGTTTGATTAGGGTTAGTTGCTTCATGCACCTTCTAGAAGCATTTTATTTTGTCATGGTTAAGATATTTTGTGATGACACATTTCTTAACCCAACCAAACCCTAACTCTAGTTTATTCTCTACACATTCTTATCCACTCATCCTTGACCATGGTTTATATATCAATCATATACATTTCTTTCTATTCATCACAAAAGAATATAATTCATTATCTTTTCCATTATCATCTTCTTCTCTCTTGAAGAAAGCTTGCTTGATTTTCTTTATGTGATGAATAAATATGAGAAAATGATTTAAAAAGAAAGCAATATTACTACTCTCTCATCCTCATCTCATCTAGCCCATGAGATTAGTGTGTTCATCTCTTAAGAGTGAGAAAGCTTGAGTCTTTGCAACTTCGAGGTAGATCATCGGAGATTTGGAACACTTCAAGCTAGCATGGATCGTTCGAGTCGTGGAGCCTCTCATGAGTCCGGGAGATCGTGGATCGCGGCAAAGGGACTTCTACTCGGAGCTTGTGAAGTGAAGGAGCGGACTACAAAGGTTGTAATCCCTCACACTTAGATAAAAGTTATCTTCTTGCATGTTAAACCCTAATAATCTAGCAAAGATCCCGGCTTTGGGTTGTTCGGCACGTCTAAATTTTTATCCGGGCATGTTTGATGCCTTATGAACCTTCACAAGAGTGCCTAGGAACCCTACACCCATATCAGATGTGGAGTGGGAAGAAACCCTATCTTCAGTATCTGAAGTTTTTGGGATGTCCAGCTTTTGTTAAAAAGCAACATGAGGACAAACTCGAGGCACGATCAGTACAGTGTAAGTTTGTGGGATATCCAAAGAACTCCAAGGGGTATTTCTTCTATTACGCAGAGGAACAAAAGATTTTTGTTTCTCGTAATGCCTTCTTTCTAGAACAACAGGTTTTAGAAAAGAAAACAAGTGGGAGCGAAATAGAACTGGAAGAAATTCCAGAACCACAAACTACTACTGAAAGTTCGGTAGAACTAGTAGTTCAAGAAGAACAAGACATTCCCGTACCCCTCCGCAGGAGTAGTAGGCCGTCTCATCCGCCTGAGAGATACTACGGTTTTCTCATAGATGGGGATAGAGAGGATTGCGTCATTGATAATGATGAACTTACTAGCTTCCAGAAGGGCATCCAGAGCAGCGACTCGATAAGATGGCTGGATGCAATGCGGACAGAAATGGAGTCTATGTACACCAACAAAGTATGGACTTTGGACTTTGCTCCAGGTGGGGTAAAACCCATAAGATGCAAATGGATATTCAAGAAAAAGATTGGTGTAGATGGACAGGTGGAAACCTATAAGGCTAGACTTGTTGCAAAGGGTTTTCGTCAAATACCTGGTTTGGACTATGACGAAACTTTTTTCTCCAGTGGCTATGCTCAAATCCATTCGGACCATTCTTGCCATTGCCGCCTTCCATGATTATGAGATTTGGCAGATGGACGTAAAGACGGCTTTTCTAAATGGTAGTTTATCAGAGTGCGTCTATATGGATCAGCCAGAAGGTTTCAATCAGAGTGGGAGCAGCGGGAAAGTGTGCAAGTTGCTTAAATCCATTTATGGACTAAAGCAGGCATCGCAGAGTTGGAACATCTGTTTTGATGAAACGGTCAAAGAATATGACTTTATCAAAAATCCAGATGAACCATGTATATATAGTAAAATTGTAGCACGAACTGTCGTATTCCACGTTTAGTACGTGGATGACATTCTATTGATAGGAAATGACATTCCTACGCTACAATCTGTCAAAGGATTCTTGTCACACAGGTTCTCCATGAAAGACCTGGGTGATGCCTCTTACATTCTGAGGATCCGGATCTATCGTGATAGATCCAAGAGGATTTTGGGACTTTCACAGTCCAGGTATATCAACACTATACTAAAAAGATTCAGTATGGAAGATTCTAAGCGCGGTAATTTACCGGCTTGTCACTGAATCACCCTATCCAAAGAGATGTCTCCCAAGACTGATTTGGAAAGGGATCGCATGTCGATTATACCCTACGCTTCTGCGGTAGGCTCTATAATGTATGCGATGTTGTGCACCAGACCAGATATAGCTTACGCACTGAGCGTGGTAAGCATGTATTAGTCAGACCCAGGTGAGAAGCACTGGATAGCAGAAAAGAACATTCTCAAGTACCTGAGAAGGACTAAGGGGATGTTTTTGGTTTACGGCGGAAAAGACCTCAAGATCGAGGCCTTTGCTGATTCCGGCTTCCAGAGTGACAAGGATGTCTCCAAGTCCATGTCAGGTTATGTCTTTACCCTCAATGGAGGGGCGGTATGCTGGAAGAGTTCCAAGCAGGACCCCGTTGCTGACTCGACGATGGAAGCTGAGTATATCGCTGCTTGCGATGCCGCAAAAGAAGCGGTCTGGATGAAGAAGTTCCTAACAGAACTTCAGGTGGTTCCTACCATTGTTGATCCAATACCACTGTATTGCGACAACAACGGAGCTATAGCTTTAGCGAAGGAACCCAGGTCCCATCAGAAGTCCAGACACATCTTAAGGCGGTATCACCTGATCAGGGAGATCATAGATCGACAGGAGATATAGGTCCGGAGAGTTCCTACAGAGGAGAACACTACTGATCCATTCACTAAGGCCTTACCTCAGATTCAGTTCGAGAGGCTACTCGAGATGATAGGTCTTCGATACGCCAGTACATGGACCTAGTGCAAGTGGGAGATTGTTAGTGTACATGCCCTAGGGGCCATTATTGTATCATTCTGGTTTGTATATTACTTAATGGAAGCTTGGGATATTCACAGTCATATTAACAGTCTTGCTAAACATGGTAGTATGCTACTTGGTTTATGTCTATCTTAATATATATATATGTTAGCATATCGAGAATATATATTGATAGAGCCCTTAGGATCTTGCTTGACTACCAACGTTGTGATGGCAGTCACACTAGTGGGGGCTGGGTAGTCTACAAGCACATCCTTTTTCAGGTCCCTAGTCGTAGGATTATCGAGACAGGGCATCGATACTCCGGAGCAGACTAGTGTGTACGCTTCTCATCCCAGTTGGAAAGATGGTCTGACCCACAGCCATTAGTACGTTGTACTGAAGATAGTATACAGGTGCTCGTTGGGTTACGGGTACACCGGACAGGACTCGCAGGGAACTGTTTGTTGGTATTATACCCGTCGTCAGTTAACAGTTCCCAGGTAACATGAGTACAGCATAGTCCGCAGACTTGACACTACTGCTTCGCCTCGAGTGTGTTCCCACTGTTCTTAGATTGCTACCCTACCACGGCTCAAAGGAGTCGTGCAAATAGGTAGCAGTTGGGTGCAGTCCCGAAGCACTTGGAGGCGGTAGCGGTTAGACAGGATTCGTCTCTCCCGGTATTGGGAGTTGATATCGCGCTGTGTTTGGAGAGCCATTACGCAAAGTAACTGGCCAGGGCCGACGAGATTTACTGGTTGGTTTTCCAGTAGCTTCTCAAAGTGTAATAGGCTTCGCTCCAACACGACTTATACCGCTTTTAGGGGACTGACGCTTGCCGCCCGCCTAGGCCCGATATGCGATAGTCCTAGACGAACAGACCGAACTGTACGGAGATTGTCACATCAGGCACAGTAGGAGTTCGGATGGGTTTCCTCATCGGCCTTCTTATCGACATCTACCTAGGGACCGTTACGTACAGCTAGTGCCGCTTGCGGTCTGTGGTTAAACCCACTGCCAGCGTAGTAGTCGAGTCTTTAGAGTCCCACATGGAGAGTTTCCCTGCTTCGGGCGAAAGGATATAGAGGTCGTATGGTTTTACGATAGGGTTCGGACACATACGTGTTTTTACGCACGTATGATGTTCGGACAGTTTATACTAGCAGGCTTTGGTTTAAGCCAGATTCTAGTATTGGATTATTGGATTTATACAGTCTCAGTATTTCCGTCTTTTCACGGATAGGAGGGGCATTCTCGTAATTTGTCGAGAAGCTTCTAGAAGATTGATGGGTTGGAGGCTTATGTGGAATTTGCATTAATTGGATTAATGACTCATGGTGTGATTCATCCAAAGGAGTTAAGGATGCATTTATTGATTAATGACTCATGGGATGAATCACACAAGGTGAGTTAATGAAGCATGATGATATTATTATTTGTTATTTCATTTAATAAATATCTTATGCTTCATATATTTACAATGAGACATTTTTCCAAGATCATTCTCACTCTCACCTTCTCCCTCCTCAAGCTCTCTCTCTTCAAGAACTAACCCTAACCTCTCATGTGTTGAGATCCAAGGGTTAGCAAGACTAATAGATCCCTAATCCTATTCTATATCCACTAGGTTACTTTTGTTGGAGATAGTGCCCTCAGAGTCAATTATTAGGTCACAGGTACGTGATTGAAATGATTGAGGGAGGACCTATCCCGGTAGGACAGTCTTACTCGAGATGATAGTATGCTATCTGGTTTACCCTTTATCATCGTGTACTGCTTTAGGTGACCTGACACGTCGCTATTACACGTTGATAGAGCCCCTAGGATTCTTGCTTGACCACCAGCAGTATGAGGGCGATCATATAAGTGGGAGCTGGGGTCTATAAGCTTATCCTTAAAAGGTCCCTAGTCGTGGGAGTTTCGAGACTGGGCATCGATACTCCATTAGTAGACTAGTGTATACAGTCGAGACCCCGACGAGGGGCGGTGGCCGGTCACACAAGCCACTGGTGTCAGTTGGATCACCTAAGATGTATACAGGTGCTCATTGGGTTATGAGTACACCGGACAGGACTCGCCGGGAACATGCTAGTTGGTCATATACCAGACGTCAGATGGCAGTTCCCTGGTGACATGTGTGCAGGTTAGTTCATCGACCTGGGGATCGTCATTTGTCTCGTGTGAGTTCCCACTGTACTTTGATTACTACCCTACCACGGCTCAAAGGAGTCGTGCAAACAGGTTTTAGTTGGGTACAGTCCCGAGCCACATGGAGGCAGTGAGCGTATCTTCAGGGGTTCGTCTCTCCCGGTATTGGGGGTGAGGTCGTGCTGTGTCTAGGAGAGCCATTACACAAAGTCCTTGGCCAAGGCAAGGAGATTTACTGGTAGGTATTCCAGTAGTATCTCAGGGTGTTCTGGGCTACACTCCGACACGACTTGTACCGCTTTTGGGGGTCTGACTTTTACCAACCCCCTAGGCCCGCCATGCGATACTCATAGACGAACGGACCGTACTGTACGGATATTGTCACTGACAGGCTCAGTAGGGTTGTCATGCTGAGTTCGCTCACAGACATAACTTTTAGTCAGTACCTGGTAGCCCGTTACGTATTGGCTTATACCTCTGACGTGCTAGTGGTTAAATCTACAACCAAGGTGTTGATGAGTCTTTAGAGTCCCCCACATTCAGTTACTCAGCTTTCGGGCGAAAGGTTGTAGAGGCCGTATGGAGATATGGCAAGGTCCGATCAGATACGTGCGGTATTGCACGGATCAGGATCGGACAGTTTGTACTATAGGCCGTATGGTTATATGGCAGGGTTCGATCAGATACGTGCGGTATTGCACGGATCAGGATCGAACAGATATTACTAGCCGACTTTGGTATAAGCCGGATCCTAGTATAGTACAGTGTAGATTTTGTCTCACTGCATTTGTATTTCGGTCGAAATACAGATGCGGGTGTGTATGCACAGTATCGGGGTTTTCCTGTAATTTATTACGGGATCAGTTTTTTGGAGTTGCCAGTTTGCTTTCCGTTTCGGCCAATTTCCTTTGTTCCGTTCATTGGCCGAAGATTGGTGGAGGAGGGTTTATTTGCATTGTTGCAAATAGGCTTTTGTGGAGGGGGTCTATGCTTATTGTAGCATCATGATGGTTTTCATGATGTGCACCATCATTGACTTTTCTTTTCTCATCATGGTTGGACTTTGGGAGGTGATGATGGTGGTGTTGAGTGTGGGTTTGTTTTTGTGATGATTCTTTTTGCATGATGGCATTCTTTTCTCTCTCCATTGTATTATTGGATGGCTTTCTCATTCTATCACACCTCTCCCTCATTCTCACTCACCCTCTCACATGCATGGCCGGCCAAGTCCTATAGGGGGCTGTCCAAAAATTGTAGTGTGGGTTTTGTGGTTCATTTCATGTTCCAAAATCCAAAAACTCCTCCACATACTCCTTGTATCATTCCTCCACCAAAAGGGTGATTCCGATAACCCCAAAAGTGAGACACAAGTTCTACTAAACATTCTACAGCAAATCTTGGGCACGTCGAGTAGCCGGCTTCGTGCCCGAGTTGCCTCGGCATTGAGGTGGGAGCCCGTAAACAAAGTAGGCGATGTGGTGCAATTCCGGCGACGAGGAGGAGGCAGGCTTTTCCGCAGGAGATCGGGACCATGACGAGAAGACCGGAGGACTTGGATCGTCGGTATATCTCTATTCCCTTTCTTGTAGATAGCTAGGACTAGCTAATGGTTCGATCCGGGTATTAGTGCGCGGCGGTTTGCCGATTCAAGAAAATTAAAGTTATTCACCGCTTCCGCTTTCCGGCGTCGGATTGACGGCCGGGGCGCCGCCGTACACTTACAGTGGTATCAGAACCTCGCCATTAACTTAGTCTAGCTTGGTGTAGTGTGTTTTTCTGTTTCGATCGATCGAATGTTCCAAAACTACATTTTTGTTAGCATCAGTTTTCTGTTGGAATTTTTTTGGTGTCGAAAAATTTTTCAGGTTGTAAAATATTGATGTACTGGAAAATCTAAGAGCTCTGTAAAAATTTGACGAAGTAACTCCACAGTGGGAGCGCGGAACCGCCGCGAAAACCCCCTTCCCGCCGCCCTTCCGCCGCACACTGTGGAGATCACTTCACCAATTTTTTACAGAGGCCTTCTGGGCTTAAAATATGGGTTTTGGAATATTAAAATTGGGCCCAGGTTTTCTGTGAGTGCTACAGTTTTGATTGGGGGCCCACTTGTTAATTTTTGATCGATCGGATATTTTAAACACATTTTTCACAGTATTTACATTATATCTGCGACCGTGAATGTCACTTGATCGGTAAATCCGGTCTAACTGCTATAGCCCGGTTAGACGGATTTGCGAACGTGACTTTCACGTTGATGTTTTGTTTTTGCTGTGATGTTGCGGATCGGTCGTGGGGGATAGCCTGGATGCAATGCTAGTACAGTTTTGTTGTATCATGTACATTTGATATTGCGGGGCGAGCGTCCGACATGTGGACTGCCGTCACTGCCTGTTTGTATTATTATTTTGGGGCACGACCTGGTTGCGGTCGATGTACCCGGTGTATGTATATTTTACTTTCTGTACTAGGATTGCCCCGTGGAGGGGTGCACGGATAGTCGGGTTCTAGAGGGCAACAAGCCCGCATCTCATGGCATTGGGACGGAGGGGGCTTCACTCTAGGATTGGCGGGCTATTCGCCGCACTCGTAGAGGGTACAGGTTGACCCAGGAGGGGTGCCCAAGTTACCGGATTCCGTGAAGTGCTGGGTGGTCCATTCACGTTGCTGAAGGGGGCTGCCTCGCTTCAGGTCTTGGCGGGTAACTTGCCGCGCCCGTAGGGGTCTAGGATTTCATTGCACAGGCTATCCACACGACCAGGGGAACGTCGGGTTTCAGCGGCTCTGTGAAACCCGGGGATCCCAGATATCTGTATTGTTTCTGTGATGCTGTTCATTCTCTGTGATGTTGCATTTTATTCACGCCTTGAGCGAATATAATATATTGGTATATATATTATTAGATGTTGTATATGTTTTGCATCCGCGCTAGTCCAGTCCCCGCTCTGTCGTTAGTTAGCTAACCTAACGGGTAATGACGGGACCCAGTGGCGAATGCGGATGGCATATACGTACGTCAGTATATTTTCGTTCTTTGTGGTGTGATCAATTGATGGGACTGCATTGATTCGGATCAATGCAAGTTAAAACAAACCTAATCTGATGTTGTTGGAACACTTTTCAAAAAGCTGTTGTTGCAAGAACGTTTACTTTTGTTTTGCATCGTGGTATTCATTGGAATATCCTGCTCCTCAGTCGACGAGGCAAGGGCCGAGATCCCTTCACCGGGAGTGACCCCTTGGACAAAAAGTTTGCGTCAGGGCATTAACTTCACTATAGCCGATTACTTTTGCTTTGCACCGTGGTATTCAGTTGGAATATCCTGCACCCCATTCTACGGGGAAAGAGCCGAGATCCCTTCACCGGGAGTGACCTCTTTAGCAGCGGTTTTCGTCACTATATTTTAAAAATCTATCCGTTCCTTCAACGATATCAAGTTCATTACGTTAAAGGTTTTCGCCAGAAACCATTCGTAGCCCTCCGTCGTTTCAGCCGGGTAGTAAGTAGTATTCATGCTATGTTTGTTGGCCTTCGTCAAGGCATAGTGTATGGTAGCTGCTTGTTGCCTTTCTGCAGCATAGATAGATGCGTTGGTTTGGGACAGTCGTATAGCCTTGTTGGCCTTCGTCAAGGGCTTGTGCGGGTGGGTTCAAATCAACCTGGAGAATGACGGGCAGAACTTGACATGTGACTTATGATTTGTTGGCCTTCGTCAAGGTCATAAGAGCATGGGGCAAAAATCACATCGGGAGTTTCAAAAGAACTGAAACTTGCCAGATATGCGCATACCTTCTGGAGTGTGATACCGTGAGCGGATTCCGTCACGTTATCATGCGATGAGAGTTGGATCCCGATTCCCACTGATGAGTTAGTTTACTCCTCGGGTCACCCCGACTAATTCTTCTTTTAGGTTTGGTGGAGAATTTGAGATAACAGTGGGAGGATTCCAGATTAGATAAATTGGTGACCATTCTGATCTAGGTTAGAGTGCACGCTGAGTGTTTCTTTTCTCTCTCTCTTTGGCAGCGACCATTGACCCGACCCTAAGACTATGACTCAGTGACCAAGTTAACCGAACCTTCTTAACACTGGCTTTTGGATTGTCAGAGTTGCAAACCTCATTGCCACTCCTACTTTTACCCTTTTCTCCAGGACACCCCGTTTTACTACGAACGTCCACTTCCATTGGACAAAACCATCGTATGGTTAGATACGAACTCGAAAGAATTTATTCGAGGATGGTTTCAGGTTCTGGGGAAAACGGATAGGATTATTCAGTTGTCTTTTCCTTTTACCCTCTCTCAGGTTGCGAGTACTCCTTGGTTTAGGGGTAGTACACCTATTACGCAAATTGGATTGTCTTCTTCCAAACCTTAGGCTGGTGCCGACCGGTAGGGAATGAAGAAAACCAATTAGCATAACGATGGTGTGCAGAAGGTATTAAGTTCAGACAAAGCAAGGGATTAGTAAGAGGGCAAAGTAAATTGCAATAGATATTCACGACCAAACCAAATATTTCGTTACCACTCCCACATCACCTTTGTATTTCTCCAGGACACTCCGTATCACTACGAAGATCCACAGTTTATTTGGATACTCCATCGTATGGTTATATACGAACTCGAATGGAACTTGTTCCAGTTCGGGGATGGATTCTGGTTCAGGAGAAATAAAAATAAGGTTTATTCGGTTGTCTTTTATCTTCACCCTCTCTCATTGCGAGTGTTCCTAGGATTGGGACAGTACACCCATTATGCTTATTGGATAGTCTTCTTCCAAACCATAGGCTGGTGCCGAACGGCAGGGAAGGAAGAAAACCATTTGGCCTAAAAGGGTGTGCAGAAGGTAAAGACTAAAGACATATGAAGGGATTTAGAGAGGTGGCAAAGAACTATACGGTTACAGTCGTGAATCTGGAAGAGGCATTACTAGGAATACCAGGATACCCCAACGAAACATTTCAATGTTTCAGTTTCACTGTGTACTATTAAAAGAAAACTGATTTCCCGATTAGACACTTACTCCAGGGTATGTATTTACCAGGTACGATTCTCACATCTGTATGGTTTTACAGATGATGAGTGGGAGTAGGTTATTGGGAATTGGGTGATCATCCTCATTATATCGGGATTCGTTGTAATCGGTGATATTTGAGGAAATCACCTGGGCTGTTTGCCGGTCGGCAAATATTTGGTTTTGAATATCCGCTGTTATGCACCAATTTCAAAATGATATATCTGTACGTCTATTTTCATAGAGTGAGATATACCTTTCTGAAATTATATCTACGACATTTACCTATATCAGTGGATGGTTAGGCAAGGAGCATTAAACAGCGGTGTAATTCTTCTTAACCATAAGTACAGTTTTCAATCTACGACACACAGTGAATGAGTTATCAGACTCAAGGGACTTATACAAAGGATTGTATGTTGTCCAGGGTCCATCAGGACAGAGGGCTTGGTCCTCGTACTATATTCGGTTTACTTATGACTTCTCTAGTTTTTAGACAGGTGTTTCGCGGAAACACAGGGTCCAAATTTTGAGAAGTTATAGGTATTTGAATAGAGTAGAGAACCAGGTATAGCAAGTATCGGGATTCTTCAAAGAGATCGAAGATGTAGATACTTGTGTATGGTATTCAGTTGATAGTAATGATAAAGAGATCTTGCTTCTCTTTCAGGTTACTCATAATTGGAAGTATTCCTAAGTTGAGTAACGCTGATCGGCCTCCTTCCATTTAGTTGACATGCGCTGGGGACAGCTGCATGATTTGAATCTGGTTCAATTAAATCAGTGCCTCTGTTTCTATATTGGATATAGAACAGTTCATATCTTAACGATGTTAAGGTACGGGGAGTTGTCCGGTTTATGATTAAAACCAGACACTGGACAACTCAAGGCACGTTTCTGTAATGGCTGTTTGTGGGTTGACCCAGGCTATGACGAGGGTTGACTTTCTACCATCTGGATGAACAATAGCGATATTGTTCTAAACTCGCCACAGTTTTATTAAAGATGGATTTTTTCAGAAAACAGTAGTGGGAGTATGGTAGAACTGGAAGTGATTCCAGAACCACAAACGATTACTGAAGATTTGATAAGGAACCTAAAGTTTCAATCTGGATTGACATTCCATTGGCCACTCCGCAGATAAGGTGGGTAACTTCAGGCACCCGAGAGGCACTACGGTAGCCTCAAGGACGGTGACAGGGAAGTTCTTGTTTACCCACAATTGCCATTGCTGTTGTTCCAGGTTACGAGCCCCGGCGGGAGGATGAGTATAGCGTCGTTCTAAACCAGTTTTAGAAGTGTACGTCTATATGACTCTGCCAGAGGGTTGTCGTAGTCAGTGGGAGCAGCGGAAGCATTGGTGGACAGGTTGCTTATGTCTATTTATAGACTAGAGCAGATGTAGCGGAGATAGATCATCTATTTCTGACGTGACAGTCATGGGTTTGACATCATCAGAATAGGGGATGGATCTGTTGAGAAGGTAGTAGGGTGTGATATCCTGGTATTTGGATGATATACACAGAGTAGGAAAGGAAACTCCTACACTACGATCGGTTGTACTTTGGTCGTCACACAGTTGTTTCTCCACATAGGAAATGGATTTTATATCAGACATACTGGTTACTAGATCTAAGGTTTTAGATCTAGATTTGGGTGGTTTCCCAATCAGGGTACTTGACAGCATTCTAAGAGTATTTAGGATGGACGACTCCTGGCACGGTAGTGTACCTGCAGGTAATGGAGTCACCTTCTCCAAAGGTGTCTTACAGACTAAAGGGGAGAGGGACGGGCATGATTGGCAGATCACTTGCTCAGGCAATTGAGTCAATCGTGAGATGTCAAGTACCACACCAGATGTTGTTCTTGCACTAGATGCAATAAGTTGACATTAATCCAATCCTGGAGAAACAGTCGGAAGCAGTTTTAGAACATAAGTGGATGTTCTAGGAATATGATAACGACAGCCTCATTCAGGAGACAGTTATCATTCCAGGCTTCCAAGGTGACATGGACGACAAGGAGGTTGTCAGAGTTATAGTTTTCCTTCTAATGAGGGGCAATATTTTGGACAGGTGGTCCAAGGCAATACTGAAGGAAGCATGGCGCGCAGGATACTGATTAAGTTCAGTTGACGATACAGTCTAAGAAGTTTGGATTTGGAGTTCATTTATGAGCTAGGTCCCATCAGACATCCAGACATATTCTGAGACAGGTATTGCTCTTTTCGGGAGATGGCTTTCTCCGCGAACTTGAGATATAGAGAGACATAGAAAGACACAACTAAGCGGATCCACTCACTGAGGCTATTCCTCGAACGCAATAGTTCCGCAAACGAGCTTTGTGAGACTGACTAGTAGAGGAGTTGGATGTTCGGTATCACACGGGCTGTGAGTATGCGACATCGCAATAATTAGCCTTGAGTGCAAGTGGGAGATTGTTGGAGATAGTGCCCTCAAAGTCAATTATTAGGTCACAGGTACGTGATTGTAATGATTGAGGGAGGACCTATCCCGGTAGGACAGTCTTACTCGAGATGATAGTATGCTATCTGGTTTACCCTTTATCATCGTGTACTGCTTTAGGTGACCTGACACGTCGCTATTACACGTTGATAGAGCCCCTAGGATTCTTGCTTGACCACCAGCAGTATGAGGGCGATCATATAAGTGGGAGCTGGGGTCTATAAGCTTATCCTTAAAAGGTCCCTAGTCGTGGGAGTTTCGAGACTGGGCATCGATACTCCATTAGTAGACTAGTGTATACAGTCGAGACCCCGACGAGGGGCGGTGGCCGGTCTCACAAGCCACTGGTGTCAGTTGGATCACCTAAGATGTATACAGGTGCTCATTGGGTTATGAGTACACCGGACAGGACTCGCCGGGAACATGCTAGTTGGTCATATACCAGACGTCAGATGGCAGTTCCCTGGTGACATGTGTGCAGGTTAGTTCATCGACCTGGGGATCGTCATTTGTCTCGTGTGAGTTCCCACTGTACTTTGATTACTACCCTACCACGGCTCAAAGGAGTCGTGCAAACAGGTTTTAGTTGGGTACAGTCCCGAGCCACATGGAGGCAGTGAGCGTATCTTCAGGGGTTCGTCTCTCCCGGTATTGGGGGTGAGGTCGTGCTGTGTCTAGGAGAGCCATTACACAAAGTCCTTGGCCAAGGCAAGGAGATTTACTGGTAGGTATTCCAGTAGTATCTCAGGGTGTTCTGGGCTACACTCCGACACGACTTGTACCGCTTTTGGGGGTCTGACTTTTACCAACCCCCTAGGCCCGCCATGCGATACTCATAGACGAACGGACCGGACTGTACGGATATTGTCACTAACAGGCTCAGTAGGGTTGTCAGGCTGAGTTCGCTCACAGACATCCCTTTTAGTCAGTACCTGGTAGCCCGTTACGTATTGGCTTATACCTCTGACGTGCTAGTGGTTAAATCCACAACCAAGGTGTTGATGAGTCTTTAGAGTCCCCCACATTCAGTTACTCAGCTTTCGGGCGAAAGGTTGTAGAGGCCGTATGGAGATATGGCAAGGTCCGATCAGATACGTGCGGTATTGCACGGATCAGGATCAGACAGTTTGTACTATAGGCCGTATGGTTATATGGCAGGGTTCGATCAGATACGTGCGGTATTGCACGGATCAGGATCGAACAGATATTACTAGCCGACTTTGGTATAAGCCGGATCCTAGTATAGTACAGTGTAGATTTTGTCTCACTTCATTTGTATTTCGGTCGAAATACAGATGCGGGTGTGTATGCACAGTATCGGGGTTTTCCTGTAATTTATTACGGGATCAGTTTTCTGGAGTTGCCAGTTTGCTTTCCGTTTCGGCCAATTTCCTTTGTTCCGTTCATTGGCCGAAGATTGGTGGAGGAGGGTTTATTTGCATTGTTGCAAATAGGCTTTTGTGGAGGGGGTCTTTGCTTATTGTAGCATCATGATGGTTTTCATGATGTGCACCATCATTGACTTTTCTTTTCTCATCATGGTTGGACTTTGGGAGGTGATGATGGTGGTGTTGAGTGTGGGTTTGTTTTTGTGATGATTCTTTTTGCATGATGGCATTCTTTTCTCTCTCCATTGTATTATTGGATGGCTTTCTCATTCTATCACACCTCTCCCTCATTCTCACTCACCCTCTCACATGCATGGCCGGCCAAGTCCTATAGGGGGCTGTCCAAAAATTGTAGTGTGGGTTTTGTGGTTCATTTCATGTTCCAAAATCCAAAAACTCCTCCACATACTCCTTGTATCATTCCTCCACCAAAAGGGTGATTCCGATAACCCCAAAAGTGAGACACAAGTTCTACTAAACATTCTACAGCAAATCTTGGGCACGTCGAGTAGCCGGCTTCGTGCCCGAGTTGCCTCGGCATTGAGGTGGGAGCCCGTAAACAAAGTAGGCGATGTGGTGCAATTCCGGCGACGAGGAGGAGGCAGGCTTTTCCGCAGGAGATCGGGACCATGACGAGAAGACCGGAGGACTTGGATCGTCGGTATATCTCTATTCCCTTTCTTGTAGATAGCTAGGACTAGCTAATGGTTCGATCCGGGTATTAGTGCGCGGCGGTTTGCCGATTCAAGAAAATTAAAGTTATTCACCGCTTCCGCTTTCCGGCGTCGGATTGACAGCCGGGGCGCCGCCGTACACTTACAGTGGTATCAGAACCTCGCCATTAACTTAGTCTAGCTTGGTGTAGTGTGTTTTTCTGTTTCGATCGATCGAATGTTCCAAAACTACATTTTTGTTAGCATCAGTTTTCTGTTGGAATTTTTTTGGTGTCGAAAATTTTTTCAGGTTGTAAAATATTGATGTACTGGAAAATCTAAGAGCTCTGTAAAAATTCGACGAAGTAACTCCACAGTGGGAGCGCGGAACCGCCGCGAAAACCCCCTTCCCGCCGCCCTTCCGCCGCACACTGTGGAGATCACTTCACCATTTTTTTACAGAGGCCTTCTGGGCTTAAAATATGGGTTTTGGAATATTAAAATTGGGCCCAGGTTTTCTGTGAGTGCTACAGTTTTGATTGGGGGCCCACTTGTTAATTTTTGATCGATCGGATATTTTAAACACATTTTTCACAGTATTTACATTATATCTGCGACCGTGAATGTCACTTGATCGGTAAATCCGGTCTAACTGCTATAGCCTGGTTAGACGGATTTGCGAACGTGACTTTCACGTTGATGTTTTGTTTTTGCTGTGATGTTGCGGATCGGTCGTGGGGGATAGCCTGGATGCAATGCTAGTACAGTTTTGTTGTATCATGTACATTTGATATTGCGGGGCGAGCGTCCGACATGTGGACTGCCGTCACTGCCTGTTTGTATTATTATTTTGGGGCACGACCTGGTTGCGGTCGATGTACCCGGTGTATGTATATTTTACTTTCTGTACTAGGATTGCCCCGTGGAGGGGTGCACGGATAGCCGGGTTCTAGAGGGCAACAAGCCCGCATCTCATGGCATTGGGACGGAGGGGGCTTCACTCTAGGATTGGCGGGCTATTCGCCGCACTCGTAGAGGGTACAGGTTGACCCAGGAGGGGTGCCCAAGTTACCGGATTCCGTGAAGTGCTGGGTGGTCCATTCACGTTGCTGAAGGGGGCTGCCTCGCTTCAGGTCTTGGCGGGTAACTTGCCGCGCCCGTAGGGGTCTAGGATTTCATTGCACAGGCTATCCACACGACCAGGGGAACGTCGGGTTTCAGCGGCTCTGTGAAACCCGGGGATCCCAGATATCTGTATTGTTTCTGTGATGCTGTTCATTCTCTGTGATGTTGCATTTTATTCACGCCTTGAGCGAATATAATATATTGGTATATATATTATTAGATGTTGTATATGTTTTGCATCCGTGCTAGTCCAGTCCCCGCTCTGTCGTTAGTTAGCTAACCTAACGGGTAATGACGGGACCCAGTGGCGAATACGGATGGCATATACGTACGTCAGTATATTTTCGTTCTTTGTGGTGTGATCAATTGATGGGACTGCATTGATTCGGATCAATGCAAGTTAAAACAAACCTAATCTGATGTTGTTGGAACACTTTTCAAAAAGCTGTTGTTGCAAGAACGTTTACTTTTGTTTTGCATCGTGGTATTCATTGGAATATCCTGCTCCTCAGTCGACGAGGCAAGGGCCGAGATCCCTTCACCGGGAGTGACCCCTTGGACAAAAAGTTTGCGTCAGGGCATTAACTTCACTATAGCCGATTACTTTTGCTTTGCACCGTGGTATTCAGTTGGAATATCCTGCACCCCATTCTACGGGGAAAGAGCCGAGATCCCTTCACCGGGAGTGACCTCTTTAGCAGCGGTTTTCGTCACTATATTTTAAAAATCTATCCGTTCCTTCAACGATATCAAGTTCATTACGTTAAAGGTTTTCGCCAGAAACCATTCGTAGCCCTCCGTCGTTTCAGCCGGGTAGTAAGTAGTATTCATGCTATGTTTGTTGGCCTTCGTCAAGGCATAGTGTATGGTAGCTGCTTGTTGCCTTTCTGCAGCATAGATAGATGCGTTGGTTTGGGACAGTCGTATAGCCTTGTTGGCCTTCGTCAAGGGCTTGTGCGGGTGGGTTCAAATCAACCTGGAGAATGACGGGCAGAACTTGACATGTGACTTATGATTTGTTGGCCTTCGTCAAGGTCATAAGAGCATGGGGCAAAAATCACATCGGGAGTTTCAAAAGAACTGAAACTTGCCAGATATGCGCATACCTTCTGGAGTGTGATACCGTGAGCGGATTCCGTCACGTTATCATGCGATGAGAGTTGGATCCCGATTCCCACTGATGAGTTAGTTTACTCCTCGGGTCATCCCGACTAATTCTTCTTTTAGGTTTGGAGGAGAATTTGAGATAACAGTGGGAGGATTCCAGATTAGATAAATTGGTGACCATTCTGATCTAGGTTAGAGTGCACGCTGAGTGTTTCTTTTCTCTCTCTCTTTGGCAGCGACCATTGACCCGACCCTAAGACTATGACTCAGTGACCAAGTTAACCGAACCTTCTTAACACTGGCTTTTGGATTGTCAGAGTTGCAAACCTCATTGCCACTCCTACTTTTACCCTTTTCTCCAGGACACCCCGTTTTACTACGAACGTCCACTTCCATTGGACAAAACCATCGTATGGTTAGATACGAACTCAAAAGAATTTATTCGAGGATGGTTTCAGGTTCTGGGGAAAACGGATAGGATTATTCAGTTGTCTTTTCCTTTTACCCTCTCTCAGGTTGCGAGTACTCCTTGGTTTAGGGGTAGTACACCTATTACGCAAATTGGATTGTCTTCTTCCAAACCTTAGGCTGGTGCCGACCGGTAGGGAATGAAGAAAACCAATTAGCATAACGATGGTGTGCAGAAGGTATTAAGTTCAGACAAAGCAAGGGATTAGTAAGAGGGCAAAGTAAATTGCAACAGATATTCACGACCAAACCAAATATTTCTTTACCACTCCCACATCACCTTTGTATTTCTCCAGGACACTCCGTATCACTACGAAGATCCACAGTTTATTTGGATACTCCATCGTATGGTTATATACGAACTCGAATGGAACTTGTTCCAGTTCGGGGATGGATTCTGGTTCAGGAGAAATAAAAATAAGGTTTATTCGGTTGTCTTTTATCTTCACCCTCTCTCATTGCGAGTGTTCCTAGGATTGGGACAGTACACCCATTATGCTTATTGGATAGTCTTCTTCCAAACCATAGGCTGGTGCCGAACGGCAGGGAAGGAAGAAAACCATTTGGCCTAAAAGGGTGTGCAGAAGGTAAAGACTAAAGACATATGAAGGGATTTGGAGAGGTGGCAAAGAACTATACGGTTACAGTCGTGAATCTGGAAGAGGCATTACTAGGAATACCAGGATACCCCAACGAAACATTTCAATGTTTCAGTTTCACTGTGTACTATTAAAAGAAAACTGATTTCCCGATTAGACACTTACTCCAGGGTATGTATTTACCAGGTACGATTCTCACATCTGTATGGTTTTACAGATGATGAGTGGGAGTAGGTTATTGGGAATTGGGTGATCATCCTCATTATATCGGGATTCGTTGTAATCGGTGATATTTGAGGAAATCACCTGGGCTGTTTGCCGGTCGGCAAATATTTGGTTTTGAATATCCGCTGTTATGCACCAATTTCAAAATGATATATCTGTACGTCTATTTTCATAGAGTGAGATATACCTTTCTGAAATTATATCTACGACATTTACCTATATCAGTGGATGGTTAGGCAAGGAGCATTAAACAGCGGTGTAATTCTTCTTAACCATAAGTACAGTTTTCAACCTACGACACACAGTGAATGAGTTATCAGACTCAAGGGACTTATACAAAGGATTGTATGTTGTCCAGGGTCCATCAGGACAGAGGGCTTGGTCCTCGTACTATATTCGGTTTACTTATGACTTCTCTAGTTTTTAGACAGGTGTTTCGCGGAAACACAGGGTCCAAATTTTGAGAAGTTATAGAGTAGAGAACCAGGTAGAGAACCAGGTATAGCAAGTATCGGGATTCTTCAAAGAGATCGAAGATGTAGATACTTGTGTATGGTATTCAGTTGATAATAATGATAAAGAGATCTTGCTTCTCTTTCAGGTTACTCATAATTGGAAGTATTCCTAAGTTGAGTAACGCTGATCGGCCTCCTTCCATTTAGTTGACATGCGCTGGGGACAGCTGCATGATTTGAATCTGGTTCAATTAAATCAGTGCCTCTGTTTCTATATTGGATATAGAACAGTTCACATCTTAACGATGTTAAGGTACGGGGAGTTGTCCGGTTTATGATTAAAACCAGACACTGGACAACTCAAGGCACGTTTCTGTAATGGCTGTTTGTGGGTTGACCCAGGCTATGACGAGGGTTGACTTTCTACCATCTGGATGAACAATAGCGATATTGTTCTAGACTCGCCACAGTTTTATTAAAGATGGATTTTTTCAGAAAACAGTAGTGGGAGTATGGTAGAACTGGAAGTGATTCCAGAACCACAAACGATTACTGAAGATTTGATAAGGAACCTAAAGTTTCAATCTGGATTGACATTCCATTGGCCACTCCGCAGATAAGGTGGGTAACTTCAGGCACCCGAGAGGCGCTACGGTAGCCTCAAGGACGGTGACAGGGAAGTTCTTGTTTACCCACAATTGCCATTGCTGTTGTTCCAGGTTACGAGACCCGGCCGGAGGATGAGTATAGCGTCGTTCTAAACCAGTTTTAGAAGTGTACGTCTATATGACTCTGCCAGAGGGTTGTCGTAGTCAGTGGGAGCAGCGGAAGCATTGGTGGACAGGTTGCTTATGTCTATTTATAGACTAGAGCAGATGTAGCGGAGATAGATCATCTATTTCTGACGTGACAGTCATGGGTTTGACTTCATCAGAATAGGGGATGGATATGTTGAGAAGGTAGTAGGGTGTGATATCCTGGTATTTGGATGATATACACAGAGTAGGAAAGGAAACTCCTACACTACGATCGGTTGTACTTTGGTCGTCACACAGTTGTTTCTCCACATAGGAAATGGATTTTATATCAGACATACTGGTTACTAGATCTATGGTTTTAGATCTAGATTTGGGTGGTTTCCCAATCAGGGTACTTGACAGCATTCTAAGAGTATTTAGGATGGACGACTCCTGGCACGGTAGTGTACCTGCAGGTAATGGAGTCACCTTCTCCAAAGGTGTCTTACAGACTAAAGGGGAGAGGGACGGGCATGATTGGCAGATCACTTGCTCAGGCAATTGAGTCAATCGTGAGATGTCAAGTACCACACCAGATGTTGTTCTTGCACTAGATGCAATAAGTTGACATTAATCCAATCCTGGAGAAACAGTCGGAAGCAGTTTTAGAACATAAGTGGATGTTCTAGGAATATGATAACGACAGCCTCATTCAGGAGACAGTTATCATTCCAGGCTTCCAAGGTGACATGGACGACAAGGAGGTTGTCAGAGTTATAGTTTTCCTTCTAATGAGGGGCAATATTTTGGACAGGTGGTCCAAGGCAATACTGAAGGAAGCATGGCGCGCAGGATACTGATTAAGTTCAGTTGACGATACAGTCTAAGAAGTTTGGATTTGGAGTTCATTTATGAGCTAGGTCCCATCAGACATCCAGACATATTCTGAGACCGGTATTGCTCTTTTCGGGAGATGGCTTTCTCCGCGAACTTGAGATATAGAGAGACATAGAAAGACACAACTAAGCGGATCCACTCACTGAGGCTATTCCTCGAACGCAATAGTTCCGCAAACGAGCTTTGTGAGACTGACTAGTAGAGGAGTTGGATGTTCGGTATCACACGGGCTGTGAGTATGCGACATCGCAAAAATTAGCCTTGAGTGCAAGTGGGAGATTGTTGGAGATAGTGCCCTCAAAGTCAATTATTAGGTCACAGGTACGTGATTGTAATGATTGAGGGAGGACCTATCCCGGTAGGACAGTCTTACTCGAGATGATAATATGCTATCTGGTTTACCCTTTATCATCGTGTACTGCTTTAGGTGACCTGACACGTCGCTATTACACGTTGATAGAGCCCCTAGGATTCTTGCTTGACCACCAGCAGTATGAGGGCGATCATATAAGTGGGAGCTGGGGTCTATAAGCTTATCCTTAAAAGGTCCCTAGTCGTGGGAGTTTCGAGACTGGGCATCGATACTCCATTAGTAGACTAGTGTATACAGTCGAGACCCCGACGAGGGGCGGTGGCCGGTCTCACAAGCCACTGGTGTCAGTTGGATCACCTAAGATGTATACAGGTGCTCATTGGGTTATGAGTACACCGGACAGGACTCGCCGGGAACATGCTAGTTGGTCATATACCAGACGTCAGATGGCAGTTCCCTGGTGACATGTGTGCAGGTTAGTTCATCGACCTGGGGATCGTCATTTGTCTCGTGTGAGTTCCCACTGTACTTTGATTACTACCCTACCACGGCTCAAAGGAGTCGTGCAAACAGGTTTTAGTTGGGTACAGTCCCGAGCCACATGGAGGCAGTGAGCGTATCTTCAGGGGTTCGTCTCTCCCGGTATTGGGGGTGAGGTCGTGCTGTGTCTAGGAGAGCCATTACACAAAGTCCTTGGCCAAGGCAAGGAGATTTACTGGTAGGTATTCCAGTAGTATCTCAGGGTGTTCTGGGCTACACTCCGACACGACTTGTACCGCTTTTGGGGGTCTGACTTTTACCAACCCCCTATGCCCGCCATGCGATACTCATAGACGAACGGACCGGACTGTACGGATATTGTCACTAACAGGCTCAGTAGGGTTGTCAGGCTGAGTTCGCTCACAGACATCCCTTTTAGTCAGTACCTGGTAGCCCGTTACGTATTGGCTTATACCTCTGACGTGCTAGTGGTTAAATCCACAACCAAGGTGTTGATGTGTCTTTAGAGTCCCCCACATTCAGTTACTCAGCTTTCGGGCGAAAGGTTGTAGAGGCCGTATGGAGATATGGCAAGGTCCGATCAGATACGTGCGGTATTGCACGGATCAGGATCAGACAGTTTGTACTATAGGCCGTATGGTTATATGGCAGGGTTCGATCAGATACGTGCGGTATTGCACGGATCAGGATCGAACAGATATTACTAGCCGACTTTGGTATAAGCCGGATCCTAGTATAGTACAGTGTAGATTTTGTCTCACTGCATTTGTATTTCGGTCGAAATACAGATGCGGGTGTGTATGCACAGTATCGGGGTTTTCCTGTAATTTATTACGGGATCAGTTTTCTGGAGTTGCCAGTTTGCTTTCCGTTTCGGCCAATTTCCTTTGTTCCGTTCATTGGCCGAAGATTGGTGGAGGAGGGTTTATTTGCATTGTTGCAAATAGGCTTTTGTGGAGGGGGTCTTTGCTTATTGTAGCATCATGATGGTTTTCATGATGTGCACCATCATTGACTTTTCTTTTCTCATCATGGTTGGACTTTGGGAGGTGATGATGGTGGTGTTGAGTGTGGGTTTGTTTTTGTGATGATTCTTTTTGCATGATGGCATTCTTTTCTCTCTCCATTGTATTATTGGATGGCTTTCTCATTCTATCACACCTCTCCCTCATTCTCACTCACCCTCTCACATGCATGGCCGGCCAAGTCCTATAGGGGGCTGTCCAAAAATTGTAGTGTGGGTTTTGTGGTTCATTTCATGTTCCAAAATCCAAAAACTCCTCCACATACTCCTTGTATCATTCCTCCACCAAAAGGGTGATTCCGATAACACCAAAAGTGAGACACAAGTTCTACTAAACATTCTACAGCAAATCTTGGGCACGTCGAGTAGCCGGCTTCGTGCCCAAGTTGCCTCGGCATTGAGGTGGGAGCCCGTAAACAAAGTAGGCGATGTGGTGCATTTCCGGTGACGAGGAGGAGGCAGGCTTTTCCGCAGGAGATCGGGACCATGACGAGAAGACCGGAGGACTTGGATCGTCGGTATATCTCTATTCCCTTTCTTGTAGATAGCTAGGACTAGCTAATGGTTCGATCCGGGTATTAGTGCGCGGCGGTTTGCCGATTCAAGAAAATTAAAGTTATTCACCGCTTCCGCTTTCCGGCGTCGGATTGACGGCCGGGGCGCCGCCGTGCACTTACAACTTTGATTAGCACTCATAGCAACCTAGTTACCTCAAGTGCGAGGTTAAAGTTTGAAGAAGTAGCTCTCGGGTGGATCTTCTATCACATCGAGGAGGCCGACGAGGAGGTGGTCTACGAGAACAAGAAGGACTTGGTTCATTAGGTATAATCATCTTTCATAGTAGCTAATGACTTATATGTTGTTGTTAATTAGGGTTCGGCAAAGATCCGGAAAGTTAGTCGATGTTAGATTAAACAAAATGATTGTTTTACCTATTCTGCCTCCCCGCATCTTGTGGGGTGTCTAACGTCGACTTACAACATCTGGTCCGGTACACAATATTGCATACATTACAGAGCCTACCGCAGAAGTGTAGGGTATAATTGACATGCGATACCTTTCCAAATCAGTTTTTCGAGACATCTCTTTAGAGAGGGTGATTCCGTGACATGCCGGTGGATGACCGTGCTTAGAGTCTTCCATACTGAATTTTTTCAATATGGTGTCGATGTACTTAGACTGTGAAAGTCCCAACATCTTCTTAGATCTATCACGATAGATCTCGATCCTCAGAATGTAGGAGGCATCACCCAAATCTTTCATGGAGAACCTTTATGACAAGAATCCTTTGATTGATTATAGCATAGGAATGTCATTTCCTATCACCAGAATGTCATCCACTTACAAGATGAGGAATACCACCGTTCTTGCTACAATATTACTATAAATGCATGGTTCATCTGGATTTTTGATAATGTCGAATTCTTTGATCGTCTCATCAAAACATAAGTTCCAACTCCGCGCTGCCTTCTTTAGTCCATAAATGGACTTAAGCAACTTGCACACTTTCCCGCAGCTCCCATTCTGATTGAAACCCTCCGGATGATCCATATAAACGCACTCTTCCAAATTTTCATTTACAAAAGTGGTCTTTACGTCCATCTGCCAAATCTCATAATCGTGGAAGGCGGCAATGGCAAGAAGTATCCGAATGGATTTGAGCATAGCCACTGGAGAAAAGGTTTCATCATAGTCCAAACCAGGTCTTTGACGAAATCCTTTTGCAACAAGTTTAGCCTTATAGGTTTCAACCTGTCCATCTGTAGGATTGCTAGGCACGACAGCAAGGTTTCGGGAGGCATCGTTCATACCATTTTCAAAAATTTGCCATGCTTAACAATACTAACCCTAGAATCTTAACTAAAGATTTAGACAACACAATGTGTAAACTACGTTACATATAAGTGAGTAGGGATTACAACCTTTGGAGTCCGGTCCTTCACTTCTTTAGCTCCTTGTAGTAGTCCTTTCGCTCCGAGTAGTGATCCTGTGGACTCTTGAATGGCTCAACAAGAAGAAAGCAACGAGCTTGCACGAAGTCTTCGAGGCCGAAGATGATCTACGTCGAGGAGACACTAACCCAAGCTACCCTCTTCACTAATGTCAGATTAGTGAAGCTAACACCCTATACTAAAGTGCTAATCTATTAAAGGATGATGAAGTAGGCTTTTTGCTCACTTTAGAATTAATTTTCTCACTATTTTATCACCTCCCTTGAAAACCTAGAGAGTTCTCTCTTAAGCTTGAGGAAGAAGAAACAAATAATAGATGAGAGAGTGAATGGTAACCATGGGTGAGAAAATATCTAATATATCTCATATAGAGACTTAACCATGAGTTTAGATAATGGTTGGGTTAACAAATATCTAGTATAAGACAAAACTAGTGGACTAGTCAATGGGTCTCCAAGCTTCTACAAGCTTTATGCCATGTGACCAATATCCAACAAATAATTTATTTACACTAAATAAATAAACGCTTCATTATCTTTATCATGGTGTAAGTCACATACACCCATATTGCATGTATCATCAACCATGACACATAAATAAAACACAATTAATATATATCACATATATATTAAGTGTGCACATGTGAGAAAAAGAAATACTTAAGTGAGCTAATATTAGTTAATGTAAATTAATATATCAAATACATAATCATACAATAAATCATTAAATCAACCCTTGATTTAATAATCCGGCTATATATCATATGACCGACTAATATTATTTGTATTAACCTATCGAATAACTACTTGATTCGATAACCCAGCTATATCACATATAACCGACTAATACTAATAAATCGCGAGAATAGAATACGATATCACATACTCGTATTATTCTCGGTCCCGCACATATCACATATGTGCTCCTACCTCGTTTTTCCTGGGCCGGTGAAACATCTGTGTAGGACTCTAAAGACTCGTCAATACGCCGGCAATAGGTGATGATCCCTTCTGTTGGCTATAGAGCCCTCAAGGCAATTATCATAGTCGCGGGAATGTGATCATGATGATTGAGGAAGGACCTATATCGATAAAACAGTCATACTCGAGATGATAATATGCTATCTGGTTTGTCATTATCATCATGTGCATGTTGATAGAGCCCATAAGATTCTTGCTTGACTACCAGCATTGTGATGACGATCACATACGTGGGAGCTGGGGGTCTATAAGCACATCCTTAAATGTCCCTAGTCGTGGGAGTATCGAGACTGGGCATCGATACTCCAGTGTAGACTGGTCTATACTTATCTAGACCCCGACGAGGGGTGGTGGCCGGTCTCATAAGCCATTGGTGTTAGTTGTTCACCTAAGTTAGTATGCAGGTGCTCATTGGGTTATGAGTACACTGGACGGACTCGCTGGGAACATGCTAGTTGGTAATATACCTATAGTCAGATAGCAGTTCCCTGATGACATCTTTACAGGTTAGTCTGTCGACCTGAGATCATCATTTGTCTCGTGTGGGTTCCCACTGTGCTTTGATTATTACCCTCCACGGCTCAAAGGAGTCGTGCAAACAGGTTTTAGTTGGGTACAGTCCCGAGCCACATGGAGGCGGTGAGCGATCGTCAGGGATTCGTCTCTCCCGGTATTAGGGGTTGATATCACGCAGTGCATGGGTGGCCATCACTACAAGTCCTCGGCCGGGGTATGTGAGAATTACCAATCCAGGATCGATAGTTTCTCAGGTTGCGATGGGTTTCATTCCGAACGAATTATCGCGTTGTTAGGGGTCTGATTTTATCTACCCACCTAGACCCGATATGCGATACTCTTAGACGAACAGACCGGACTGTAAGGATATTGTCACTGACAGGCTCAGTCGGGGTTCAGGATGAGTGTGCTCGTCGGCCTCCCTTTCGCTCAATACCCGGGTAGCCGTTACGTACAGCTAGTGCCGCTGACGTGCTTGTGGTTAAACCCACTGTCAGCGTATTGACGAGTCTTTAGAGTCGCACACAGACGGTTTTCCTGGTTCTGGCGAAATGATGTAGTAGCCGTATTGGATACGTGCAGGGTTCCGATCGATTGATGTACTTAGTACTCGGACTTTCGATCGGACAGTTGATAATACTAGCCGGATAGGGTTTTGAGCCGGATTACTAAATCAGGTATTGATTTAATAATTTACATATATGTATTTCGATACGTATATTCTAGTATTATATTCTTTGTGTTTTTCTATCTCTTTGATATTTGTATTTCGGTACGGATACAGGTATTCATCTACAGTAGAATCTAATCCGTATTTTTTACCGGATAACATTCTAGAAGGTGCCCCCTCATTTTTGGTTTGACTATTTTATTAAATGGATAAATGTGGAGGAAAATAGCTTGATGAGGTATGGTGACAACCATGCTTGGAATAGTGCTCACAAATGAATTGTTAATTCATTTGTTTGCACTATTCAAGCATGGTTGGATTTTTAAAATGGAAAAATGGTTTTTACAAAATCAAGCATGCTTGATTTTCTCTTTCCATGGTCTTCATTTTTTAAGCATGCTAGGTTTTCTTCTCTTGAGATTTATGAGAGGTCCTCCTTCACCATTAGCTTCATCCTCCTCATGCTTTCACATTTTTCTTCCACCTTCATATTATGAGATAGCAAACACTTTGAATACACTCCCTGCATCCTAGGCTCTCTAGGGTAGCATCCTAGAGACCCTAGTTGCTTCACTTGCAACTTGGCGTAGAGCTAGAGCCAGAATTACATCCCTCCGGTGGATCATCGAAGATGAAGTAAGACCGGCGACCAAAATCGATCCGCAACATCACTAGGAGCTTGGAGATGGTTGAAAACCCGAAGGACTTGGTTCATTAGGTATAACCATTCCTATCTCTTTTCTTAGATTACTAGTTTTAGGGTTAATGGTTTCGATCTTATTAATCGGGTAATGGTAGCGCCGGGTTTTAAGAAATTTTTGTTCCGCATTTGTCCACGGTTCGATGGCCGGGGCGCTCGCATAACCCTTCATAGTATTAGAGCCACCCATTAAACCCTACTAGCTAGTTTGCACAAGCTTAAAATCTCGATTGATCAAAATTTCCAAATCAATTTTCCTATTTGCCTATTTTCTGTCGATTTCTGAAAGTGCTCCAAAAATGTTTCTATATAGCATAAAAATCCGTGCTGGCAAAACTAAAGCAACAGAAAATATTTGGTGACCTAAATCCAAAATTCTACCACGGAATCGCCGCCGAATGTCATATTTGGCGGCGTTTCCGCGGCCATTTTTGGGCTACAGTAACCAAACTTTTTTCTGGAGCTCTAGTTGGTGGAAAAATGATTTTTGTGATATATAGTTTTGGCCCAGATTCATTGGATTACTGGTTTAGCACTTGGGGCCATTTTGGGAAATTTTAATCGATCGAAATTTTAACTGTGTAATTTGCAGTACTTTACATTTCTATCTGTGACCGTGAATGTCATTTGATCGGTAAACCTTGTCTAATAGCTATAGTCCTTTTAGATTGGTTTGCGAACGTGACATTCACGTTGATGTTCTGTATTGTGCTGTGATGTTGCGGATTTGTCGTGGTGGATAGCTTACGTGCAATGGTAGTGCAGTTTGGATTTATTTGTACATTTGATATTGCGGGGCGAGCGTTCGACATGTGAACTGCCGTCACTGCCTGTTTGTATATTATTCTTTTGGGGCACGACCGGGTTGAGGTCGATGTCCCCCGTTGTATATATTTTCTTTTCTGTACTAGGATTACCCCGCTGTATGTGTTGGAGATAGTGCCCTCAGAGTCAATTATTAGGTCACAGGTACGTGATTGTAATGATTGAGGGAGGACCTATCCCGGTAGGACAGTCTTACTCGAGATGATAGTATGCTATCTGGTTTACCTTTATCATCGTGTACTGTTTTAGGTGACCTGACATGTCGCTATTACACGTTGATAGAGCCCCTAGGATTCTTGCTTGACCACCAGCAGTATGAGGGCGATCATATAAGTGGGAGCTGGGGGTCTACAAGCATATCCTTAAAAGGTCCCTAGTCGTGGGAGTTTCGAGACCGGGCATCGATACTCCATTAGTAGACTAGTGTATACAGTCGAGACACCGACGAGGGGCGGTGGCCGGTCTCACAAGCCACTGGTGTCAGTTGGATCACCTAAGATGTATACAGGTGCTCATTGGGTTATGAGTACACCGGACAGGACTCGCCGGGAACATGCTAGTTGGTCATATACCAGACGTCAGATGGCAGTTCCCTGGTGACATGTGTGCAGGTTAGTTCATCGACCTGGGGATCGTCATTTGTCTCGTGTGAGTTCCCACTGTACTTTGATTACTACCCTACCACGGCTCAAAGGAGTCGTGCAAACAGGTTTTAGTTGGGTACAGTCCCGAGCCACATGGAGGCAGTGAGCGTATCTTCAGGGGTTCGTCTCTCCCGGTATTGGGGGTGAGGTCGTGCTGTGTCTAGGAGAGCCATTACACAAAGTCCTTGGCCAAGGCAAGAAGATTTACTGGTAGGTATTCCAGTAGTATCTCAGGGTGTTCTGGGCTACACTCCGACACGACTTGTACTGCTTTTGGGGGTCTGACTTTTACCAACCCCCTAGGCCCGCCATGCGATACTCATAGACGAACGGACCGGACTGCACGGATATTGTCACTGACAGGCTCAGTAGGGTGTCAGGATGAGTTCGCTCATCGACGTCCCTTTTAGTCAATAGCTGGTGGCCCGTTACGTATTGGCTTATACCTCTGACGGGCTAGTGGTTAAATCCACAGCCATTGTATTGACGAGTCTTTAGAGTCCACCACACTTTCAGTTACTCAAGTTTCGGGCGAAACGCTGTAGAGGCCGTATGGAGATATGGCAGGGTCCAATCAGATACGTGCGGTATTGCACGGATCAGGATGGGACGGTTTGTACTAGTAGCCGTATAGGTATATGGCAGGGTTCGATCAGATACGTGCGGTATTGCACGGATCAGGATCGAACGGATAATACTAGCCGGCTTTGGTTTAAGCCGGTCCTAGTGTAGTACACTGTAGATTTTGTCTCATTGCATTTGTATCCGGTCGGAATACAGATGCGGGTGTGTATGCACAGTATCGGGGTTTTCCTGTAATTTATTACGGGACCAGTTTTCTGGAGTTGCCAGTTTGCATTCCGTTCCGGCCGGTTTTCCTTTGTTCTTTCCCGGCCGGACTTTTCCGATGGAGGGGGTTATTTGCAATTGTGCAAATAACATTTGTGGAGGGGGTTTCTTGTAAAAGATTGATTATGATAGCTATCATTATCTTTTCCACCATGCTTTTGTTTTTATTTGTGACATGAAAGGGTATGGTTTGAAAAAGGTAAAGCATGGTTGGATGTTTTCTTGTCCTTGGATGTGGTCACCATTCTTGTGCTCCTACACTCACCTCCCTCTTGCTTTCATATAGTTCTTTTCCTCCACCTTATTCTTCACTTGATGAATATGATAAGTTCTTAAAAGGAAAGGAGAGAAGAAGAAAAAGAATGAGAGAAAGAAAAAGAATGAGAGAGTTCATCTATGTTATGGGAGGAATTCTTCATCTCCTTCTTCTTCTTGTTTCGGAACAATGAAAGCACCATTTTTCCTAACCCCAATCCTCCATCATGGCAACTACAAACCCCAAAGTGAGACAAGCACTCTACACTACACTTCCTACAGCAAATCTTGGACGCGTCGATTCGCCAGCTTCGCGCCCGAGTTGCCTCGGTATTGAGGTGGGAGCCCGTAAAAGCTACAGGCGATGTGGTGCCCCTTTTCGACGAGGAGGAGACGGACGGAGATCCCGCGAGGAAATAGGAGTGGAGATGAAGACCGGAGGACTTGGATCGTCGGTATACATCTCTTCCCTTTCTTATTAGTAGCGTAGACTTGTTAATGGTTACGATCCGGAGTTTAGTGCGCGGTGGTGCCGGTTTGCAAAGTCCGCAAAATTTAAGTTTTTCACCGCTTCCGCATTCCGGCGTCGGATTGACGGCCGGGGCGCCGCCGTGCACTTACAGTGGTATCAGAGCCTCGCCATTAACTTAGTCTAACTTTGTGTAATGTGTTTGCATTTCCGATCGATCAAAAAGTTCCAAAACTGCATTTTACCCACGACAGTTTCTGTTGAAATTTTTCAGTCTCGAAAAATTTTTCAGGTTGTAAAATATTGATGTACTGGAAAATCTAAGAGTTCTGTAAAAATTTGACGAAGTAACTCCACAGTTGGAGTGCGGAACCGCCGCGAAAACCACCTTTGTGCGGCCCTTCCGCCGCGCACTATTCACATCACTTCACCATTTTTTTACAGAGGCCTTCTGGGCTTAAAATATGGGCTTTGGAATATTAAAGTTGGGCCAATTATTTCTGTGAGTGCTACAGTTTTCTTTGGGGCCCACTTGTTAATTGTTTGATCAATCGGAAATTTTTTAAACACATTTTTCACAGTATTTACATTATATCTGCGACCGTGAATGTCACTCGATCGGTAAATCCGGTCTAACTGCTATAGCCCGGTTAGACGGATTTGCGAACGTGACTTTCACGTTGATGTTCTATGTATTTGCTGTGATGTTGCGGATCGGTCGTGGGGATAGCCTGGATGCAATGCTAGTACCGTTTTTGTTGTATTATGTACATTTGTTATTGCGGGGCGAGCGTCCGACATGTGGACTGCCGTCACTGCCAGATTGTATTATTATTTTGGGGCACGACCTGGTTGCGGTCGATGTACCCGGTGTATGTATATTTTACTTTCTGTACTAGGATTGCCCCGCGGAGGGGTGCACGGATAGCCGGGTTCTAGAGGGCAACAAGCCCGCATCTCATGGCATTGAGACGGAGGGGGCTTCACTCTAGAATTGGCGGGCTATTCGCCGCACTCGTAGGGGGTATAGGTTGACCCAGGAGGGGTGCCCAAGTTGCCGGATTCCGTGAAGTGCTGGGTGGTCCATTCACGGCGCTGAAGGGGGCTGCCTCGCTTCAGGTTTTGGCGGGTAACTTGCCGCGCCCGTAGGGGTCTAGGATTTCATTCCACAGGCTATCCACACGACCAGGGGAACGTCGGGTTTCAGTAGTGGCTCTGTGAAACCCGGGGATCCCAGATATCTGTATTGTTCTGTGATGCTGTACATTTCTGTGATGTTGCATTTTATTCACGCCTTGAGCGAAATACTATATATTGGTATATATATTAGTAGATGTTGTATATGTTTTTCATCCGCGCTAGTCCAGTCCCCGCTCTGCCGTTAGTTAGCTAACCTAACGGGTGATGACGGGACCCAGTGGCGAATGCGGATGGCATATACGTACGTCAGTATATTTTCGTTCCTTTTGGTGTGATCAATTGATGGGACTGCATTGATTCGGATCAATGCAAAGTTAAAAACAAACCTAATCTGATGTTGTTGGAACACTTTTTCAAAAAGCTGTTATTGCAAGGACGTTCACTTTTGTTTTGCATCGTGGTATTCATTTGGAATATCCTGCTCCTCAGTCGACGAGGCAAGGGCCGAGATCCCTTCACCGGGAGTGACCCCTTGGACAGAAGTTTGCGTCAGGGCATTAACTTCACTATAGCCGATTACTTTTGCTTTGCACCGTGGTATTCATTTGGAATATCCTGCACCTCATTCTACGGGGAAAGAGCCGAGATCCCTTCACCGGGAGTGACCTCTTTAGTAAAGGTTTTCGTCACTATATTTTCTAAAAAGCTATCCGTTCCTTCAACGATATCAAGTTCTTTACGTTAAAGGTTTTCGCCAGAAACCATTCGTAGCCCTCCGTCGTTTCATATGGGTGGTCAATAGTATTCAAGCTGTGTATGTTGGCCAAAGTCAAGGCACAGTGATTGGTAGCTATTGGGGTATTCATATGCAGCATAGATAGATGCGTTGGTTTGGGACAGTCGTGCTGCCATTTTGGCCAAAGTCAAGGGTATGTACGGGTGGATTGAAATTAACCTGGAGAATGACGGGTAGAACTTGACATGTGACTTATGATATGTTGGCCAAAGTCAAGGTCATAAGAGCATGGGGCAGAAATCACATCGGGAGTTTCAAAAGTACTGAAACTTGCCAGATATGCGCATACCTTCTGGAGTGTGATACCGTGAGCGGATTCCGTCACGTTGTCATGCGATGAGAGTTGGATCCCGATTCCCACTGATGAGTTGGTTTACTCCTCGGGTGACCCCGACTAATTCTTCTTTAAGGTTTGGAGGAGAATTTGAGGTACAGTGGGAGGTTTCCAGATTAGATAAATTGGTAACCATTCTGATCTAGGATAGAGTGCACGCTGAGTGTTTCTTCTCTCTCTCTCTCTGGCAGCGACCATTGACCCGACCCTAAGACTTTAACTCAGTGACCAAGTTGACCGAACCTTTTTAACACTGGCTTTTGGATTGTCAGAGTTGCAGACCTCATTGCCACTCCTACTTTTACCCTTTTCTCCAGGACACCCCGTATTACTACGAACGTCCACTTCCATTGGACAAAACCATCGTATGGTTAGATACGAACTCGAAGGAATTCGAGGATGGTTTCCGGTTCTGGAGAAAACGAATAGGATTATTCAGTTGTCTTTTCTTTTCACCTTCTCTCAGGTTGCGAGTACTCCTTGGTTTAGGAGTAGTACACCTATTACGCAAATTGGATAGTCTTCTTCCAAACCATAGGCTGGTGCCGACCGGTAGGGAATGAAGAAAACCAGTTAGCCTAAACGGTGTACAGAAGGTATTAAGTTCAGACAAAACAAGGGATTAGTAAGAGGGCAAAATAATTGCGACTGCTATTCACGACCGAACCAAGTATTTCTTCGCCAATCCTAAATCACCTTTGTATTTCTCCAGGACACTCCGTAACACTACGTAGATCCCATTTTATTGGATAATCCATCGTATGGTTATATACGAACTCGAAAGGAACTTGTTCCAGTTCGGGGATGGATCCTGGTTCAGGAGAAATAGGAATAAAGTACATTCAGGTGTCTTTTATCTTCACCTTCTCTCGCATTGCGAGTGCTCCTAGGACTAGGACAGTACACCCATTATGCTTATTGGATAGTCTTCTTCCAAACCATAGGCTGGTGCCGAACGGTAGGGAAGGAAGAAAACCATTTGGCCTAAAGGGGTGTACAGAAGGTAATGACTAAAGACATATGAAGGGATTTGGAGAGGTGGCAAAGAATTATACGGTTATAGTTGTGAATCTGGATAATGGTAGAGGCATTACTAGGAATACCAGGATACCCCATCGAAACATTTCAATGTTTCAGGTTCAACTGTGTACTGTTAAAAGAAAACTGATTTCCCGATTGGACACTTGCTCCAGGGTATGTATTTACCAAGTTTGATTCTCACATCTGTATAGTTTTACAGATGTTGAGTGGGAGTAAGTTATTGGGAATTGGGTGATCATCCTCATTATATCGGGATTCGTTGTAATCGGTGATATTTGAGGAGATCGTCTGGGCTGTTTGCCGGTCGGCAAATATTTGGTTTTGAATATCCGCTGTTATGCACCAATTTCAAATTGATATATCTGTACGTCTATTTCCATAGAGTGAGATATACCTTTTGATATTATGTCGATGACATTTACCTATATCAGTGGATGGTTAGGTAAGGAGCATTAAACAGCGGTGTAACTCTTCTTAACCATAAGTACAGTTTTCAACCTACGACACACAGTGAAAGAGTTGTCAGACTCAAGGGACTTATACAGAGTATTGTATGTTGTCCAGTGTCCATAAAGACAGAGGGGTTGGTCCTCATACTATATTCTGTTTACTTTTAACTTCTCTAGTTCTTAGACATGTGTTTCGTAGAAACACAGGGTCTAAGTTTTGAGGAGTTATAGGTATTTGAATAGAGTAGAGAACCAGGTGTAGCAAGTATCGGGATTCTTCAAGGTGATCGAAGATGTAGATACTTGTGTATGGTATTCAGTTGATAGTAATGATTAAGAGAACTTGCTTCTCTTTCAGGTTACTCATAATTGGAAATGCTTCCTAAGTTGAGTAACGCTGATCGGCCTCCTTCCATTTAGTTGACATGCGCTGGGGACAGCTGCATGATTTGAATCTGGTTCAATTATATCAGTGCCTCTGTTTCTATATTGGATATAGAACAGTTCATATCTTAACGATGTTAAGGTACGGGGAGTTGTCCGGTTCATGATTAAAACCTGATACTGGACAACTCAAGGCACGTTTCTGTAATGGCTGTTTGTGGGTTGACCCAGGCTCTGACGAGGGTTGACTTTCTACCATCTGGATGAACAATAGCGATATTGTTCTAGACTCGCCACAGTTTTATTAAAAATGGATTTTTTCAGAAAACAGTAGTGGGAGTATGGAAGAACTGGAAGTGATTCCAGAACCACAAACGATTACTGAAGATTTGATAAGGAACCTAAAGATTCAATCTGGATTGACATTCCATTGGCCACTCCGCAGATAAGGTGGGTAACTTCAGGCACCCGAGAGGTACTACAGTAGCCTCAAGGACGGTTACAGGGAAGTTCTTGTTTACCCACAATTACCATTGCTGTTGTTCCAGGCTGCGAGACCAGGCGGGAGGATGAGTATAGCGTCGTTCTAAACTAGTTTTAGAAGTGTACGTTTATATGACTCTGCCAGAGGGTTGTCGTAGTCAGTGGGAGCAGCGGAAGCATTGGTGGACAGGTTGCTTCTGTCTGTTTATAGACTAGAGCAGATGTAGCGGAGATAGATCATCTATTTCTGATGTGACAGTCATGGGTTTGACTTCATCAGAATAGGGGATGGATCTGTTGAGAAGGTAGTAGGGTGTGATATCCTGGTATTTGGAAGATATACACAGAGTAGGAAAAGAAACTCCTACACTACGATCGGTCATACTTTGGTCGTCACACAGTAGTTTCTCCACATAGGAATTGGGTATTATATCAGACATACTGGTTACTAGATCTATGGTTTTAGATCTAGATTTGGGTGGTTTCCCAATCAGGGTACTTGACAGCATTCTAAGAGTGTTTAGGATGGACGACTCCTGGCACGGTAGTGTACCTGCAGGTAATGGAGTCACCCTCTCTAAAGGTGTCTTACAGACTAAAGGGGAGAGGGACGGGCATGATTGGCAGATCACTTGCTCAGGCAATTGAGTCAATCGTGAGATGTCAAGTACCACACCAGATGTTGTTCTTGCACAAGATGCAATAAGTTGACATTAATCCAATCCTGGAGAAACAGTTGGAAGCAGTTTTGGAACATAAGTGGATGTTCTAGGGATATGATAACGACAGCCTCATTCAGGAGACGGTTATCATTCCAGGCTTCCAAGGTGACATGGACGACAAGGAGGTTGTCAGAGTTATAGTTTTCCCTCTGACGAGGGGCAGTATTTTGGACAGGTGATCCAAGGCAATACTGAGGGAGGCATGGCGCGCAGGATACTGATTAAGTTCAGTTGACGATACAGTCTAAGAAGTTTGGATTTGGAGTTCATTTATGAGCTATGTCCCATCAGACATCCAGACACATTCTAAGACAGGTATTGCTCATTTCGGGAGATGGGTTTCTCCGCGAACATGAGATATAGAGAGACATAGAAAGAAACGTCAAGGCGGATCCACTCACTAAGGCTATTCCTCGAACGCAATAGTTCCGCAAACGAGCTTTGTGAGACTGACTAGTAGAGGAGTTGGATGTTCGGTATCACACGGGCTGTGAGTATGCGACATCGCAATAATTAGCCTTGAGTGCAAGTGGGAGATTGTTGGAGATAGTGCCCTCAGAGTCAATTATTAGGTCACAGGTACGTGATTGTAATGATTGAAGGAGGACCTATCCCGGTAGGACAGTCTTACTCGAGATGATAGTATGCTATCTGGTTTACCTTTATCATCGTGTACTGTTTTAGGTGACCTGACATGTCGCTATTACACGTTGATAGAGCCCCTAGGATTCTTGCTTGACCACCAGCAGTATGAGGGCGATCATATAAGTGGGAGCTGGGGGTCTACAAGCATATCCTTAAAAGGTCCCTAGTCGTGGGAGTTTCGAGACCGGGCATCGATACTCCATTAGTAGACTAGTGTATACAGTCGAGACCCCGACGAGGGGCGGTGGCCGGTCTCACAAGCCACTGGTGTCAGTTGGATAACCTAAGATGTATACAGGTGCTCATTGGGTTATGAGTACACCGGACAGGACTCGCCGGGAACATGCTAGTTGGTCATATACCAGACGTCAGATGGCAGTTCCCTGGTGACATGTGTGCAGGTTAGTTCATCGACCTGGGGATCGTCATTTGTCTCGTGTGAGTTCCCACTGTACTTTGATTACTACCCTACCACGGCTCAAAGGAGTCGTGCAAACAGGTTTTAGTTGGGTACAGTCCCGAGCCACATGGAGGCAGTGAGCGTATCTTCAGGGGTTCGTCTCTCCCGGTATTGGGGGTGAGGTCGTGCTGTGTCTAGGAGAGCCATTACACAAAGTCCTTGGCCAAGGCAAGGAGATTTACTGGTAGGTATTCCAGTAGTATCTCAGGGTGTTCTGGGCTACACTCCGACACGACTTGTACCGCTTTTGGGGGTCTGACTTTTACCAACCCCCTAGGCCCGCCATGCGATACTCATAGACGAACGGACCGGACTGCACGGATATTGTCACTGACAGGCTCAGTAGGGTGTCAGGATGAGTTCGCTCATCGACGTCCCTTTTAGTCAATAGCTGGTGGCCCGTTACGTATTGGCTTATACCTCTGATGGGCTAGTGGTTAAATCCACAGCCATTGTATTGACGAGTCTTTAGAGTCCACCACACTTTCAGTTACTCAAGTTTCGGGCGAAACGCTGTAGAGGCCGTATGGAGATATGGCAGGGTCCAATCAGATACGTGCGGTATTGCACGGATCAGGATGGGACGGTTTGTACTAGTAGCCGTATAGGTATATGGCAGGGTTCGATCAGATACGTGCGGTATTGCACGGATCAGGATCGAACGGATAATACTAGCCGGCTTTGGTTTAAGCCGGTCCTAGTGTAGTACACTGTAGATTTTGTCTCATTGCATTTGTATCCGGTCGGAATACAGATGCGGGTGTGTATGCACAGTATCGGGGTTTTCCTGTAATTTATTACGGGACCAGTTTTCTGGAGTTGCCAGTTTGCATTCCGTTCCGGCCGGTTTTCCTTTGTTCTTTCCCGGCCGGACTTTTCCGATGGAGGGGGTTATTTGCAATTGTGCAAATAACATTTGTGGAGGGGGTTTCTTGTAAAAGATTGATTATGATAGCTATCATTATCTTTTCCACCATGCTTTTGTTTTTATTTGTGACATGAAAGGGTATGGTTTGAAAAAGGTAAAGCATGGTTGGATGTTTTCTTGTCCTTGGATGTGGTCACCATTCTTGTGCTCCTACACTCACCTCCCTCTTGCTTTCATATAGTTCTTTTCCTCCACCTTATTTTTCACTTGATGAATATGATAAGTTCTTAAAAGGAAAGGAGAGAAGAAGAAAAAGAATGAGAGAAAGAAAAAGAATGAGAGAGTTCATCTATGTTATGGGAGGAATTCTTCATCTCCTTCTTCTTCTTGTTTCGGAACAATGAAAGCACCATTTTTCCTAACCCCAATCCTCCATCATGGCAACTACAAACCCCAAAGTGAGACAAGCACTCTACACTACACATCCTACAGCAAATCTTGGACGCGTCGATTCGCCAGCTTCGCGCCCGAGTTGCCTCGGTATTGAGGTGGGAGCCCGTAAAAGCTACAGGCGATGTGGTGCCCCTTTCCGACGAGGAGGAGACGGACGGAGATCCCGCGAGGAAATAGGAGTGGAGATGAAGACCGGAGGACTTGGATCGTCGGTATACATCTCTTCCCTTTCTTATTAGTAGCGTAGACTTGTTAATGGTTACGATCCGGAGTTTAGTGCGCGGTGGTGCCGGTTTGCAAAGTCCGCAAAATTTAAGTTTTTCACCGCTTCCGCATTCCGGCGTCGGATTGACGGCCGGGGCGCCGCCGTGCACTTACAGTATGTTGCACGGATAGCCGGGTTCTAGAGAGCAACGGGCCCGCATCTCATGGCGTTGAGACGGAGGGGGCTTCACTCTAGAATTAGCGGGCTATTCGCCGCACTCGAAGAGGGTACAGGCTGACCCAAGGAGGGGTGCTCAAGTTACCGGATTCCGTGAAGTGCTGGGTGGTCCATTCACTTTGCTGAAGGGGGATGCCTCGCTTCTAGTTTTGGCGGGTAACTTGCCACGCTCGTGGGGGTCTAGGATTTCATTGCACAGGCTATCCACACGACCAGGGGAACGTCGGGTTTTCAGTTGTGGCTAGAAGGAAACCCGGGGCTTCCAGATTATCTGTATTGTTCTGTGATGCTTATTACTTTTCTGTGATGTTGCATTTATCATGCCTGGGACGATTGTTATATATATACATATATACTAGTAGATGTTGTATATGTTTTGCACCCGCGCTAGCCCATTCCCCGCTCTGTCGTTAGTTAAGTGACCTAACGGGTGATGACGGGACCCAGAGGCGAATACAGATGGCATATACGTACATTTTATTTTCGTTCTTTTCTGGTGTGATTAATTGATGGGACTGTGTTGATTCTTATCAATGCAAGGAAAACAAACCTATATATATATATGATGTTGTTGGAACCAAGTTTTTAAAAAACTGACATTACAGACGTACGCTTTTGCTTTGCATAGTGGTATTCGGTTATGAATATCCAGCACCTCATTCGATGAGGCAAGGGCCGAGATCCCTTCATCGTGAGTGACCCCTTGGGCAGAAATTTGTGTCAACATAATAACTTCACTATAGTCGATTACTTTTTGCTTTGCATCGTGGTATTCAGTTTGGAATATCCTGCACCTCATTCGACGAGGAAAGAGCCGAGGTTCCTTCACCGGGAGTGACCTCTTTAGCAAAAGTTTTCGCCACTATATATTTATAAAAACACTTGGATTCCTTCAACGATATCAAGTTCATTACGTTAAAGGTTTTTCGCCAAAAACCAGCTGTAGCCCTCCGTCATTTCAGAAAAGCAGCGCCTAGTATTCGTGCTATGTTTGTTGGCTTCCGTCAAGGCATAGTGTGCGGTAGCTATGTGTTACTTTTCTGTAGCATGGGTATTCATTAATCTAGGACAGTCGTGCAGCCTTGTTGGCATTCGTCAAGGGCGAGTACGGGTGGGTCTAGATTAATCAGGACAATGACGGGTAGAACTTGACTTGCAACTTATGATTTGTTGGCATCCGTCAAGGTCATAAGCAGCTTGGGGTAAAAATAATATCGGGAGTTTCAAACATACAGGAAACTTTCCAGGCATGCGCATACCTTCTGGAGTGTGGTGACTTGAGTGGCTTCCATCAAGTTATCATGCGATGATAGTTGGATCCCTATTCCCACTGATGAGTAGGATTACTCCTCGGGTGATTCCAACTAATTCTCCTTTTAGGTTTGGAGAAGAATTCGAGAAAACAGTGGGAGCCATCCGGATTAGATAAAGTGATTATCCATTCTGATCTACATTAGAGTGCACGCTGAGTGTTTCTTTTCTCTCTCTCTTTGACAGCGACCATGACACGATCCTAGACTATAACTCAGAGACCAAATTAATCGAACCTTCTTAAAACACTGGCTTTTGGATTGTCCAAGTTGTATACATCATTGCCACTCCCTCTTTTACGCTTTGCATTACTCCAGAACACCCCGTATTACTACGAATATCTAATTCCATTGGATAAAACCATCGTATGGTTATATACGAACTCGAAGGAATATTTTCGAGGATGGTTTCTGGTTCTGGAGAAAATGAATAGGATTATTCAGTTTTCTTTTCCTTTTACCTTCTATCAGGTTGTGAGGACTTCTAGGATTAGGAGACCGTACACCTATTACGCTTATTGGATAGTCTTCTTCTAAACCATAGGCAGGTGCCGAACGGTAAGGAATGAAGAAAACCAATTAGCCTAAGTGTGGTGTACAGAAGGTGATGAGTAAAGACAAATAAAGGGATTAGAAAGAGGTCAAAGTAAATTGCGACTGCTATTCACGACCAAACCAAGTCTTTCATTACCACTCCTACGTCACCTTCGTATTTCTCCAGAACACTCCGTATTATTACGAACATCCAATTCCATTGGATAAATCAATCGTATGGTTATATACGAACTCGAAGGAACTTTTTCGAGGATGGATTCTGGTTCAGGAGAAATTGAATATGGTTTGTTCAGTTATCTTTTATCATCAACTTCTCTCCGGTTGCGAGTACTCCTAGAATTAGGAGAGTACACCTATTACGCTTATTGGATAATCTTCTTCCAAACCATAGACTGGTGCCAAACGGTAGGGAAGAAAGAAAACCATTTAAGCCAAACGGAGGTGTACAGAAGGTAACGACTAAAGACAAATAAAGGGATTTGGAGAGATGGCAAGGGAATACATGGTTTCAGTCATGAATCTGGATAATGGAAGAGGCATTACTAAAAATATCAGGAGACCCTATAAAACATTTTGATGTTTCGGTTTCACTATGCGTTGTTAATTGAAAACTGATTTCCCAATTAGGTCCTTACTCCAGGGTATATATTTACCAGGTTTGATTCTCACATCTGTATGGTTTTACAGATGATGAGTGGGAGAATGTTATTAGGAATTAGGTGATCATCCTCATTATATCGGAATTCGTTGTAATTGGTGATATTTAAGGAAATCGCCTATGCTGTGTAAGACTACGGTAGCGCCCCGACCGTCTTTCCGAGGCCAAAATGCGGAAACGAATTTTTTTCTCATACTAGAAACTGGCGCTATCGTATGCTTAAAACCCGGATCAAACCATTAACCTATAACCAGCTATCTAGAGAAGGGATAGAGAGCTGTACCGAGCGATCCGTATCCTTCTGTCTTCGGCCACCATCCCGATCTCCCCGCGGTAACTCCGGTCTTCATCTCCTCGTCGGAAAGGGCACCACATCGAGAAGTCTTTTTACGGGCTCCCGCTTCATCCGAAGCAACTCAGGCCCGAAGTGTGCTAGCCGACACGTCCAAGATGTTGTAGAGAATGTGTTGATCACTTTGTCTCTTGCAACCATGGCTTTGGATGGAGGTTAAAGTGTTGCCATTAATGGAAGCAATAAGCTAGAGGAGGTAGAAGAAGAACAAGAGCTTTTCTATTCCTTTTTCTTTTCTTTTGCTGGAATGAGAGTGAGAGAGTGAGATTATGAAAATACAAGACCAATAATATCAACCATGGCAGCCCCTCTCTCTCTCCATCTCATTTCAACACATTAAACAATTCATTAATGTGACATTTTTGCAAGAAAAGAGACCAAGACTCATGATACAAGTCCATGTCACATTAATGCATTGTCATGATGAAAATCTAGCTCATTATTTCCTTAAGCAAACATTAATCCAATTGTTTACCATAACAAAGAAAATCCGGCAACATCTAAAGTAAACTCGTGATGGATCACGAGGATACCCCTCACCTGTATATACATACCTGCACCCGCATTCCGACTGAATGCGAATGCGATGAGACTAAAGTAATCCAACAAATCTAATACCAGGATCCGGCTTAATCCAAAGTCCACTAGTATGATCCGTCCGATCATGATCCGTGCAAAACCGCACGTATAAGATCGAACCTTGCCATATATCATACGGCCTCTACAACGTTTCGCCCGAAACATGAGAAACTGTCTGTGGGGGGCTCCAAAGACTCGTCAGTAGTTTGGCTGTGGATTTAACCACCAGCACGTCAGAGGTACTAGCTGTACATAACGGGCTACCAGGTATTGACCAAAAGGAAAGTCGATGAGTGAACTCATCCTGACACCCGACTGACCCTGTCAGTGACAATATCCGTACAGTCCGGTCCGTTCGTCTATGAATATCGCATGGCGGGACTAGGGGGTTTGGTAAAAGTCCGACCCCCAAAAGCGGAACAAGTCGTGTCGAAGTGTAGCGCAGAACACCTTGAGATACTAATGGAATACCTACCGGTAAATCTCCTGCCTCGGCCGAGGGCATTGTGTAATGGCTTTCCTAGATACAGCGCGATCTCACCCCCAATACAGGGAGAGACGAAACCCCTGCCGATCCGCTCACTGCCTCCATGTGGCTCGGGACTATACCCAACTAAAACCTGTTTGCATGACTCCTTTGAGCCGTGGTAGGGTAGTAATCATAGAACAGTGGGAACTCACACGAGACAAATGACGATCTCAGGTCAATGAACGAACCTGTACACATGTCACCAGGGAACTGCTATCTGACGTCTGGTATAATACCAACTAGCATATTCCCGGCGAGTCCTGTCCGGTGTACTCATAACCCAATGAGCACCTGTATACATCTTAGGTGAACCAACTGACACCGGTGGCTTGTGAGATGGCCACCGCCCTTCGTCGGGGTCTCGACTGTATACACTAGTCTACTCTGGAGTATCGATGCCCTGTCTCGAAACTCCCATGACTAGGGACCATTTAAGGATGCGCTTATAGACCCCAGCTCCCACGTATATGATCGCCATCATACTGCTGGCAGTCAAGCAAGAATCCTAAGGGCTCTATCAACGTGCAATAGTGACCTATAAGGTCACCTAAAGCAGTGCACGATGATAAAGATAAACCAGATAGCATGCTATCATCTCGAGTAAGACTGTCCTACCGGTATAGGTCCTCCGTCAATCATTGCAATCACGTGCCTGTGATCCAATAATTGACTCTGAGGGCACTATATCCAACAATCTCCCACTTGCACTCAAGGCTAATTATTGCAATGTCGCATACTCGCAGCCCGTGTGATACCGAACACCCAACTCCTCTACTAATCAGTCTCACAAAGCCCATTTGCGAAAAAATTGTGTTCGAGGAATAGCCTCAGTGAGTGGATCCGCCCTGATGTTTCTTTCTATGTCTCTCTTTATCTCAAGTTCACGGAGAAAGCCATCTCCCGAAATGAGCAATACCTGTCTTAGAATATGTCTGGATATCTGATGGGACCTAGCTCATAAATGAACTCCAATTCTAAACTTCTTAGACTTTATCTTCAACTGAAAACAATCAGTATCCTGCGCCATGCCTCCCTCAGTATCCACTTGGACCACCTGTCCAAAATACTTCCCTTCGTCAGAGGGAAAACTATAACTCTGACAGTCACTCTGTCATCCAGGTCACCTTGAAAGCCTGAAATGATAACCGTCCCCTAAACGGGGCTGTTGTTATCATATCCCTAGAACATCCACTTATGTTCTAAAACTGCTTCCGAATGTTTCTCCTGGATTGGATCAATATCAACTTATTGCATCTACTGCAAAAACAACATCTGGTGTGGTACTTGACATTTCATGATCAACTCAATTGCCTAAGCAAGTGATCTGCCGATCATGCACATCCCTCTCCCCTTTAGTCTGTAAGACACCTTTAGAGAGGGTGACTCCATCACCTGCAGGTACACTACCGTGCCGGGAGTCGTCTATTCTAAAACACCTTTAGAATGCTGTCTAAGTACCCAGATTGGGAAACTACCCAAATCTAGATCTAAAACCATAGATCTAGTAACCAGAATATCTGATATAATATCCATATCCTATGTGGAGAAACCTCTGTGTGACAACCGAAGTATAACCGACAGTAGTATAGGAATTTCACTTTCTACTCTGTGTATGTCATCCAAATACCAGGACATCACACCCTACTACCTTCTTAACAGATCCATCCCCTATTCTGATGAATTCAAACCTATGACTGCCACATCAGAAATAGATGATCAATCTCCGCTATATCTGCTTTAGTCTATAAATAGACATAAGCCACTAGTCCACTATGCTTCCGCTGCTCCCACTGATTACGATAACCCTCTGGCAGAGTCATATACACGTACACTTCTAAAGCTAGTTTAGAACGACGCTATACTCATCCTCCTGCCGGGTCTCACTGTCTGGAACAACAGCAATGGCAAGTCTGGGTAAACAAGAACCTCCCTATCACCGTCCTTGAGGCTACCGGAGTACCTCTCGGGTGCCTGAGGTTACCCACCATATCTACGGAGTGGCCAATGGAATGTCAATCCAGATTGAATCCTTAGGTACTTATCAAATTTTCAGTAATCGTTTGCGGTTCTGGAATCACTTCCAGTTCTACCATACTCCCACTACTGTTTTCTGAAAAAATCCATTTTTATTAAAACTGTGACGGGTCAAGAACAATATCATTATTGATCTTCCAGATGGTAGAGTAGTTAACCTTCGTCATAGCCCGGGTCAACCCACAAACAGCCATTATAGAAACGTGCCTTGAGTATCCAGAGTCTGGTTTTAAGCATAAGCCAGACAACTCCCCGTACCTTAACATTGTTAAGATATGAACTATTCTATATCCAATATAGAAACAGAGGCACTGATTTAATTGGAACCAGATTCAAATCATGCAGCTGTCTCCAGTGCATGTCAACTAAATGGAGAGAGGCCAATCAGCATTACTCAACTTAGGAGAGCTTCCAATTATGAGTAACCTGAAAGAGAAGCAAGTTCTCTTAATCATTACTATTAACTGAATACCATACACAAGTATCTACATCTTCGATTACCTTGAAGAATCCTAATACTTGCAATACTTGGTTCCCTACTTTATTCATATACCTATAACTTCTCAAAACTTGGACCTTGCATTTGTACGAAACACATGTCTAAGAACTAGAGAAGTCATAAGTAAGCCGAATATAGTACGAGGACCAACCCCTCTGTTCTAATGGACATTGGATAATATACAATACTCTGTATAAGTCCCTTGAGTCTAATAACTCATTCCCTGTGTGTCGTAGGTTGAAAATTGTAGTTATGGTTATGAAGAATTACACCGTTGTTTAATGCTCCTTACCTAACCATCCACTGATATAGGTAAATATCACCGACATAATTTCAAAAAGTTATATCTCACTTCATGAAAATAAATGTACAGATATATCAATTTGAAATTGGTGCATTACAATGGATATTCAAAACCAAATATTTGCCGTCCGGCAAACAACCCAGGCGATTTCCTCAAATATCACCAATTACAACGAATCCCGATATAATGAGGATAATCACCGAATTCCCAATAACTTACTCCCACTCATCATCTGTAAAACCATACAGATGTGAGAATCAAACCTGGTAAATACATACCCTGGAGTAAGGACTAATTGGGAAATCAGTTTTCTTTTAACAATACACAGTGAAACTGAAACATGTAAATGTTTCGAAGGGGTATCCGGGTATTCCTAGTAATGCCTCTTCCATTATCAGATTCACAACTGTAACCGTATATTTCTTTGCCATCTCTCCAAATCCCTTTATATGTCCTTAGTCATTACCTTCTGTACACCCTCTTAGGCTAAATGGTTTTCTTCCTTCCCTACCGTTCGGTACCAGCCTATGGTTTGGAAGAAGACTATCCAATAAGCATAATGGGTGTACTATCCTAATCCTAGGAGCACTCGCAACCCGAAAGAAGGTAAAGATAAAAGACAACTGAATAAATCTTATTCCTATTTCTCTTGAACCAGAATCCATCCCCGAACTGGAACAAGTTCTTTTCGATTTCTTATATAACCATACGATGGAGTATCCAATAAACTGTGGATCTTCATAGTGATACGGAGTGTTCTGGAGAAATACAAAGGTGATATAGGAGTGGCAATGAAATACATGGTTCGTTCGTGAATAGCAGTCGCAATTTACTTTGCCCTCTTACTAATCCCTTTATTTGTCTTAACTTATTACCTTCTGTACACCATCGTCAGGCTAATTGGTTTTCTAAATTCCCCACCATTCGGCACCTGCCTATGGTTTGGAAGAAGACTATCCAATAAGCGTAATAGGTGTACTGTCCTAATCCAAGGAACACTCGCAACCTGAGAGAAGGTAAAAGGAAAAGACAACTTAATAGTCCTATCCGTTTTCTCCAGAACCGGAAACCATCCTCGAATATGGAACAAGTTCCTTCGAGTTTGTATATAACCATATGATGGTTTTATCCGATTGAAGTGGATGTTCGTAGTAATACGGGGTGTTCTGGAGAAAATGGTAAAAGTAGGAGTGGTAATGAGGTATGCAACTCTGACAATCCAAAAGCCAGTGTTTATGAAGGTTCAGTTAATTTTAGTCACTGAGTCATAGTCAAGGGTCGGGTCATGGTCGCTACCAAAGAGAGAGAGAAAAGAAACATTCAGCATGCACTCTAACCTAGATCAGAATGGTTATCAATTTATCTAATCAGGAAACCTCCCACTGTAACCTCAAATTCTCCTCCAAACCTGAAAGAAGAATTAGTCGGGATCACCCGAGGGGTAAACCAACTCATCAGTGGGAATCGGGGTCCAACTATCATCGCATGATAACGTGGTGGAATCCACTCACGTTATCACACTCCAGAAGGTATGCGCATATCTGGCAAGTTTCAGTTTCTTTAGAAACTCCCGATGTGTGTTTTTACCCCTAGGACCCAAGTGACCTTGACAATGCTAAACATATCAAAGAGTCCTAGTCAAGTTCAACCCGTCATTATCTTAATTGCGTTAAACCCACCCGTACGAGTCCTTGACAATGCCAACATAACCGTACGACTGTTTTAACCAATCCACTTATCCATGCGACAGAAAAGCATTACAGAGCTACCGAACACTACGCCTCGGCAATGCACGACATACGTGGAACGAATACTAAGCAATGCTAATCTGAAATGACGGAGGGCTACGGTAGGTTTTTGGCGAAAAACCTTTAACGTAATGAACTTGATATCGTTGAAGGAACTGGACAGCTTTTTATAAAAATATAGTGGCGAAAACCATTGCTAAAGAGGTCACTCCCGGTGAAGGGATCTCGGCTCTTTCCCCGTAGAATGAGGTGCAGGATATTCCAACTGAATACCACGATGCAAAGCAAAAGTAATCGACTATAGTGAAGTTATTGCCCTGACGCAAACTTCTGTCCAAGGGGTCACTCCCGGTGAAGGGATCTCGGCCCTTGCCTCGTCGACTGAGGTGCTGGATATTCATAACCGAATACCACTATGCAAAACAAAAGAGAACGTCCTTTCAATAACAGATTTTTTTTGAAAAATGTTCCAACAACATCAGAATAGGTTTGTTTCGCTTGCATTGATCCGAATCAATGCAGTCCCATCAATAGATCACACCAATAAAGAACGAAAGTAATGATGTACGTATATGCCATCCGCATTCGCCACTGGGTCCCGTCATCACCCGTTAGGTTACTTAAATAACGACAGAGCGGGGACTGGACTAGCACGGATGCAAAACATATACAACATCTACTAGTATATATATCAATATATAATATTCGCTGAAGGCGTGATAAAATGCAACATCACAGAAATGTAATAAGCATCACAGAACAATACAGATATCTGGGATCCCCGGGTTTCATAGAGCCGCTACTGAAACCCGACGTTCCCCTGGTCATGTGGATAGCCTGTGCAATGAAATCCTAGACCCCTACAGGCGCGGCAAGTTACCCGCCAAAATCTGAAGCGAGGCAGCCCGCTTCAACAACGTGAATGGGCCACCCAGCACTTCACGGAATCCGGTAACTTGGGCACCCCTCCTTGGGTCAACCTATACCCCCTACGAGTGCGGCGAATAGCCCGCCAATTCTTGAGTGAAGCCCCCTCCGTCTCAACGCCATGAGATGCGGGCCCGTTGCCTTCTAGAACCCGGCTATCCGTGCACCCCACCGCGGGGTAATCCTAGTACAGAAAGTAAAATATACATACAACGGGTACATCGACCTCAGCCCGGTCGTGCCCCAAAAAAAATATACAAACAAGCAGTGATGGAAGTCGACATGTCGGACGCTCGCCTCACAATATCAAATGTACAAATACAACCAAACTGTACTACCATTGCAACAGGCTACCCACCATGACAAATCCGTAACATCACAGCACAGCACAGAACATCAACGTGAATGTTACGTTCGCAATTCCGTCTAAAAGGGCTATAGCAATTAGACAGGATTTACCGATCAAATAACATTCACGGTCGCAGATATAATGTAAATACTGTGAACTAACATGTTTAAAATTTTCGATCGACTAAAATTTACCGAAGTGGGCCCCAAGCACAACTGTAGCACTCAAAATAAATCTGGTCCCAAACAGAACATTCCAAAAACCCCAATTTCAACTCATAAAGCTACTGTAGAAATTTCGTACGGCAATGACATCTTACTGCCGCAGAATCGCGGCCCGAACAGAGGTTTGGCCGCGGTTCCGCGGTCCTAGTATAGGATCACAGTATCGAATTTCTACAGAATGCTTAAAATTGCCTGCCCGAATTTCTGCAACACTCAAATTAATTTTTCGAGCCCAAAAAATTTCGACAGAAAACTGGAGTTGAAAATGGGCATTTTAGAAATCCGTTCGATCGAACTTGTAAACACGTTAGGGCAAGCTAGACTAGGTTAATGGCGTGGCTCTGATACCATGTAAGACTACGGTAGCGCCCCGGCCGTCTTTCCGAGGGCAAAATACGGAAACGAAATTTTTTCTCAAACTAGAAACCGGCGCTATCGTATGCTTAAAACTCGGATCAAACCATTAACCTACAACTAGCTATCTAGAGAAGGGATAGAGAGCTATACCGAGAGATTCGTGTCCTTCGGTCTTCGGCCACCATCCCGATCTCCCCGCGGTAACTCCGGTCTTCATCTCCTCGTCGGAAAGGGCACCACATCGAAAAGACTTTTTACGGGCTCCCGCTTCATCCGAAGCAACTCGGGCGCGAAGTGTGCTAGCCGACGCGTCCAAGATGTTGTAGAGAATCTTTGGATCACTTTGTCTCTTGCATCCATGGCTTTGGATGGAGGTTAAAGTGTTGCTATTGATGGAAGCAATAAGCTAGGGGAGGAAGAAGAAGAACAAGAGCTTTTCTTTTCCTTTTCTTTTGTTGGAATGAGAGTGAGAGAGTGAGATTATGAAAATACAAGACCAATAATATCAACCATGGCAGCCCCTCTCTCTCTCCATCTCATTTCAATACATTAAACAATTCATTAATGTGACATTTCCGCAAGAAAAGAGACCATGACTCATGATACAAGTTCATGTCACATTAATGCATTGTCATGATGAAAATCTAGCTTATTATTTCCTTAAGCAAACATTAATCCAAATGTTTGCCATAACAAAGAAAATCCGACAACATCTAAAGCAAACTCGTGACGGATCACGAGGATACCCCTCACCTATATATACATACCTGCACCCGCATTCCGACTGAATGCGAATGCGATGAGACTAAAGTAATCCAACAAATCTAATACCAGGATCCGTCTTAAACGAAAGCCCACTAGTATGATTCGTCTGATCATGATCCGTGCAATACCGCATGTATAAGATCGAACCCTGCCATATATCATACGGCCTCTACAACGTTTCGCCCAAAACTTAAGAAACTGTCTGTGGGGGACTCTGAAGACTCGTCAATACTTTGGCTGTGGATTTAACCATTATCACGTCAAAGGTACTAGCTGTACATAACGGGCTACCAGGTATTGACCAAAAGGGAAGTTGATAAGCGAACTCATCCTGACACCCTACTGAGCCTGTCAGTGACAATATCCGTACAGTCCGGTCCGTTCATCTTTGAGTATCGTATGGCGGGCCTAGGGGGTTGGTAAAAGTCAGACCCCCAAAAACGGTACAAGTCGTGTCGGAGTGTATCCCAGAACACCCTGAGATACTACTGGAATACCTACCAGTAAATCTCCTTCCTCGGCCGAGTGTTTTGTGTAATTATTCTCCTAGACACAGCGCGATCTCACCCCCAAAACCGGGAGAGACGAAACCCCTGCCGATCCGCTCACTGCCTCCATGTGGCTCGGGACTGTACCCAACTAAAACCTATTTGCACGACTCCTTTGAGCCGTGGTAGGGTAGTAATCAAACCACAGTGGGAACTCACACGAGACAAATGTCGATCTCAAATCGATGAACTAACATGTACACATATCACCGGGGAACTGCTATCTGACGTCTGGTATAATACCAACTAGCATGTTCCCGGCGAGTCCTGTCCGGTGTACTCATAACCCAATGAGCACCTGTATACATCTTAGGTGAACCAACTGACACCAGTGGCTTATGAGACCGGCCACCGCCCTCGTCGGGGTCTCGACTGTATACACTAGTCTACTCTGGAGTATCGATGCCCTGTCTCGAAACTCCCATGACTAGGGACCATTTAAGGATGCGCTTATAGACCCCAGCTCCCATGTATATTGTTAGTGTTTATGCCCTAGAAGGCCATTACTGTATCATACTAGTTTGTATATTACTTAATGGAAGCTTGGGATATTCACTTGTATATAACAGTCTTGCTAAACATGGTAGTATGCTACTTGGTTTTTCTATCTTAATATGTGAGTATACGTATTGATAGAGCTCTTAGGATCTTGCTTGTCTACCAGCTTGTGATGGCAGTCACACTAGTGGGGGCTGGGTAGTCTACAAGCACATCCTTATTCAGGTCCCTGGTCGTTGGATTATCGAGACAGAGCATCGATACTCCGGAGTAGACTAGTGTGTACGCTTCTCATCCCAGTTGGGGAGATGGTCTGTCCCACAGCCGTCAGTACGTCGTACTGAAGATAGTATGCAGGTGCTCGTTAGGTTACGGGTACACCGGACAGGACTCACGGGGAACTGTTGATTGGTATTATACCCGTCGTCAGTTAACAGTTCCCAGGTGACATGAGTACAGCATAGTCCGCAGACTTGACACTGCTGCTTCGCCTCGAGTGTGTTCCCACTGTTCTTAGGTTGCTACCCTACCACCGCTCAAATGAGTCGTGCAAAAAGGTAGCAGTTGGGTGCAGTCCCGAAGCACTTGGAGGCAGTGGCGGTTAGACAGGATTCGTCTCTCCCGGTATTGGGAGATGATATCGCACAGTGTCAGAGAGCCATTACGCAAAGTCCATGGCCAGGGCAAGCGAGATTTGCTGGTAGGTTCCAGTAGTTTCTCAGGGTGTGATGGGCTTCGCTCCGACACGACTTATTCCGCTTTTAGGGGACTGACGCTTGCCGCCCCCCTAGGCCGGATATGCGATAGCCTAAGACGAACGGACCGGACTGTATGGAGATTGTCACATCAGACTCAGTAGGAGTTCGGATGGGTTTCCTCATCGGCCTTCTTATCGACAACTACCTGGGGACCGTTACGTACAGCTAGTGCCGCTTGCGGTCTGTGGTTAAACCCACTGCCAGCGTAGTAGTCGAGTCTCTAGAGTCCCACACAGAGAGTTTCCTATTCCAGGCGAAACGATATAGAGGTCGTATGGTTTTACGACAAGGGTTCGGACGCATACGTGCGTTTACGCGCGTACGACTTTTGGACAGTTTTTACCAGTCGGCTTTGGTTTATGCCAGTTACTGGTATCCGGTTATTGGATTTATACAGTCTAAAGTTTTTCCGTATTTTTGCGGATCGGAGGGGCGTTCTCGTAATTGTGCGAGAAGCTTCTAGATGATGGTGACTAAGGAGGTTTAGGTGTCATATGCATTGAATGAGATTAGTGAGTCATGAGAGTGATTCATCATAGTCATTATTGCATCATAAATACTTAATGACTCATGATAATGAATCACCACTTGATATTTATGAAGCATGATTATTCATCACTTATTTTCTTTTCTTGATTAAAAGTATATGCTTCATATATATTATGATAACTTAGTATTCTCACTCATAATATCATTCACATTCTCTCTCCTCAAGCTCACTCTCTTCAAACCCTAATCCTCACCTCTCATGTGTTGAGAACTAGGATTAGCTAGACTAAACAATCCATAACCCTCACTCTATCTCATCTATCTTCTTTGATTAGCAATCCAAGAAGGTTAGTTGCCTCAAGTTTAGAGGCTAAGCTTGGAGTTTTGCTCTCGGGTGGATCGTCTACTACAAAGAGAAGGCCGAGGAGGACAAGGAGATCGTAAAGACGAAGGAGTTGGTTCATTAGGTATAATCCCTAAACATAGTAGTTTAGAAACACTTTGTGTTTGGTTATTTATAGTTTAGCTTCGATTCAAGCGGTTAGTCGATGTTCGTTCACTAAACAAGTTCGTTTTTGAAAATTCCGCCTCCCCACAAGTATTGGGGTGTAGTACATCGACTTACAGTGGTATCAGAGCCTCGCTAAACAATAAATAACTTTATTGCAAATTTGTACGAATTTCGAAAGGAAAAACGAAGCCGGAAAACCCTAAAAACATCAAGTTTCTGTCGAAATTTAAATGAAGTCCAAAAATTTTTCAGGGAAGTTCAGAGAGCTTGAAAAGACACCAGAAGAACACCCAAGAAATTTGAGCTCCTGAATCGGCAACGCGGCCGCAGAACCGCGGCGGATCGCACCGATCCGCCGCGCTTCCGCCGCCGAGTTGCCGAGTTTGGAACTCAAATTTCCTGTGCTGCTTCTCTGTGTTATTTGGGATTTTCTGGAATATTTAATATTTGCTCAGGTTTCAGTTTTACAGAGCAGTTTTTGGAGCAATATTAAAGATGTTTAATCGATCGAAATTGTACAGTATTTGCATATTGGATTATATCTGTGATTGATAAATGTGTTCGTAAACCTCCCCTAACTGCTATTATGTCGGTTGGCAGGGGGTTGCACATTTATGTAATGATTTTATCTGTTTGTGCATATGAACTGTAATTGGACTGTTGTGGTGTATAGCCGGGGTTATGCAATGGGTCATTATTTAATTCATTTGTTGTAAATGTAATTTGTTGTAATATTATTTTTGCGGGGCACATCCAGGTTGCGGTTGTAGCCACCGTTGTATTATTTCATTTTACTGTTTTTGCTCCTAGGACTGACCCAAGATGGGGTACACAAACTGCCGGGCGGGTAGTTTGCCGTACCCGTAGGGGTCGAGGGTGGGGTAATGGCTATTCATCACAACTGTGTAATCTGTCTTTTCTTGCAGGCTCAAAAGAAATACAGATTGCTTGCTAATCCAATATTGTTTATCTGTGTTCTAGAATGTATATCATTGCGTCAGACGAATGTTATATATCTATATATATGATAGCTATTTAGACGTCACCTATGTTTTACACCCGCGCTAGCCCAGCCCCCGCTCTGTCGTTAGTTAAGTAACCTAACGGGTGATGACGGGACCCCGTGGCGAATGCGGATGGCATAAGAGGACGTTGTATTTTCGTTGTTTTCTGCAATGATAGGTTAATGATGGGACGCATTATCTATAATGCAAAGAAAATAAACCAAAGTTTTAATCGTTGGAACAATTTAAAAGAAACCACTCGGTTAATCTTTAAAACAGATATTTTTAAATGCGGAGATTTAACCACTCCTTTTGAAAGCTATCAGGTTCCTTCGGTTATATCAAGTTCACTACGTTCACGGTTTCGCCAAAACCAGTCGTAGCCCTCCGTCATTTCATTTGGGTATTCAGTAGTATTCAAGCTATGCAGTTTTGGCCAACGTCATGGCATAGTGTTTGGTAGTTGCTGGGTATTCATTTGTTGCATAGATAGATGAGTTAGTTTGGGACAGTCGTATTATCATTTGGCCAACGTCAGGGATATATACGGATGGGTTCAAATTAACAAGATAATGATGGGTAGAACTTGACATGTGACTTATGACATTTTGACCAACGCCAAGGTCATAAGAGCATGGGGTAAAAACTTATATAGGGAATTTCTAAAGAAACTGAAATTTGCAAAGAACCAAGTGCATACCATTTTGAGTTTGATGAATGTTGGTAGCATTCCTACAACATTATCAGACGATGATATTTGGATCCCGATCCTACTGTGAGTATATGCTACTTATCAGATTATTTGTCACTTAACGATCAATGCTATAAACCAAGTAGGTGTCTATGAAAAGTGTCAGCGGGGCTACGCCTCCAGAGAAAAGAGGTTCTTAAATTAAGGAACTTCGCGAAAGCGTTGGACTACCTCCCTTGAAGTATCGACACTGATCTGGCTGAACGGTTAAGCAAGTATTGTACGGTGAAAATAGTTCTGGCTAATTTCCCTTTTATGGTTTGAGGAGGGATTCGAAAAACAGTGGGAGCCATTCAGTTTAGATAAACTAAAAACCACTCTAAACTTGCAAGAGCATCATGCTAAAGTGTTTTCTTCTCTCTCTCCTAATTGCAGCGACCCTGAAAATGACTGGACTTAAGTTACTTTTAGAGAAAAATATACTGACGGGGCCAAACTATAAAGATTGGCTGCGAAATGTCAAGATGGCCTTGACCTACCACAAATTGGGGTATGTCCTCACCACTAAGGCACCTGAGGCCCCAGGTCCGAAATCCAGTAATGTGGATAGGGAAATCCGCAAAACCTGGGATTTAGATTGCGTGAAAGCCAAGTGCATCGTGCTTGCCTCGATGAACAATGAACATCAGAGGAGGCACGAGGATATGGAATTAGAATCCATATTTCTTCATACAAAAGAATTGTATGGAGAGCAATCTCGTATAGCAAGATACGAGACCTCGAAAAACCTATTCCAAGCGAGGTTGGCTGTCGGATCATCGGTAGGCGAACATGTCCTAAAGATGATTGGCTACATAGAAGAGCTCGCAGACCTGGGAACCACTTTAGATAATGAGCTCTATACAGACCTCATTCTCCAGTCCCTTCCTAACACCTACGCCCAGTTTATACTGAATTTCAACATTCAAAGCAAAGAGGTTGAACTTTCAGAACTCCTTAACATGTTGAGGAGTGCAGAGGGCACCTTGCAGAAGGCAAGGGAAACACACGCTATGTTTGTTCGTAGTGCTTCTTCTTCCAGGTCCAAGGCTAAGGCAAAAGGAAGGAAGAATAAGGCTGCCAACAAACCTAGAGGAGGTGTAAGTAAGGTGCTAGGTAAGGGAAAGAAAATGTTGCCGGTACCTGTAGTGGCTCAGGATGAGTGCTTCCATTGTCACAGGAAGGGGCACTGGAAAAAGGATTGCAAGGCATGGATCGCCAACAAGAACCAAGGACCGAAGCAAGCTGTGGCTTCGACTTCAGGTGTGTTTGTAATTGAGAATTGTTTGTCAATCAACTCTACTTCCTGGGTATTGGATACCGGATCAGGATCTCATATTTGCAATTCATTGCAGGCACTGAGAAACCGTAGAGTGCTGAAGGAAGGTGATATGATCCTCAGGGTTGCTAACGGAGCTAGCGTGGGAGCTGTGTCCGTCGGGGATTATCACCTAGGATTGACCAGTGGACACATTTTGGTTTTACATAACTGTTTTTGTGTACCTAGTTTGACGTGTAATATCATATCAGTTTCCTTATTATCAAATAAAGGTTATGATTTCACGTTTGTAAGTGATGTTGTCAACATCCACCTTAATCATGTTTTGATTGGGTCCGGTACACTGGATAACGGTATATATGTCTTAAACCAAATCCAGATTTTCAATGTCCAGAACACACTAAAAAGAAAGTCTCCAGATTTAAATAAAGCTTTCTTATGGCATTGTAGACTAGGTCATATCAATGAGACACGGTTAACTAAGTTACATAAAGAAGGATATTTGGACTCGTTCGAATATCAAACTTATGCCACTTGTGAATCATGTCTCAAAGGAAAAATGACAAAGACTCCATTCACTGGACATGGAGTAAGAACGAGCGAGCTCTTAGGACTCATACACAGTGATGTATGCGGTCCAATGTCTACACATGCGAGAGGTGGTTATTCCTACTTCATTACTTTTACGGATGATTTCTCTAGGTATGGATTCATTTATCTGATGAAACATAAATCCGAGGCCTTTGAGAAATTCCAGGAATGCAAGAATGAAGTGGAAAACCAAACAGGCAAAAGTATTAAGACACTGAGATCTGATTGAGGTGGAGAATACTTAAGTGCCGAGTTCCTTGGTTATCTAAAAGAGAAAGGAATTCTCTCTCAGCTTACTCCTCCATACACTCCACAGCATAACGGTGTATCGGAGAGAAGGAATCGAACCCTATTGGATATGGTACGATCCATGATGAGTAATGCTGAGTTACCGCGATCTTTTTAGGGTTATGCGCTAGAATCAGCAGCGTATGTTTTGAACAGGGTCCCTACCAAGACTGTGCCTACCACTCCATATCAGATGTGGAGTGAGAAGAAACCCTACCTTCAGTATATAAGGATTTGGGGATGTCCAGCTTTTTTCAAAAAGCAGTATGTGGACAAGCTCGAGGCACGATCAGTAAAATGTTCATTTGTGGGATATCCAAAGAATTCCAAGGGATATCTATTCTATTACGCAGAGGAACAAAAAATTCTAGTTTCTCGTAATGCCCATTTTCTAGAACAGCTGGTTTTAGAAAAAGATACAAGTGGGAGCGAAATAGAACTGGAAGAAATTCCAGAACCACAAACTACTGCTGAAAGTTTGGTAGAACCGGTAGTTCAACAAGAACTTGACATTCCCGCACCCCTCCGCAGAAGTAGTAGGCCGTCTCATCCGCCTGAGAGATACTACGGTTTTCTCGTCGATGGGGATAGAGAGGATTGCATCATAGATGATGTTGAACCTACTAGCTTCCAGCAAGCCATCCAGAGCGGCGACTCGGTACGATGGCTAGATGCAATGCGAAGCGAAATGGAGTCCATATACACCAACAAAGTATGGACTTTGGACTTTGCTCCAGATGGGGTAAAACCCATAGGATGCAAATGGATCTTCAAGAAAAAGATTGGTGTAGATGGGCAGGTGGAAGCCTATAAAGCTAGACTTGTTGCAAAGGGTTTTCGTCAAAGACCTGGTTTGGACTATGACGAAACTTTTTCTCCAGTAGCTATGCTCAAATCCATTCGCATCCTTCTTGCAATTGCTGCACACCATGATTATGAAATCTGGCAGATGGACGTAAAGACGGCTTTTCTAAATGGTAATTTAGAAGAGTGCGTCTATATGGATCAGCCAGAGGGTTTTGATCAGAGTGGGAGCAGCGGGAAAGTATGCAAGTTGCTAAAGTCCATTTATGGACTAAAGCAAGCATCGCGGAGTTGGAACATCTGTTTTGATGAAACAGTCAAAGAATATGACTTTATCAAAAATCCAGATGAACCATGCATATATAGTAAAGTTGTAGCGAGAAGTGTCGTATTCCTCGTATTATACGTGGATGACATTCTACTGATAGGAAATGATATTCCTATGCTACAAACCGTCAAAGGATTCTTGTCACACAGGTTCTCCATGAAAGACCTGGGTGATGCCTCTTACATTCTGGGGATCCGGATCTATCGTGATAGATCCAAGAGGATGTTGGGACTTTCACAGTCCAGGTATATCAACATTGTACTGAAAAGATTCAGTATGGAACATTCCAAGCGCGGTAATCTACCGGCTTGTCACGGAATCACTCTATCCAAAAAGATGTCTCCCAAGACTGATTTGGAAAGGGATCGCATGTCGATTATACCCTACGCTTCTGCGGTAGGCTCTATAATGTATGCGATGTTGTGTACCAGACCAGATGTAGCTTACGCACTCAGCGTGGTAAGCCGGTATCAGTCTGACCCAGGGGAGAATCACTGGATAGCAGTAAAGAACATTCTGAAGTACCTGAGAAGGACTAAGGAGATGTTGCTTGTTTACGGCGGAAAAGACCTCAAGTTAGAGGGCTTTGCCGATTCTGGCTTCCAGAGTGATAAGGACGATTCCAAGTCCATGTCGGGTTATGTCTTTATCCTCAATGGAGGGGCGGTGTGCTGGAAGAGCTCCAAGCAGGACACCGTTGCTGACTCGACTATGGAAGCGGAGTATATAGCTGCTTGCGATGCCGCAAAAGAAGCAGTCTGGATGAAGAAGTTCCTAACAGAACTTCAAGTGGTTCCTACCATAGTTGTGTTGGAGATAGTGCCCTCAGAATCAATTATTAGGTCACAGGTACGTGATTGTAATGATTGATGGAGAACCTATCCCGATAGGACAGTCTTACTCAAGATGATAGTATGCTATCTGGTTTACCTTTATCATCGTGTACTGCTTTAAGTGACCTGACACGTCGCTATTACACGTTGATAGAGCCCCTAGGATTCTTGCTTGACCACCAGCAGTATGAGGGCGATCATATAAGTGGAAGCTGGGGGTCAATAAGCATATCCTTAAAAGGTCCCTAGTCGTGAGAGTTTCGAGACAGGGCATCGATTCTCCATAGTAGACTAGTGTATACAGTCGAGACCCCGACGAGGGGCGGTGGCCGGTCTCACAAGCCACTGGTGTCAGTTGGATCACCTAAGATGTATACAGGTGCTCATTGGGTTATGAGTACACCGGACAGGACTCGCCGGGAACATGCTAGTTGGTCATATACCAGACGTCAGATGGCAGTTCCCTGGTGACATGTGTGCAGGTTAGTTCTTCGACCTGGGGATCGTCATTTGTCTCGTCTGAGTTCCCACTGTACTTTGATTACTACCCTACCACGGCTCAAAGGAGTCGTGCAAACAGGTTTTAGTTGGGTACAGTCCCGAGCCACATGGAGGCAGTGAGCGTATCTTCTGGGGTTCGTCTCTCCCGGTATTGGGGGTGAGGTCGTGCTGTGTCTAGGAGAGCCATTACACGAAGCCCTCGGCCGAGGCAAAGAGATTTACTGGTAGGTATTCCAGTAGATTTACTGGTAGGTATTCCAGTAGTATCTCAGACCCTACACTCCGACACGACTTGTACCGCTTTTGGGGGTCTGACTTTTACCAACCTCCTAGGCCCGCCATGCGATGCTCATAGACGAACGGACCGGACTGTAAGGATATTGTCACTGACAGGCTCAGTAGGGTTGTCAGGCTGAGTTCGCTCACAGACATCCCTTTTAGTCAGTACCTGGTAGCCCGTTACGTATTGGCTTATACCTCTGACGTGCTAGTGGTTAAATCCACAACCAAGGTGTTGATGAGTCTTTAGAGTCCCCCACATTCAGTTACTCAGCTTTCGGGCGAAAGGTTGTAGAGGCCGTATGGAGATATGGCAAGGTCCGATCAGATACGTGCGGTATTGCACGGATCAGGATCGGACAGTTTGTACTATAGGCCGTATGGTTATATGGCAGGGTTCGATCAGATACGTGCGGTATTGCACGGATCAGGATCGAACGGATATTACTAGCCGGCTTTGGTATAAGCCGGATCCTAGTATAGTACAGTGGAGATTTTGTCTCATTGCATTTGTATTTCGGTCAAAATACAGATGCGGGTGTGTATGCACAGTATCGGGGTTTTCCTGTAATTTATTACGGGACCAGTTTTCTGGAGTTGCCAGTTTGCTTTCCGTTTCGGCCGATTTCCATTGTTCCGTTCATTGGCCGAAGATTGGTGGAGGAGGGTTTATTTGCATTGTTGCAAATAGGCATTTGTGGAGGGGGTTCTTTGCATCTTGTTGCATCATGATGGTTTTCATGATGAGCACCATACCTTGACCTTTTTGACTTGATCACTTCATGATGGCTTGACTTTGTAAGCATCATGGTTGTTGATGATTAGTGTGTGGAGTATGGCTTTGTTGATAATCATTTCCTTTCATGATATCTTTTTTTCGACCTCTCTCACTTGTATGATTGTGTAAAAACCTCCCTCATTCTTTTTACACTACACACTCTCTCTCCCTCTTCATGTCATGGCCGGCCACATATGAGTGGGGGCTGTCCCAATTTTTTGGGTGGGGTTTTTAGCTCATTTCATGTTGCAAAAACCCAAAAAGATCATTCTCAAAAAGCTCCAAGTTCAATCCCTCCACAAAAGGCAATTCCACAAACCCCAAAATGAGACTTACTCACTAGATATTCTACAGCAAATCTTGGGCACGTCGACTAGCCAGCTTCGTGCCCGAGTTGCCTCGGCATTGAGGTGGGAGCCCGTAAAAGAAGTAGGCGATGTGGTGCACTTCCGGCGACGAGGAGGAGACGGGACATTCCGCAGGAGATCGGGACGATGATGAGAAGACAGGAGGACTTGGATCGTCGGTATATCTCTTTCCCATCTTATAGTTATTTAGTACTAATTAATGGTTCGATCCTGGTTTTAGTGCGCGGCGGTTTGCCAGTTCATAGAAAAATTTAAAGTTTATCACCGCTTCCGTATTTGGCCGTCGGATTGACGGCCGGGGCGCCGCCGTGCACTTACAGTGGTATCAGAGCCTCGCCATTAACTTAGTCTAGCTTTCCTTAATGTGTTTTGCGTTTCCGATCGACCAAAATTCCAAAATCTACATTTTTACTTGCATCAGTTTTCTGTTGAAATTTTTTGGTGTCGAAAATTTTTTCAGGTTACAGAAAAGTGATGTACTGGAAAATCTAAGAGTTCTGTGAAAATTCGATGCACTAAGTCCACTGTTGGAGCGCGGAACCGCGGCCAAACCCCCCTTTGGGCCGCGGTTCCGCCGCACAATGATGAGTTGACTGTACCAAATTTCTACAGTATCTTTCTCGGCTGAAAATATGGGTTTTGGAATATTAATATTGGGCCCAGAATTTCCTGATGTGCTACAGTATTGCTTGGGGGCCCACTTATTAAAATTTGATCGATCGGATATTTTAAACACATTATTTCACAGTATTTACATTATATCTGCGACCGTGAATGTCACTCGATCGGTAAATCCGGTCTAACTGCTATAGCCCGGTTAGACGGATTTGCGAACGTGACTTTCACGTTGATGTTCTGTTTTTGCTGTGATGTTGCGGATCGGTCGTGGGGGATAGCCTGGATGCAATGCTAGTAAAGTTGTGGTTGTATTATGTACATTTGATATTGCGGGGCGAGCGTCCGACATGTGGACTGCCGTCACTGCCTGTTTGTATTATTATTTTGGGGCACGGCCAGGTTGCGGTCGTTGTACCCGTTGTATGTATATTTTACTTTCTGTACTAGGATTGCCCCGCGGAGGGGTGCACGGATAGCCGGGTTCTAGAGGGCAACAAGCCCGCATCTCATGGCATTGAGACGGAGCGGGCTTCACTCTGGGATTGACGGGCTATTCGCCGCATTCGTAGGGGGTACAGGTTGACCCAGGAGGGGTGCCCAAGTTACCGGATTCCGTGAAGTGCTGGGTGGTCCATTCACGGCGCTGAAGGGGGCTGCCTCGCTTCAGGTTTTGGCGGGTAACTTGCCGCGCCCGTAGGGGTCTAGGATTTCATTGCACAGGCTATCCACACGACCAGGGGAACGTCGGGTTTCAGCGGCTCTGTGAAACCCGGGGATCCCAGATATCTGTATTGTTTCTGTGATGCTGTACATTTCTGTGATGTTGCACTTTATTCACGCCTTGAGCGAATATAATATATTGGTATATATATTAGTAGATGTTGTATATGTTTTGCATCCGCGCTAGTCCAGTCCCCGCTCTGTCGTTAGTTAGCTAACCTAACGGGTAATGACGGGACCCAGTGGCGAATGCGGATGGCATATACGTACATCAGTATATTTTCGTTCTTTGTGGTGTGATCAATTGATGGGACTGCGTTGATTCGGATCAATGCAAGTTAAAAACAAACCTAATCTGATGTTGTTGGAACACTTTTCAAAAAGCTGTTATTGCAAGGACGTTCACTTTTGTTTTGTATCGCGGTATTCATTTAGAATATCCTGCTCCTCAGTCGACGAGGCAAGGGCCGAGATCCCTTCACCGGGAGTGACCCTTTGGACAAAAGTTTGCGTCAGGGCATTAACTTCACTATAGCCGATTACTTTTGCTTTGCACCGTGGTATTCAGTTGGAATATCCTGCACCCCATTCTACGGGGAAAGAGCCGAGATCCCTTCACCGGGAGTGACCTCTTTAGCGGAAGTTGTCGTCACTATATTTTCAAAAAGCTATCCGTTCCTTCAACGATATCAAGTTCATTACGTTAAAGGTTTTCGCCAGAAACCATTCGTAGCCCTCCGTCGTTTCAGACGGGTAGCACGTAGTATTCATGCTATGTTTGTTGGCCTTCGTCAAGGCATAGTGTATGGTAGCTGCTTGTTGCCTTTCCGCCGCATAGATAGATGCGTTGGTTTGGGACAGTCGTATAGCCTTGTTGGCCTTCGTCAAGGGCTTGTGCGGGTGGGTTCAAATCAACCTGGAGAATGACGGGTAGAACTTGACATGTGACTTATGATTTGTTGGCCTTCGTCAAGGTCATAAGAGCATGGTGCAGAAATCACATCGGGAGTTTCAAAAGTACTGAAACTTGCCAGATATGCGCATACCTTCTGGAGTGTGATGATGTGAGCGGATTCCGTCACGTTATCATGCGATGATAGTTGGATCCCGATTCCCACTGATGAGTTAGTTTACTCTTCGGGTGACCTCGACTGATTCTTCTTTCAGGTTTGGAGGAGAATTTGAGGTACAGTGGGAGGATTCCAGATTAGATAAATTGGTAACCATTCTGATCTAGGTTAGAGTGCATGCTGAGTGTTTCTTTTCTCTCTCTCTCTGGCAGCGACCATTGACCAGACCCTAAGACTATGACTCAGTGACCAAGTTGACCGAACCTTCTTAAACACTGGCTTTTGGATTGTCAGAGTTGCAAACCTCATTGCCACTCCTACCTTTACCCTTTTCTCCAGAACACCCCGTATTACTACGAACGTCCACTTCCATTGGACAAAACCATCGTATGGTTAGATACGAACTCGAAAGAATTTATTCGAGGATGGTTTCAGGTTCTGGAGAAAACGGATAGGATTATTCAGTTGTCTTTTCCTTTTACCCTCTCTCAGGTTACGAGTACTCCTTGGTTTAGGGGTAGTACACCTATTACGCAAATTGGATTGTCTTCTTCCAAACCTTAGGCTGGTGCCGACCGGTAGGGAATGAAGAAAACCAATTAGCCTAACGATGGTGTACAGAAGGTATTAAGTTAAGACAAAATAAAGGGATTAGTAAGAGGGCAAAGTAAATTGCAACAGATATTCATGACCAAACCAGGTATTTCTTCGCCAATCCTAAAATCACCTTTGTATTTCTCCAGGACACTCCGTATCACTACGAAGATCCACAGTTTATTTGGATACTCCATCGTATGGTTATATACAAACTCGAAAGGAACTTGTTCCCGTTCGGGGATGGATTCTGGTTCAGGAGAAATAGGAATAAGGTTTATTCGGTTGTCTTTTATCTTCACCTTCTCTCGCATTGCGAGTGTTCCTAGGATTGGGACAGTACACCCATTATGCTTATTGGATAGTCTTCTTCCAAACCATAGGCTGGTGCCGAACGATAGGGAAGGAAGAAAACCATTTGGTCTAAAGGGGTGTGCAGAAGGTAAAGACTAAAGACATATGAAGGGATTTGGAGAGGTGGCGAAGAACTATACGGTTACAGTCGTGAACCTGGAAGAGGCATTACTAGGAATACCAGGATACCCCAATGAAACATTTCAATGTTTCAGTTTCACTGTGTACTGTTAAAGGAAAACTGATTTCCCAATTAGATACTTACTCCAGGGTATGTATTTACCAGGTACGATTCTCACATCTGTATGGTTTTACAGATGATGAGTGGGAGTAAGTTATTGGGAATTGGGTGATTATCTTCATTATATCGGGATTCGTTGTAATCGGTGATATTTGAGGAAATCACCTGGGCTGTTTGCCGGTTGGCAAATATTTGGTTTTGAATATCCGCTGTTATGCACCAATTTCAAATCAATATATCTGTACGTCTATTTTCATAGAGTGAGATATACCCTTTTGAAATTATGTCTGCGACATTTACCTATATCAGTGGATGGTTAGGTAAGGAGCATTAAACAGCGGTGTAATTCTTCTTAACCATAAGTACAGTTTTCAGCCTACGACACACAGTGAATGAGTTATCAGACTCAAGGGACTTATACAGAGTATTGTATGTTGTCCAGGATCCATCAAGACAGAGGGGTTGGTCCTCGTACTATATTCGGTTTACGTATGACTTCTCTAGTTTTTAGACAGGTGTTTCGTAGGAAACACAGGGTCCGAATTTGGAGAAGTTATAGGTATTTGAATAGAGTAGAGAACCAGGTATAGCAAGTATCGAGATTCTTCAAAGAGATCGAAGATGTAGATACTTGTGTATGGTATTCAGTTGATAGTAATGATAAAGAGATCTTGCTTCTCTTTCAGGTTACTCATAATTGGAAGCATTCCTAAGTTGAGTAACGCTGATCGACCTTCTTCCATTTAGTTGACATGCACTGGAGACAGTTGCATGATTTGGATCTGGTTCAGTTAAATCAGTGCCTCTGGTCCTATATGGGATATAGAACAGTTCGTATCTTAACGGTGTTAAGGTACGGGGAGTTGTCCGGCTTTTGCTTAAAACCAGACACTGGACAACTCAAGGCACGTTTCTGTAATGGCTGTTTGTGGGTTGACCCAGGCTATGACGCGGGTTGATTTTCTACCATCTGGATGAACAATAGCAATATTGTTCTAGACTCGCCACAGTTCTAATAAAAATGGATTTTTTCAGAAAACAGTAGTGGGAGTATGGTAGAACTGGAAGTGATTCCAGAACCACAAACGATTACTGAAGATTTGATAAGGAACCCAAAGATTCAATCTGGATTGACATTCCATTGGCCACTCCGCAGATACGGTGGGTAACTTCAGGCACCCGAGAGGTACTACGGTAGCCTCAAGGACGGTGACAGGGAAGTTCTTGTTTACCCACAATTACCATTGCTGTTGTTCCAGGCTGCGAGACCCGGCGGGAGGATGAGTATAGCGTCGTTCTAAACTAGTTTTAGAAGTGTACGTGTATATGACTCTGCCAGAGGGTTGTCGTTGTCAGTGGGAGCAGCGGAAGCATTGGTGGACAGGTAGCTTATGATTATTTATAGACTAAAGCAGATGTAGCGGAGATAGATCATCTACTTCTGATGTGACAGTCATGGGTTTGACTTCATCAGAATAGGGGATGGATCTGTTGAGAAGGTAGTAGGGTGTGATGTCCTGGTATTTGGATGACATACACAGAGTAGGAAAAGAAACTCCTATACTACAATCGGTTATACTTTGGTCGTCACACAGTAGTTTCTCCATATGGGACCTGGACATTATATCAGACATACTGGTTACTAGATCTATGGTTTTAGATCTAGATTTGGGTGGTTTCCCAATCAGGGTACTTAGACAGCATTCTAAGGGTATTTAGAATGGACGACTCCTGGCACGGTAGTGTACCTGCAGGTAATGGAGTCACCCTCTCTAAAGGTGTCTTACAGACTAAAGGGGAGAGGGATGTGCATGATTGGCAGATCACTTGCTCAGGCGATTGAGTCAATCATGAGATGTCAAGTACCACACCAGATGTTGTTCTTGCACTAGATGCAATAAGTTGACATTGATCCAATCCTGGAGAAACGGTCGGAAGCAGTTTTAGAACATAAGTGGATGTTCTAGGGATATGATAACGACAGCCTCATTCGGGAGACAGTTATCATTCCAGGCTTCCAAGGTGACATGGACGACAAGGAGGTTGTCAGAGTTTTAGTTTTCCTTCTGATGAGGGGCAGTATTTTGGACAGATGGTCCAAGGCAATACTGAAGGGTGGCATGGCGCAGGATACTGATTAAGTTCAGTTGACGATACAGTCTAAGAAGTTTGGATTTGGAGTTCATTTATGAGCTATGTCTCATCAGACATCCAGACACATTCTAAGACAGGTATTGCTCATTTCGGGAGATGGGTTTCTCCGCGAACTTGAGATATAGAGAGACATTGAAAGAGACAACAAAGCGGATCCACTCACTGAGGCTATTCCTCGAACGCAATAGTTTCGCAAACGAGCTTTGTGAGACTGACTAGTAGAGGAGTTGGGTGTTCGGTATCACACGGGCTATGAGTATGCGACATCGCAATAATTAGCCTTGAATGCAAGTGGGAGATTGTTGGAGATAGTGCCCTCAGAGTCAATTATTAGGTCACAGGTACGTGATTGTAATGATTGATGGAGGACCTATCCCGGTAGGACAGTCTTACTCGAGATGATAGTATGCTATCTGGTTTACCTTTATCATCGTGTACTGCTTTAAGTGACCTGACACGTCGCTATTACACGTTGATAGAGCCCCTAGGATTCTTGCTTGACCACCAGCAGTATGAGGGCGATCATATAAGTGGGAGCTGGGGGTCTATAAGCATATCCTTAAAAGGTCCCTAGTCATGAGAGTTTCGAGACAGGGCATCGATTCTCCATAGTAGACTAGTGTATACAGTCGAGACCCCGACGAGGGGCGGTGGCCGGTCTCACAAGCCACTGGTGTCAGTTGGATCACCTAAGATGTATACAGGTGCTCATTGGGCTATGAGTACACCGGACAGGACTCGCCGGGAACATGCTAGTTGGTCATATACCAGACGTCAGATGGCAGTTCCCTGGTGACATGTGTGCAGATTAGTTCTTCGACCTGGGGATCGTCATTTGTCTCGTGTGAGTTCCCACTGTACTTTGATTACTACCCTACCACGGCTCAAAGGAGTCGTGCAAACAGGTTTTAGTTGGGTACAGTCCCGAGCCACATGGAGGCAGTGAGCGTATCTTCAGGGGTTCGTCTCTCCCGGTATTGGGGGTGAGGTCGTGCTGTGTCTAGGAGAGCCATTACACGAAGCCCTCGGCCGAGGCAAGGAGATTTACTGGTAGGTATTCCAGTAGTATCTCAGGGTGTTCTGGGCTACACTCCGACACGACTTGTACCGCTTTTGGGGGTCTGACTTTTACCAACCCCCTAGGCCAGCCATGCGATGCTCATAGACGAACGGACCGGACTGTACGGATATTGTCACTGACAGGCTCAGTAGGGTTGTCAGGCTGAGTTCGCTCACAGACATCCCTTTTAGTCAGTACCTGGTAGCCCGTTACGTATTGGCTTATACCTCTGACGTGCTAGTGGTTAAATCCACAACCAAGGTGTTGATGAGTCTTTAGAGTCCCCCACATTCAGTTACTCAGCTTTCGGGCGAAAGGTTGTAGAGGCCGTATGGAGATATGGCAAGGTCCGATCAGATACGTGCGGTATTGTACGGATCAGGATCGGACAGTTTGTACTATAGGCCGTATGGTTATATGGCAGGGTTCGATCAGATACGTGCGGTATTGCACGGATCAGGATCGAATGGATATTACTAGCTGGCTTTGGTATAAGCCGGATCCTAGTATAGTACAGTGGAGATTTTGTCTCATTGCATTTGTATTTCGGTCGAAATACAGATGCGGGTGTGTATGCACAGTATCGGGGTTTTCCTGTAATTTATTACGGGACCAGTTTTCTGGAGTTGCCAGTTTGCTTTCCGTTTCGGCCGATTTCCATTGTTCCGTTCATTGGCCGAAGATTGGTGGAGGAGGGTTTATTTGCATTGTTGCAAATAGGCATTTGTGGAGGGGGTTCTTTGCATCTTGTTGCATCATGATGGTTTTCATGATGAGCACCATACCTTGACCTTTTTGACTTGATCACTTCATGATGGCTTGACTTTGTAAGCATCATGGTTGTTGATGATTAGTGTGTGGAGTATGGCTTTGTTGATAATCATTTCCTTTCATGATATCTTTTTTTGACCTCTCTCACTTGTATGATTGTGTAAAAACCTCCCTCATTCTTTTTACACTACACACTCTCTCTCCCTCTTCATGTCATGGCCGGCCACATATGAGTGGGGGCTGTCCCAATTTTTTGGGTGGGGTTTTTAGCTCATTTCATGTTGCAAAAACCCAAAAAGATCATTCTCAAAAAGCTCCAAGTTCAATCCCTCCACAAAAGGCAATTCCACAAACCCCAAAATGAGACTTGCTCAGTAGATATTCTACAACAAATCTTGGGCACGTCGACTAGCCAGCTTCGTGCCCGAGTTGCCTCGGCATTGAGGTGGGAGCCCGTAAAAGAAGTAGGCGATGTGGTGCACTTCCGGCGACGAGGAGGAGACGGGACATTCCGCAGGAGATCGGGACGATGATGAGAAGACCGGAGGACTTGGATCGTCGGTATATCTCTTTCCCATCTTATAGTTAGCTAGGACTAATTAATGGTTCGATCCGAGTTTTAGTGCGCGGCGGTTTGCCAGTTCATAGAAAAATTTAAAGTTTATCACCGCTTCCGCATTTGGCCGTCGGATTGACGGCCGGGGCGCCGCCGTGCACTTACAAGTTGATACAATACCTCTGTATTGCGACAACAACGGAGCTATAGCTTTAGCGAAGGAACCAAGGTCCCATCAGAAGTCCAGACACATCTTGAGGCAGTATCACCTGATCAGGGAGATCATTGATCGTCAGGAGATCGAGGTTCGGAGAGTTGCTTCTGAAGAGAACATTGCTGATCCATTCACGAAGGCCCTACCTCAGATTCAGTTCGAGAGGCTACTCGAGATCATCGGTCTAAGATATGCCAGTACATGGCCCTAGTGCAAGTGGGAGATTGTTAGTGTTTATGCCCTAGAAGGCCATTACTGTATCATACTAGTTTGTACATTACTTAATGGAAGCTTGGGATATTCACATGTATATAACAGTCTTGCTAAACATGGTAGTATGCTACTTGGTTTTTCTATCTTAATATGTGAGTATACGTATTGATAGAGCTCTTAGGATCTTGCTTGTCTACCAGCGTTGTGATGGCAGTCACACTAGTGGGGGCTGGGTAGTCTACAAGCACATCCTTATTCAGGTCCCTGGTCGTTGGATTATCGAGACAGAGCATCGATACTCTGGAGTAGACTAGTGTGTACGCTTCTCATCCCAGTTGGGGAGATGGTCTGTCCCACAGCCGTCAGTACGTCGTACTGGAGATAGTATGCAGGTGCTCGTTAGGTTACGGGTACACCGGACAGGACTCACGGGGAACTGTTGGTTGGTATTATACCCGTCGTCAGTTAACAGTTCCCAGGTGACATGAGTACAGCATAGTCCGCAGACTTGACACTGCTGCTTCGCCTCGAGTGTGTTCCCACTGTTCTTAGGTTGCTACCCTACCACGGCTCAAAGGAGTCGTGCAAAAAGGTAGCAGTTGGGTGCAGTCCCGAAGCACTTGGAGGCAGTGGCGGTTAGACAGGATTCGTCTCTCCCGGTATTGGGAGATGATATCGCACTGTGTCAGAGAGCCATTACGCAAAGTCCCTGGCCAGGGCAAGCGAGATTTGCTGGTAGGTTCCAGTAGTTTCTCAGGGTGTGATGGGCTTCGCTCCGACACGACTTATTCCACTTTTAGGGGACTGACGCTTGCCGCCCCCCTAGGCCGGATATGCGATAGTCTAAGACGAACGGACCGGACTGTATGGAGATTGTCACATCAGACTCAGTAGGAGTTCGGATGTGTTTCCTCATCGGCCTTCTTATCGACAACTACCTGGGGACCGTTACGTACAGCTAGTGCCGCTTGCGGTCTGTGGTTAAACCCACTGCCAGCGTAGTAGTTGTGTCTCTAGAGTCCCACACAGAGAGTTTCCTATTCCAGGCGAAACGATATAGAGGTCGTATGGTTTTACGACAAGGGTTCGGACGCATACGTGCGTTTACGCGCGTACGACTTTCGGACAGTTTTTACCAGTCGGCTTTGGTTTAAGCCAGTTACTGGTATCCGGTTATTGGATTTATACAGTCTAATGTTTTTCCGTATTTTTGCGGATCGGAGGGGCGTTCTCGTAATTGTGCGAGAAGCTTCTAGAAGATGGTGACTAAGGAGGTTTAGGTGTCATATGCATTGAATGAGATTAGTGAGTCATGAGAGTGATTCATCATAGTCATTATTGCATCATAAATGCTTAATGACTCATGATAATGAATCACCACTTGATATTTATGAAGCATGATTATTCATCACTTATTTTCTTTTCTTGATTAAAAGTATATGCTTCATATATATTATGATAACTTACTATTCTCACTCATAATATCATTCTCATTCTCTCTCCTCAAGCTCACTCTCTTCAAACCCTAATCCTCACCTCTCATGTGTTGAGAACTAGGATTAGCTAGACTAAACAATCCATAACCCTCACTCTATCTCATCTATCTTCTTTGATTAGCAATCCAAGAAGGTTAGTTGCCTCAAGTTTAGAGGCTAAGCTTGGAGTTTTGCTCTCGGGTAGATCGTCTACTACAAAGAGAAGGCCGAGGAGGACAAGGAGATCGTAAAGACGAAGGAGTTGGTTCATTAGGTATAATCCCTAAACACAGTAGTTTAGAAACACTTTGTGTTTGGTTATTTATAGTTTAGCTTGGATTCAAGCGGTTAGTCGATGTTCGTTCACTAAACAAGTTCGTTTTTGAAAATTCCGCCTCCCCACAAGTATTGGGGTGTAGTACATCGACTTACATATATGATCGCCATCATACTTCTGGAAGTCAAGCAAGAATCCTAAGGGCTATATCAACGTGCAATAGTGACCTGTAAGGTCACCTAAAGCAGTACACGATGATAAAGATAAACCAGATAGCATACTATCATCTCGAGTAAGACTGTCCTACCGGTATAGGTCCTCCCTCAATCATTGCAATCACGTGCCTGTGATCCAATAATTGACTCTGAGGGCACTATATCCAACAGGCTGTTTGCCGGACGGCAAGTATTTGGTTTTGAATATCCGTTGTTATGCACCAATTTCAAACTGATATATCTATACGTTTATTTTTATAAAGTGAGATATAAATTTTTGAAATTGTATCCATGATATTTACTTATATCAGTTGATGGTTTGGTAAGGAGCATTCAACAGTGGTGTAAGTCTTCATAACCATATTACAGTTTTCAACCTACGACGCACAGGGTTTGAGTTATTATACTCAGGAGACTTATACAATGTATTGTATGTTGTCCAGTATCCATTAGGACAACGGGGATGGTACTCGTACTATATTCTTCTTACTTGTGACTTCTCCAGTTTTAGACACGTGTTCCGTAGAAATACAAAGTCTAAGTCTTGAGAAGTTATGGGTGCAAGAATAAAGTAGAGAACCATGTGTTACAAGTATCGGAATTCTTCAAGGTGATCGAAAATGTAGATACTTGTGTATGGTATTCAGTTGATAGTAATGGTTTTAAGAAACTTGTTTCTCTTTCAGGTTACTCGTAATTAGAAGTACTTCTAAGTTGAGTAATGCCGATCGTCCTCTCTCCATTTAGTTGACATGCACTGGAGATAGTTGCAAGATTTGAATCTGGTTCCAATTAAATCAGTGCTTTTGTTTTTATATTAGATATATATATAGAATCAATTTATATCTTAACGATGTTAAGGTACAGGGAGTCGTCCGGCTGATGCTTAAAACCAGAATACGGATAAACTCAGGGCACGGTTCAGTAATGGCTATTTGTGGGTTATCCCGGGCTTTGACGAGGTTTAACTTTCTACCATCTGGAAGATCAATAGTGATATTGTTCTTGACTCGCCACAGTTTTAGTAAAATGGATTTTTTCAGAAAACAGTAGTGGGAGTATGGTAGAACTGGAAATGATTTCAGAACCACGAACGATTACTGAAAATTTAATAAAAACCTAAAGATTCAATTAGGTTTGACATTCCATTAGCCACTCCGCAGATATAGTGGGTAACCTCAAGCGCCCGAGAGGTATTTCGGTAGCCTCAAGGACGGTGACAAGGAGGTTCTTGTTTACCCAAACATGACACTACTGTTGTTCCAGACTATGAAACCCAGCAGGAGGATGAATATAGCGTCATTCTAAACTAGCTTTAGAAGTGCACGTGTATAAGGTTCTGCCAGAGGGTTGTCGTAATCAGTGGGAGAAGCGAAAGTGTAGTGGACAAGTAGCTTATGTCTATTTATAGATTCAAGCAGAATATCTGAGATAGATCATCTAATTTTTGATGCGACAGTCATAAGTTTTATGACTTCAGTCAGAATAGGGGATGGATCTGGTAAGAAGGTAGCAGGGTGTGTGTCCTGGTATTTACGATGACATGCACTTTATAGGAAGTGAAATTCCTATACTACGATCGGTTATACATTGGTTGTCACACAGTAGTCTCTACATAGGTTAGGGATATTATATCAGACATTCTGGGTACTAGATCTACGGTTTTAGATTTAGATTTGGGAAGTGTCCCAATCTGGGTACTTAGACAGTATTCTAAAAGTACTTTAGAATGGACGACTCCAGGCATGGTGGAGTACCTGGAGGTTATGGAGTCACCCTCTCTAAAGGTGTCTTACAGACTAAAGGGGAGAGGGATGTGCATGATTGACATATCACTTACTTAGGCAATTGAGTCAATCTAGAGATGTCAAGTACCACACCAGATGTTGTTTTTGCACTAGATGCAATAATTTGATATATTAATCCAATCCTAGAGAATAAAGAAAGAAAGCAGTTTATCAACATAAGTGGATGTTCTAGGGATTTGATAACGGAGGCCTCCTTCTGGAGACGGTTATCATTTCAGGCTTCCAAGGTGACCTGGATGACAGAGCGACTGTCAGAGTTATAGTTATCCCTCTGACGAGGGGCAGTAGTTTGGACAGATGGTCCAAGCGGATACTGAGGAAGGTATGGTGTTGTATACTGATTAAGTTCAGTATACGATACAGTCTAAGAAGTTTGCTGCATTTGGAGTTCATTTGTGAACTGGGTCCCATTATGTTAGTGTATATGCCCTAGAGGCCATTACTGTATCATACTAGTTTGTATATTATTTAATGGATGCTTGGGATATTCACCTTGTATATACAATCTTGCTCAAAATAGTAGTATGCTACTTGGTTTGTTTCTACTTCAATGTGTACATGTGTTTATTTTTGTATATCGCCTATACACATTAGTAGAGCCCTTAGGATCTTTGCTTGATTACCAGCGATGTGATGGCCGTCACACTAGTGGGGCTGGGTAATCTATAAGCACATCCTTATGCAGGTCCCTGGTCGCAGGACTATCGAGACAGGGCATCGATACTCCGGAGTAGACCAGCGCATGCGCTTCTCATCCCAGTGTGGGAGACGGTCTGTCCCACAGCCGTCAGTACGTCGTACTTGAGATAGTATGTGGGTGCTCGTTAGGTTACGGGTACACTGGACAGGACTCGTCGGGAACTGACTAGTTTGTATTATACCTATCGTCAGTTATCAGTTCCCAGGTGACATGAGTACAGCTTAGTCCGCTGACTTGACACTGTCACTTCGCCTCGGGTGTGTTCCCACTGTACTTTGATCACTACCCTACCACGGCTCAAAGGAGTCGTGCAAACAGGTGGTGGTTGGGTGCAGTCCCGAAGCACTTGGAGGCAGTGACGGTTAGACAGGATTCGTCTCTCCCGGTATTGGGGGTTGACATCACGCTGTGTCTTGGAGAGCCATTACACGAGTAGTCCCTGGCCAGGGCAAACGAGATATACTGGTAGGTTTCCAGTGTTATCTCAGGGTGTTTTGGGCTTCGCTCCGGCACGACTTGTACCGCTATTGGGGGACTGACGTTTACCGCCCCTAGGCCCGCCATGCGATGTATCAGACGAACAGACCGGACTGTACGGAGAATGTCACACTCAGGCTCAGTAGGAGTTCAGATGGGTTTCGCCTCGTCGGTCTTCTTGTCGGCATTACCTGGGGACCGTTACGCACAGCTAGTGCCGCTTGCGGTCTGTGGTTAAACCCACTGCCAGCGTAGTGTCGAGTCTTTAGAGTCCCACACAGAAAGCTTTTCGCCTTTAGGCAAAAGAGTAGAGGTCGCATGGTATTGCGACAGGTCGTGTGGTTATGCGACAGGGTTCGGTCACATCCGTGCACTTGTGCATGTACAGTGTCCGGACAGTTTACACTAGCGGGCTTTGGTTTAAGCCAGATCCTAGTGTACCTTATGGGATTGGATTTATCCAGTTTGCATTCGTGTTCCTCGGAACGCGGATGCGGGTGTGTATGCACAGTTGACAGGGAGGCAGAGGCTGCGGATTCTCATTAGGGTTGTTGATAGTTGACCGTTGACTATTTGACTTTATGCTCAACCCTAATGAGAATATGATATGTGATTAACTATTATATTAATTAAGTATTATGGTGATATGGTTGTTGACTTGTTGACTTTTGTTGACTTGTTGATTTTGTTGACATGTTGACTTTTGTTGACTTGTTGACCGGTTGACTAGGCTTGACTAGTTGACCATCATGATAACCATGGTTATCATTTCATGCCAAAGACTTTTTCTTGCTTGCTCATTTGAGTAAAATGAGTGCATGACATGATAAGGTTATGGTTGCTTCTAACCATCACATAAGACTTTTTTAATATGATGAGTTATGATCACTTTGGATTATGAGAGGGTGAAAGACAAAAGAGTTGCTCATTCTTTCTTGCTCATTCTCTCTCTTGTTCTTGAGCTCTCCTCTTGCTCTCACCCTCAACCTCTTGCTCCCTCTCTTGATCTATGGTTCTCTTGTCTCATGAGTTAAGAATCAAGAACCATAGATAAAATCCCATTCTAAATCATCTCTACTCATTCTAGTTCACTAGGTTTAGCAAACCAAGTGAACTAGTTTCTTCAAAGAACGAAGAAGGAGCTAAAGGTTGGAGCTTTCAAGTGGATCTATCTTCGGCGTACGGAGACAACGAGAAGGAGCCATCGAACCACCATCGGAGCTTAAAGAGAAGGAGTTCAAGTTTAGGTATAACCATCTTCATCCGAGTAGCTAAATATCTTTAGCTTAGTATGCTAGTTTTAGTTTAGGTAAAGATCCCGACCTAGCTTAGTCCATGTTGCCTCTTGCGTTAAAATTTTGATTTTATACCGTTTCCGCCTCCCCGTAAGAACCGGGGGTCGCAACGTGGACTTACAGTGGTATCAGAGCCTAACTAAACTTAAACTAGCTTGGTAGTGAAGTGTAACGAAGTTCGGAACCGGAAAAATCCAAAAACCAAACTTTTACAAAAAACTGAGTTTCTGTTGAAATTTTTTTGGCTCAAAATGAAAAACTTTACACTTGTAAATTCGGCTCAGGGTTTTGTGTGAACACCCAAGAAAAACGATACAGTAATTCGTCCAAACCGCCGCCCTTCCGCCGCGCGAGCTAGGCATCCGCCGCGGAACCGCCGCGCTTTGTCGTCTTCTGTGCATCGTTTTTCGTGCAGTGTGTGTATGTGTTGGTTTTGGGATTTTTGGAATATATTATATGTGCCCAGATTTTCCAGAAAAGAAATTTCCTTTTGGGGTCCTATAATTCCGTATTTTTTCCGAACTTCACTGCACTTTGACTATGATGGTTATATCTGTGATGCTTGCATGTATTGAACGTCGGCTAATCGCTATAAGTCGATTGGTCGGGGTTATACATGATCTGTGTTTGATATTGGAATGTGTATATAAATATGTTGGATTGTCGCGGGTGAATAGCCGGGGGTTGTGAGACGAGAGTTTTCTTTTCTTGCAATTCATGTAAATTTGTAAATTGATGTAATAATTATTTGTATGGCCGCACAACCGGGTCGGGGTTGTAGCCGTCATTGTATAATTTCTTTTTACTGTTTTTGCTCCTAGGATAGACCCATGGAGGGGTGCACAAACTACCGGGTATGCCGAAGTGTCGAGTGGCCTACTCATGGAGATGAGGGAGGTTGCTACGCTTCGGGTACTTGGCGGGTAGTTTGCCGCACCCGTAGGGGTCTTGGGTGGGGTTTTGGCTATTCACCGCGACCGTGTTATCTGTTTTTGTTACAGGCTCGTACAAATTACAGATTGCTAGTATATCCAATGTATTTATATGTGATCTGAAATGTTTATCATTGCAGTATATCTATATATGATATTATTTAGGCGTTGCTTATGTTTTACAGACGCGCTAGCCCAGCCCCCGCTCTGTCGTTAGTTAAGTAACCTAACGGGTAATGACGGGGCCCCGTGGCGAATGCAAATGGCATAAGCGTACGTCATATTTTGGTTGTTCTCTGCAATGGTAGGATTAAATGATGGGACGCATTAAAAGAACTAATGCAAGAATATCACGCATTAAAAGAACTAATGCAAGATAATAAACTAAGTTAAAGTCGTTGGAACACTTTCGAAAAACCACTCGGTTCTTTTCAAAAACAACTTTTAAATGCGGAGCTTGAGCCACTCCTTTTAAAAGCTATCTCGTTCCATCGACCAAATCAAGTTCACTACGTTCACGGTTTTGCCAAAACCATCCGTAGCCCTCCGTCGTTTCACATGAATAGTCAATAGTATTCAAGCTGTGTTTGTCGGCCAAAGTTAAGGCACAGTGATTGGTAGCTATTGGGTATTCATGTGCAGCATAGATAGAAGCGTTGGTTTGGAACAGTCGTACTGCCTTGTTGGCCAAAGTCAAGGGTAGGTGCGGGTGGATTCAAATTAACCTGGAGAACGACGGGCAGAACTTGACATGTGACTTATGATTTGTTGGCCAAAGTCAAGGTCATAAGAGCATGGGGCAAAAATCCACATCGGGAGTTTCATAAGTACTGAAACTTGCTAGATTTGCATACCATTTGGAGTGTGATGATTCTGGTAGGATTCCTTCAGTTTCATCACGCAATGATATTTGGATCCCGATCCTACTGTGAGTATATGCTACTCCTCGGGAAATTTCTCACTTAACGATCAATGCTATAAACCTAGTAGGTGCCTAGAAAGGTGTTAGCGGGGCTACGCCCCCAGGGAAAAGAGGTTCTTTAATTAAGGAACTTCGCGAAAGCGTTGGAAAACCTCCCTCGAAGTACCGACACCGGCCTGGCTGAACGGTTAAGCAAGTATTGTGCGGTGGGATTGATCCCGGCTAATTCTTCCTTTATGGTTTGAAGAGGGATTCGAGAAACAGTGGGAGCCATCCTGTTTAGACAAACTAAAAACCACTCTAAACTTGCAAGAGCATCATGCTGAGTGTTTCTTCTTCTCTCTCCTAATTGCAGCGACCAATCAACATGACTGGACTTAAGTTACTCCTAGATAAAAACAAACTGACAGGGCCAAACTACAAAGATTGGCTCAGGAATGTCAAGATAGCAATCACTTATGACAAGCTGGGGTATCTTCTTACCACCAAAGCTCCCCCTGTCCCTGGTCCAACTTCCAGCGTCGCGGATAAGGAAATCCGTAAGACTTGGGAGATTGATAGCGCGAAGGCCAAATGCCTCCTGCTTGCCTCGATGGACAACGAACATCAGAGGAGGCATGAGAATATGGACATGGAGTCCATATTGCTCCATACAAAAGAACTGTATGGAGAGCAATCACGTATCGCAAGATACGAAGCGTCGAAAAAGTTATTTTCGACAAGAATGGCCGTCGGATCATCAGTAGCCGAGCACGTGCTAAAGATGATCGGCTTCATTGAGGAGCTCGCTGACCTAGGGATCACATTGGAGAGTGAGCTATATACGGATATAGTTCTCCAGTCCCTTCCTTCCACTTACGCCCAGTTTATACTGAACTTCAACCTACAAGAAAAAGAGGTTGAACTATCAGAGCTCCTCAACATGCTGAGGAGCGCAGAGGGCACCCTACAGAAAGGTAGGGAAACATCCACTTTGTTTGTAGGAGGATCATCTTCTTCTAGGTCCAAGGCGAAAGCCAAGGGAAAGAAGAAGAAGGCCCCCGCCAAACCAAGGGGCGGTGTTGGTAAAGTGGATACGAAGGGAAAAGGCAAAGCAACAAAGTTAGCGGGAAAGCTTGTGGATAAGGAAGAATGCTTCTATTGTCATAAGAAAGGACACTGGAAGAATGATTGCAGGGCCTGGAAGGCCAGAACACAGGAATTGAAGCAGGTTGCAGCTTCAGCTTCAGGTGTGTATGTTATTGAAAACTGTCTTTCAATAAACTCTACTTCTTGGGTATTGGATACCGGATCAGGATCTCATATCTGTAATTCTTTGCAGGCGTTGAGAAACCGTAGTGTTTTGAAAGCAGGTGACATGACCCTCAGAGTTGCAAATGGAGCTAGCATGGATGCTAAAGCCGTGGGGGACTATCACCTGGGAATGTCAGATGGACATGTTTTGGTTTTGCGTAATTGCTTTTTTGTACCCAACGCAACTTGTAATATCATTTCTGTATCTTTAGTTTCTAAAGAAGGTTATGAATTTGCGTTTGTAAGTAATGTTGTAAACATTCACCTTAATCAAGTATTGATTGGGTCAGGTACTCTGAGTAATGGTATATACGTGTTAAACCAACCACAGATTTTTAATGTCCAGAATACACACAAAAGAAAGTCTCCAGAAATAAATCAGACTTTCTTATGGCATTGTAGATTGGGTCACATCAATGAGAGAAGGTTGACGAAGTTACATACAGAAGGGTATTTGAATGCGTTCGAATATCAGTCGTATGCCACTTGTCAATCCTGTCTCAAGGGAAAGATGACAAAGACTCCGTTTACTGGACATGGAGTAAGAGAGAGCGAGCTCTTGGGACTCGTACACAGTGACGTGTGCGGTCCAATGTCTACGCATGCCCGAAGCGGACATTCTTACTTCATTACTTTTACGGATGACTTCTCAAGGTACGGTTATGTCTTCTTAATGAAACATAAGTCCGAGGCCTTTGGAAAATTCCAGGAGTATAAGAATGAAGTAGAGAAACAGACCGGCAAAAGTATTAAGATTCTAAGATCGGATCGAGGTGGAGAATACTTAAGTGCCGAGTTCCTGGACTATTTAAAAGAGAACGGAATTCTCTCTCAGCTTACTCCTCCATACACCCCGCAACATAACGGTGTATCGGAGAGACGGAACCGCACCCTATTGGATATGGTGCGGTCCATGATGGGTAATGCTGAGTTACCGCGATCATTCTGGGGGTATGCGCTAGAATCAGCAGCGTACCTTTTGAACCGAGTTCCGACTAAGACTGTGCCTTCCACACCATATGAAATGTGGTGTGGGAAGAGACCCTATCTTAAGCACATTAAGACATGGGGATGTCCGGCTTTTGTCAAAAAGCAGCATGCGGACAAGCTCGAGGCACGCTCAGTACAGTGCAAGTTTGTGGGGTATCCAAAGAACTCAAAAGGATATTTCTTCTACTGTGAAGAGGAACAAAAAGTTCTTGTTTCTCGTCATGCCTACTTCTTGGAAACTGAGTTTTTGGAAAACCAGATAAGTGGGAGCACAGTAGAACTGGAAGAAATTCCAGAACCACGGACTGTTACTGAAAGTTTAGTGGAACCAGAAGGTTCGGAAGAACAGGACATTCCTACGCCGCTCCGCAGAAGTAGTAGGCAGTCTCATCCGCCCGAGAGATACTACGGTTTTCTCATAGACGGGGATAGAGAGGATTGCATCATAGATTATGATGAGCCTACTAGCTTCCAGCAGGCCGTTCAGAGCGTTGACTCAGTGAAATGGCTGGATGCAATGCGGACCGAAATGGAGTCCATGTACACCAACAAGGTGTGGACGTTGGACATTGCTCCAGACGGGGTAAAACCCGTAGGATGCAAGTGGATCTTCAAAAGGAAGATTGGTGTAGATGGACAGGTTGAGACCTATAAAGCTAGGCTGGTAGCAAAGGGTTTTCGTCAACGACCTGGCTTGGACTACGACGAAACCTTTTCTCCAGTAGCCATGCTGAAATCCATTCGGATCCTTCTTGCCATTGCTGCCTTCCACGATTATGAGATCTGGCAAATGGACGTAAAGACAGCTTTTCTAAATGGAAATTTAGAGGAGTGTGTCTATATGGACCAGCCGGAGGGTTTCATTCAGAGTGGGAGCAGCGGAAAGGTGTGCAAGTTGCTTAAGTCCATCTATGGACTAAAGCAGGCGTCGCGGAGTTGGAACATCTGCTTTGATGAGACGGTCAAAGAATTTGGCTTTATCAAAAATCCAGATGAACCATGCATCTATAGTAGATTTGTAGCGAGAACTGTAGTATTCCTCGTTTTATACTTGGATGACATTCTCTTAATAGGAAATGACATTCCTATGCTACAATCTGTCAAGGGGTTCTTATCACACAGGTTCTCCATGAAAGACCTGGGTGATGCCTCATACATTCTGGGTATCCGGATCTACCGTGACAGATCCAAGAGGATATTAGGACTTTCACAGTCCAGGTACATCGACACCATACTGAAGAGGTTCAGTATGGAAGATTCCAAGCGCGGTAACCTACCGGCTTGTCACGGGATCACCCTCTCTAAAGAGATGTCTCCCAAGACTGATTTGGAGAGGGATCGCATGTCTATTATACCCTACGCTTCTGCGGTAGGCTCTATAATGTATGCGATGTTGTGTACCAGACCGGATGTAGCTTATGCACTGAGTGTGGTAAGCCGGTATCAGGCTAACCCTGGGGAGAAACACTGGATAGCGGTAAAGAACATTCTCAAGTACCTGAGAAGGACTAAGGAGACGTTCTTGGTGTATGGCGGAAAAGACCTCCAGATCGAGGCCTTTGCTGACTCCAGCTTCCAGAGTGACAAGGATGATTCCAAGTCCATGTCGGGTTTTGTCTTTACCCTCAATGGAGGGGCGGTGTGTTGGAAGAGTTCCAAACAGGAAACCGTTGCAGACTCGATGATGGAAGCGGAATACATCGCTGCATCTGATGCCGCAAAAGAAGCTGTCTGGATGAGGAAGTTCTTGAAAGAACTTCAGGTGGTTCCGTCCATTGTTGATCCAATACCTCTGTATTGCGACAATAACGGGGCTATAGCTTTAGCGAAGGAACCCAGGTCCCATCAGAGATCCAGGAACATCTTGAGGCGGTATCACCTGATCAGGGAGATCGTAGATCGCCAGGAGATCGAGGTTCGGAGAGTCGCTTCAGAAGATAACACTGCTGATCCATTCACCAAGGCCCTGCCCCAGACTCAGTTCGAGCGGCTGATCGAGATGATAGGTCTTCGATACGCCAGTACATGGCCTTAGTGCAAGTGGGAGATTGTTAGTGTATATGCCCTAGAGGCCATTACTGTATCATACTAGTTTGTATATTACTTAATGGATGCTTGGGATATTCACCTTGTATATACAATCTTGCTCAAAATAGTAGTATGCTACTTGGTTTGTTTCTACTTCAATGTGTACATGTGTTTATTTTTGTATATCGCCTATACACATTAGTAGAGCCCTTAGGATCTTTGCTTGATTACCAGCGATGTGATGGCCGTCACACTAGTGGGGCTGGGTAATCTATAAGCACATCCTTATGCAGGTCCCTGGTCGCAGGACTATCGAGACAGGGCATCGATACTCCGGAGTAGACCAGCGCATGCGCTTCTCATCCTAGTGTGGGAGACGGTCTGTCCCACAGCCGTCAGTACGTCGTACTTGAGACAGTATGTGGGTGCTCGTTAGGTTACGGGTACACTGGACAGGACTCGTCGGGAACTGACTAGTTGGTATTATACCTATCGTCAGTTATCAGTTCCCAGGTGACATGAGTACAGCTTAGTCCGCTGACTTGACACTGTCACTTCGCCTCGGGTGTGTTCCCACTTTACTTTGATCACTACCCTACCACGGCTCAAAGGAGTCGTGCAAACAGGTGGTGGTTGGGTGCAGTCCCGAAGCACTTGGAGGCAGTGACGGTTAGACAGGATTCGTCTCTCCCGGTATTGGGGGTTGACATCGCGCTGTGTCTTGGAGAGCCATTACACGAGTAGTCCCTGGCCAGGGCAAATGAGATATACTGGTAGGTTTCCAGTGTTATCTCAGGGTGTTTTGGGCTTCGCTCCGGCACGACTTGTACCGCTATTGGGGGACTGACGTTTACCGCCCCCTAGGCCCGCCATGCGATGTATCAGACGAACAGACCGGACTGTACGGAGAATGTCACACTCAGGCTCAGTAGGAGTTCAGATGGGTTTCGCCTCGTCGGTCTTCTTGTCGGCATTACCTGGGGACCGTTACGCACAGCTAGTGCCGCTTGCGGTCTGTGGTTAAACCCACTGCCAGCGTAGTGTCGAGTCTTTAGAGTCCCACACAGAAAGCTTTTCGCCTTTAGGCAAAAGAGTAGAGGTCGCATGGTATTGCGACAGGTCGCGTGGTTATGCGACAGGGTTCGGTCACATCCGTGCACTTATGCACGTACAGTGTCCGGACAGTTTACACTAGCGGGCTTTGGTTTAAGCCAGATCCTAGTGTACCTTATGGGATTGGATTTATCCAGTTTGCATTCGTGTTCCTCGGAACGCGGATGCGGATGTGTATGCACAGTTGACAGGGAGGCAGAGGCTGCGAATTCTCATTAGGGTTGTTGACAGTTGACCGTTGACTATTTGACTTTATGCTCAACCCTAATGAGAATATGATATGTGATTAACTATTATATTAATTAAGTATTATGGTGATATGGTTGTTGACTTGTTGACTTTTGTTGACTTGTTGATTTTGTTGACTTGTTGACTTTTGTTGACTTGTTGACCGGTTGACTAGGCTTGACTAGTTGACCATCATGATAACCATGGTTATCATTTCATGCCAAAGAATTTTTCTTGCTTGCTCATTTGAGTAAAATGAGTGCATGACATCATAAGGTTATGGTTGCTTCTAACTATCACATAAGACTTTTTTGATATGATGAGTTATGATCACTTTGGATTATGAGAGGGTGAAAGACAAAAGAGTTGCTCATTCTTTCTTGCTCATTCTCTCTCTTGTTCTTGAGCTCTCCTCTTGCTCTCACCCTCAACCTCTTGCTCCCTCTCTTGATCTATGGTTCTCTTGTCTCATGAGTTGAGAATCAAGAACCATAGATAAAATCCCATTCTAAATCATCTCTACTCATTCTAGTTCACTAGGTTTAGCAAACCAAGTGAACTAGTTTCTTCAAAGAACGAAGAAGGAGCTAAAGGTTGGAGCTTTCAAGTGGATCTATCTTCGGCGTACGGAGACAACGAGAAGGAGCCATCGAACCACCATCGGAGCTTGAAGAGAAGGAGTTCAAGTTTAGGTATAACCATCTTCATCCGAGTAGCTAAATATCTTTAGCTTAGTATGCTAGTTTTAGTTTAGGTAAAGATCCCGACCAAGCTTAGTCCATGTTGCCTCTTGCGTTAAAATTTTGATTTTATACCGTTTCCGCCTCCCCGTAAGAACCGGGGGTCGCAACGTGGACTTACACATTAGATATCCAGAAATATTCAAAGACGGGTATTGCTCATTTCGGGAGATAGTTTTCTCCGCGAAGTTGAGATAATGAGAGACATAGAAAGAAACATTGGAGCGGATCTACTCACTGAGGCTATTTCTCGAACGCAATAGTTTTATGAACGAGGTTTGTGAAACTGATTAGTAGAGGAGTTGGGTGTTCGGTATCACATAGGCTGTGAGTATGCGGCATCGCAATAATTAGCCTTAAGTGCAAGTGGGAGATTGTTGGCTATAGTGCCCTCATGGCAATTATCATAGTCGCAGGAATGTGATCATGATTATTGAGGAAGGACCTATACCAATAAAACAGTCTTACTCGAGATGATAATATGATATCTGGTCTGTCTTTATCATCATGTATATATTGATAGAGCCCATAGGATTCTTGCTTGACTACCAGCATTGTGCTGGCGATCACATACGTGGGAGCTGGGGGATTATAAGCACATCCTTAAATGTCCCTAGTCGTGGGAGTATCGAGACTGGGCATCGATACTCCAGTGTAGACTGGTGTATACTTATCTAGCCCTTGACGAGGGGCGGTGGCCAGTCTCACAAGCCATTGGTTTTAGTTGTTCACCTGAGATAGTATGCAGGTGCTCATTGGGTTATGAGTACACTGGACGGACTCGCCGGGAACATGCTAGTTGGTATTATACCTATAGTCAGATAGCAGTTCCCTGGTGACATGTTTACAGGTTAGTCAGTCGACCTGAGATCGTCATTTGTCTCATGTGAGTTCCCACTGTGCTTTGATTACTACCCTACCATGGCTCAAAGGAGTCATGCAAACAGGTTTTAGTTGGGTACAGTCCCGAGCCACATGGAGGCAGTGAGCGGATCGTCAGGGATTTGTCTCTCTCAGTATTGGGGTTTGATGTCGCGCTGTGCACAGGTGGCCATCACTAGAAATCCTCGGCTGGGGTATGTGATAATTACCGATCCAGGATCGATAGTTTCTCAGGTTATGATGGGTTTCATACCGACACGAATTATCGCGTTGTTAAGGGTCTGACTTTATCCACCCTCCAGACCCGATATGAGATACTCTTAGACGAACAGACCGGACTGTACGGATATTGTCACTGACAAGCTCAATAGGGGTTCAGGATGAGTTTGCTTATCGGACTCCCTTTCGCTCAATACCTGGGTAGCCGTTACGTACAGCTAGTGCCGCTGACGTGCTTGTGGTTAAACCCACTGCTAGCGTATTGACGAGTCTTTAGAGTCCCACGCAGACGGTTTCCCTGGTTCTGGCGAAATGATGTAGTAGCCGTATTGGATACGTGCAGGGTTCCCATCGATTGATGTACTTAGTACTCGGACTTTCGATCGGACAGTTGGTAATACTAGCCGGCTCGGGTTTTGATCCGGTTTACTAAATCAGGTTTTGATTTAATAATTTACATATATGTATTTCGATACGTATATTCTAGCATTATATTCTTTGTGTTATTCTATCTCTCTGATATTCGTATTTCGGTACGGATACAGGTATGCATATACAGTAGAATGTAATCCGTATTTTTTACCAGATAGCATTCTAGAAGGTGCCACCTCATTTTTGGTTTGACCATTTTATTAAATGGATAAATGAGGTGGAAAATAGCTTGATGAGGTATAGTGACAACCATGCTTGGAATAGTGCTCACAAATGAATTGTTAATTCATTTGTGTGCACTATTCAAGCATGGTAGGATTTTTAAAATGGAAAATTTGTTTTTACAAAACCAAGCATGCTTGATTTTCTCTTTCCATGGTCTTCATTTTTGAAGCATGCTAGGTTTTCTTCTCTTGAGTTTTATGAGAGCTCCTCCATCACCATTAACTTCATCCTCCTCATGCTTTCACATTTTGCTTCCACCTTCATATTATGAGATAACAAACACTTTGAATACACTCACTACATCCTAGGCTCTCTAGGGTAGCATCCTAAAGACCCTAGTTGCTTCACTTGCATCTTGGCATGGAGCTAGAGCCGGAATTACATCCCTCGGGTGGATCATCGGAGATGAAGGAAGACCGGTGACCAAAGTCGATCCGCAACATCACTAGGAGCTTAGAGATGGTTGAAGACCTGAAGGACTTGGTTCATTAGTTATAACCATTCCTATCTCTTTTCTTAGATTACTAGTTTTAGGGTTAATGGTTTCGTTCTTGTTAATCGGGTAATGGTAGCGCCGGGTTGTAAGAAATTTTTGTTCCGCATTTAGCCACGGTTTGATGGCCGGGGCGCTCCCATATCCCTTGAACATCAAGCACATACAAGCCTCAGCGGTACTAGCTGGACGTAACGGCTACTCTGATATTAAACGATCAGAAGATCAATAAGCAAGCCTTCTCATTCTCCTGCAAAATCCTGTCAGTAACACTACCGTACAGTCCGGTCTGTCCGTCTGATATGTCGCATATCTAGTCTAGGGATGTTAAACGTCAGACCCCAATAACCGGAAAGTCATGCCGATGTAAGGCTCATAACGGGTCGAGAAACTACTGATAACACTTACCAGTAAATCTCCGTAGCAGCTCTGGACAGGGACTTCCAGTTATGGCCAATCAAGCACAGCGCAACATCAACCCCCAATACTGGGAGAGACGAATCCCCACCTTTCGCTCATCGCTTCCATGTGATTCGGGACTGTACCCAAAAGACACCGTTTTGCACATTCTCTTGAACGTGGTAAGGTGGAAATCAAAGCACAGTGGAAATGACACAAGACTCTATGATGATCTCGGGTCTACAGACTAACTTGTACCAGTATCACCAGAGAAATGCTATCTAACGATAGGTATAATACCAACTAAGAGTTCTCAGCGAGTCCGTTCAATGTACCCGGTTTCCACTGAGAACCCGTATACCATCTTTGATGTTAAACACCAATGGATGTGGGATCATCCATCGCCCATCATATGGGTCAAGAAGTGTATACGCTAGTCTTCTCTGGAGTATCGATGCCCTGTCTCGATACACCCTCGACTAGGAACAATTAAAGGATGTACTTGTGGACTACCCTGGACCCACTAGTATGATCTCCATCATAGTCCTGGTAGTCAAGTTTACATCCTAAGGGCTTTACCAACATGTAGCCATGAGACAGTATAAAGAGACAAGTAAACATATTAAGATAAAAAGCAACCAGATAGCATACTATCACGTCGAGCAAAAAATTCCTCTCTATATATGTCCAAGCATCCACTATAATATACATCACATGTACAATAATGGCCTTTAGGGCATACAAATAACTAACAATCTCCTACTTGCACCAGGACCAGCTATTATAGTATCTCATACACAACATCCCGAAGAGTCTCTCAAACTGTATCTGGGGAATGGCCTTCGTGAGTGGATACGCTGTGTTGTCCTTCGTATCAACTCTCCTGACCTCGATCTTCCAGCAATCAACTATCTCCTGGATCAGTTGATACCGCTTCAGAATATGCCTGGATCGCTGATGGGACCTGGGTTCCTTAGCCAAGGCCACTGCTCCATTGTTATCACAATACAAAGGTATTGGATTCTTAATGGATGGAACCACTCTAAGTTCTGTTATGAACTTCTTCATCCAGACAGCCTCTCTGGCAGCATCGTTGGCAGCGATGTATTCAGCCTCCATCGTCGAGTCTGCCACAGTTTCCTGCTTAGAACTTTTTCAGCATACCGCCCCTCCATTGAGGGTAAAGACAAATCCCGATAACGACTTAGAGTCATCCTTATCACTCTGGAAGCTCGAATCAGTAAAGGACTCCACTTGGATTTCTCTGTTAGCATACACCAAGAGCATCTCTTTAGTCCTTCTCAAGTACTTGAGAATGCTCTTCACAGCGGTCCAGTGACTCTCTCCTGGATCTGCTTGATACCTACTCACTACACTTAGTAAGTATGCTACATCGGGTCTGGTACATAGCATCGCGTACTTGATAGAGCCTACTGCTGAAGCATAGGGTATCCCTTGCATGTGAGCTCTCTCCAAATCAGTCTTGGGAGACATCTTTTTGGAGAGAATGATTCCTGAGATCGTGGGTAAAAACCCATGCTTGGATTCTTCCATACTAAACCTTTTTAGTATGATGTCAATGTACCTGGATTGGGACAATCCCAGTATCCATTTAGATCTAACTTTATAGATCTTAATCCCCAAGATGTAGGAGGCATCACCTAGATCTTTCACTGAGAATCTTTGTGATAAGAAAAGCTTGACCGAGTGAAGCATAGGAATGTCATTTTCTAACAAGAGTATGTCATCCACTTATAATACGAGGATGACGACCTAACTATCTTCCACCTTCTTGTATATACAAGGTTCATCTACGTTTTTTACGAAGTCAAACTCTTTGACTACGACATCAAAACAGATGTTCCAACTCCGCGATGCCTACTTCAACCCGTAAATGTATTTAAGCAGCTTGCACACCTTCCCGCTGCTCCCCCTGTCCATGAAGCCCTCTGGCTGAGTCATGTAAACGCTCTCTTCTAAATCACCATTTAGAAAGGCGATCTTAACATCCATTTGCCAGATTTCGTATTCATGGTATGCAGCAATGGAAAGTAGGATCCAAATGGACTTAAGTATAGCCACTGTAGAAAAGGTTTCATCATAATCCACACCTGGTCGTTGACGAAAACCTTTTTCAATAAGTCTAGCTTTGAAAGTCTCAACTTTTCCATCTACACCAAGTTTCTTCTTAAAGATCCATTTGCTCCCAATGGGTTTTACCCCTTCAGGAGCAACTTCCAAAGTCCATACTTTGTTTGTGTACATGGATTCCATCTCAGATCGCATTGCATCCATCCATTTCACAAAGTCCCACTCGTGATGGCTTGCTCGAAACTAGTTTGGTCATTATCTTCCATGATGCAATCCTCGCTCCCACCATCAACAAGAAAACCATAGTATCTCTCAGGTGGATGAGGAACCCTACTAGATCGGCGGAGAGACTGGGGTTCGTTGGGAACTATCGAGTCCTCTGGTTCTACCAAATCTTCTATCGTAGTTTGTATAGCTGGAACCTCTTTCAGTTCTACCTCCTCGCCACTAATTTCTTTCATAAGAAAACCCTTTTCTAAAAAGGTGGCATGTCGAGAAACAAACACCTTTTGTTCCTCGGAATGGTAGAAGATATACCCTTGCGAATGTTTGGGATATCCAATAAATTTACACAGAACTGACCTTGCTGCGAGTATGTCCGGATTTTGTGTTTTCACATATGCTGGACAACCCCATATCTTAACTTCTCCTTCCATATCTCATATGGAGTGGTAGGCATTGATTTGGTAGGAACCATATTCAATTGATCCGCAGTAGTTTCTAGTGCATATCCCCAAAAGGAAATAGGCAACTCGGCAACACTCATCATAGAGCGCACCATATCCAATAGGGTGCGGTTCCTCCATTCCGATATACCGTTGTGCTGTGGTGTATATGGAGGAGTAAGCTGAGAGAGAATCCCATTCTCTTTTAGAAAGTCCAGGAACTCCGTGCTCAAGTATTCACCTCCTCGATCAGATCGTAGGATTTTAATACTTTTAGCCGTTTGGTTCTCAACTTCAGATTTATATTCTTTGAATTTCTCAAAAGCTTCAGACTTGTGTTTCATCAGGAACACATGTCTGTATCTTGAGAGATCGTCAGTGATTGTAATGAAATATGAAGAACCATTCCTGGCATGTGTAGACATAGGACCACATACATCACTGTGTATTAGTCCCAAGAGCTCACTAGCTCTTTCTCCATGTCCAGTAAACGGAGTTTTGGTCATTTTTCCTTTGAGACATGACTGGCAATTGTCATAAGATGAAAACTCGAACGAATTCAAATATCCATCCTTATGTAACATAGTTAGTCATGTCGTATTGATATGACCTAGTCTACAATACCATAAGAAGTATTCGTTCATTTCTGAACTCTTCATCTTGTGTGTGTTTTGTACATTAAGAACTGTGGTTTGATCTAGAATGTATATGCCATTATTCAACGAGCCTGATCCAATCAACTTTTGATTCAGGAAGATGTTCATAACATTATCCTGTACTACAAAATTATATCCTTCTTTATTTAATAAAGAAACTGATATAAGATTGCATATCAGGGTCGGTATGTAATAGCAGTCGTTCAGAATCAATGTATTAACATTTGGTAATACAAGGTGATATTCGCCAACTGCTTTGGCTGCAACATATACACCATTCCCTACTCTTACAGAATGATCACCCATTCCCAGTTCTCTACCTTTCCTTAGCCCATGTAACATATTACATATGTGGGATCCCGATCCGGTATCTAATACCCAGGACGTAGAGTGAACTGAGAAATAGTTCTCGATAACTGACACACCCGAAGAAGATGCATCAACATGCTTATTCTTCGTTGGGGCGGCGTGGGAATACGAATATTTCTCTATTTCCTGCTATGTCTTATAACAATTATAAAAAAGAACGGAACCAACGTTCCCCTGCTTAGTATAACAAGCGGGTTCAGTCAATACATCCATATTATTATCTTGATTAAGGCCTGACATGGTCGCTACCTGGAGAGAGAGAGAAGAAAACACTTTAGTGTATGCTCTTGCAAGATTAAATTGGTTATTATCCTATCTAATCAGGATGGCTCCCACAGTTTTTATCAAATCTTCCTTCAAACCCTAAAAGGTAAGATTAGCCGGGATTAATTACACCTTACAAGTTCGCCAATCTTTCAGCCAGGCTAGTGTTGGTACTTTGAGGGTGGTTCCCCGTGCTTTCGCACGGACCTAATTAAAATAAACCTCATTTTCCCAGAGGCGTAACCCCATAAACACCTTTCTAGACACCTATTTGAATGGCTAATTGTCATGTGTAAAACTCTTCCAGGAGTAACTCTTACTTGCAGTGGGTATCGAGATCCAACTATCTCATAAAAGTATGCAATCTCATTTCAAATTTCAACACTTGAAATTCCCGATAATTCTTTTGCCCCTAGCGTCCTATGACCTTGACACAGGCCAAACAACCCAAAGTCCGCTAGTCAAGTTCAACCCGTACATTTCCTGATTGAATTAAACCCACTCGTACGACCCTTGACGCAGGCCAAACAACACCGTACGGATAACCTAATCTAATCGCATCTCATGCTACAGATAAGCACTAATCAGCTACCGTACACTACGCCCTTACGCAGGCCAAACTACCGTAGCACGAATACTAATATAGTACTTATCTGAAATGACGGAGGGATACGCAGGATTTTAAGAAAAACATGAGCGTAATGAACTTGATATCGTTGTAGAATCAAGTGATTTTAAAAAGGAGTGTTTTTGAGGCTTTTACTAGTTTTACTAAAGAGGTCACTCCCGATGAAGGGATCTTGGCCTTTCCTTATCGAATAAGGTGCAGGATATTTCATAAATATCACTAAGCAAAGCAAGAACTATAAAAGCAATCAAAAACAAAACCGACTGAGTTGTAGCATCTGCTAGTTTTGCAAAAGAGGTCACTCCCGGGGAAGGGATCTCAGCTCTTTCCTTATCAAATAAGGTGTTGGATATTCTACAAGGAATACCGCTATGCAAAGCAAAAACTAGAGCTAACCTTTTTGAAAATTTGATTTTACAACATCTTTTAGGTTTCTTACTTTTTCATTAATCTCATTAATGAAGTCCCACCATTTAATACTTCCTAAGCATCACAGAAAATGAAATGAAAATGTAACGTACGCTTATACCATCCGCATTCGCCACAATGTCCCGTTATACACCGTTAGGTTACTTAACTAACGGCAAACCGGGACGGGACTAGCGCGGGTGCAAAACATAAGCAACGTCTATTATATATCTCATATATAATATATAGCCTTTCGTCTCAGAATCCACACTGATCACATAACAGACTATCAGCAGCAGAAGATAACATATGAAATATTTGATATACTAGGAATTCCGTGTTTTAATTTAAGCCAGTATAAAACTCGGATTCCACGGTCGCGATAAATAGCCAAACCCACATCCCTAGACCCCTACGAAAGCGGCAAGCAACCCTACCAATTCTAGAGCTAGGAGACCCGGACTCGACTCCTCGAGATGGTCTCCCACTGGACCATAGAACCCGGTTACTTGTGCTCTCCTCCTTAGGTCAATCCTAATGTGGAAAAGTAAATAATATACAACAATGGTGACATCATCCTCAACCCGAAAGTGCCCCAATAAAAGAATATTATATACAATGAATTTTACATGAATGAAAATAAAAACTCTCATCTCACATAAAACCCTCGGCTATTCAAAACACGACGATCCAATATAACATATCACTGCAACACATAATATCACAAGTCATCAACGTAAGTAAATATACGTATCACAATTTTCATTGACATATAGCAATGAAAACGGTGATATACCACATATTACACTTACGGTCGCAGAAAAGAAAACATTTGGAATCCACCATCACCTTAAACATCATAAACCCAAAATATCACATACTTTGGATTTCATGCCTAACTATATGAATTCCATATATTGTATCACATTGTAGAAAATGCTAGATGACGTTAAACATTCCGATCGAATCAACAAACACCCAAATTTTCCTAAAAAGCTCAACACTTGAGCGCAATTTAAAAATACTCATCACATGCCACAGTACCAATGGACCAACCGTAGAAGGGTCAACCCTTGCCTCACCTATGGCGCTACGGAACTACCGCAAAACCTAGGGTTTGGCGCCGGTTCTTACGGTCATAGAATCGAGTTAAGGTTTTGTTCTTCTAGAGGATCCACCGCATTACTTACATGATATTTGAATGTTCTTTAACTCGGAAAAAATCCAACTCTTGGAAAATTTTCCGGCAAGGGTTAAAGTGGGTATTTGATATTCGTTTGAACTTTTTAACACCGTCTAAATAACCTGAAAAACTATTAGATTTATGATTATGAAACACTCCGAGTTACCTTTGCAGAAAGTTAACATCACATGCAAATTTAGCAAAAACAAACAACACCTGAAACACCAAAACCCAGAGATAGGAACACTGAAAAAATTTGAAGCCAAAACTCCTCAGTAAAACCGAGCACACCGGATTTTTTGTACATGTGACCGGCCAAATTCCGGCCACACTGCTTCAATTTTCTTCTGCGTTCATGTTATATCACATAGAACATTCTGCAGTTGTTTAAATAATTTTTAGAGCACTTTTAAAAATCAGCAGAAACCGGTTTTCCGTGTTTCAAGTTTCGGAGTTGTTTCGGTTTCGTAATCTAACAAATATTGTCTAAATCTCTAGCTTAGCTCTAATACGACTGTAGGATTGCTAGGCACGACAGCAAGGTTTCGGGTGGCAACGTCCATGCCATTTTAAAAAATTTGCCATGCATAACAATACTAACCCTAGAATCTTAACTAAAGATTTAGACAATACAATGTGTAAACTACTTTACATATAAGTGAGTAGGGATTACTGTTGGATATAGTGCCCTCAAGTCAATTATTGGATCACAGGCACGTGACTGCAATGATTGAGAGAGGACCTATACAGGTAGGACAGTCTTACTCGAGATGATAGTATGCTATCTGGTTTGTCTTTATCATCACTATTACATGTTGATAGAGCCCATAGGATTCTTGCTTGACTGCCAGCAGTATGATGGCGATCGTATACATGGGAGCTAGGGTCGATAAGCGCATCCTGAGATCGTCATTTGTCTCGTGTGAGTTCCCACCGTGCTTTGATTACTACCCTACCATGGCTCAATGGAGTCGTGAAAACAGATTTTAGTTGGGTACAGTCCCGAGCTACATGGAGGCAATGAGCAGATCGGCAGGGGATTCGTCTCTCCTGATATTGGGGGTGAGATCACACTGTGTCTAGGAGAGCCATTACACGAAGTCCTTGGTCAAGGAAGGTGATATTTACTGGTAGATATTCCAGTAGTTTCTCAGGTTGTTCTGGGCTACACTCCGACACGACTTGTACCGCTTTTGGGGGTCTGACGTTTACCAGCCCCCTAGGCCCGACATAAGATACTCATAGAGGAACAGATCGGACTGTACGGATATTGTCACTGACAGGATCAGTAGGGTTTCAGGATGAGTTCGCTCATCGGTCTCCCTTTTGGTCAATACATGGGTAGCCGTTATGTACAGCTAGTACCACTGACGTGCTTGTAGTTAAACCCACTGCCAGCATATTGACGAGTCTTTAGAGTCCCCCATAGAATGTTTCCCAAGTTCGAGCGAAACGTTGCAGAAGCCATATCGTATTATGGCAGGGTTCGATTTGTTACTTATGTATATGCCCTATAGGCCATTGTTTTTATGTATGATGTATATTATGATGGATGCTTGGATATATACAGAGGGGACTTTCTTGCTCGTCATGATAGTATGCTATTTGGTTTCACTTTATCTTAACATGTTGACTTGTATTGGTTTACTGTCTTTCTCTCACATGTTGATAAAGCCCTTAGGATCTGTACTCGACTACTGGGACAATGATGAGATCATACTAGTGGGGCCATGGTAGTCGAAGAGTACATCCTATAACTGTTCCTAGTCGAGGGTATATCGAGACAGGGCATCGATACACCAGAGTAGACTAGCGTATACGCATCTCTACCCATATGATGGGCGATGGATGATCCCATATCCATCGGTGTTTGACATCAAGGATGGTGTACGGGTGCTCAGTGGAGACTGGGTACACTGGACGGACTCGCCGAGAACTCCCAGATGGTGATATACCACACGTCAGATGGCAGTTCTCCGGTGACACTGGTACATGGTAGTCTGTAGACCCGAGATCGTCATAGAGTCTTGTGTGATTCCCACTGTGCTTTGATTTCCACTTTACCACGTCCAAGAGGGCGTGCAAAACGGTGGCTTTTGGGTACATCCCCGAATCACATGGAGGCAATGAGCGATAGGAGGGGATTCATCTCTCCCGGTATAGGGAGTTGATGTTGTGCTGTGTTCAATTGGCTATAACTGGAAGTCCCTGGCCGGGGCTGATATAGAGATATACTGGTAAGTGTTACCAGTAGTTTCTCGACCTGTTATGAGATTCAAATCGACACGACATATTGGTTATTGGGGTCTGACGTATACCCCCCCTAGACTTGATATGCGACATATCAGACGAACAGACCGGACTGTACGGGAGTGTTACTGATTGGATTCACAGAAGAACGTACAGGCTAGCTTATTGATCTTCTGATCGCTCAATACCTGGGTGGCTGTTACGTTTAGCTGACCGCTTGCAGCTTGTGCGTGTTTGATATGATCATCACCTGCTACCGGCGTATTCATGATTCTTTAGAGTCCTACACAGAGGTTTCTTGGCTCAGTAAAAACGAAGTAGAGGCACATATATGATATGTGCAGGACCGAGGATAATACGATATGAGATACCGTATTGTATTCTCGCGATATTTAGATATGAACCGGGTCATCGGATCAAGTGTTGATTCGTTGAATCGGTACATGATATATTAGTCGGTTATATTCGACATAGCCGGATCGTCGGATCAAGTGTTGATTCGATGATTTAATGTATAATAATATATATGATATATTGTATTACATTATCTAATATTGGCTCGCTTTATTATTTCATTTTCTCACCGGGTAATACGTTGATATATATGCGATATATATTAATTGTAGTATTTTCTTTTGTTACAAATATATAATATATATGTGATATATATTATTGTGACATGATATGGTTGATAATAGAACATGTTTAGTAGAGGTTAAGCAGGGTTAGGGCTTGATTAGGGTTAGCTTCTCCTTGCACCATCTAGAAGCTTTCCTTTTGTCAAGTGTAAGATATTATGCTTGATATTATCTTATGACTCATTCTTTAAAACTTAACCAAACCCTAACCCTAGTTTATTCTCTACAAAGGTTAACCTTCTCATCCTTGACCATGGTTCTATGATCAATCATAAATTCTTATCTATTATTCATCACAAAAGGATACTCTCATTATTCTTCATCTTCCCCTCTCTTGAGTTTTGGAAAGAGCTCACTAGAAATTCCTTTTGTGATGATTTCATGTGAGATTATGATATAAAAAGAAAACATAAATACTACTCCATCATCCTCATCTAATCTAGCCTATTAGACTAGGGGGTTCACCTCATTAGAGTGAGAGAGCTTGAGCTATTGCAACTTCAACGTAGATCATCGGAGAAAAGGAATACGACAAGCTATCATGGATCGTTCGAGTCGTGGAGCCTCTCTTGAGTCCGCGAGATCGTGGATCACGGCAAAGGGACTTCTACTCGGAGCTTGTGAAGCGAAGGAGCGGACTACAAAAGTTGTAATCCCTCACACTTAGTAGTAAAGATGTTTACTTGCATGTTAAACCCTAATAATCTAGCAAAGATCCCGGCTTTGGGTTGTTCGGCACGTCTAAAATTTTATTCGGGCATGTTTGATGCCTTATGAACCTTCACAAGAGTTTCTAGGAATCCTACAGTGGTATCAGAGCCTAGCTAGAGTATCAGGCGATGTATATACGAAGTTAAAACTCCGATCGAACACCGAAACGCAATTTTAGACACCTCTCTGGGTTTTTTTTCAAAACTGTGATTTTTCAGAATTAAAAATACTTAAAAATACCAGCAGGAAAATATAAGCATCACTGTGAAACACGTGTCAATGATCTGTACATTCAGCCGCAGAACCGCGGCAATACCTTGCTCCTGCCGCAGATCCGCGGCCGTACAGTCAAATCGTTGACTCATTTTCCCATGGTTATATCTGTAGGTGATTTTGTAATTTTCTGGGTACTTTTAATCTGACTCAAATGTTGAGTGTTCTGGGGTTTATTTTTTAATCGTTGATTCGATCGGAAAATTTAAATTCGTTATTATTTCCGGATATTTAGAAACTGTTAAAAAGTTCGAATGGATATCATTAACTCACTTTTTCCCGGCACGTAAAACTTTCAAGTGTTGAATTTTTATCGGGTTTAAATCTTTCGGAAAAATGTACAAGTAACACGGTGGACCCTCTAGAAGACAACAAACCTTAACTCGATTATGTGACCATCTTGAACTGCCTCTAAACCTTAGGGTTTAGGGCAGTACGGCGTGCCACATGTGAGGCGTTGGCTTGACCCTTCTACGGCTGGATCACCGGTACTGTGACATATTCTGGGATTATTTGAACTCCGCTCAAGTGTTGAGCAATTTAGGAAATTTTGGGTATTTGATTATCTGTTCGGAAAGTTTAATACTGTCTATTTATCTGGAATGTGATACAATATGTGGAATTCATAGAGTTAGGCATGAAATGCGAAGTATGTGATATTTCGGATTTACGATGTCTAAAGTGATTGTGGATTCCAAATATTGTAGTTTTACAATTTCTTTTCTTTGACCGTAAGTGTAGTATGTAGTTGTATTGCCGGTTTTCGTTGCTATACGTCAACGACGATCGGTGTATGCATACTTACTTACGTTGATGATATGTGATATTATGTGTTACTGTGATATGTTATATTGGATCGTCGTGTTCTGAATAGCCGGGTGTTTTATGTGAGATGAGGGTTTTTATTTTGATTCATGTAAAATTCATTTGTATGTAATATTCTTTAATTGGGGCACTTCCGGAATGAGCTTGATGTCACCATTGTATATTATTTACTTTTCCGCATTAGGTAGACCCAAAGAGGGGAGAACAAGTAACCGGGTTCTAGGGTCCAGTGGGAGGCCATCTCGAGGAGTCGAGACCGGGTCTCCTAACCCTAGAATTGGCAGCGTTACTTGCCGCTCTCGTCGGGGTCTTGGGATGTGGGTTTGGCTATTCATCGCGACCGTGGAATCCGTGTTTTATACAGGCTCGTATTGAAAACACGGACATCCTAGTATATCCAATATTTTATATATGTTCTTCTGCTGCAATGTTCTGTGATGAGATCATATTACTGCCTGAGACGAATGCTTATACTATATATATATATATATATGCTGATATATAAATATTACTACTTTCGTTTCTTCTGTGATGCTTAGGAAGCATAAGCTGATGGGATTTTATTAATGAGATTAATAAAAAGAAAAGAAACCTAAAAGATGTTGTAGAATCAAAACTTTATAAAAAAAGGGTAGCTACAGTTTTGCTTTGCATAGCGGTATATATAATATACCCTGCACCTTATTCGATGAGGAAAGAGCCGAGATCCCTTCACCGGGAGTGACCTCTTTAGCAAAACCGGCAGATGCTACAACTCTCGGTTTGTCTTTTGATTGCTTTTAGAGTTTTGCTTTGCATAGAGGTATATATGATATACCCTGCACCATATTCGATGGGGAAAGAGCCGAGATCCCTTCACCAGGACTGACCTCTTTAGCGAAACTAGAAAACCTCAAAAACACTCATTTTTCAAAAACCACATGATTCTACAACGATATCAAGTTCATTACGCTCATGGTTTTCTGAAAAAACCTGCGTAGCCCTCCGTCATTTTAGATAAGTACTACTTAGTACTCATGCTGTGGTAGTTTGGCCTCCGTGAAGGCGTAGTGTACGGTAGCTAACTAGTGCTTATCTGCTAGCATACGATGCGATTGGATTAGGGTATTCGTACGGCGTAGTTTGGCTTCCGTCAAGGGTCGTACGGTTGGGTTTAATTCAATCAAGAAATGACGGGTTGAACTTGACTAGCGCCCTATGGGTAGTTTGGCCTCCGTCAAGGTCATGGGACGCTAGGGGAAAAAGCATTATCGGGAATTTCAAGTGTTGAAATTTGCAATGAGATTGCATACCTCCTATGAGATAGTTGGATCCCGATACCCACTGCGAGTAAGAGTTACTCCTGGGAGAGTTTTACACAGGAAAATTAGCCGATCAAGTAGGTGTCTAGAAAAGTGTTAACGGGGTTACGCCTCTGGGAAAACGAGGTTTACTTTAATTAGGTCCGTACGAAAGCATGGGGAACCTCCCTCAAGTACCGACACTGATATAGCTGAAAGATTGACGAAATTGTAGGGTGTAATTAATCCCGGCTAATCTTTCCTTTTAGGGTTTGAAGGAAGATTTGATAAAAACAGTGGGAGACATCCTGATTAGATAAGATAAATAACCAATCTAATCTTGCAAGAGCATACGCTAAAGTGTTTTCTTCTCTCTCTCTCCAGGTAGCGACCATGTCATGCCATAATCAAGATAATAATATGGATGTATTGACTGAACCCGCTTATTTTACTGAGCAGGGGAACGTTGGAAACGTTTTTTCTTATAAGAGTTATAAGACTGAACAGGGAATAGGAGAATATCTGGATTCTCAAGCCGCCCAAAAGAACATGCATGTTGATGCATCTTCTTCAGGTGTGTTAGTTATTGAGAACTGTTTCTCAGTTCACCCTGCGTCCTGGGTATTAAATACCGGATCAGGATCCTACATATGTAAATTGTTACATGGGCTGCGGGAAGGTAGAGAACTGGGAAAAGGTGATCATTCCGTTCAAGTAGGGAATGGGGCAAATATTGCAGCCACAGCAGTTGGCGAATATCACCTAGTATTACCAAGTGGTGATACACTGATTCTGAATGAGTGCTATTATATACCGAACATGATGTGCAATATTATATCAGTTTCTTTATTAAGTAAAGAAGGATATAATTTTGTAGTACAGGATAATGTTATGAACATATTCCTAGATCAAAAGTTGATTGCATCAGGCTCGTTACATAATGGCATATTCATTCTAAATCAAAATACAGTTCTCAATATACAAAACACACACAAGAGGAAAAGTTCAGAAATGAACGAATCCTTCTTGTGGCATTGTAGACTTGGTCATATCAATGCGACACGACTAGCTAAGTTACATAAAGATGGATATTTGAACCCGTTCGAATTATCATCTTATGATACCTGCCATTCATGTCTCAAAGAAAAAATGACCAAAGCTCCGTTTAGTGGACACGGAGAAAGAGTTACCGAACTCTTAGGACTGGTACATAGTGATGTATGCGGTCCCATGTCTACGCATGCCAGGAACGGTTCTTCCTACTTCATTACATTCACTGACGATCTCACAAGATTCGGATATGTGTTCCTGATGAAACACAAGTTTGAAGCTTTTGAGAAATTCAGAGAATATAAGCACGAAGTAGAGAATCAAACGGGTAAAAGTATTAAGATCCTTCGATCTGATCGAGGAGGAGAATACTTGAGCAATGAGTTCCTAGATTATCTAAAAGAGAATGGGATTCTCTCTCAGCTTACTCCTCCTTATACACCACAGCACAACGGTGTATCGGAACGGAGGAATCGCACTCTATTAGATATGGTGCGCTCTTTGATGAGCACTGCTGAGTTACCTATTTCCTTCTTGGGATATACACTGGAGACAGTTGCATACTTATTGAATAGAGTTCCAACCAAATCAGTGCCTACCACTCCATATGAGATATGGAATGGTAAAAGACCATGTCTTAATTTTATTCAGATATGGGGTTGTCCGGCCTATGTTAAAACACAAAATCCGGACAAGCGCGAGGTAAGGTCTGTTCTATGTAAGTTTATTGGATATCCCAAACATTCGCGAGGGTATATCTTCTACCACTCCGAGGAACAAAAGGTGTTTGTTTCTCGACATGCCACTTTCTTAGAAAAAGGTTTTCTTATGAAACAGATTAGTGGCATTGAGGTAGAACTGGAAGAAGTTCCAGCAGAACAAACTACAACAGATGATTTGGTAGAACCAGAGGATTCAGTAGTACCCGATGAGCCCCAGCCTCTCCGCCGATTTAGCAGGGTTTCTCATTCGCCTGAGAGATACTACGGTTTTCTTATTGATGGTGGAAGCGAGGATTGCATCATGGAAGATGATGACCCGACTAGTTTCGAGCAGGCCATCATGAGTGGTGACTCTGTGAAATGGCTGGATGCAATGCGATCTAAGATGGAATCCATGTACACCAATAAAGTATGGACTTTGGAAAATGCTCCTGAAAGGGTAAAACCCATTGGGAGCAAGTGGATCTTTAAAAAGAAATTTGGTGTAGATGGAAAAGTTGAGACTTTCAAAGCTAGACTTGTAGCAAAGGGTTTTTGTCAACGACCAGGTGTGGATTATGACGAAACCTTTTCTCCAGTGGCTATGCTTAAGTCCTTCCGGATCTTACTTGCCATTGCTGCATACCATGACTACGAAATCTGGCAAATGGATGGTTAGACCGCCTTTCTAAACAGTGATTTAGAAGAGTGCGTGTACATGACTCAGACGGAGGGCTTCGTAGATAGTGGGAGCAGCAGAAAGGTGTGTAAGCTGCCTAAATCCATTTATGGGTTGAAGCAAGCATCGCGGAGTTGGAACATCTATTTTGATGATGTAGTCAAAGAGTTTGACTTCATCAAAAATATAGATGAACCTTGTATCTATAAGAAGGTAGCAGAGAGTAAGGTTGTCTTCCTCGTATTGTACGTGGATGACGTTCTCTTTATAGGAAATGACATTCGTATGCTGCAATCAGTCAAGCTCTTCATATCACAAAGATTCTCAATGAAAGATCTAGCTGATGCCTCCTGCATATTGGGAATCATGATCTATAGATATAGATCTAAACGGATACTGGGATTGTCCCAATCCAGGTACATTGACACCATACTAAAGAGGTTTAGTATGGAAGAATCCAAGAGTGGGAACCAACCCACGATCTCTGTACTCACTCTCTCCAAAGAGATATCACCCAAGACTGATTTGGAGAGAGCTCGCATGCAAGGGATACCCTATGCTTCGGCAGTAGGCTCTATCATGTATGTGATGCTGTTTAGACCATAATATTGCATTTTTCATTCCCCTATTCTTATCCGTTTTATAAATAAACAGGTACTCTTGACGCACGTTTGTTGCATATTACAGGTTACAGGTTTCTGGAGCAAATACAGTGAAAAAGACACAAAACAACAGAAAAAGGGACTTTTGACCAACAATTAGACGGATCCTAGTCAAGCCTAGACGAAGAACAGTGCAAGGTCCAAAATGTCAAAGTGAACGGTCAAAAGATACGAACAAGTTTTCACTGAAAATCTGGAGAACACCCAGAAGCCAAACAGAGAAAAGTTATGAATAACTAAGAAGCCATAACAACCAAGATGCAGCACATGAATTTTGGTGAGCCAATCCCACCAAAAGGGCCGCGGATCCGCGGCCCAAGCCAGCATTTGCCGCGGATCCGCGGCCGTCTAATGCACGTGTCGGCACCGACTTCTTGTGTCGGTGCGACGGTTCGGGTGTTGGGATTTTTAGAGGTCAAATCAGTAATTGCGCATGTGCGAGACTCTGAAACCCTAATTCTCCTGTTTACTTATAAATTGTAATCTCAAAATTGTAAAACGCTATGCCTCTTTTCAATCAATAAAATTCAGAATTTCTGAGAGGAAAAATTCAGATCTGTTTTTCTTGTTTGGAGGGAGCCGTCAACCTAGTAAGTATTTTATTTCTGTTCTTTTAATTATAATGTTTTCTCATTCCCTAATGACCGAGTAGTCTCCTCGCTTGTTAGGGTTAGCCTTAGCGAAAGGGTTGAGAGATGAGATCTCTCACCCCTTTCAATGCCACTTTAACCTAACAAATTAGAACTCCACGCATACGAGCACAACCGCTCCCTGCGGCATCCTACCCATCGAGGTAACGATGAACCGTAGTATAAAGGGCCAGTTGCGCGCGTTTTCCATGGGGGTTAGGGTGATTATCAACAAAGGAATGATACGAATCTAGAGAAAGAAACATCTTCCCAAAAGATTCGTATCCACTTTATTTATAATTAACTTAACACCTAATAGATCTAAAAAAGTAGGCATTGAAAGCGGTGATGAAAAACGTTAATCTCCAAAACTTCCCCTAAGCCTAACCCTAGCAAGACTTTTAATTAGATTAATTAGATCTAGTTTTCATAGATTTTTATAAACCAACCAAAATGACAAATTGAATCAACTCGTTAAAACACATAAAAGGAATTTACCCGTCTCTGTGGATCGACCCGTACTCACCGGCTAGCTGCAAAGTGACGCCGTTTCTGATTGCGGTAAATACAAGTTTTGACACTTAATCAAATGGCGCCGTTGCCGGGGAGGGAGTAATTTTTCTTTTTGTGAGTTTTCGGGTTGATATAAATTTTAAAAAGTATAAAAATCTGAAAATATAAAAAAAATACAAAAATTATCAATTTTGATCTGTTTGAAGGGTTTATTGTTTGAATCTTGCAGGAACAGCGAAGAATTGAGGATCTGGAAATTTACAGAGGGCAAAACAAAAATTGGTACATACAAACAGAGAGGAACTATCAGTACAGAGAAGCACAAAATTTTTCAGAGCCTGATTCCTTCATCCCGCCGCGCTTCCGCCGCAAAAGAGTACCCGACGCCGCGGAACCGCCGCCGATCTGCCACGTCAGCGCATCATTTTTGCACGGTTTGCTCCCTTTTCCTCCCCTCTGCAACCTACAATATATCTCTCTGCAAAAATTTTTCTGCAGGAATTCTTTGCGTAAAGAGTCTTTCTCCCCCTTCTAAATAACAGATTTTCTACAGGTTTCTTTGCGCCGCACTAAAAATTTTGATTGCAAGTGAAATTTTATTTGTTTTGCATAATTTAACCGGACTCTAAGGGGCTAATTGACCAAACTCAGATTGGGTGGGGATTTCATCACCCTTCCCAGGACCCCAGAAAACACCTAAAGCATTTTGCATCGACTACAATTAATTAAAAAAGATTAGACTCAGACCTAAGGACATCGAGCTCAATAGGAAAAGGACTAGTATAGGCATCGGCCGTTTATCCTAACCGACTTTGCGGTGTCTAGGCTAGTGGTTATTAATTAGGCCCACTGTAGTGGTGGTTCCTTCCCACTTACCTGGCCGTATTTGTCCGTGAAGAGGCGGTTTGAGGTCCTATTTCTAGCCCTAGTAGGAGCTGTCTAGCAGACCTAGGAAACCCTAGATCTAGGCCTGATTGTGCATGTGTGGTTGATACATTTGTGTCACGAGTCCCATTTTCTAAAACCTTCTTGCAAAACTCTTCAAAAAAAATAAATAAAGAAAAATCATTTCAAAACTTGCAACTTTCCGCTAAGAAAACTTGCACCTCACTTCCACCATTTCTCCTCCATTGACGTTATCTTACCCCCACTGTCTGTCTTTTCTATTTTTTTCTGACTACACTACTCCTTTAGTGTATGTCACTTTGGACTAGGGATACTAACGCCCGATTAGTCCGTGTTTCATTGGTACCGACCAACGAACCCTTCGACGAACCCTTCGTCGACATTCCGTCCATTTCCTTACCTCCACCTTCAAATTCTTCTTTCGAAGGTATGTCGGGATTTAACCCCAACGATACCTTACCGACGGGAATGATTCCACCTCAGTTAGGTGCGAATAACCCGAATCTTCCGCCTGTTGTAGCGCCCGCACGAGTTGCGCTCCAGGATCTCTTCTACCCCGTCCGCACTTCTTTACCCACATGTCTTTCACCCCCACCGGCGAATGGGGATAATTTTGAAATAAAACCACACTTCATCAATATGCTACCTAAGTTTCATGGTTTGGAATCCGAAGATGCATATATTTTCATTAATAAATTCCAAAACGTTTGCGCCATGATGAAGACAACCCAACTAAGTGATGACGCAATAAGGCTAAGGGTCATTCCTTTTACCTTATGTGACCTAGCCGAGAAGTGGCTATACAGCACCGCATCACACTCCATTAGAAATTGGGACGAGTTTGTGAGAGCTTTTCTGAAAAAGTTCTATCCTCATCACAAAACTGCTAGAATCCGAAACGAGATTATACAATTTTCACAGCTTCCTTCCGAACCATTTTAGAAGTGCTTCGAGAGATTTAAAGACCTACTTGTTCAATGCCCTCATCATGGGATAGAAAGTTGGCAACTTTGCCAAACATTATACGAGGGATTGAATGCAGCAACGAAGCAGTTGCTAGAAACAATATGTCAATGTCATTTTCTCTCCAAGTCTACCAACGAAGCTTGGCAGTTTCTTGAGGACCTAAGTGAGCAAACAATTCAGTGGGAGAGTACCAAGACCACATCATCTTCTTCAGTTGGTCAATCTAGGGCAGGCATACATCAAATAGATTTGTCGATTGCTATGAAGGCCGAGATGGCCTCACTTATGAAAAAGCTAGAAGCCATTGAGACCAAAATCTCATCGTCTTCTCCTGTCCCTACTCTACCCACACGAACTGTTTGTATTTGTTGTTCTAATCCATCACATCTAACCGAAGAGTGTCCTTATAATGCACCTATTCAAGGACAGGATCAAGTCAATGCTGCATTTCAGCAACGACAAAGAAACGATCCGTACTCTTCGGCATACAATCAGGGGTGGAGGAGTCACCCAAATCAACAGTTCCAAGCTAATGACAATTTTCAAAGACCTCCTCCACAACAACAACAAGCACCCTCACAAACTCAAAACCAGCAACCTTTCCAACAACAACCTTATACATATCAAACGAACAATTTAGTTTAACCAAATGATGATAAGGTTAGCTCGCTCGAGAAAAGTCTAGATGCATTTCTCAAGCAATCTACAGAATCCGCAGCAAGATTTGAAAGTTATGTTCAGTCTTTAATGCATAACAATGCCTCACATGATCAAAGTGTCAAATCTATTGAGGCACAAATTGCACAATTAACTGCTGCGTTGAGCGAGAGAGAAAAGGGAAAGCTTCCATCTCAACCATTGCCTAATCCCGGTCACACACAAAACGCATATCACAATCACAATGTAAATGCGGTGACCACGTTGAGATCCGGAAGAGAGTTGCAAAATAATGTGAAAACTAATGATGACATCCCCGCCGGTGGTTCTTCTTCTTCTTCTCCATCGTCACCTTCCCCTTCTTCATTTTCTTCACTTTCTTCTTCACCTTTTTCTTTAGAGCCTATTTTCCACCCTTCACACGGCTCTACTTCTTCTGACTCGAACGGACCCATTTCTCACAACACGAACACATCCACACTGGGATACGTTCCTACTCCACATTCTGCTCCACAGACTTTTGACTCAACAAATTTTCAGAACACTCCATTCCCAAACAGGTTGAGTCCTAATAAACCAAATACATAAGTGGAGAAGATTGTGGAGATATTTAAGCAGGTTAGCATAAATATACCTCTCTTGGATGCTATCCAACAAGTCCCTTCATACGCGAAAATCTTAAAGGGCTTATGCACCTCGAAGAGAAAGGCATCTCAAGTACCCAAGAAAGTGCTAGTGGCTAGTGCAGTGAGCAATGCTATTAACCACCATCAAACCTTACCCCAAAAACGAAAGGACCCCGGCTGTCCTACTATTTCAATCACGATTGGGGATAAGAAAATTAATCGAGCACTTTTAGATCTTAGGTCTAGTGTTAACCTGATTCCCTACTCCGTGTATGAACAATTAGGGGTTAGAGTGTTGAAACCTACTCGTTGCACTCTCCAAATGGCTGATCGATCAATCACCTATCCAAGGGGTCAACTAGAGGATGTGTTGATCAAAGTCGGGGAATTCATATTCCCCGTTGATTTTATCGTTATGGATACACAACCTGTTGCTAACCCAAGAAACCAAATTCCGGTGATTCTTGGTCGACCATTTTTGGCCACTTCCAATGCCGTAATAAATTGTCGCAATGGCTCCATGACTCTATCCTTCGGAAAGAGGTCTAGTGAGCTCAATATTTATAAGATGGGAAGTCTGCCCCCCGTACCTAAAACTAGTACACGAAAAGTTTGCTCTATTCACGAAATCACGCAGGAGGACCGCGAGCTTGAAAGATTTCTATTTGATGAAAACAGTTTTGACGCCACTAGTGCGTCCCTCCTTGAGCCTACTACCGTTGACACAACCGATGTTAATTATGAATGTTTCACTTTTTCGGATGACGACGACTCACAGCCCGAATACGAATCTTTTGAATTTTTGGATGAGTTAGTCGTACCATCCGAATCGGTTGCTTGCAGTGATTTCGAACCTGTGTTGGAGTCCTTTAAGTTCGAGGTAGATTCCGCAATGATTCTTTCGCCTCCGAAACTCGAACTAATGTCCTTACCGCCTCACCTTAAATATGCTTACATAGGTGAGAATGAGACTTTTCCCATTATCATATCAGCCTCTCTAGCCTTCGAGCAAGAGAACGCTATTTTAAAAGTCTTACAAGATAGGCGGCAAGTTTTCAGTTGGACTATGGCGGACATCGATGAGATCAGTTCCCTCATAATTGAATATCATGCACAATTGATGGATGATGCCAGGTCACTAGAGGACCCACAGGAACATCTTGGGGGTATTGTGGTGAGTCAACCTCCTCCCTTAGAAGTTGAAATACCACCATTTCTTTTAATAAGCTACGAGAATGCCAATACTCCACTGATTGCTGATCATTTACATTCTCGTTTCGATTCATCACCATCACCTGTATATTTACCTCCACACCATCATACCACTACTTCTATCTTCCCCAATTCTTTGCGGACCACCACAACTTATTTTTCCACCAACCAATATTCTTTATTGATAAATTTTTCAACTGGTTGGTGTTGACTTTTGGTCGATGCAAAGTTTGGCAGTAATGTCTAACATAGTTTAAATGAAGTTTGGGGGAGGACCTTTTGTATATATTTTTGTTTTTCTCAATAAAAAAAAATTTATAAATAAATAAACAGGGAAGTGCCAACATTTTGACCCTCTTGGTTTAGCATGACAGTGAGGACACTGTCAAGTTCAAGTTTGGGGGTATGCTCGGTACGTCTTCTTCCTTCGCATTTATTTGTACATATTTTTGCATTTGCATACTTATTTGAAAACCCATAAAAAATTGAAAAATTTGGAAAATTATAAAATTTTTGTATTCAATTTTGGCTTATTTGACTTAAGTTTGACAAATAGGTTAACTGGCTAGGAACAACTAGATCTTAGACTTAGTGAATTAAAAACCCTAAAAATAACATTCCTTAAAGTTTAACGGTTGAAAGTATATGCCTTGTAGTTTATTTAGAAATAGGCAAATTTTGGGTTCACTTTTTGGGCTAAGTTGAAACAAGGGAAGAATATTGATGTTCTTATTAGAGTATAAGTTTGAAAAATAGTTCCTAGCTTAAGTCTAGATTATGAAAATGTATACCCTACAAATTGCACAATCACGCACCTTGAAACTTGGGATAGTAGAGGAGACCTTGAATTGCTCTTGTCTAAAGTCCTTAGTACAATGAAAATAAAGAAAAAGTGAATAAAGAAAAAAAAAATTGGACACTGGTTTTTGTGATTACTTAAGGTTGCAAAAATAGAAAAATATTTAGCGAGGGTGCTTCATGTAAGTGCACGGCGGCGCCCCGGCCGTCAATCCGACGCCGGAATGCGGAAGCGGTGAAAAACTTTAATTTTTGCGGACTTAGCAAACCGGCACCACCGCGCACTAAACACCCGGATCGTAACCATTAACAAGTCTAAGCTAACTAGAAGATGGGTTAGAGATATACCGACGATCCAAGTCCTCCGGTCTTCTCGTCATGGTCCCGATCTCCTGCGGAAAAGTCCCGTCTCCTTCTCGTCGCCGGAAGTGCACCACATCGCCTACTTTGTTTACGGGCTCCCACCTCAATGCCGAGGCAACTCGGGCACGAAGCCGGCTACTCGACGCGCCCAAGATTCGCTGTAGAATATGTAGTGAAGAAGTCTCATTTTGGGGTTGTGGAATTGCCATTTTGGTGGAGGAAATAAAAGATGTTTTTGGATGAACAAGAGAGCATTTTTCCTTGGCACCATGAGAACCAAAATTGCCACACATGAAAAATGAATTCCCCCCCCATCCTCCAAGGAATGGCCGGCCCCCCTTATTCCCATGTGTGATAGGAGAGAGAAAGAACCAAGACAAGGGGGTGGGTGGAACCATCATGCAAGAGGGCATCATGAAAGAATATGATCACAAGCAAAAAACCACACACAACCACAACCATCAAGTCCACAAAGTCAATCCATCATAAGAAGGAGAAGTCAATGATGGTGCACATCATGAAAACCATCATGATGCCAAAATAAGCAAAGACCCCCTCCACAAAAAGCCTATTTGCAACAATGCAAATAAACCCTCCTCCACCAAACTTCGGCCAATGAACGGAACAAAGGAAATTGGCCGAAACGGAAAGCAAACTGGCAACTCCAAAAACTGGTCCCGTAATAAATTACAGGAAAACCCCGATACTGTGCATACACACCCGCATTTGTATTCCGACTGAAATACAAATGCAATGAGACAAAATCTCCACTGTACTATACTAGAATCCGGCTTATACCAAAACCGGCTAGTAATATCTGTTCGATCCTGATCCGTGCAATACCGCACGTATCTGATCGAACCCTGCCATATAACCATACGGCCTATAGTACAATCTGTCCGATCCTGATCCGTGCAATACCGCACGTATCTGATCGGACCTTGCCATATCTCCATACGGCCTCTACAACCTTTCGCCCGAAAGCTGAGTAACTGAATGTGGGGGACTCTAAAGACTCATCAACACCTTGGTTGTGGATTTAACCACTAGCACGTCAGAGGTATAAGCCAATACGTAACGGGCTACCAGGTACTGACTAAAAGGGATGTCTGTGAGCGAACTCAGCCTGACAACCCTACTGAGCCTGTCAGTGACAATATCCGTGCAGTCCGGTCCGTTCGTCTATGAGTATCGCATGGCGGGCCTAGGGGGTTGGTAAAAGTCAGACCCCCAAAAGCGGTACAAGTCGTGTCGGAGTGTAGCCCAGAACACCCTGAGATACTACTGGAATACCTACCAGTAAATCTCCTTGCCTTGGCCAAGGACTTTGTGTAATGGCTCTCCTAGACACAGCACGACCTCACCCCCAATACCGGGAGAGACGAACCCCTGAAGATACGCTCACTGCCTCCATGTGGCTCGGGACTGTACCCAACTAAAACCTGTTTGCACGACTCCTTTGAGCCATGGTAGGGTAGTAATCAAAGTACAGTGGGAACTCACACGAGACAAATGACGATCTCCAGGTCGATGAACTAACCTGCACACATGTCACCAGGGAACTGCCATCTGACGTCTGGTATATGACCAACTAGCATGTTCCCGGTGAGTCCTGTCCGGTGTACTCATAACCCAATGAGCACCTGTATACATCTTAGGTGATCCAACTGACACCAGTGGCTTGTGAGACCGGCCACCGCCCCTCGTCGGGGTCTCGACTGTATACACTAGTCTACTATGGAGAATCGATGCCCTGTCTCGAAACTCTCACGACTAGGGACCTTTTAAGGATATGCTTATAGACCCCCAGCTCCCACTTATATGATCGCCCTCATACTGCTGGTGGTTAAGCAAGAATCCTAGGGGCTCTATCAACGTGTAATAGCGACGTGTCAGGTCACCTCAAGCAGTACACGATGATAAAGGTAAACCAGATAGCATACTATCATCTCGAGTAAGACTGTCCTACCGGGATAGGTCCTCCCTCAATCATTACAATCACGTACCTGTGACCTAATAATTGACTCTGAGGGCACTATCTCCAACAATCTCCCACTTGCACTCAAGGCTAATTATTGCGATGTCGCATACTCACAGCCCGTGTGATACCGAACACCCAACTCCTCTACTAGTCAGTCTCACAAAGCTCGTTTGCGAAACTATTGCGTTCGAGGAATAGCCTCAGTGAGTGGATCCGCTTAGTTGTTTCTTTCTATGTCTCTCTATATCTCAAGTTCGCGGAGAAAGCCATCTCCCGAAAAGAGCAATACCTGTCTCAGAATATGTCTGGATGTCTGATGGGACCTAGCTCATAAATGAACTCCAAATCCAAACTTCTTAGACTGTATCGTCAACTGAACTTAATCAGTATCCTGCGCGCCATGCCTCCCTCAGTATTGCCTTGGACCACCTGTCCAAAATACTGCCCCTCATCAGAAGGAAAACTATAACTCTGACAACCTCCTTGTCGTCCATGTCACCTTGGAAGCCAGGAATGATAACTGTCTTCTGAATGAGGCTGTCGTTATCATATCCCTAGAACATCCACTTATGTTCTAAAACTGCTTCCGACTGTTTCTCCAGGATTGGATTAATGTCAACTTATTGCATCTAGTGCAAGAACAACATCTGGTGTGGTACTTGACATCTCACGATTGACTCAATTGCCTGAGCAAGTGATCTGCCAATCATGCCCGTCCCTCTCCCCTTTAGTCTGTAAGACACCTTTGGAGAGGGTGACTCCATTACCTGCAGGTACACTACCGTGCCAGGAGTCGTCCATTCTAAATACTCTTAGAATGCTGTCTAAGTACCCAGATTGGGAAACCACCCAAATCTAGATCTAAGACCATAGATCTAGTAACCAGTATGTCTGATATAAAATCCATTTCCTTTGTGGAGAAACAACTGTGTGACGACCAAAGTATAACCGATCGTAGTGTTGGAGTTTCTTTTCCTACTCTGTGTATATCATCCAAATACCAGGATATCACACCCTACTACCTTCTCAACAGATCCATCCCCTATTCTGATGAAGTCAAACTCATGACTGTCACGTCAGAAATAGATGATCTATCTCCGCTACATCTGCTCTAGTCTATAAATAGACATAAGCAACCTGTCCACCAATGCTTCCGCTGCTCCCACTGACTACGACAACCCTCTGGCAGAGTCATATAGATGTACACTTTTAAAACTGGTTTAGAACGACGCTATACTCATCCTCCCGCCGGGTCTCGTAACCTGGAACAACAGCAATGGCAATTGTGGGTAAACAAGAACTTCCCTGTCACCGTCCTTGAGGCTACCGTAGTGCCTCTCGGGTGCCTGAAGTTACCCACCTTATCTGCGGAGTGGCCAATGGAATGTCAATCCAGATTGAAACTTTAGGTTCCTTATCAAATCTTCAGTAATCGTTTGTGGTTCTGGAATCACTTCCAGTTCTACCATACTCCCACTCCTGTTTTTCTGAAAAAATCCATTTTTAATAAAACTGTGGCGAGTCTAGAACAATATTGCTATTGTTCATCCAAATGGTAGAAAGTCAACCCGCGTCATAGCCTGGGTCAACCCACAAACAGCCATTACAGAAACGTGCCTTGAGTTGTCCAGTGTCTGGTTTTAAGCATAAACCGGACAACTCCCCGTACCTTAACAATGTTAAGATATGAACTGTTCTATATCCAATATAGAAACAGAGGCACTGATTTAATTGAACCAGATTCAAATCATGCAGCTGTCCCCAGCGCATGTCAACTAAATGGAAGGAGGCCGATCAGCGTTACTCAACTTAGGAATACTTCCAATTATGAGTAACCTGAAAGAGAAGCAAGATCTCTTTATCATTACTATCAACTGAATACCATTGACAAGTATCTACATCTTCGATCACTTTGAAGAATCCCGATACTTGCTACACCTGGTTCTCTACTGTATTCAAATACCTATAACTTCTCCAAATTCGGACCCTGTGTTTCCACGAAACACCTGTCTAAAAACTAGAGAAGTCATAAGTAAACCGAATATAGTATGAGGACCAACCCCTCTGTCCTAATGGACACTGGACAACATACAATACTTTGTATAAGTCCGCTGAGTCTAACAACTCTTTCACTGTGTGTCGTAGGTTGAAAACTGTACTTATGGTTAAGAAGAATTACACCGCTGTTCAATGCTCCTTACCTAACCATCCACTGATATAGGTAAATGTCAGAGACATAATTTCAAAAAGGTACATCTCACTCTATAAAAATAGACGTACAGATATATCAATTTGAAATTGGTGCATAACAGCGGATATTCAAAACCAAATATTTGCCGACCGGCAAACAACCCAGGTGATTTCCTCAAATATCGCCGATTACAACGAATCCGGATATAATGAGGATGATCACCCAATTCCCAATAACCTACTCCCACTCATCATCTGTAAAACCATGCAGATGTGAGAATCAAACCTTGTAAATACATACCCTGGAGTAAGTATCTAATCGGGAAATCAGTTTTCTTTTAATAGTACCCAGTGAAACTGAAACATTGAAATGTTTCGATAGGGTATCCCGGTATTCCTAGTAATGCCTCTTCCAAATTCACGATTGTAACCGTATAATTCTTTGCCACCTCTCCAAATCCCTTCATATGTCTTTAGTCTTTACCTTCTGCACACCCCTTTAGGCCAAATGGTTTTCTTCCTTCCCTACCGTTCGGCACCAGCCTATGGTTTGGAAGAAGACTATTCAATAAGCATAATGGGTGTACTGTCCCAATCCTAGGAACACTCGCAATGAGAGAGGGTGAAGATAAAAGACAACCGAATAAACCTTATTCCTATTTCTCCTGAACCAGAATCCATCCCCGAACTGGAACAAGTTCCATTCGAGTTCGTATATAACCATACGATGGAGTATCCAAATAAACTGTGGATCTTCGTAGTGATACGGAGTGTCCTGGAGAAATACAAAAATGATGTGGGAGTGGTAACGAAATATTTGGTTTGGTCGTGAATATCTGTTGCAATTTACTTTGCCCTCTTACTAATCCCTTGCTTTGTCTGAACTTAATACCTTCTGCACACCATCGTTATGCTAATTGGTTTTCTTCATTCCCTACCGGTCGGCACCAGCCTAAGGTTTGGAAGAAGACAATCCAATTTGCGTAATAGGTGTACTACCCCTAAACCAAGGAGTACTCGTAACCTGAGAGAGGGTAAAAGGAAAAGACAACTGAATAATCCTATCCGTTTTCTCCAGAACCTGAAACCATCCTCGAATAAATTCTTTCGAGTTCGTATCTAACCATACGATGGTTTTGTCCAATAGAAGTGGACGTTCGTAGTAAAACGGGGTGTCCTGGAGAAAAGGGTAAAAGTAGGAGTGGCAATGAGGTTTGCAACTCTGACAATCCAAAAGCCAGTGTTTAAGAAGGTTCGGTCAACTTGGTCACTGAGTCATAGTCTAAGGGTCGGGTCAAATGGTCGCTGCCAGAGAGAGAGAGAAAAGAAATACTCAGCGTGCACTCTAACCTAGATCAGAATGGTTACCAATTTATCTAATCTGGAAACCTCCCACTGTATCTCAAATTCTCCTCCAAACCTAAAAGAAGAATTAGTCGGGAACACCCGAGGAGTAAACTAACTCATCAGTGGAAATCGGGATCCAACTATCATTGCATGATAACGTGACGGAATCCGCTCACGCTATCACACTCCAGAAGGTATGCGCATATCTGGCAAGTTTCAGTTCTTTTGAAATTCCCGATGTGATTTCTGCCCCATGCTCTTATGACCTTGACTTTGGCCAACAAATCATAAGTCACATGTCAAGTTCCACCCGTCATTCTCCAGGTTGTTTTGAATCCACCCGTACATACCCTTGACTTTGGCCAACAAGGCAGTACGACTGTTCCAAACCAACGCATCTATCTATGCTGCATATGAATAACCAACAGCTACTAAACACTGTGCCTTGACTTTGGCCAACAAACACAGCTTGAATACTATTGACTACCCATATGAAACGACGGAGGGCTACGAATGGTTTCTGGCGAAAACCTTTAACGTAATGAACTTGATATCGTCGAAGGAACGGATAGCTTTTTGAAAATATAGTGACGAAAACCGTTGCTAAAGAGGTCACTCCCGGTGAAGGGATCTCGGCTCTTTCCCCGTAGAATGGGGTGCAGGATATTCCAACTGAATACCATGGTGCAAAGCAAAAGTAATCGGCTATAGTGAAGTTAATGCCCTGACGCAAACTTTTTGTCCAAGGGGTCACTCCCGGTGAAGGGATCTCGGCCCTTGCCTCGTCGACTGAGGAGCAGGATATTCCAATGAATACCACGATGCAAAACAAAAGTAAACGTCCTTGCAATAACAGCTTTTTGAAAAGTGTTCCAACAACATCAGATTAGGTTTGTTTTTAAACTTGCATTGATCCGAATCAATGCAGTCCCATCAATTGATCACACCAAAAAGAACGAAAATATACTGATGTACGTATATGCCATCCGCATTCGCCACTGGGTCCCGTCATTACCCGTTAGGATAGCTAACTAACGACAGAGCGGGGACTGGACTAGCGCGGATGCAAAACATATACAACATCTACTAATATATATACCAATATATTATATTCGCTCAAGGCGTGAATAAAATGCAACATCACAGAGAATGAACAGCATCACAGAAACAATACAGATATCTGGGATCCCCGGGTTTCACAGAGCCACTACTGAAACCCGACGTTCCCCTGGTCGTGTGGATAGCCTGTGCAATGAAATCCTAGACCCCTACGGGCGCGACAAGTTACCCGCCAAAACCTGAAGCGAGGCAGCCCCCTTCAGCGCCGTGAATGGACCACCCAGCACTTCACGGAATCCGGTAACCTGGGCACCCCTCCTGGGTCAACCTGTACCCCCTACGAGTGCGGCGAATAGCCCGCCAATCCTAGAGTGAAGCCCCCTCCGTCTCAATGCCATGAGATGCGGGCTTGTTGCCCTCTAGAACCCGGCTATCCGTGCACCCCTCCGCGGGGCAATCCTAGTACAGAAAGTAAAATATACATACAACGGGTACATCGACCGCAACCAGGTCGTGCCCCAAAATAATAATACAAACAGGCAGTGACGGCAGTCCACATGTCGGACGCTCGCCCCGCAATATCAAATGTACAAAATACAACAAAACTGTACTAGCATTGCATCCAGGCTATCCCCCACGACCGATCCGCAACATCACAGCAAAAACAAAACATCAATGTGAAAGTCACGTTCGCAAATCCGTCTAACCGGGCTATAGCAGTTAGACCGGATTTACCGATCAAGTGACATTCACGGTCGCAGATATAATGTAAATACTGTGAAAAATGTGTTTAAAATATCCGATCGATCAAAAATTAACAAGTGGGCCCCCAATCAAAACTGTAGCACTCACAGAAAACCTGGGCCCAATTTTAATATTCCAAAACCCATATTTTAAGCCCAGAAGGCCTCTGTAAAAAATTGGTGAAGTGATCTCCACAGTGTGCGGCGGAAGAGCGGCGGGAAGGGGGCTTTCGCGGCGGTTCCGCGCTCCCACTGTGGAGTTACTTCGTCGAATTTTTACAGAGCTCTTAGATTTTCCAGTACATCAATATTTTACAACCTGAAAATTTTTTTGACACCAAAAATTTCCAACAGAAAACTGATGCTAACAAATACGGGTTTTTGAACATTTCGATCGATCGGAACAGAAAAACACATTACACAAAGCTAGACTAAGTTAATGGGGAGGCTCTGATACCACTGTAAGTGCACGGCGGCGCCCCGACCGTCAATCCGACGCCGGAATGTGAAAGCGGTGAAAAACTTTAATTTTTGCGGACTTAGCAAACCAGCACCACCGCGCACTAAACACCCGGATCGTAACCATTAACAAGTCTAAGCTAACTAGAAGATGGGTTAGAGATATACCGACGATCCAAGTCCTCCGGTCTTCTCGTCATGGTCCCGATCTCCTGCGGAAAAGTCCCGTCTCCTCCTCGTCGCCGGAAGTGCACCACATCGCCTACTTTGTTTACGGGCTCCCACCTCAATGCCGAGGCAACTCGGGCACGAAGCCGGCTACTCGACGTGCCCAAGATTCGCTGTAGAATATGTAGTGAAGAAGTCTCATTTTGGGGTTGTGGAATTGCCATTTTGGTGGAGGAAATAAAAGATGTTTTTGGATGAACAAGAGAGCATTTTTCCTTGGCACCATGAGAACCAAAATTGCCACACATGAAAAATGAATTCCCCCCCATCCTCCAAGGAATGGCCGGCCCCCCTTGTTCCCATGTGTGATAGGAGAGAGAAAGAACCAAGACAAGGGGGTGGGTGGAACCATCATGCAAGAGGGCATCATGAAAGAATATGATCACAAGCAAAAAACCACACACAACCACAACCATCAAGTCCACAAAGTCAATCCATCATGAGAAGGAGAAGTCAATGATGGTGCACATCATGAAAACCATCATGATGCCAAAATAAGCAAAGACCCCCTCCACAAAAAGCCTATTTGCAACAATGCAAATAAACCCTCCTCCACCAAACTTCGGCCAATGAACGGAACAAAGGAAATTGGCCGAAACGGAAAGCAAACTGGCAACTCCAAAAACTGGTCCCGTAATAAATTACAGGAAAACCCCGATACTGTGCATACACACCCGCATTTGTATTCCGACCGAAATACAAATGCAATGAGACAAAATCTCCACTGTACTATACTAGAATCCGGCTTATACCAAAACCGGCTAGTAATATCTGTTCGATCCTGATCCGTGCAATACCGCACGTATCTGATCGAACCCTGCCATATAACCATACGGCCTATAGTACAATCTGTCCGATCCTGATCCGTGCAATACCGCACGTATCTGATCGGACCTTGCCATATCTCCATACGGCCTCTACAACCTTTCGCCCGAAAGCTGAGTAACTGAATGTGGGGGACTCTAAAGACTCATCAACACCTTAGTTATGGATTTAACCACTAGCACGTCAGAGGTATAAGCCAATACGTAACGGGCTACCAGGTACTGACTAAAAGGGATGTCTGTGAGCGAACTCAGCCTGACAACCCTACTGAGCCTGTCAGTGACAATATCCGTGCAGTCCGGTCCGTTCGTCTATGAGTATCGCATGGCGGGCCTAGGGGGTTGGTAAAAGTCAGACCCCCAAAAGCGGTACAAGTCGTGTCGGAGTGTAGCCCAGAACACCCTGAGATACTACTGGAATACCTACCAGTAAATCTCCTTGCCTTGGCCAAGGACTTTGTGTAATGGCTCTCCTAGACACAGCACGACCTCACCCCCAATACCGGGAGAGACGAACCCCTGAAGATACGCTCACTGCCTCCATGTGGCTCGGGACTGTACCCAACTAAAACCTGTTTGCACGACTCCTTTGAGCCGTGGTAGGGTAGTAATCAAAGTACAGTGGGAACTCACACGAGACAAATGACGATCCCCAGGTCGATGAACTAACCTGCACACATGTCACCAGGGAACTGCCATCTGACGTCTGGTATATGACCAACTAGCATGTTCCCGGCGAGTCCTGTCCGGTGTACTCATAACCCAATGAGCACCTGTATACATCTTAGGTGATCCAACTGACACCAGTGGCTTGTGAGACCGGCCACCGCCCCTCGTCGGGGTCTCGACTGTATACACTAGTCTACTATGGAGAATCGATGCCCTGTCTCGAAACTCTCACGACTAGGGACCTTTTAAGGATATGCTTATAGACCCCCAGCTCCCACTTATATGATCGCCCTCATACTGCTGGTGGTTAAGCAAGAATCCTAGGGGCTCTATCAACGTGTAATAGCGACGTGTCAGGTCACCTCAAGCAGTACACGATGATAAAGGTAAACCAGATAGCATACTATCATCTCGAGTAAGACTGTCCTACCGGGATAGGTCCTCCCTCAATCATTACAATCACGTACCTGTGACCTAATAATTGACTCTGAGGGCACTATCTCCAACACTTCATCACCTAGTGCCTTAGACCAACTGGTTTGGGAGTCACTGCTAAAGCCTTGGGTGTTGCAAAGACTAGGAAGTACGCTTTAAAGTGCAAACGCATTTTGTAATCGGTCGTTGGTACCTCAAGAAGTTTTAACGGTCGCATGAAGGATGTGTAAGCAAAAATTCAATTAAAAATTCACGTATTAATAAGTACTTTGGACAATGGACAAGGGCATGATTGCTTGAATTGAATTTCCATGTGTAGGGGTGATCTATACACACACGTAGGGATATGTGATTGGAATTTAGATAAAAGAGAGGAATGAAAGATAAAATTTGTATCTTTAATAGAGTTGATAGAAAATTCCTAAGTAGAGATGAAACCCTAGAAGGAAGACTTAAGAGATGCCGAAAGCTAAGTAGGTCTACATAACATATATAATCTTAAGTTAAATAATGAGGAAGTGTGAAGAATGTGGGTGGATAATTTACAAGTATAAGATAATAGAATTCCTTGTTAAAAAACCTAATTGGAGAACTAAAGTTAATGGGCCGAATTGATAGGATTTTGTGGGTGTAATCCGCTGAAAACCCTCAGGAGACAACACTCCTCCTACTAGGGACACCTAGAGGTTTAACGGCTAGTTGCACGTGCTCAGTGCAATCGCGTTTCCCTGCGAAAGTGCGGTTAGGATTTTAGTGAATAAAATAATAAGTTTGCTCGAGGACGAGCAAAAGGTAAGTTTGGGGGTATTTGTTTAGACCATAATATTGCATTTTTCATTCCCCTATTCTTATCCGTGTTATAAATAAACAGGTACTCTTGACGCACGTTTGTTGCATATTACAGTTTACAGGTTTCTGGAGCAAATACAGTGAAAAAGACACAAAACAACAGAAAAATGGACTTTTGACCAACAATTAGACGGATCCTAGTCAAGCCTAGACGAAGAACAGTGCAAGGTCCAAAATGTCAAAGTGAACGGTCAAAAGATACGAACAAGTTTTCACTGAAAATCTGGAGAAGACCCAGAAGCCAAACAGAGAAAAGTTATGAATAACTAAGAAGCCATAACAACCAAGATGCAGCACAGGAATTTTGGTGAGCCAATCCCACCAAAGGGCCGCGGATCCGCGGCCCAAGCCAGCATTTGCCGCGGATCCGTGGCCGTCTAATGCACGTGTCGGCACCGACTTCTTGTGTCGGTGCGACGGTTCGGGTGTTGGGATTTTTAGAGGTCAAATCAGTAATTGCGCATGTGCGAGACTCTGAAACCCTAATTCTCCTGTTTACTTATAAATTGTAATCTCAAAATTGTAAAACGCTATGCCTCTTTTCAATCAATAAAATTCAGAATTTCTGAGAGGAAAAATTCAGATCTGTTCTTCTTGTTTGGATGGAGCCGTCAACCTAGTAAGTATTTTATTTCTGTTCTTTTAATTATAATGTTTTCTCATTCCCTAATGAGCGAGTAGTCTCCTCGCTTGTTAGGGTTAGCCTTAGCGAAAGGGTTGAGAGATGAGATCTCTCACCCCTTTCAATACCACTTTAACCTAACAAATTAGAACTCCACGCATACGAGCATAACCGCTCCCTGCGGCATCCTACCCATCGAGGTAACGATGAACCGTAGTATAAAGGGCCAGTTGCGCGCGTTTTCCATGGGGGTTAGGGTGATTATCAACAAAGGAAGGATACGAATCTAGAGGAAGAAACATCTTCCCAAAAGATTCGTATCCACTTTATTGATAATTAACTTAACACCTAATAGATCTAAAAAAAGTAGGCATTGAAAGCGGTGATGAAAAACGTTAATCTCCAAAACTTCCCCTAAGCCTAACCCTAGCAAGACTTTAAATTAGATTAATTAGATCTAGTTTTCATAGATTTTTATAAACCAACCAAAACGACAAATTGAATCAACTCGTTAAAACACATAAAAGGAATTTACCTGTCTCTGTGGATCGACCCGTACTCACCGGCTAGCTGCAAAGCGACGCCGTTTCTGATTGCGGTAAATACAAGTTTTGACACTTAATCAGATGCTATGTACCAGACCCGATGTAGCATACTCACTAAGTGTAGTGAGTCGGTATCAAGAAGATCCTGGAGAGAGTCACTGGACAGCTGTGAAGAACATTCTCAAGTACTTACGAAAGACTAGAGACATGTTCTTGGTGTATGGTAATGGAGAACTCCGAGTGGAGTCCTTTACCGATTCCAGTTTCCAAAGTGATAAGGACGACTCTAAGTCGCACTCGGGATTTGTTATTACCCTCAATGGAGGGGCGGTATGTTGGAAGAGTTCCAAACAGGATACCGTTGCAGACTCAACGATGGAGGCTGAATACATCGCTGCCAACGATGCTGCCAAAGAGGCTGTCTGGTTGAAGAAGTTCATCACTGAACTTGCTGTGGTTCCATCCACTGAGCATCCAATACCTCTGTATTGCGATAATAATGGAGCTGTGGCTTTAGCCAAAGAACCCAGGTCCCATCAGAAGTCCAGACATATTCTGAGGCGGTATCACCTGATCAGGGAGATAGTTGATCGCCGGGAGATCGAGGTCAGGAGAGTAAATACGAAGGATGACACTGCGGATCCACTCACAAAGGCCATTAACCAGATACAGTTTGAGAGATTATTCGGGATGCTAGGTATGAGATACTACAGCAGCTGGCCTTAGTGCAAGTGGGAGATTGTTAGTTATGTATATGCCCTAGAGGCCATTGTTGTACATATGATGTATTTTATGATGGATGCTTGGATATATACAGAAAGGACTTTCTTGCTCGTCATGATAGTATGCTATTTGGTTTCACTTTATCTTAACATGTTGACTTGTATTGGTTTACTGTCTTTCTCTCACATGTTGGTAAAGCCCTTAGGATTTGTACTCGACTACTGGGACTATGATGAGATCATACTAGTGGGGCCATGGTAGTCGATGAGTACATCCTATAACTGTTCCTAGTCGAGGGTATATCGAGACAGGGCATGGATACACCAGAGTAGACTAGCGTATACGCATCTTGACCCATATGATGGGCGATGGATGATCCCATATGCATGGGTTTTTTACATCAAGGATGGTGTACAGGTGCTCAGTGGAGACTGGGTACACTGGACGGACTCGCCGAGAACTCCCAGATGGTGATATACCACACGTCAGATGGCAGTTCTCCGGTGACACTGGTACATGGTAGTCTGTAGACCCGAGATCGTCATAGAGTCTTGTGTGATTCGCACTATGCTTTGATTTCCACCTTACCACGTCCAAGAAGGCGTGCAAAACGGTGGCTTTTGGGTACAGTCCCGAATCACATGGACGCAATGAGCGATAGGAGGGGATTCGTCTCTCCCGGTATAGGGAGTTTATGTTGTGCTGTGTTCGATTGGCTATAAATGGAAGTCCCTGGTCAGGGCTGATATAGAGATATACCGGTAAGTGTTACCAGTAGTTTCTCGACCTTTTATGAGCCTCACATCGACGCGACGTATCGGTTACTGGGATCTGTTGTATACCACCCCTAGACTTGATATGCGACATATCAGATGAACAGACCGGACTGTACAGGAGTGTTACTGATTGCATTCACAGGAGAACGTACAGGCTAGCTTGTTGATCTTCTGATCGCTCAATACCTGGGTGGCTGTTACGTTTAGCTGACCGCTTGCAGTTTGTGGGTGTTTGATATGATCATCACCTGCTACCTGCGTATTGACGATTCTTTAGAGTCCTACACAGAGGTTTCTTGGCTCAGGCAAAACGGAGTAGAGGCACATATGTGATATGTGCAGGACCGAGGATAATACGATATGAGATACCGTATTGTATTCTCGCGATATTTAGATATGAACCGGGTCATCGGATCAAGTGTTGATTCGTTGAATCGGCACATGATATATTAGTCGGTTATATTCGATATAGCCTGATCGTCGGATCAAGTGTTGATTCGATGATTTAATGTATAGTAATATATATGATATATTGTATTACATTATCTAATATTGGCTCGCTTTATTATTTCATTTTCTCACCGGATAATACATTGATATATATGCGATATATATTAATTGTATTATTTTCTTTTGTTACAAATATATAATATATATGCGATATATATTATTGTGACATGATATGGTTGATAATAGAACATGTTTAGTAGAGGTTAAGCAAGGTTAGGGTTTGATTAGGGTTAGCTTCTTCTTGCACCATCAAGAAGCTTTCCTTTTGTCAAGTGTAAGATATTATGCTTGATATTATCTTATGACTCATTCTTTAAAACCTAACCAAACCCTAACCCTAGTTTATTCTCTACAAAGGTTAACCTTCTCATCCTTGACCATGGTTCTATGATCAATCATATATTCTTATCTACTATTCATCACAGAAGGATACTCACATTATTCTTCATCTTCCTCTCTCTTGAGTTTTGGAAAGAGCTCACTAGAAATTCCTTTTGTGATGATTTCATGTGAGATTATGATATAAAAAAAAAGCATAAATACTACTCCATCATCCTCATCTAATCTAGCCCATTAGATTAGGGTGTTCACCTCATTAAAGTGAGAGAGCTTGAGCTATTGCAATTTCGACGTAGATCATCGGAGAAAAGGAATACGACAAGCTATCATGGATCGTTCGAGTCGTGGAGCCTCTCTTGAGTCCGGGAGATCGTGGATCGCGGCAAAGGGACTTCTACTCGGAGCTTGTGAAGCGAAGGAGCGGACTACAAAGGTTGTAATCCCTCACACTTAGTAGTAAAGATGTTTACTTTCATTTTAAACCCTAATAATCTAGCAAAGATCCCGGCTTTGGGTTGTTCGGCACGTCTAAAATTTTATTCGGGCATGTTTGATGCCTTATGAACCTTCACAAGAGTGCCTACGAACCCTACACGATTATATGCATGCACTTGTGCACGGATCATGATCGGACGGATCATACTAGTGGGTTTTGGTTTAAGCCGGATCCTAGTATTAGATTTGTTGAATTTCTTTCGTCTCATTGCATTCGCATTCAGTCGGAATACGGATGCAGGTATTTATATACAGGTGAGGGGTATCCTTGTGATTCGTCACGAGTTTACTTTAGATGTTACCATTCTCTTTTTGAATTAAACATTTTGGTTTAATTGTTTTGTGGTTGAAATTGTAAGTAGAAATCATCATGAAGAGCAATTAATGTAGCATGTGCATGGGTGATGACTCATGGTCATATTTTTTGTGCAATGTCAACATTTTTGATTGATTATTGTGTTGAAATGATATGAGGAGAGAGAGTGGACAGCCACTATGGCTTGGGCTTGCTCTTGGGAATTATGGGAGTGCTCTCATTTTTCATTCCAACACAATAATAAGTCTAGCTCTTCTTCTTCTTCCTTCTTTAGCTCACAAGTTTCATCCATGGCTTCATCTTCAACCTCCATCCATACAATCCCATGAGTTGAAAATCAATGGATACTTGAGACAAAGTTATCACACACATTCTCTATTTCACCTTGGACCTGTCGGCTAGAAAAATTCATGTCCGAGTTGCTCGGGTTGAAGCGGGAGCCCGTAAAAAGACTTCTTGATATGGTGCCCTATTGACGAGGAGACCGGAGATCAAGCGAGAACGGAGATGCCGTGAGGAGCTAAGGATGGTGGCTAAAGACCGAAGGACACGGATCGATCGGTATAGCCATTCTATCATTTTAGTAGTTAGCTAGTTTAGTGTTAATGGTTCGATCCGGGTGAAAGACTACGATAGAGCCGGTTTCGTAAAAAGTACTTGTTCTGCATTTGGCCTCGGATTGACGGCAGGGGCGCTAGCGTAGACTTACATGGTATCAGAGAGCCAGGTCATTAACACATACTAGCTTGTTTTAACATGTTTAAAACATCGATCGATCAAAATTTTCGAAACCGCAATTCCATTTTCTAAGTTTCTACCGAATTTTAAATGTCGTCGAAAAATTATTTTGGGTATGTCAGAAAATCGTGCAGGCTTTTTTAAGACTACTGAAGAAATTTGGTCGACTGAACCGACAAGACTGCCGCGGAACCGCCGCACAAGCCATGTGTTGGCCGCGGTTCCGTCGCCGTTTTGGGGCAACAGTGTACCATTTTTCTTCTAAGTGTCTTTCATATGGAATTGTGGTTTCAGAAATATTTTGTTTGGGCCCAGATTTTGTTTGAGTACTGGATTTGTACTTGGGGCCTACTTATGGAAGTTTTGTCGATCGAGATTTTAAATACGTTAGTTTACAGTGCTTACATTATATCCACGACCGTGAATGTCATTCGAGCGGTAAATCTTGTCTAATTGCTATAGTCATTTTAGACGGGTTTGCGAACGTGACATTCGCGTTGATGTTCTGTGTTGTGCTGTGATGTTACGGATTTGTAATGGTGGATAGCTTGCATGCAATGTTAGTGCAGTTTGGATTTATTTGTACATTTGATATCGCAGGACGAGCATCCGACATGTGGACTGCCGTCACTGCCTGTTTGTATATTATTCTTTTGGGGTACGACCGGGTTTAGGTCGATACACCCGTTGTACATATTTTCTTTTCTGTACTAGGATTACCTCACGGTGGAGTGCAAAGATAGCCAGGTTCTAAAGGGCAACGGGCCCGCATCTCATAGTTTTGAGACGGAGGGGGCTTCACTCTAGAATTGGCAGGCTATTCGCCGCACTCGTAGGGGGGATAAGTTGACCCAAGGAGGGGTGCTCAAGTTACCGAATTCCGTGAAGTGCTGGGTGGCCCATTCAGTTTGCTGAAGGGGGCTACCTCGCTTCTGGTTTTGGCGGGTAATTTGCCGTGCTCGTAGGTGTCTAGGTTTTCATTGCACAAGCTATCCACATGACTAGGGGAACATCGGGTTTCAGTTGCGGCTCTATGAAACCCGGGGCTCCCAGATTATCTTTATTGTTCTGTGATGCTTATTACTTTTTTGTGATGTTGCATTTATCACGCCTGCAGCGATTATTATATATTGATATATATACTAGTATATGCTGTATATGTTTTACACCCGCGCTAGTCCTGTTCCTGCTCTGTCGTTAGTGAAGTAACCTAACGGGTGATGACGGGACCCAGTGGCGAATGCGGATGGCATATACAAACATCATATTTTCGTTCTTTTCGGTGTGATTGATTGATGGGAATGCATTGATTCTGATCAATGCATGGAAAACAAACATATTCTGATGTTGTTGGAACAATTTTCAAAAAGCTGCTATTACAAGGACGTTCTCTTTTGTTTTGCACAGTGGTATTCGGTTATGAATATCCAGCACCTCATTCGAAGAGGCAAGGGCCGAGATCCCTTCACCGGGAGTGACCCCTTGGACAGAGGTTTGCGTCAGTGTAATAACTTCATTATAGTTGATTACTTTTGCTTCGCATCGCGGTATTCAGTTAGAATATCCTGCACCTCATTCAACGAGGAAAGAGCCGAGATCACTTCACCGGGAGTGACCTCTTTAGCAAAGGTTTTCACCACTATATATTTGTAAAAAGCTATCCAGTTCCTTCAACGATATCAAGTTCATTACATTAAAGGTTTTTCGCCAAAAACCAGCCGTAGCCTTCCGTCATTTCAGATTAGTATTACTTAGTATTCGTGCTACGTATGTCGTGCATTGCCGAGGCGTAGTGTTCGGTAGATCTGTAATGCTTTTCTGTCGCATGGATATGTGGATTGGTTACGACAGTTGTACGGTTATGTTGGCATTGTCAAGGACTCGTATGGGTTGGTTTAACGCAATCAAGATAATGATGGGTTAAACTTGACTAGGACTCTTTGATATGTTGGTATTGTCAAGGTCACTTGGGTCCTAGGGGTAAAAACACACATCGGGAGTTTCTAAAGAAACTGAAACTTGCCAGGCACGCGCATACCATCTGGAGTGTGATAAATTGGGTGGATTCCATCAAGTTATCATGCGATGATAGTTGGATCCCGATTCCCGCTGATGAGTTGGTTCACTCCTCGGGTGATCCCGACTAATTATTCTTTCAGGTTTGGAGGAGAATTTGAGGATACAGTGGGAGACATCCTGATTAGATAAAGTGATTAACCATTCTGATCTAGGTTAGAGTGCACGCTGAGTATTTCTTTCTCTCTCTCTTGACAACGACCATGACCCGACCCTGGGCTATAACTCAGTAACCAAGTTAACCGAACTTTCTTAAAACACTGGCTTTTGGATTTTTTGAGTTGCATACATCATTGCCACTCCTTCTTTTACCCTTTGCATTTCTCCAGAACTCCCCGTATCACTACGAACATCCACTTCCATTGGATAAATCTATCGTATGGTTATATACGAACTCGAAGGAACTTGTTCCAGAATCGAGGATGGATTCTGGTTCAGGAGAAAATGAATAGGACTATTCAGTTGTCTTTTCCTTTTACCTTCTCTCAGATTGTGAGTGCTCCTAGGATTAGGAGAGGGTACACCTATTATGCTTATTGGATAGTCTTCTTCTAAACCATAGGCTGGTGTCGAAAGGTGGGGAATGAAGAAAACCAATTAGCCTGAGTGTGGTGTACAGAAGGTATTAAGTAAAGATAAATAAAGGGATTAGAAAGAGGGAAAAGTAAATTGCGACTACTATCATTCACGACCAAACCACGTATTTCATCGCCACTCCTACTTCACCTTTGCTTTTCCCCAGTTCAGGAGAAATAGAATAAGGTTTATTCAGTTGTCTTTTATCATCACCTTCTCTCAGGTTGCGAGTATTCCTAGGATTACGAGAGTACATCTATTATGCTTATTGGATAGTCTTCTTCCAAATCATAGGCTGGTGCCAAACGGTAGGGATGGAAGAAAACCATTTATCTTAAGTGTGGTGTACAGAAGGAAATGAGTAAAGAAAAATAAAGGGATTTAGAGAGATGGAAACGAAATATACGGTTACAGTCATGAATCTGATAATGGAAGAGGGATTACTAGGAATACCCAGATACCCCTACAAAACATTTTAATGTTTCAGTTTCACTGAACATTGTTAATTGAAAACTGATTTCCCAAATAGATCCTTACTCCAGGGTATGTATTTAACAGGTTTGATTCTCACATCTGTATGGTTTTACAGATGATGAGTGGGAGTAAGTTATTGGAAATTAGGTGACCGTCCTCATTATGTCAGAATTCGTTGTAATTGGTGATATTTGAGGGAATCGCCTGGGTTTTTGCCGGACGGCAAATATTTGGTTTTGAATATCCGTTGGTATGCACCAATTTCAAACTGATATATATGTACGTTTTTTTTATAAAGTGAGATATAACTTTTTGAAATTATGTCCATGACATTTACCTATATCGGTTGATGGTTAGGTAAGGAGCATTCAACAGCGGTGTAATTCTTCATAACCATAGTACAGTTTTCAACCTACGACGCATAGGGTTTAAGTTATTCAACTCAGGAGACTTATACAAAGTATTGTATGTTGTCCAGTGTCCATTAGGACAGAGGGGTCGGTACTCATACTATATTCTGTTTACTTGTGACTTCTCTAGTTTTTAGTCAAGTGTTTCGTAGAAATACAGCATCTAAGTTTTGAGAAGCTATAGGTACAAGAATAAAATATAGAACCACGCATTTCAAGTATTGGGATTCTTCAAGGTGATCGAAGATGTAGATACTTGTGTTTGGTATTCAGTTGATAGTAATGGTTTTGAGAAACTTGTTTCACTTTAAGATTACTCATATCTGGATGTATTCCTAAGTTGAGTATTGCTGATCGGCCTGTCTCCATTTAGTTGACATGCACTGGAGACAGTTGTATGATTTGAATCAGTCAGTGCCTCTGTTTATATATTGTATATAGAATGGATCATATCTTAATGATGTTAAGGTATATGGAGTTGTCCGGCATATGCTTAAAACCAGACTCTGGATAAATCACGGCACGTTTCTGTAGTGGCTGTTGCTGGGTTAACCTGAGCTGTGACGAGGTTTGACTTTCTACCATCTGAAAGATTGATAGTGATATTGTTCTTGACTCGCCACAGTTTTAGTAAAATGAACTTTTTCAGAAAACAGTAGTGGGAGTATGGTAGAACTGGAAGTGATTCCAGAACCGTAAATGATTACTGAAAATTTAATAGAACCTAAAGATTCAATCAGGTTTGACATTCCATTAGCCACTCCGCTGATATTGTGGTTAACCTCAGGCGCCCGAGAGGTACTCCGGTACCATCAAGGATGGTGACCGTGAGGTTCTTATTTACCCAGACTTGCCATTACTGTTGTTCCAGACTAAGAGACCCGGGAGGAGGATGAGTATAGCGTCGTTCTAAATTATCTTTAGAAGTGCACGTGTGTATGACGCTGCCAGAGGGTTGTCGTAGTTAGTGGGAGCAGCGGATGCATAGTGGACAAGTTGCTTATGTCTATTTATAGACTAAAGCAGATATAGTGGGGATGATCATCTATTTTTGATGTAATAGTCATAGGTTTTGACTTCATCAGAATAGGGGATGGATCTGTTAAGAAGGTAGTAGGGTGGTATGTCCTGGTATATGGATGACATACACAGAGTAGGTAGTGATATTCTTATACTACGATCGGTTTTATTTTGGTTGTCACACAGTGATTTCTCCAAATAATATATGGATAAAATATCAGGCATTCTGGTTACTAGATCTATGGTTTTAGATCTAGATTTGGGAAGTTTCCCAATCTGGGTACTTAGACAGTTTCTAAAAGGTACTTTAGAATGCACGACTCCTGGCATGGTGGTATACCTGCAGGTGATGGAGTCACCCTCTCGAAAGGTGTCGTACAGACTAAAGGGGAGAGGGATCTGCATGATTGGCATATCACTTGCTTAGGCAATTGAGTCAATCATGTGATGTCAAGTACCAAACCAGATGTTGTTTTTGAACTAGATGCAATAAGTTGATATTAATCCAATCCTGGAGAAACGTTCGGAAGCAGTTCTAGAACATAAGTGGATGTTCTAGGGATTTGATAACGGCAGCCTCCTTCGGGAGACGGTTATCATTCCAGGCTTCCAAGGTGACCTGGATGACAGAGTGACTGTTAGAGTTATAGTGTTCCTTCTGACGAGAGGCAGTAGTTTGGACAGGTGGTCCAAGCGGATACTGAGGGATGTGTGGCGCAGGATACTGATTAGGTTCGCTTAACGATATAGTCTAAGAAGTTTGGATTTGGAGTTCATTTATGAACTAGGTCCCATCAGATATCCAGACATATTCTAAGACAGGTATTACTCAATTCGAGAGATGGCTTTCTCCGCGAACTTGAGATTAAGAGAGACATAGAAAGAAACATCAGGGCGGATCCACTCATTGAGGATATTTCTCGAACACAATAGTTTTACAAACGAGCTTTGTGAGACTGATCAGGAGAGGAGTTGGGTGTTCAGTAATACACAGGCTGTGAGTATGAGACATCGCAATAATTAGCCATAAGTGCAAGTGGGAGATTATTGGATATAGTGCCTCAAGTCAATTATTAGATCGTAGGCACGTTATTGCAATGATTGAGGGAGGACCTATACCGGTAGTACAGTCTTACTCGAGATGATAGTATGCTATCTGGTTTGTCCTTATCATCGTGTACATGCCTCAAGTTACATTACAGATAACTATTACAAGTTGATAGGGCCCTTAAGATTCTTGCTTGACTACTAGCAGTATGATGGCGATCATATACGTGGGAGTTGGGTAGTCTATAAGCACATCCTTAAAGTGTCCCTAGTCGTGGAAGTTTCGAGACTGGGCATTGATACTCCATTAGGAGACTAGTGTATACAGTCGAGACCTCAACAAGGGGCGGTGGCCGGTCTCATAAGCCATTAGTGTCAGTTGGTTCACCTAAGATGTATACAGGTGCTCATTGGGTTATGAGTACACCGGACAAGACTCGCTGGGAACCTGCTAGTTGGTATTATACCTAGCGTCAGATGGCAGTTCCCTGGTGACATGTGTACAACTTAGTTCATCGACCGGAGATCGTCATTTGTCTCGTGTGAGTTCCCACTTTGCTTTGATAACTACCCTACCACGGCTCAAAGGAGTCGTGCAAAAAGGTTTTAGTTGGGTACAGTCCCAAGCCACATGGAGGCAGTGAGCAAATCGGCAGGGGATTCGTCTCAATCGGTATTGGGGGTGAGATCGCGATGTTCCTAGGAGAGCCATTACACGAAGTCCTTGGTCAAGACAAGTGAGATTTACTGGTAGGTATTCCAATAGTTTCTCAAGGTATTCTGGGCTACACTTTGACACGACTTGTACCGCTTTTGGGGGTCTGGCGTTTACCAGCCCCCTAGGCCCGACATGCGATACTTATTGACGAACTGACCGGACTGTACGGATATTTTCATTGACAGGCTCAGTAGGGTTTCAGGATGAGTTCGCTCATCGGTCTCCCTTTTGGTCAATACATGACGTGCTTGTGGTTAAACACACTGCCAGCATATTGACGAGTCTTTAGAGTCCCCCACAGAAAGTTTTCCAAAGTTCGAGCGAAACGTTGTAGAGGCCATATCGTATTATGGCAGGGTTTCATTATATATGTGCACTTGTGCACGGATCATGATCGGACGGATCATACTAGTAGGTTTTGGTTTAAGCCGGATCCTAATATTAGATTTGTTGAATTTCTTTCGTCTCATTGCATTCGCATTCAGTCGGAATGCGGATGCAGGTATGTATATACAGGTGAAGGGTATCCTTGTAATCCGTCACGAGTTTACTTTAGATGTTACCATTCTCCTTTTGGATTAAACGTTTTGGTTTAAATGTTTTGTGTTGAAATTGTGAGTAGAAATCATCATGAAGAGCAATTAATGTGGCATGTGCATGGGTGATGAGTCATGGTCTTATTTTTTGTGCAATGTCAACATTTTTGATTGATTATTATGTTGAAATGATATGAGGAGAGAGAGTGGACAGCCACTATGGCTTGGGCTTGCTCTTAGGAATTATGGGAGTGCTCTCATTTTTCATTCCAACACAATAATAAGTCTAGCTCTTCTTCTTCTTCCTTCTCTAGCTCACAAGTTTCATCCATGGCTTCATCTTCAACCTCCATCCATACAATATCATGAGTTGAAAATCAATGGATGCTTGAGACAAAGTTATCGCACACATTCTCTACTTCAACTTGGACATGTCGGCCAGTAAACTTCAAGTCCGAGTTGCTTCGGATTAAAGCGGGAGCCCGTAAAAAGACTTCTTGACGTGGTGCTCTTTCGGCGAGGAGACCGGAGATCAAGCGAGATCGGAGATGCCGCGAGGAGCTAAGGATGGTGGCTAATGACCGAAGGACACGGATCGATCGGTATAGCCATTCTATCATTTTAGTAGTTAGCTAGTTTAGTATTAATGGTTCGATCTGGGTGAAAGACTACGATAGCGCAAGTTTCGTAAAAAGTTCTTGTTCCGCATTTGTTCTCGGATTGACGGCCGGGGCGCTACCGTAGACTTATAATTACAACCTTTGTAGTCCGGTCCTTCACTTCTTTAGCTCCTTATAGTAGTCTCTTCGCTCCAAGTAGTGATCTTGATGACTCTTGAACGGCTCCACAAAATGAAAGCAACGAGCTTGCACAAAGTCTTCGAAGTCGAAGATGATCTACGTCGAGGAGACACTAACCTAAGCTACCCACTTCACTAATGTGGGATTAGTGAAGCTAACACCCTATACTAAAGTGCTAATCTAGTAAAGGATAATGAAGTAGGATTTTTACACACTTTAAAATTAATTTTCTCACTATTTTTTCGTCTCTCATGAAAACCTAGAGAGCTCTCTCTTGAGCTTGAGGAAGAAGAAGCAAATAATTTATAAGAGAGTGAATAGCAACCATGGGTGAGAAAATATCTAATATATCTCATGTAGAGATATAACTATGAGTTTAGATAATGGTTGGGTTAACAAATATCAAGTATAAGACAAAACTAGTGGACTAGTCAATGGGTCACCAAGCTTCTACAAGCTTCTTGCCATGTGACCAATATTCAACTAATAATTGATTTACACTAAATAAATAAACCCTTCATTATCTTTATCATGGTGTAATTCTCATAGACCCATGTTGCATGTATCATCAACCATGACACATAAATAAAACAAAATTAATATATATCACATATATATTAAGTGTGCACATGTGAGAAAATGAAATGCTTAAGTAAGCTAATATTAGTTAATGTAAATTAATATATCAAATATATAATTATAAATTAAATCATTAAATCAACCCTTGATTTAATAATCCGGCTATACATCATATGACTGACTAATATTATTTGTATTAACCTATCGAATCAACACTAGATTCGATAACCCGGCTATATCACATATAACTGACTGATACTAATAAATCGCGAGAATAGAATACGGTATCATATACTCGTATTATTCTCGGTCCCGCACATATCACATATGTGCTCCTACCTCGTTTTTCCTGGGCCAGTGAAACCTTCTGTGTAAGACTTTAAAGACTCGTCAATACGCCGGCAGTAGGTGATGATCACATTAAACACCCACAAGCTGTCAGCGGTACTAGATAGACGTAACGGCAACCCTGGTATTGAGCGATCAGAAGATCAACAAACAAGCCTGCTCTTTCTCCTGCAAAAGCCTGTTGGTAACAATACTGTGCAGTCCAGTTTGTTCGTCTGATATGTCGCATATCTAATCTAGGGGTGGTAAACGTCAGACCCCAATAACCGATAAGTCATGCCGATGTGAGTCTCATAACGGGTCGAGAAATTATTGATAACACTTACCAGTAAATCTCCGTAGCAGCCCTGGCCAGGGACTTCCAGTTATGGCCAATCGAGCACAACGCAACATTAACCTCTAATACCGGGAGAGACGAGTCCCCTCCTATCGTTCATTGCCTCCATGTGATTCGGGACTGTACCCAAAAGCCACCATTTTGCATGTTCTCTTGAATGTGGTAAGGTGGAAATCAAAGTATAGTGGGAATCACACAAGACTCTATGACGATCTCGGGTCTACAGACTAACCTGTACCAGTGTCACCAGAGAACTGCTATCTGACGATAGGTATAATACCAACTAGGAGTTATCGGCGAGTCCGTTCAGTGTACCCAGTCTCCACTGAGCACCCATATACCATCTTTGATGTCAAACACCAATGGATGTGGGATCATCCATCGCCCATCATATGGGTCAAGAAGCATATATGCTAGTCTACTCTGGAGTATCGATGCCCTGTCTCGATACACCCTCTACTAGGAACAATTAAAGGATGTACTTGTGGACTACCCTGGCCCCACCAGTATGATCTCTATTATAGTCCTGGTAGTCAAGTATACATCCTAAGGGTTTTACCAACATGTAGCCATGAGACAGTATAAAGAGACAAGTATACATTTTAAGATAAAGAGCAACCGGATAGTATACTATGATGTTGAGCAAGAAAGTCCTCTCTACATATGTCCAAGCATCCATTGTAATATACATCACAGGTACAGTAATGGCCTCTAGGGCATACATATAACTAACATCATCTACACCAATCATCTTTCTAAAGATCCATTTGCAACCTAAGGGTTTTACCCCTTCTAGAGCAATGTCCAAAGTCCATACTTTGCTGGTGTACATGGACTCCATTTCGGTCCGCATTGCATCCAGCCATTTTATCGAGTCTCTGCTCTGAATGGCTTGCTAGAAACTAGTTGGCTCATCATCGTCGATGATGCAATCCTCTCTATCCCTGTCTACGAGAAAACCGTAGTACCTCTCGGACGGATGAGACTGCCTACTAGTCCTACGAAGTGGCGCGGGGATGTCCGGTTCTTTTGAAACTTCTGGTTGTACTATACTTTCAGTAATAGCTTATGGTTCTGGAATTTCTTCCAGTTCTATTGCGCTCCCACTTATCTCTTTTTCTAAAAATTGAATTTCCATGAAGTGGGCATGACGAGAAACAAAAACCTTTTGTTCTCTGCGCAATAGAAAAGATACCCCCTGGAATTGTTTGGGTATCCCACAAACTTACACAGTACCGAGCATGCATCGAGCTTATCCGCGTGCTGCTTTTTTACAAAAGCTGGACACCCCCATATCTTCAGATATTGAAGATAGGGTTTCTTCCCACTTCAAATCTGATATGGTGTGGTAAGCACAGTCTGTTAGTGTATATGCCCTAGGGGCCATTATTGTATCATACTAGTTTGTATATTACTTAATGGAAGCTTAGGATATTCACATGTATATAACAGTCTTGCTAAACATGGTAGTATGCTACTTGGTTTTTCTATCTTAATATGTGAGTATATGCATTGATAGAACTCTTAGGATCTTGCTTGACTACCAGCGTTGTGATGGCAGTCACACTAGTGGGGGCTGGGTAGTCTACAAGCACATCCTTATTCAGGTTCCTAGTCGTTGGATTATCGAGACAGGGCATCGATACACCGGAGTAGGCTAGTGTGTACGCTTCTCATCCCAGTTGGGGAGATGGTCTGTCCCACAGCCGTCAGTACGTCGTACTGGAGATAGTATGCAGGTGCTCGTTGGGTTACGAGTACACCGGACAGGACTCACAGGGAACTGTTGGTTGGTTTTATACCAGTCGTCAGTGAACAGTTCCCAGGTGACATGAGTACAGCATAGTCCGCAGACTTGACACTGTTACTTCGCCTCGAGTGTGTCCCACTGTTCTTAGATTACTACCCTACCACGGCTCAAAGGAGTCGTGCAAACAGGTAGCAGTTGGGTGCAGTCCCGAGCACTTAGAGGCAGTGGCAGTTAGACAGGATTCGTCTGTCCCGGTATTGGAGGTTGATATCGCGCTGTGTCAGAGAGCCATTACGCAGAGTCCCTGGCCAGGGCAAGCGAGATTTGCTGGTAGGTTCCAGTAGTTTCTCAGGGTGTAATGGGCTTCGCTCCGACACGACTTATACCGCTATTAGGGGACTGACGCTTGCCGCCCCCCTAGGCCCGATATGCGATAGTCTTAGACGAACGGACCGGACTGTACGGAGATTATCACATCAGACTCAGTAGGAGTTCGGATGGGTTTCCTCATCGGCTTTCTTATCGACATCTACCTGGGGACCATTACGTACAGCTAGTGCCGCTTGCGGTCTGTGGTTAAACCCACTGCCAGCGTAGTAGTCGAGTCTCTAGAGTCCCACACAGAGAGTTTCCCTACTCCAGGCGAAACGATATAGAGGTCGTATGGTTTTACGACAAGGGTTCGGACGCATACGTGTGTTTACGCACGTACGACTTTCGGACAGTTTTTACCAGTCGGCTTTGTTTTAAGCCAGTTACTGGTATCCGGTTATTGGATTTATTCAGTCTAAAGTTTTCCGTATTTTTGCGGAAAGGAGGGGCGTTCTCGTAATTGCGCGAGAAGCATCTAGAAGATGGTGACTAAGGAGGTTTAGGTGGCATATACAATGAATGTGATTAGTGAGTCATATGGATGATTCATCCATGTCATTAATGCTTCATAATTGCTTAATGACTCATGGAGATGAATCACCACAAGATATTTATCAAGCATGGTTGTAAATCATTTTCTTTTCTTTTCTTGATATTACAAAATGCTTGATATATATTATGATAACTCATTATTCTCACTTCATTATTATCTTCACCTTCTCTCTCCTCAAGCTCTCCCTCTTCAAACCCTAATTCTCCCCTCTCATGTGTTGAGTACAAGGATTAGTTAGACTAATTAAACCATAACCCTCACTCTATATCACCTAGCTTCTTTGATTAGCACTTAAAGAAAGTTAGTTGCGTCAAGTTTAGAGGCTAAGCTTGGAGTAAAGCTCTCGGGTGGATCGTCTACTACTTCGAGAAGGCCGAGGAAGGAGGTGGAGTTCGTAAAGACGAAGGACACGATTCGTTAGGTATAATCCCTTTACATAGTAGTTGTTAACTTCTATGTTTGATGTTAGTTATCGTTTAGCTTCGATTCATGCGGTTAGTCGATGTTTAAGCAAAGAACAAGATCGTTTTTCATATTTCCGCCTCCCCGAAAGTCGTGGGGTGTTGTACATCGACTTACAGTGGTATCAGAGCCTCGCTAAACAATAAATAACTTACTTACAAATTTGTATGAATTTCGAACGGAAAAAACGAAACCGGAAAACCCCGAAATCACAAGTTTCTGTCGATTTTGAAATGAAGTCCAAAAATTTTTCAGGGATGTTCAGAAAGCTTGAAAAGACAGTAGAAGAACACCCAAGAAAATTGGGCCCCTGAATCGCCTAAAGCGCCGCGGAACCGCGGCGGATCCCACCGATCCGCCGCGATTCCGCCGCCGAGTTGGCGATTCAGGAACCCAATTTTCCTGTGTTGCTTCTCTGTGATATTTGGTATTTTCTGGAATATTTTATTTTTGCTCAGGTTTCAGATTTATAGAGAAGTATTGGAGCAAAATTAAAAGTGTTTAATCGATCGAAATTAGACAGTATTTGCTTGATGGATTATATCTGTGTTTGTATAATGTGTTCGTAAACCTCCCCTAACTGCCAGTATGTCGGTTGGCAGGGGGTTGCACATTTCTGTAATGGTTTTTACTGTTTGTGGATATGAACTGTGTTGGACTGTTGTGATGTGTAGATGGGGTTATGTGATGGGTTTTTATTTAATTCATTTGATGTAAATGTAATTTGTTGTAATATTATTTTGCGGGGCACATCCAGGTTGCGGTTGTAGCCACCGTTGTATTATTTCATTTTACTGTTTTTGCTCCTAGGACAGACCCAAGGTGGGGTGCACAAACTGCCGGGCGGGTAGTTTTCCGTACCCGTTGGGGTCTTGGGTGGGGTAATGGCTATTCATCACAACTGTGTAATCCGTCTTTTGTTGCAGGCTCAAAACAAACACGGATTGCTTGCAAATCTAATAAAGTTCATCTGTGATCTGGAATGCCTATTATTGCGTCTGACGAATGTACAATGTCTATATATGATAGCTATTTAGACGTCACTTATGTTTTACACCCGCGCTAGCCCAGCCCCCGCTCTGTCGTTAGTTAAGTAACCTAACGGGTGATGACGGGACCCCGTGGCGAATGCGGATGGCATAAGAGGACGTTGTATTTTCGTTGTTTTCTGCAATGATAGGTTAATGATGGGACGCATTATTTATAATGCAAAGAAAATAAACCAAAAGGTTTAATCATTGGAACAATTTAAAAGAAACCACTCGGTTAATTTTAAAAACAGATATTTTTAAATGCAGAGCTTTAACCACTCCTTTTAAAAGCTATCAGGTTCCTTCGGTTATATCAAGTTCACTACGTTCACGGTTTCGCCAAAACCATTCGTAGCCCTCCGTCATTTCATCTGGGTATTCAGTTGTATTCAAGCTATGTATTTTTGACCTAACGCCAAGGCATAGTGTTTTGTAGCTACTGGGTATTCATTTGTTGCATAGATAGATGAGTTAGTTTGGGACAGTCGTATTATCATTTTGGCCTAACGTCAAGGATATATATGGATGGGTTCAAATTGACAAGATAATGATGGGTAGAACTTGACATGTGACTTATGACATTTTGACCTAACGCCAAGGTCATAAGAGCATGGGGCAGAAAAATATATATCGGGAATTTCTAAAGAAACTGAAATTTGCAAAGAGTTGCATACCATTTGGAGTTTGATGAATGTTGGTAGGATTCCTTCAACATTATCATACAATGATATTTGGATCCCGATCCTACTGTGAGTATATGCTACTTATCAGGAGATTCGTCACTTAACGATCAATGCTATAAACCAAGTAGGTGTCCAGAAAGGTGTCAGCGGGGTTACGCCCCCAGAGAAAAGAGGTTATTTAATTAAGGAACTTCGCGAAAGCGTTGGAAAACCTCCCTCGAAGTATCGACACTAGCCTGGCTGAATGGTTAAGCAAGAATTGTACAGTGAGAATAGTCCTGGCTAATTCTTCTTTTATGGTTTGAGGAAGGATTCGAGAAACAGTTGGAGCCATCCAGTTTAGATAAACTAAAAACCACTCTAAACTTGCAAGAGCATCATGCTAAAGAGTTTTCTTCTCTCTCTCCTAATTGCAGCGACCCTGAAAATGACTGGACTTAAGTTACTTTTAGAGAAAAATATACTGACAGGGCCAAACTATAAAGATTGGCTGCGGAATGTCAAAATGGCTTTGACCTATGACAAACTGGGGTACGTCCTCACCGCTACGGCACTTGCTGTCCCTGGTCCCAAATCCAGCAATGCGGATAAGGAAATCCGCAAAACCTGGGATTTAGATTGCGCGAAAGCCAAGTGCATCGTGCTTGCCTCAATGAACAATGAACATCAGAAGAGGCACGAGGATATGAACCTTGATGGCATATTTCTCCATACAAAGGAACTTTATGGAGAGCAATCTCGTATAGTAAGATACGAGACCTCTAAGAACTTGTTTCGAGCGAGGTTGGATGTCGGGTCATCGGTAGGAGAACATGTCCTAAAGATGATCGGCTATATTGAAGAGCTCGCAGACCTTGGGACGACTTTGGATAATGAGCTCTATAAAGACCTTATTCTCCAGTCCCTTCCTCACACCTACGCCCAGTTTATCCTGAACTTCAACATTCAAAGAAAAGAAGTTGAACTTCCGGAACTCCTGAACATGTTAAGCAGTGCAGAGGGCACCTTGCAGAAGACAAGGGAAACACCCGCTATGTTTGTTAGCGGTACATCTTCTTCCGGGTCCAAGGCAAGGGCCAAAGGAAGGAAGAAGAAGGCCGCCACCAAACCTAGAGGAGGTGTTAGTAAGGTGGGAGGGAAGGGAAAGAAAAAGTTTGCGGTACCGGTAGTTGGCCAGGATGAGTGCTTCCATTATCACAGGAAAGGGCACTGGAAGAAGGATTGCAAGGCATGGAACGCCAAGAACCAGGAACCGAAGCAAGCTGTGCCTTCGACTTCAGGTGTGTTTGTAATTGAGAATTGTCTGTCGATCAACTCTACTTCCTGGGTATTGGATACCGGATCAGGATCTCATATTTGCAATTCATTGCAGGCACTGAGAAACCGTAGAGTGCTGAAGGAAGGTGATATGACCCTAAAGGTTGCTAACGGAGCTAGCGTGGGAGCTGCGTCCGTCGGGGATTATCACCTAGGATTGACGAGTGGACACATTTTGGTTTTACATAACTGTTTTTTTGTACCAAGCTTAACGTGTAATATCATATCAGTTTCCTTGTTATCAAATAAAGGTTATGATTTCACGTTTGTAAGAGATGTTGTTAACATTCACCTTAATCATGGTTTGATTGGGTCCGGTACACTAAATAACGGTATATATGTTTTAAACCAACTCCAAATTTTCAATGTCCAGAACACACTTAAAAGAAAGTCTCCAGATTTAAATAAAGCTTTCTTATGGCATTGTAGACTGGGTCACATCAATGAGAGAAGGTTGACTAAGTTGCATAGAGAAGGATATTTGGACTCGTTCGATTATCAAACTTATGACACTTGTCAATCTTGTCTCAAAGGAAAGATGACAAAGACTCCATTCACTGGACAAGGAGTAAGAGCGAGCGAGCTCTTAGGACTCATACACAGCGATGTATGTGGTCCATTGTCTACACATGCAAGAGGTGGTTTTTCCTATTTCATTACTTTCACGGATGATTACTCAAGATACGGATTCATTTATCTGATGAAACATAAATCCGAGGCTTTTGAGAAATTCCAAGAGTATAAGAATGAAGTAGAAAACCAAACCGGCAAAAGTATCAAGACACTTAGATCTGATCGAGGTGGTGAATACTTGAGTGCCGAGTTCCTAGGTTACTTAAAAGAGAAAGGAATTCTCTCTCAGCTTACTCCTCCATACACTCCACAGCATAACGGTGTATCGGAGAGACGGAATCGAACCCTATTGGATATGGTACGATCCATGATGAGTAATGCTGAGTTACCGCGATCTTTCTGGGGATATGCGCTAGAATCAGCGGCATATCTTTTGAACATGGTTCCTACCAACACTGTGCCTACCACTCCATATCAGATGTGGAGCGGGAAGAAACCCCATCTACAGTATATAAAGATTTGGGGATGTCCAGCTTTTGTTAAAAAGCAGCATGAGGACAAGCTCGAGGCACGATCAGTAAAGTGTAAGTTTGTGGGATATCCAAAGAACTCTAGGGGATATCTATTCTATTACGCAGAGGAACAAAAGGTATTTGTTTCTCATAATGCCCATTTTCTAGAACATCAGTTTTTAGAAAAGGAATCAAGTGGGAGCGAAATAGAACTGGAAGAAATTCCAGAACCACAAACTAATACTGAAAGTTTGGTAGAACCGGTAGTTCAAGAAGAACAGGACATTCCCGCACCCCTCCGCAGGAGTAGTAGGCCGTCTCATCCGCCTGAGAGATACTACGGTTTTCTCATAGATGGGGATAGAGAGGATTGCATCATAGGTGATGATGAACCTACTGACTTCCAGCAGGCCATCCAGAGCGGCGACTCGTTACGATGGCTAGATGCGATGCGGACCGAAATGGAGTCCATGTACACCAACAAAGTATGGACTTTGGACTTTGCTCCAGATGGGGTAAAACCCATAGGATGCAAATGGATCTTCAAGAAAAAGATTGGTGTAGATGGACAGGTGGAAACCTATAAGGCTAGACTTGTTGCAAAGGGTTTTCGTCAAAGACCTGGTTTGGACTATGACGAAACTTTTTCTCCAGTGGCTATGCTCAAATCCATTCGGGTCCTTCTTGCTATTGCTGCCTTCCATGATTATGAAATCTGGCAGATGGACGTAAAGACGGCTTTTCTGAATGGAAATTTATAAGAGTGCGTCTATATGGATCAGCCAGAGGGTTTCAATCAGAGTGGGAGCAGGGGGAAAGTATGCAAGCTGCTTAAGTCCATTTATGGACTAAAGCAGGCATCGCGGAGTTGGAACATCTGTTTTGATGAAACAGTCAAAGAATATGACTTTATCAAAAATCCAGATGAACCGTGCATATATAGTAAAGTTGTAGCCAGAAGTGTCGTATTCCTCGTCTTGTACGTGGATGACATTCTTGTTAGTGTATATGCACTAGAGGCCATTACTGTATCATACTAGTTTGTATATTACTTAATGGATGCTTAGGATATTCACCTTGTATATACAATCTTGCTCAAAATAGTAGTATGCTACTTGGTTTGTTTCTACTTCAATGTGTACATGTGTTTATTTTTGTATATCGCCTATACACATTAGCAGAGCCCTTAGGATTTTTGCTTGATTACCAGCGATGTGATGGCCGTCACACTAGTGGGGCTGGGTAATCTATAAGCACATCCTTATGCAGGTCCCTGGTCGCAGGACTATCGAGACAGGGCATCGATACTCCGGAGTAGACCAGCGCATGCGCTTCTCATCCCAGTGTGGGAGACGGTCTGTCCCACAGCCGTCAGTACGTCGTACTTGAGATAGTATGCGGGTGCTCGTTAGGTTACGGGTACACTGGACAGGACTCGTCGGGAACTGACTAGTTGGTATTATACCTATCGTCAGTTATCAGTTCCCAGGTGACATGAGTACAGCTTAGTCCGCTGACTTGACACTGTCATTCCGCCTCGAGTGTGTTCCCACTGTACTTTGATCACTACCCTACCACGGCTTAAAAGAGTCGTGCAAACAGGTAGTGGTTGGGTGCAGTCCCGAAGCACTTGGAGGCAGTGACGGTTAGACAGGATTCGTCTCTCCCGGTATTGGGGGTTGACATCGCGCTGTGTCTAGGAGAGCCATTACACGAGTAGTCCCTGGCCAGGGCAAACGAGATATACTGGTAGGTTTCCAGTGTTATCTCAGGGTGTTTTGGGCTTCGCTCCGGCACGACTTGTACCGCTATTGGGGGACTGACGTTTACCGCCCCCTAGGCCCGCCATGCGATGTATCAGACGAACAGACCGGACTGTATGGAGAATGTCACACTCAGGCTCAGTAGGAGTTCAGATGGGTTTCGCCTCGTCGGTCTTCTTGTCGGCATTACCTGGGGACCGTTACGCACAGCTAGTGTCGCTTGCGGTCTGTGGTTAAACCCACTGCCAGCGTAGTGTCGAGTCTTTAGAGTCCCACACAGAAAGCTTTTCGCCTTTAGGCAAAAGAGTAGAGGTCGCATGGTATTGCGACAGGTCGCATGGTTTTGCGACAGGGTTCGGTCACATCCGTGCACTTGTGCGCGTACAGTGTCCGGACAGTTTACACTAGCGGGCTTTGGTTTAAGCCAGATCCTAGTGTACCTTATGGGATTGGATTTATCCAGTTTGCATTCGTGTTCCTCGGAACGCGGATGCGGGTGTGTATGCACAGTTGACAGGGAGGCAGAGGCAGCGGATTCTCATTAGGGTTGTTGACAGTTGACCGTTGACTATTTGACTTTATGCTCAACCCTAATGAGAATATGATATGTGATTAACTATTATATTAATTAAGTATTATAGTGATATGGTTGTTGACTTGTTGACTTTTGTTGACTTGTTGACTTTGTTGACTTGTTGACTTTTGTTGGCTTGTTGACCGGTTGACTAGGCTTGACTAGTTGACCATCATGATAACCATAGCCATCATTTCATGGCAAAGACTTTTGTTTACTTGCTCATTTGTGTAAAATGAGTGCATGAAATGATATGGTTGTGGTTGCTTCAAACCATCACATAAGACTTTTTTTGATATGCCTCATTCTTTCTTGCTCATTCTCTCTCTTGTTCTTGAGCTCTCCTCTTGCTCTCACCCTCAACCTCTTCCTCCCTCTCTTGATTCTATGGTTCTCTTGTCTCATGAGTTGAGAATCAAGAACCATAGATAAAATCCCATTCTATTTCCTCTCTACTCATTCTAGTTCACTAGGTTTAGCAAACCAAGTGAACTAGTTTCTTCAAAGAACGAAGAAGGAGCTAAAGGTTGGAGCTTTCAAGTGGATCTATCTTCGGCGTACGGAGACGACGAGAAGGAGCCATCGGACCACCATCGGAGCTTGAAGAGAAGGAGTTCAAGACAAGCTAGGTATAACCCCCTAACCGAGTAGCTAGAATCTCTTAGTTAGGATGTTAGATAGATGTTTAACCAAGATCCGGGTTATAGGTCCATGTTACCATCTTTAAGAAAATCGTTTTTTACCAAATTCCGCATTCCCGAAAGTACCGGGAGAGGTAGCATGGACTTACAATTCTATTGATAGGAAATGACATTCCTATGCTACAATCTGTTAGAGGATTCTTGTCACACAGGTTCTCCATGAAAGACCGGGGTGATGCCTCTTACATTCTGAGGATCCGGATCTATCGTGATAGATCCAAGAGGATGTTGGGACTTTCGCAGTCCAGGTATATCGACACTGTACTGAAAAGATTCTAAGCGCGGTAATCTACAGGCTTGTCATGGAATCACCATCTCCAAAGAGATGTCTCCCAAGACTGATTTGGAAAGGGAACGCATGTCTGTTATACCCTACGCTTCTGCGGTAGGCTCTATAATGTATGCGATGTTGTGCACCAGACCAGATGTAGCTTACGCACTGAGCGTGGTAAGCCGGTATCAGTCAGACCCACGGGAGAAGCACTGGATAGCAGTAAAGAACATTCTCAAGTACCTGAGAAGGACTAAGGAGATGTTCTTGGTTTACTACGGAAAAGACCTCAGGTTGGAGGCCTTTGCTGATTCCGGCTACCAGAGTGATAAGGACGATTCCAAGTCCATGTCGGGTTATGTCTTTACCCTCAATGGAGGGGCGGTATGCTGGAAGAGCTCCAAGCAGGACACCGTTGCTGACTCGACGATGGAAGCGGAGTATATAGCTGCTTGCGATGCCGCAAAAGAAGCAGTCTGGATGATGAAGTTCCTAACAGAACTTCAGGTGGTTCCTACCATAGTTGATCCAATACCTCTGTATTGCGACAACAACGGAGCTATAGCTTTAGCAAAGGAACCAAGGTCCCATCAGAAGTCCAGACACATCTTAAGGCGGTATCACCTGATCAGGGAGATCATTGATCGTCAGGAGATCGAGGTTCGGAGAGTTGCTTCTGAAGAGAACATTGCTGATCCATTCACAAAGGCCCTACCTCAGATTCAGTTCGAGAGGCTACTCGAGATCATCGGTCTTCGATATGCCAGTACATGGCCCTAGTGCAAGTGGGAGATTGTTAGTGTATATGCCCTAGGGGCCATTATTGTATCATACTAGTTTGTATATTACTTAATGGAAGCTTGGGATATTCACATGTATATAACAGTCTTGCTAAACATGGTAGTATGCTACTTGGTTTTTCTATCTTAATATGTGAGTATACGTATTGATAGAGCTCTTAGGATCTTGCTTGACTACCAGCGTTGTGATGGCAGTCACACTAGTGGGGGCTGGGTAGTCTACAAGCACATCCTTATTCAGGTCCCTAGTCGTTGGATTATCGAGACAGGGCATCGATACTCCGGAGTAGGCTAGTGTGTACGCTTCTCATCCCAGTTGGGGAGATGGTCTGTCCCACAGCCGTCAGTACGTCGTACTGGAGATAGTATGCAGGTGCTCGTTGGGTTACGAGTACACCGGACAGGACTCACAGGGAACTGTTGGTTGGTTTTATACCAGTCGTCAGTGAACAGTTCCCAGGTGACATGAGTACAGCATAGTCCGCAGACTTGACACTGCTACTTCGCCTCGAGTGTGTCCCACTGTTCTTAGATTACTACCCTACCACGGCTCAAAGGAGTCGTGCAAACAGGTAGCAGTTGGGTGCAGTCCCGAGCACTTGGAGGCAGTGGCAGTTAGACAGGATTCGTCTCTCCCGGTATTGGGGGTTGATATCGCGCTGTGTCAGAGAGCCATTACGCTGAGTCCCTGGCCAGGGCAAGCGAGATTTGCTGGTAGGTTCCAGTAGTTTCTCAGGGTGTAATGGGCTTCGCTCCGACACGACTTATACCGCTATTAGGGGACTGACGCTTGCCGCCCCCCTAGGCCCGATATGTGATAGTCTTAGACGAACGGACCGGACTGTACGGAGATTGTCACATCAGACTCAGTAGGAGTTCGGATGGGTTTCCTCATCGGCCTTCTTATCGACATCTACCTGGGGACCGTTACGTACAGCTAGTGTCGCTTGCGGTCTGTGGTTAAACCCACTGCCAGCGTAGTAGTCGAGTCTCTAGAGTCCCAAACAGAGAGTTTCCCTACTCCAGGAGAAACGATATAGAGGTCGTATGGTTTTACGACAAGGGTTCGGACGCATACGTGTGTTTACGCACGTACGACTTTCGGACAGTTTTTACCAGTCGGCTTTGTTTTAAGCCAGTTACTGGTATCCGGTTATTGGATTTATTCAGTCTAAAGTTTTTTCGTATTTTTACGGAAAGGAGGGGCGTTCTCGTACTTACGCGAGAAGCTTCTAGAAGATGGTGATTAAGGAGGTTTAGGTGGCATATACAATGAATGTGATTAGTGAGTCATATGGATGATTCATCCATGTCATTAATGCTTCATAATTGCTTAATGACTCATGGAGATGAATCACCACAAGATATTTATCAAGCATGGTTGTAAATCATTTTCTTTTCTTTTCTTGATATTACAAAATGCTTGATATATATTATTCTCACTTCATTATTCTCACTTCATTATTATCTTCACCTTCTCTCTCCTCAAGCTTTCCCTCTTCAAACCCTAATCCTCCCCTCTCATGTGTTGAGTACAAGGATTAGTTAGACTAATTAAACCATAACCCACACTCTATATAACCTAGCTTCTTTGATTAGCACTTAAAGAAAGTTAGTTGCCTCAAGTTTAGAGGCTAAGCTTGGAGTAAAGCTCTCGGGTGGATCGTCTACTACTTCGAGAAGGCTGAGGAAGGAGGTGGAGTTCGTAAAGACGAAGGACACGATTCGTTAGGTATAATCCCTTTACATAGTAGTTGTTAACTTCTATGTTTGATGTTAGTTATCGTTTAGCTTCGATTCTTGCGGTTAGTCGATGTTTAAGCAAAGAACAAGATCCTTTTTCATATTTCCGCCTCCCCGCAAGTCGTGGGGTGTTGTACATCGACTTACACAGTCTTGGTAGGAACCTTGTTCAAAAGATATGCAGCTGATTCTTGTGCATAACCCTAGAAGGAACGCGGTAACTCAATTTTACTCATCATAGAACGTACCATATCCAATAGGATTCTGTTCCGCCTTTCCGATACACCGTTGTATTGTGATGTGTATGGAGGAGTAAGCTGAGAGAGAATTCCATTCTCTTTTAAGTAACCCATGAACTAGGCACTTAAGTATTCACCACCTCGATCAGATCTAAGTGACTTGATACTTTTGCCTGTTTGTTTTTCCAATTCATTTTTATATTCCCGGAATTTCTCAAAGGCCTCGGATTTATGTTTCATCAAGAAGACATGACCATACATAGAGAAATCATCCGTAAAAGTAATGAAATAGGAATAACTACTTCATGCATGTGTAGATATTGGACCACATACGTCGCTGTGTATGAGTCCCAAGAGCTCGCTCGCTCTTACTCCGTGTCCATTGAATGGAGTCTTTGTCATCTTTCCTATGAGACAAGATTGACAAGTTGCATAAGACTGATATTCGAACGGATCCAAATATCCGTCTTTATGTAACTTCGTTAACCATGTTTTATTGATATGACCCAGTCTACAATGCCATAAGAAAGCCCGATTTAATTCTGGAGACTTTCTTTTAAGTGTATTCTGGACGTAGAAAACCTGAGCTTGATTTAACACGTATATATCGTTATCTAGTGTACTTGACCCAATCAAAACTTGATTTAGGTGGATGTTGACAACATCGCTTACAAATGTAAAATCATAACCTTCTTTAGAAAGTAAAGATACAGAAATGATATTACAAGTCAAACTAGGTACACACAAACAGTTACGCAAAATCAATATCTGCCCACTTTTCAATCCAATGTGATATTCCACAACGGATACAGTGTCCACACTCATTCCATTAGCAACCCTGAGAGTCATATCACCTACCTTGATAACTCTACGGTTTCTTAAAGCCTGTAATAAATTACAGATATGAGATCCTGATCCGGTATCTAGTACCCAGAAAGTAGAGTTAATTGACAGACAGTTTTCAATTACAAACACACCCGAAGCCGAAGCCACAATGTGCTTCAGATCCTGGATTCTGTCTTTCTAAGCCCTGCAGTCCTTCTGCCAATGCCCTTTCCCGTGATAATAGGAACAACCCTCCTTCCCTTCCGTTAGCCCCGAAACTTTTGCCATGCCCTTTCCTTCTACCTTACTGACACCGCCTATCGGCTTGGTGGAGGCCTTCTTCTTCTTTCCCTTTGCTTTCGTCTTGGATCTAAAAGAGGAAGATTCCCTAATAAGCAGAAAGGATGTCTCTCTGATTTCCTTCAGGGTGTAAGTAGAAGGTAGAGACTGTAGAATCAAGTTAGTATATAACTCGTTCTCCAACGTGGTCCCCAAGTCCGTGACCTCTTTAATATAGCGGATCATTGTAGGGATGTGGTCCTCTACATATGACCCGACAGCCAACCTCGCTTGAAGCAATTCTTTTGAGGTCTCATATGTAGTGATTGATGTGTTTTAAAGAAGTGTGTAGTAGTAGCCGCAATCAATAACAGTGTCGCGTGTAGCTAGCCGAGATGAGTACGGGTCGTCCACAGGGATGCATAGAATTTCTAATCTTGCTTTAGACGAGTTGAATAGAATAAAAGAATAGGGGAGAATAGATTCTAGATCTACATTTAAATACGGATATAGAATATATAAGAAGAAGGCTTGTAGGGTTCGTTAAGATTTAGTAGTCATGGATGACTAATAAAGATTACTCCTTTTTATCTATTGATAGATTTAAAACTAGATTGATAGTGATGAATGAGGATTAGGGTTCTTGGAAGAAACTAGGGTTTCCCCACTATTGACCCTTGTCCTTTTGTTGATCTCTATTCATGTCTAGCCCTTAACAAAACAATTGTTGATCTAATCTCAAATTGCGGTCGAGACTAGCAATAAATTGGTTGCGCTCTCGATTAGGATGTTAACGATTCTTTTGCTAAACTTTATAAACTTCATAATATTTAAAAGAAATTAAAGTATTTTCTCATCCATTGTTCTACCCTAATCCTACGAACCCTATCAAGCGGAGAATTACTCGTGCGTGATGGAGATAGAATAAAAAGAAGGGATAGAGATCATAATACAGAAATTAAAATTAATCTATTGATCTACCTTTATTAATCAACTTCTCAAGTATAAATCCTATGAGTTTAGATTACAAGAAGAAGAAGAAGCTGCTCTCGATCTCTGCCTCGTAGGAGATGTTCCATCGAATCTCACGTCGCTTTATCACGTCGAATCATAGACCTGTCATGGATCAATTGTTCTTTGACGGTGATTTGCTTCGTGAAAAAGGTTATGATTTCTAAGTTTAGCCCACGGTCCTTTATATAGTCCCAAAACCAAATATCTAGATCTCCACTATTAGGATTTGTCGCTGCAAATCAATCCTAAAAATCCCAAACCCTAACTCGTTGGATCGGTCGCAGATCCGTCGCTTATTGGTGGTTTTAGCCGCGCAACAGCGGCCGTTTGGTGGATTTATGGTTTCAAACTTCTTGGGCTTCTTCATTCTGACACATGGAGATTTATTTGTTGTCTGGAATCTTCATATCCTTTCTGAGTCTCTGCTATTATTGATTCTTCGATTTTATCTAACTTTATCGGCAGATTTTTGACTCCCGGCATCTCGATATCCCGATCTCTTGACTTGAGCCAAATCTTGCACAATATCCCCATAAATAATGTTAGTAATATTTGTTATAGAGATATTATTCTAACCATTTGAATGACGTTATATCTTTTATACAATCTTGATTAGAATATTTGATATGATATGCATAATAAAAATATTATATAAAAATTATATGCATACATTTTCCTTCATAATGTTAATTGTAGTATATAAACATATGGTAAATAGTATTTTTACAGATAAACCCAAATATATTCTATATTTATAATAAACACTTTTAGATATTTAAGAAAAGTAAGGAAAATGTTATATCAAACGTGCGATATTTTCGAATGAACAAATATCCCCAAACATAACTTTGATTGTCCCGAGCAAACTTATTTATTCAAGAGAGGGAGAAAAAGAAAAAAGAAAATCCTAAGTAGCACCCTTTCGTAGGCAATACGATTGCACTGAGCATGTGTAACAAGCCGTTAAATCTCTACGTGTCCCTAATAGGAAGAGTGTTGTCTCTTGAGGGTTTTCAGTGGATTACACTCACAAAATCCTATAATAAAAGAAAGAAAGATGAAAGTTACATACAAAGATAAGAACTATAAAAGAAATAACTTTAAAATAAGAATTTCCAACGACATCGGTTTTTCAGTTGCCATGAGCCCTATCTTAATGGTCATGAAAAAAAGTTAGAAATCACATCATCACTCAATAAAACATCATCTTTATTCTTCCTCCCTAGCTTTCTTCCAAACATCGATCATATACCCCTACGTGTGTGTAAAAGACATTCCTACACTTAGAGAATTCAATTCAAGCTATCATACTCTTGTCCATTTTCCTTAGTACTTTATTATCGGTGAATAATTTCGATGAAATTTCTCACACATCCTTCATACGACCGTTAATATTTCTTGAGCTACCAACCGACCGATTACTAAACGTGCTCGCGCATTTAGGCGTAAATCCTGGTCTTGCAACACCTATGGCTTAGCAGTGGCTCCCAAACCTATTGGTCTAAGGCACAAAGCGATAAAGCACCCTAGCTATATTTTTTTTATGCTGCCTTAAGCAATTACAAAACCAGTGTTCATTTTTTTTCTTCACCATTTATTTTCATTATATTTTTATTTTTCTTCATACTAAGGCTTTTAAACAAGAGCATTTCATGGTATCCTCTACTATCCCATGTTTCAAGATGTGTGCAAATGCGTATAATTGGGTATCTACGTTCAAATGTTTGGCCTCAAGAATAGCGACTATTTTTCTGACTTATTTTTATCCTCAGATTAATAATTTCCTTCATCTTACTAACCCTTGGGACAACGGCTCATAACTACTTATTACTTACTTCATTTAAGAAAACATCTAACTTTCTTGCTTTTCTAAAACTATTCCTATCTTTCATATGTAATTTTTCACTTTCAAACTTATTTTTAACTCACAATAAAAAATTATTTTCATTCAAGAGCCAAAATATATCCCCTACCAAACTGGAGTAAAATAATATTAAGCATTTAAAATTATGAGAAGGGTTAAAGTTATTGGTCTATGTAAAGTTTTACAAAGACCAAAAGTCAATACCAAACATTCAAAGATTTTATCAATATAGCACCGAGGTTGGTAGAAGAACATGTTATATGTAAACAAGAAGAAGTAGGAAGGAGATAAGAGGTGGTATGGTTTACGTCTCGGTTGATAGAGACGAAACAGTGATGGTGAACGAAAATGAGAATGTGAATGATTTTGAATAGGAAGAAAAGTCATATTGTCGTATGAGATAAGAAGAAATGGTGGTGGATCAACTTCTTCGGGTGGATGTTGATTAATCACAAAATCCGTGTCATTTAGGAATGCGAGTTTGTCGGCGAAAATAGCTTTGAAACTTTCATCGATGGTCCGATTGAACGTTTTAATGTCAATAAGTATCGCGCCAGAATTCAACACACTTGATTTGTCAAAAATTATGGAGGTATGAGCTTTGAAAAACTCATCTACCTCATTCCCAAAAGGGTCCAAATCAAGTGGTCTTTCAAGAATCATAGAACTCGAAAAATCGGATCATTAACACTCGCAAAAATTAAAGGAAGATCAGAAGAAGAACAAAAGAAAGTGGGTGATGAAATGGGTAAACAAATCGGGGTGTCGTATATTGCTTAACCAGATGTTGGAAATGAAGGCTGAATATTGTTCTGCTTTTCGGTGATGCATTTATCATCAATTTCCAGATGCATATGGGGTTCGGGAAAAACAATTAATGGTTCGAGATGATGTCCACACGGAAGTGAAAGGACCTGATGAATTGGTGAGAAAAATTCATCCAAAACTGTGGGTTCATCTTCCAATATATCCCTAGCGTCAATATCCTCAATCAATTGAAGGTTAAAATTCTCAGACACCTCACCAAAAGCATGGTTTTCAATCAATTTCGATTCTATAGTGGAGGTGTAGAGATCACAAGGATTGGGTGTGGTTTCACTTGAAATGGACCCTTCACAATCGGGTAAATCAAACACTACGAAGTTGCACAACTCATTAAACCTTCTATCTTCAATTGGTGAATTTTTTGGTGTACTCGATAGATTTATGAAACTGGAGTTGTGGATTTCAATTTGGGATGGGGAGGTTTGATTTGAAGGGTGTACCCCTCTCTCTCACTACCCAAATTCTCAATTTGTCCTATTGCCATATCATACATTGATTAATTTTGAGCTAGTTGTAAACTAGTTGCTCATTCGTTGGGTTGTATGAAGGTGGCCATGGACGAATTCAATTTCTATATGTGGCGGCGTGACGCTACCCGAAATTCTTCCACTGTCCGTTCAAGACTGGACAAGGGTTGGTAAGGGGTTTCAGCAGAAGATTGAAATTCTTGTGGATAGGTAAAACTCCCAAATGACTGATTAGAAGAATCGTCTAGAGAATGTGTAAAAGTCGGGTAGGATTGATAGGAATCGAATAGTTATGAAAATTGGACAGGAGTAGGATCAACATTGTGATAAGAAGAATATTGATATTGGTTGGTTGGTTGGCAACTGGCAACAGATGTCATATACGCCGCAAAACGAGTAGCAATATCTTCCTTAGAAAGTGATGGTGTTTGTTGTCGTAACGGTTTGACCGGATTGAAACTTTGGCCTTTAGCTCTCGCCATATGCTCAGCGATGGACATGCGTTTAGGAGTTCCCTCACACGCTTTAAAGGGAGTATCAACATAAGAAGATGTAGAATTTTGAAGCGGTTGATCGGACCTGGAGTGAGGTGTCCAACTGTTTCTTTCCACTTGCTCTATCCGATCACTTAAAGAGATGGTAGAGTTGGAATTTTGACCAAAGCAATTACGAAAAGAAGAAATATCCGGTTCTGGAAAGCAAAGCTCGGCAAGAGTTCGTCTGTTTGGATTACCCATTATAAGAAGGAAAGAGGAAAGAGGAAGGAAATGGGAAAGATTTAAGCTCTATTTGGAATATTTTTCTTTGAAAGTGGGACTTGAGGGCTGACTCAACAAATCACAAAATGCACAAACAAACCCTGAAACTAAGGTCACTTAGGTCAAATACTAGACCACTCCTAGACTTCCAAAGGACAAGCCGTAGGATCAATCCTCTACCACCTCTTTATCACTCTTGTGGTAAGGTAAGTGCCAGTGAAGTGGGAGGTATCCGCTATACGAATCACCAAAAATAGTGACCACATTCCTAGTCACGCTCTCCTAGACACCATAAAAGTAATGCGGATAAGCGATAAATTACCCACGACCTTCCTCTGTCCTAATTGAGCGCGACGGTCCTTAGGGTCTTGATCTAGATATTTTTTAATTAATGTAGGGTTATGCAGATTCTCGTTTTGTGATTTGTGAGGCTTAGGAAAAGGGATGAAATCCCCACCTAATCTTAATTGTGGTCTTGCCCCTTAAAATCTGTATTAAAAATATGCAAAAAAAGCCGCAAAACAAAACACGCAAAAATATTTTTGAGCGGCGTTATTTTGCAATGAATCCTGCTGAAAAATATATTATATGATTTTTAGAGGAGAGAGAAAGAGTTCAGGAATATAACAGAGGAATTTGAATGCACAACTCAACAATACCGCCGCGGTTCCGCCGCCATTTGAATGGAATAGCCGTGGTTCCGTCGTGGTATTTAGGGTTCTTTGAAAAAAAAATATTCACTTGCCCCATTTTCTCCTCTGGGATTTACATGATGCCTCTGAAACTTTATCTCCTCATTCAACAGACTCCAGATTCCCCCGCAAAAATCGCACACTAATCATTAAATACACAATTTGCTCTTTTGTTTTATTTTTATTATATGGATCGAATAAGAATTCAACACGAATAGTAAGAAAAAAATTACGCACTTATCCCTAGAAAAAGCTCCATTTGATTGATGTGTTTTAAAGAAGTGTGTAGTAATAACCGCAATTAATAATGGTGTAGCATGTAGCTAGCCGAGATGAGTACGGGTCGTCCGCATGGATGCTTGGAATTTCTAATCTTGCTTTAGACGAGTTGAATAGAATAAAGAATAGGGAAGAATAGATTCTAGATCTACGTTTATGCAGGGTTCCTAGGCACTCTTACAAGGGTCTATAAGGCATCAACCATGCCCGATTTAAAATTTAGACGTGCCGAACAACCCAAAGCGAGGATCTTTGCTAGATTATTAGGGTTAAACATGCAAGTAAACATCTTTACAACTAAGAGAGAGGGATTACAACCTTTGTAGTCCGCTCCTTCGCTTCATAAGTTCCGAGTAGAAGTCCCTTCGCCGCAATCCATGATCTCCCGGACTCAAGAGAGGCTTCACAAGCCGAACGATCCATGCTTGCTTGTAGTCTTCCTATTCGAAGATGATCTACCTTGAAATCTCTTTAACTCAAGCTCTCACTCACTACTGACGTGAACACCCTAATCTAATTCGGTAGATTAGATGAGGATGATGAAGTAGGATTTTTGCTCTCTTTTATTATCAAATTCTCGCACTCATTCATCACAAAATAAAAACCTAGAAAGCTTTTGTGAGCTCAAGGAAAAAGAAGAAGAAAATGAATATCCTTTTGTGATGAATAATGAAATTGTAAAATATGATTACAAATGCAACCATGGTTTAATATGAGAAGGCTAACCCATGTAGAGATTTAACCTAGGGTGAAGGGTTTGGGTTGGGTTAGAAATATCTAGCAAAATATCAACCATAATATCTTTGCTAGAAACAAAGTAAAACCTTCTAGAAGTATCATGAAAGAGCTAACCCAAATCAAACCCTAACCATGTTTAATCTCCACTAAAAATGTTGCATTGGTAATCATAACATGTTACAATATTATATATCACATATATAATATATATTCGTAACAAAAGAAAATAATTCAATTAACATATATCGCATATATATCAATGTATTATCCGGTGAGAAAATGAATCAATAAAGAGAGCCAATATTAGATAATGTAATGTAATATATCACATATATAATTATATATTAAATTATCGAATCAACACTTGATCCGACAATCCGGGTATATCGTATATAACCGACTAATACATCATGTACCGATACATCGTATCAACACTTAATCCGATGACCCGGCTGATATCAAATATCGCGAGAATATAATACGGTATCTCATATTGTATTATCCTCGGTCCTGCACATATCACATATGTGCTCCTACTCCATTTTTCCTGAGTCAAGAAACTTCTGTGTAGGACTCTAAAGAATCGTCAATACGCCGGCAGTAGGTGATGATCATATCAAACACCCACAAGCTGCAAGCGGTCAGCTAAACGTAACAGCCACCCATGTATTTAGCGATCAGATGATCAAGAAGCAAGCCTATACATTCTCCTATGAATCCAATCAGTAACACTCCCGTACAGTCCGGTATCTTCGTCTGATATGTCGCATATCTAGTCTAGGGGTGGTATACGTCAGACCAGAGTAACCGATAAGTCGTGTCGATGTGAGGCTCATAACAGGTCGAGAACCTACTGATAACACTTACCGGTTGTACTTAATATCCTCCCTGGCCAGGGACTTCCAGTCATAGCCAATCGAACACAGCACAACATCAACTCCCAATACCGGGAGAGACGAATCCCCTCCTATCACTCATTGCCTCCATGTGATTCGGGACTGTACCCAAAAGCCACCGTTTTGCACGCCCTCTTGGACGTGGTAAGGTGGAAATCAAACCACAGTGGGAATCACACAAGAATCTATGACGATCTCGGGTCTACAGACTACCCTGTGCCAGTGTCACTGGAGAACTGCCATCTGACGTGAGGTATAATACCATCTAGGAGTTCTCGGCGAGTCCGTCCAGTGTACCCAGTCTCCACTGAGCACCCGTACACCATCCTTGATTTCAAACACCGATGGATATGGGATCATCCATCGCCCATCACATGGGTCAAGATGCGTATACGCTAGTCTACTCTGATGTATCGATGCCCTGTCTAGATACACCCTCCACTAGGAACAGTTATAGGATGTACTCGTCGACTACCGTGGCCCCACTAGTATGATCTTATCATAGTCCCGGTAGTCGAGTACATATCATAAGGGCTTTATCAACATGTGAGAGTAAGACAGTAAACTAATATAAGTCAACATGTTAAGATAAAGAGAAAACAAATAGCATACTATCATGACGAGCAAGAAAGTCCTCTCAATATACATCCAAGCATCCATTATAATATACATCATATGTACAACATTGGCCTCTAGGGCATATTTATAACTAACAATCTCCCACTTGCACTAAGTCCAGCTGTTGTAGTATCTCATACCTAGCTTCCCAAATAATCTCTCAAATTGTATCTGGGAAATGGCCTTCGTGAGTGGATCCGCAGTGTTGTCCTTCGTATCAACTCTCCTGACCTCGATCTCCCGGCGATCAACTATCTTCCTAATCAGGTGATACCGCCTCAGAATATGTCTGGACTTCTGATGGGACCTGGGTTCCTTGGCCAAAGCCACAGCTCAATTGTTATCGCAATACAAAGGTATTGGATGCTCAATGGACGGAACCACACCAAGTTCAGTAATGAACTTCTTTATCCATACAGCCTCTTTGGCAGCAACGTTGGCAGTGATGTATTCAGCCTCCATCGTCGAGTCTGCAACGGTATCCTGTTTGTAACTCTTCCAACACACCGCCCCTCCATTGAGGGTAAAGACAAATCCCGAGTGCGACTTATAGTCGTCCTTATCACTTTGGAAGCTCGAATCGGTAAAGGAATCCACCTGGAGTTCTCCGTTACCATACACCAAGAACATCTCTTTAGTCCTTCGTAAGTACTTGAGAATGTTCTTCACAGCTATCCAGTGACTCTCTCCTGGATCTGCTTGATACCTACTCACTACACTTAGTGAGTATGCTACATCGGGTCTGGTACATAGCATCGCATACATGATAGAGCCTACTGCCGAGGCAAAGGGTATCCCTTGCATGTGAGCTCTTTCTAAATCAGTCTTGGGAGACATCTCTTTAGAAAGAGTGAGTCCAGAAATCGTGGGTAGGTTCCCACGCTTGGATTCTTCCATACTAAACCTCTTTAGTATGGTGTCAATGTACCTAGATTGGGACAATCCCAGTATCCGTTTAGATCAATCTCTATAAATCATAATTCCCAGTATGTAGGAGCCATCACCTAGATCTTTCATTGAGAATATTTGTGATAAGAAGAGCTTGACCGATTGCAGCATGGGAACATCATTTACTATCAACAGTATGTCATCGACATACAATACTAGGAAGACAACCTTACTCTCTGCAACCTTCTTATAAATACAAGGTTCATCTACGTTTTTGATGAAGTCAACCTCTTTGACTACAACATCAAAGCAGATGATCCAACTCAGGGATGCTTGCTTTAACACATAAATAGATTTAAGCAGCTTGCACACCTTTCCGCTGCTCCCACTATCAACGAAGCCTTCTGGCCGAGTCATGTATACGCACTCTTCTAAATCACCATTTTGAAAGGAGGTTTTAACATCCATTTGCCAGATTTCGTAGTCATGGTTTGCAGCAATGGCACGTAAGATCCGGATGGACTTAAGCATAGCCACTGGAGAAAAGGTTTCGTCATAATCAACACCTGGTCATTGACGAAAACCCTTTGCAACAAGTCTAGCTGTGAAAGTCTCAACTTTTCAATCTATACCAAGTTTCTTCTTAAAGATCAACTGCTCCCAATGGGTTTTACCCCTTCAGGAGAAACTTCCAAAGTCCATACTTTGTTGGTGTACATGGATTCCATCTCAGATCGTATTGCATCCAGCCATTTCACAGAGTCACCACTCGTGATGGCCTGCTTGAAACTAGTCGGGCCATCAACTACCATGATGCAATCCTCCCTCCCACCATCAATGAGAAAACCGTAGTATCTCTCAGGTGGGTGAGACACCCTACTAGATCGGCGGAGAGGCTGGGGCTCATCGGGAACTACTGAATCATCTGGTTCCACTAAATCATCAGTTGTAATTTGTGGTGCTGGAACCTCTTCCAGTTCTACCGCTTCGAAACTAATTTCTTTTACAAGAAATTCATTTTCTAAAAAGGTGGCATGCTGAGCAACAAACACCTTTTGTTGTTAACTGTGGTAGAATAGATATCCATTTAAATATTTAGGATATCCTATAAACTTACAAAGAACTGATCGTGCCTCGAGTTTGTCCGGATTTTGCCTTTTGACATAGGCCGGACAACCCCATATCTTAACTCGTTTAAGACATGGTCTCTTCCCACTCCATATCTCATATGGTGTGGGAGGTACAGATTTTGAAGCAACCTGATTCAATAGGTATGCTGCTGCTTCAAGTGCATAACCCCAAAAGGAAATAGGCAACTCAACAGTGCTCATCATAGAGCGCACCATATCTAATAGGGTGCGATTCCTCCGCTCCGATACACCGTTGTGCTGTAGTGTATAAGGAGGAGTAAGCTGAGAGAGAATCCCATTCTCTTTTAGATAGTCCAGAAACTCATTGCTCAAGTATTCTCCTCCTCGGTCAGATCGAAGGACCTTAATACTTTTGCTCGTTTGGTTCTTTACTTCGTGCTTATATTCCCTGTATTTCTCAAAAGCTTCAGACTTGTGTTTTATCAGGAACACATGTCTGTATCTTGAGAGATCGTCAGTGAATGTAATGAAGTAGGAAGAACCGTTCCTGGCATGTGTAGACATAGGACCGCATACATCACTATGTACCAGTCCTAAGAGTTCCTTAACTCTTTCTCTGTGTCCACTAAACGGAGTTTTGGTCATTTTGCCTTTGAGACATGAATGGAAAGCATCATAAGATGATAATTCGAACGAATTCAAATATCCATCTTTATGTAACTTAGCTAGCCGTGTCGCATTGATATGACCAAGTCTACAATGCCATAAGAAGGATACGTTCATTTCTGAACGTTTCCTTTTATGTGTGTTTTGTATATTAAGGACTGTATGTTGATTGAGAATGAATATGCCATTATGTAACGAGCCAGATCCAATCAACTTTTGATTTAGGAAGATGTTCATAACATTATCATGTATTACAAAATTGTACCTTTCTTTACTTAATAAAGAAACTGATATAATGTTGCACATCATGTTCGGTATATAATCGCACTCATTCAGAATAAATGTATTATTACTTGGTAATACAAGGTGATATTCGCCAACTGCTCTGGCTGCAATACTTGCACCATTCCCTACTTGTACGGAATGATCACCCTTTCCCAGTTCTCTACCTTTTCGTAGCCCACGTAACAATTTAAATATATGGGATCCCGATCCGGTATCTAATACCCAGGACGTAGGGTGAACTGAGAAACAGTTCTCAATAACTAACACACCCGAAGAAGATGTATCAGCATGCTTGTTCTTCGTTTGGGCGGCATGAGAATCCAGATATTCTTCTATTTCCTACTCAGTCTTATAACTCTTATAAGAAAGAACGGGACCAACGATCCCCTGCTCAGTATAATAAGCGGGTTCAGTGAATACATCTATATTATTATCTTGATTAAGGCCTGAAATGGTCGCTACCTAAAGAGAGAGAGAAGGAAAACACTTTAGCGTATGCTCTTGCAAGATTAGATTAGTTATTATCTTATCTAATCAGGATGTCTCCCACTGTTTTTATCAAATCTTCCTTCAAACCCTAAAAGGTAAGAATAGCCGGGATTAATCACACCCTACAATTTCGTCAATCTTTCAGCCAGATCAGTGTTGGTACTTGAGGGAGGTTACCCGTGCTTTCGGATGGACCTAATTAAAATAAACCTCGTCTTCCCAGAGGCTTAACCCCGTTAACACCTTTCTAGACACCTACTTGATCGGCTAACTGTCCTGTGTAAAATTCTCCCAGGAGTAACTTTTACTCGTAGTGGGTATCAGGATTCATCTATCTCGTAGAAGGTATGCAATCTCATTGCAAATTTCAACACTTGGAATTCCCGATAATACTTTTGCCCCCTAGTGTGCTATGACCTCGACAGTGGTCAACAAACCATAGTGCACTAGTCAAGTTCAACCTGTTATTTCTTGATTGAATCAAACCTACTCGCACGACCCTTGACAGAGGTCAACAAGGTCGTACGACCACCCTAATCCAATCACATCACATGCTTTACCGATAAATACTAATCGGCTACCGCACAATACGTCTTGACAGAGGTCAACAAACGCAGCACGAATACCAAATAATCTTTATCTGAAATGACGGAGGGCTACGCAGGTTTTTCAGAAAACCAAGACCGTAATGAACTCGATATCGTTGTAGAAACAAGTGATTTTGAAAAGGAGTGTTTTTGAGGCTTTTCCAGTTTCGCTAAAGAGGTCACTCCCGGTGAAGAGATCTTGGCTCTTTCCTCATCGAATAAGGTGCAGGGTATCTCATATATACCGCGGTGCAAAGCAAGAACTATTTAAGCTGTCAAAAACTAAACCGTGAGTTTGTAGCATCTGCCAGTTTTGCTAAAGAGGTCACTCCCGGTGAAGGGATCTCGGCTCTTTCCCCATCGAATAAGGTGCAGGGTATATCATATACACCGCTGTGCAAAGCAAGAATGTAGCTACCCTTTTTTTTTATAAAATTTTGATTCTACAACATCTTTTAGGTTTCTTTTCTTTTATTAATCTCATTAATAAAAATCCCATCAATTAATTCTTCCTAAGCATCACAGAAGAAACGAAAGCAGTAATATTTATATATAAACATATATATATATAGTATAAGCATTTGTCTCAGCAGTAATATGATCTCATCACAGAACATTGCAGCAGAAGATAACATATGAAATATTGGATATACTAGGACGTCCGTGTTTTATATCGAGCCTGTATAAAACGCGGATTCCACGGTCGCGATGAATAGCCAAACCCACATCCCTAGACCCCTACGAGAGCGGCAAGTAACACTTCCAATTCTAGGGTTAGGAGACCCGGTCTCGACTCCTCGAGATGGCCTCCCACTGTACCCTAGAACCTGGTTACTTGTGCTCCCCTCCTTGGGTCTACCTAATGTGGAAAAGTAAACAATATACAATGGTGACATCAACCTCATCCCGAAAGTGCCCCAATAAAAGAATATTACATACAAATGATTTTTACATGAATGAAAATAAAAACCCTCATCTCACATAAAGCTCCCGGCTATTCAGAACACGACGATCCAATATAACATATCACAGCAACACATAATATCTCATATCATCAACGTAAGCAAGTATGCGTATCCCGATTTTCGTTGATGTATAGCAATAAAGCCGGCGATACACCACATACTATGCTTATGGTCACAGAAAAGAAAGTGTAAAACTACAACATTTGGAATCCACAATCACTTTAGATATCTAAAATCCGAAATATCACATAATTCGCATTTCATGCCTAACTATATGAATTCCACATATTGTATCACATTCCAGATAAATAGAAAATATTAAACTTTCTGATCAAATAATCAAATAGCCAAGATTTCCTAAATAGCTCAACACTTGAGCGGAGTTCAAAAAATCCCAGAATATGTCACAGTACCAATGGTCCAGCCGTAGAAGGGTCAAACCAACGCCTCATATGTGGCAACGCCGTACTGTCCCAAACCCTAAGGTTTAGAGGCGGTTCAGACAGTCACATAATCGAGTTAAGGTTTGTGTTATTCTAGAGGGTCCACCGCGTTACTTGCACGTTTTTCCGAAAGATTTAAAATCAAGAAAAATTAAACACTTGAAAGTTTTTCGTGTCGGTAAAAAGTGAGTTAATGATATCCGTTCGAACATTTTAATACTTTCTAAATTATCCGGAAAACAGAACGAAGTTAAACTTTCCGATCGAAACAACGAGTACCAAAAGATCTCCAGAAAACTCAACACTTGAGTAAGATTAAAAATAACCAGAAGCATGTAAAAATACCTACAGATATACCCCTCAAATACATGTCCCCAATTCCCACTTATGGCCGCGGAACCACCGCGACAAGCATGTTTTTGCCGCGGTTCCGTGGCTCATTGAGAGACTTCGGGGCTCGTATTTCATGGTTATCCTTAGAATTCCCTGCTGATTTTTTTGACTGTTTGTAATGCAGAAAAAACCAACTTTTTAGAAATTTCCAGAGAGTGGGTCCAGTTCGATGTTTCGAGGTTTGATTGGAGTTTTAATTTCGTATACACGTCGCCTAATGCTCTAGCTAGGCTTTGATACCACTGTAGGGTTCCTAGGCACTCTTACAAGGGTCTATAAGGCATCAACCATGCTCGATTTAAAATTTAGAGGTGCCGAACAACCCAAAGCGAGGATCTTTGCTAGATTATTAGGGTTAAACATGCAAGTAAACATCTTTACAACTAAGAGAGAGGGATTACAACCTTTGTAGTCCGCTCCTTCACTTCATAAGCTCCGAGTAGAAGTCCCTTTACCGCGATCCATGATCTCCCGGACTCAAGAGAGGCTTCACAAGCCGAACGATCCATGCGTGCTTGTAGTCTTCCTATTCGAAGATGATCTACCTTGAAATCTCTTTAACTCAAGCTCTCACTCACTAATGAGGTGAACACCCTAATTTAATTCGCTAGATTAGATGAGGATGATGATGTAGGATTTTTGCTCTCTTTTATTATCAAATTCTCACAATCATTCATCACAAAATAAAAACCTAGAAAGCTTTTGTGAGCTCAAGGAAGAAGAAGAATAAAATGAATATCCTTTTGTGACGAATAATGAAATTGTAGAAAATGATTTCAAATGCAACCATGGTTTAATATGAGAAGGCTAACCCATGTAGAGATTTAACCTAGGGTGAAGGGTTTGGGTTGGGTTAGAAATATCTAGCAAAATATCAAGCATAATATCTTTGCTAGAAACAAAATAAAACCTTTTAGAAGCATCATGAAAGAGCTAACCCAAATCAAACCTAACCATGTTTAATCTCCACTAAAAATGTTGCATTAGTAATCATAACATGTTACAATATTATATATCACATATATAATATATATTCGTAACAAAAGAAAATAATACAATTAACATATATCGCATATATATCAATGTATTATCCGGTGAGAAAATGAATCAATAAAGCGAGCCAATATTAGATAATGTAATGTAATATATCACATATACAATTATACATTAAATTATCGAATCAACACTTGATCCGACAATCCGGCTATATCGTATATAACCGACAAATATATCATTTACCGATAGATCGAATCAACACTTAATCCGATGACCCGGCTGATATCAAATATCGCGAGAATATAATACGGTATCTCATATCGTATTATCCTCGGTCCTGCACATATCACATATGTGCTCCTACTCTGTTTTGCCTGAGTCAAGAAACCTCTGTGTAGGTCTCTAAAGAATCGTCAATACGCCGACAGTAGGTGATGATCATATCAAACACCCATAAGCTGCAAGCGATCAGCTAAACGTAACAGCCATCCAAGTATTGAGCGATCAGAAGATCAACAAGCAAGCCTGTCCATTCTCCTATGAATCCAATCAGTAACACTCCCGTACAGTCCGGTCTCTTCGTCTGATATGTTGCATATCTAGTCTAAGGGTGGTATACGTCAAACCCTAGTAACCGATAAGTCGTGTCGATGTGAGGCTCATAACAGGTCGAGAAACTACTGATAACACTTACCAGTAGTACTCAATATCCGCCCTGGCCAGGGACTTCCAGTTATAGCCAATCGAAAACAGCACAACATCAACTCCCAATACCGGGAGAGACGAATCCCCTCCTATCGCTCATTACCTCCATGTGATTCGGGACTGTACCTAAAAGCCACCGTTTTGCACGCCCTCTTAGACGTGGTAAGGTGGAAATCAAAGCACAGTGGGCATCACACAAGACTCTATGACGATCTCGGGTCTACAGACTACCCTGTACCAGTGTCACCGGAGAACAGCCATCTGACGTGAGGTATAATACCATCTGGGAGTTCTCGTCGAGTCCATCCAGTGTACTCAGTCACCATTGAGCACCCGTACTGTTGCACCACGGCAGCGCCCCGGCCTCGTACTCGAGGCCAAAATGCGGAATAAAAAATTTTCCTTACTCGGAAACCGGCACTACTGCGGACAATTACCCGGATCGAAACCATTAACCTATACTAGCTAACTAGAGAGATAGGGTGAGAAGTATACCGAGCGATCCGTGTCCTTCGGTCTTCATCTCCACTTCGATCTCTTGCGGAATCTCCGTCACCTCCTCGCTCGTCGGAAAAGGGCACCACGTAGCCGGAATCTTTTACGGGCTCCCGCCTCTTGACCGAGGCAACTCGGGCGCGAAGTTGGCTAGCCGACGCGTCCAAGACTTGCTGTAGAATAGTGTAGTGAACTTGTCTCTTGGGGTTATGAGGTTGCCTTGATGTGGAGGAATGGAGAAGAGAAGGAGAGAAAGAAAAATGAGCTTTTAAGCTAATCTTTTGCAACTCAAGAATGAGATAGGAAAAATGCCACACCAAAAAAATACCCTCTCTCCCTCTCTCTTGAAGTGGCTGGCCCCTTCCACTCTCAAAAAATAGATTGGAGAGAGAAAAAGGAAAAAGAAAGAATAATCATTTATCAAAAAATGGTCACTCTCATATCACCTTCACAAACCATCAAAAGAAAAGAATGGAATAGACTAGACTAGAAAGGCATCTCATGATGAAACAAGTCTCATCATAATGCAAACTTGCAAGAAAACCCTCCACTAAATGTTAATTGCGAACTTGCAATTAACACCCTCCACCAAGAAAGTCCGACCGAGAAGGAATGAAGGAAAACCGGACGGAACGGAATGCAAACTGGCAACCCCAGAAAACCGATCCCATAATAAATTACAGGAAAACCCCGCAACTGCAAATACATGCCCGTATTTGTATTCCCACTGAACACAAATGCAAAGAGACAAAACTACACTATCAAATACTAGAATCCGGCTTAAGCCAAAGCCGGCTAGTAAAAACTGTCCGATCACGATCCGTGCAATACCGCACGTATCTGATCGAACCCTGCCATATCTCCATACGGCCTCTACAGCGTTTCGCCCGAAAGCTTGAGTAACTGTAACTGTGGTGGACTCTAAAGACTCGTCAATACTATGGCTGTGGATTTAACCACTGGCACGTCAGAGGTATAAGCCAATACGTGACGGGCCACCAGCTATTGACCAAATGGGACGTCGATGAGGAAGCTCACCCCGACACCCAACTGAGCCTGTCAGTGACAATATCCATACAGTCCGGTCCGTTCGTCTATGAGTATCGCATGGCGGGCCTAGGGGGTTGGTGAAAGTCAGACCCCCAAAAGCGGTACAAGTCGTGTCGGAGCGTAGCCCAGAACGCCCTGAGATACTACTGGAATACCTACCAGTAAATCTCCTGCCTCGGCCGAGGGCTTTGCGTAATGGCTCTCCTAGACACAGCGCGACCTCACCCCCAATACCGGGAGAGACAAACCCCTGCAGATCCGCTCACTGCCTCCATGTGGCTCGGGACTGTACCCAACTAAAACCTGTTTGCACGACTCCTTTGAGCCGTGGTAGGGTAGTAATCAAAGCACAGTGGGAACTCACACGAGACAAATGACGATCTCAGGTCGATGAACTAACCTGTACACATGTCACCAGGGAACTGCTATCTGACATCTGGTATAAGACCAACTAGCAGGTTCCCGGCGAGTCCTGTCCGGTGTACTCATAACCCAATGAGCACCTGTATACATCTTAGGTGAACCAACTGACACCAGTGGCTTGTGAGACCGGCCACCGCCCCTCGTCGGGGTCTCGACTGTATACACTAGTCTACTAACGGAGTATCGATGCCCTGTCTCGAAACTCCTACGACTAGGGACCTTTTAAGGATGTGCTTATAGACCACCAGCTCCCACGTATATGATCGCCATCATACTGCTGATAGTCAAGCAAGAATCCTAGGGGCTCTATCAACGTGTAATAGCGACATGTCAGGTCACCTAAAGCAGTACACGATGATAAAGATAAACCAGATAGCATACTATCATCTCGAGTAAGACTGTCCTACCGGGATAGGTCCTCCCTCAATCATTGCAATCACGTGCCTGTGATCCAATAATTGACTCTGAGGGCACTAACTCCAACAATCTCCCACTTGCACTCAAGGCTAATTATTGCGATGTCGCATACTCACAGCCCGTGTGATACCGAACACCCAACTCCTCTACTAGTCAGTCTCACAAAACCTGTTTGCGAAACTATTGCGTTCGAGGAATAGCCTCAGTGAGTGGATCCGCAGTGATGTTTCTTTCTGTGTCTCTCTATATCTCATGTTCGCGGAGAAAACCATCTCCCGAAATGAGCAATACCTGTCTTAGAATATCTGGATGTCTGATGGGACCTAGCTCATAAATGAACTCCAAATCCAAACTTCTTAGACTGTATCAACAACTGAACTTAATCAGTATCCTGCGCCATGCCTCCCTCAGTATTGCCTTGGACCACCTGTCCAAAATACTGCCCCTCGCCAGAAGGAAAATCTATAACTCTGACAACCTGCTTGTCGTCCATGTCACCTTGGAAGCCCGGAGTGATAACCGTCTCCTAAAGGAGGCAGCCGTTATCATATCCCTAGAACATTCACTTATGTTCTAAAACTGCTTCCGACTGGTTTTCCAGGATTGGATTAATATCAACTTATTGCATCTAGTGCAAGAACAACATCTGGTGTGGTATTTGACATCTCATGATTGACTCAAATGCCTAAGCAAGTGATCTGCCAATCATGCACATCCTCTCCCCTTTAGTCTGTAAGACACCTTTGGAGAGGGTGACTCCATTATCTGCAGGTATACTACCATGCCAGGAGTCGTCCATTCTAAATACTCATAGAATGCTGTCAAAATACCCTGATTGGGAAACCACCCAAATCTAGATCTAAAACCATAGATCTAGTAACCAGTATGTCTGATGTAATGTCCAAGTCCCATGTGGAGAAAACACTGTGTGACGACCAAAGTATAACCGATCGTAGTATAGGAATATCACTTCCTACTACCTTCTCAACAGATCCATCCCCTATTCTGATGACGTCAAACCCATGACTGTCACATCAGAAACAGATGATCTATCTCTGCTACATCTGCTTTAGTCTATAAATAGACATAAGCCTGATGTGCACCAATGCTTCCGCTGCTCCCACTGACTACGACAACCCTCTGGTGGAGTCATATAGACGCGCACTTCTAAAGCTAGTTTAGAACGACGCTATACGCATCCTCTCACCGGGTCTCGCAGCCTGGAACAACAGCAATGGCAAGTGTGGGTAAACGAGAACTTCCCTGTCACCGTCCTTGAGGCTACCGTAGTACCTCTCGGGTGCCTGAAGTTACCCACCTTATCTGCGGAGTGGCCAATGGAATGTCAAATCAGATTGAATCTTTAGGTTCCTTATTAAATCTTCAGTAATCGTTTGCGGTTCTGGAATCACTTCCAGTTCTACCATACTCCCACTGCTGTTTTTGAAAAATCCATTTTTAATAAAACTGTGGCGAGTCTAGAACAATATTTCTATTGATCTTCCAGATGGTAGAAAGTCAACCCTCGTCATAGCCTGGGTCAACCCACAAACAGCCATTACAGAAACGTGCCTTGAGTTGTCCAGTGTCTGGTTTTAAGCATAAGCCGGACAACTCCCCGTACCTTAACATCGTTAAGATATGAACTCTTCTATATCCAATATAGAACCAGAGGCACTGATTCAATTTAACCAGATTCAAATCATGCAGCTGTCACCAGTGCATGTCAACTAAATGGAAGGAGGCCGATCAGCGTTACTCAACTTATGAATGCTTCCAATTATGAGTAACCTGAAAGAGAAGCAATTTCTCTTTATCATTACTATCAACTGAATACCATACACAAGTATCTACATCTTCGATCACTTTGAAGAATCCCGATACTTGCTATACCTGGTTCTCTACTCTATTCTAATACCTATAACTCCTCAAAACTTAGACCCTGTGTTTCTACGAAACACATGTCTAAGAACTAGAGAAGTCATAAGTAAACCGAATATAGTACGAGGACCAACCCCTCTGTCCTGATGGACGCTGGACAACATACAATACTCTGTATAAGTCCCTTGAGTCTGATAACTCATTCACTGTGTGCCGTAGGTTGAAAACTGTACTTATGGTCAAGAAGAATTACACCGCTGTTTAATGCTCCTTACCTAACCATCCACTGATATAGGTAAATGTCGTAGACATAATATCAAAAGGTATATCTCACTCTATGAAAATAGACGTACAGATATATCAATTTGAAATTGGTGCACAACAGCGGATATTCAAAACCAAATATTTGCCGACCGGCAAACAACCCAGATGATCTCCTCAAATATCACCGATTACAACGAATCCCGATATAATGAGGATGATCACCCTATTCCCAATAACTTACTCCCACTCAGCATCTGCAAAACCATACAGATGTGAGAATCATACCTGGTAAATACATACCCTGGAGTAAGTGTCTAACTGGGAAATCAGTTTTCCATTAACAGTACACGGTGAAACTGAAACATTGAAATGTTTCGTCGGGGTATCCTGGTATTCTTAGTAATGCCTCTTCCATTATCCAGATTCACAACTGTAACCGTATATCTCTTTGCCATCTTTCTCAATCCCTTCATATGTCTTTAGTCATTACCTTCTGTACACCCCTTTAGGCCAAATGGTTTTCTTCCTTCCCTACCGTTCGGCACCAGCCTATGGTTTGGAAGAAGACTATCCAAAAGGCATAAAGGGTGTACTGTCCTAATCCTAGGAACACTCGCAATGCGAGAGAAGGTGAAGATAAAAGACACCTGAATGTACTTTATTCCTATTTCTCCTGAACCAGAATCCATCCCCGAACTGGAACAAGTTCCTTTCGAGTTCGTATATAACCATACGATGGAGTATCCAATAAATTGTGGATCTTCGTAGTGATACGGAGTGTCCTGGAGAAATACAAAGGTGATTTAGGATTGGCGAAGAAATACTTGGTTTGGTCGTGAATAACAGTCGCAATTTACTTTGCCCTCCTACTAATCCCTTGCTTTGTCTTAACTTAATACCTTCTGCACACCATCGTTATGCTAATTGGTTTTCTTCATTCCCCACCGTTCGGCACCAGCCTAAGGTTTGGAAGAAGACTATCCAATTTGCGTAATAGGTGTACTACTCCTAAACCAAGGAGTACTCACAACCTGAGAGAAGGTGAAAAGAAAAGACAACTGAATAGTCCTATTCGTTTTCTCCAGAACCAGAAACCATCCTCGAAGTCCTTCGAGTTCGTATCTAACCATACGATGGTTTTGTCCAATGGAAGTGGACGTTCGTAGTAATACGGGGTGTCCTGGAGAAAAGGGTAAAAGTAGGAGTGGAAATGAGGTCTGCAACTCTGACAATCCAAAAGCCAGTGTTAAGAAGGTTCGGTCAACTTGGTCACTGAGTCATAGTCTTAGGGTCGGGTCAATGGTCGCTGCCAAAGAGAGAGAAAAGAAACACTCAGCGTGCACTCTAAACTAGATCAGAATGGTTACCACTTTGTCTAATCTGGAAACCTCCCACTGTACCTCAAATTCTCCTCCAAACCTGAAAGAAGAATTAGTCGGGATCACCCGAGGAGTAAACCAACTCATCAGTGGGAATCGGGATCCAACTATCATCGCATGATATCTTGACGGAATCGACTCAAGTCACCATACTCCAGAAGGTATGCGCATGCCTGGCAAGTTTCAGTTCTTTTGAAACTCCCGATGTGATTTTTACCCCAAGCGGTTTATGACCTTGACTAGGTCAACAAACCATAAACCGCCAGTCAAGTTCAACCCGTCATTATTCTGGATTGCATTAAACCCACCCGTACGTGCCCTTGACTAGGTCAACAAGGCCGCACGACTGTCCTAACCAATCCCACTTATGCAACAAACAAGTACCACTTAGCTACCGAACACTACGTCTTGACTAGGTCAACAAACGCAGCACGAATACCAAATAATACCTGTAGGAAATGACGGAGGGCTACGGCTGGTTTTTGGCGAAAAACCTTTAACGTAATGAACTTGATATCGTTGAAGGAACTGCATAGTTTTTATAAAAATATAGTGACGAAAACCTTTACTAAAGAGGTCACTCCCGGTGAAGGGATCTCGGCTCTTTCCCCGTAGAATGAGGTGCAGGATATTCCAACTGAATACCACGATGCAAAGCAAAAGTAATCGGCTATAGTGAAGCTATTGCCCTGACGCAAACTTCTGTCCAAGGGGTCACTCCCGGTGAAGGGATCTCGGCCCTTGCCTCGTCGACTGAGGAGCAGGATATTCCAAATGAATACCACGATGCAAAACAAAAGTGAACGTCCTTGCAATAACAGCTTTTTGAAAAGTGTTCCAACAACATCAGAATAGGTTTGTTTAAACTTGCATTGATCCGAATCAATGCATTCCCATCAAATGATCACACCACAAAGAACGAAAATATACTGACGTACGTTTATGCCATCCGCATTCGCCACTGGGTCCCGTCATCACCCGTTAGGTTAGCTAACTAATGGCAGAGCGGGGACTGGACTAGCGCGGATGTAAAACATATACAACGTCTACTAATATATATACCAATATATAGTATTTCGCTCAAGGCGTGAATAAAATGCAACATCACAGAAATGTATAGCAACACAGATCAATACAGATATCTGGGATCCCCGGGTTTCACAGAGCCGCTGCTGAAACCCGACGTTCCCCTGGTCGTGTGGATAGCCTGTGCAAAGAAAAACCTAGACCCCTACGGGCGCGGCAAGTCACCCGCCAAAACCTGAAGCGAGGCAGCCCCCTTCAGCTCCGTGAATGGACCACCCAGCACTCCACGGAATCCGGCAACTTGGGCACCCCTCCTGGGTCAACCTATACCCCCTACGAGTGCGGCGAATAGCCCGCCAATCCTGGACTGAAGCCCCTTCCGTCTCAATGCCCTGAGATGCGGGCCCGTTGCCCTCCAGAACCCGGCTATCCGTGCACCCCACCCCGGGGTAATCCTAGTACAGAAAGTAAAATATACATACACCGGGTACATCGACCGCAACCAGGTCGTGCCCCAAAAGAATAATACAAACAGGCAGTGACGGCAGTCCACATGTCGGACGCTCGCCCCGCAATAACAAATGTACATAATACAACAAAACTGTACTATATTGCAACCAGGCTATCCCCCACGACCGATCCGCAACATCACAGCATAAACATAGAACATCAACGTGAAAATCACGTTCGCAAATCCGTCTAACCGGGCTATAGCAGTTAGACCGGATTTACCGATCGAGTGACATTCACGGTCGCAGATATAATGTAAATACTGTGAAATAATGTGTTTAAAATTTTTCGATTGACCAAAAATTAACAAGTGGGCCCCAATCAAAACTGTAGCACTCAGAGAAAACCTGGGCCCAATTTTAATATCCCAAAACCCATATTTTAAGCCCACAAGCCCACTGAAAAAAAATGATGAAGTGATCTACTGTTCCCGCGGCGGAAGCGCGGCAAATGAGGGGATTATGCCGCCCTTCAGCGGTCGAAAAAACTGATCACTGTATAAAAATTTTTCAGTAGTCTTATATCTCCCTGCACATCATTCTGCGACCACCTGAAAAATTTTTAGACTCCAAAAAATTTCGACAGAAACTGATGTGCTAGAAAAATACGGTTTTTGGAATTTTGGTCGATCGGAACTGAAAAACACATTAGAACAAGCTAGGTTAGGTTAATGGCGTGGCTCTGATACCATGTTGCACCACGGCAGCGCCCCGGCCTCGTACTCGAGGCCAAAATGCGGAATAAAAAATTTTCCTTACTCGGAAACCGGCGCTACTGCGGACAATTACCCGGATCGAAACCATTAACCTATACTAGCTAACTAGAGAGATAGGGTGAGAAGTATACCGAGCGATCCGTGTCCTTCGGTCTTCATCTCCACTTCGATCTCTTGCGGAATCTCCGTCACCTCCTCGCTCGTCGGAAAAGGGCACCACGTAGCCGGAATCTTTTACGGGCTCCCGCCTCTTGACCGAGGCAACTCGGGCGTGAAGTTGGCTAGCCGACGCGTCCAAGACTTGCTGTAGAATAGTGTAGTGAACTTGTCTCTTGGGGTTATGAGGTTGCCTTGATGTGGAGGAATGGAGAAGAGAAGGAGAGAAAGAAAAATGAGCTTTTAAGCTAATCTTTTGCAACTCAAGAATGAGATAGGAAAAATGCCACACCAAAAAAATACCCTCTCTCCCTCTCTCTTGAAGTGGCCGGCCCCTTCCACTCTCAAAAAATAGATTGGAGAGAGAAAAAGGAAAAAGAAAGAATAATCATTTATCAAAAAATGGTCACTCTCATATCACCTTCACAAACCATCAAAAGAAAAGAATGGAATAGACTAGACTAGAAAGGCATCTCATGATGAAACAAGTCTCATCATAATGCAAACTTGCAAGAAAACCCTCCACTAAATGTTAATTGCGAACTTGCAATTAACACCCTCCACCAAGAAAGTCCGACCGAGAAGGAATGAAGGAAAACCGGACGGAACGGAATGCAAACTGGCAACCCCAGAAAACCGATCCCATAATAAATTACAGGAAAACCCCGCAACTGCAAATACATGCCCGTATTTGTATTCCCACTGAACACAAATGCAAAGAGACAAAACTACACTATCAAATACTAGAATCCGGCTTAAGCCAAAGCCGGCTAGTAAAAACTGTCCGATCACGATCCGTGCAATACCGCACGTATCTGATCGAACCCTGCCATATCTCCATACGGCCTCTACAGCGTTTCGCCCGAAAGCTTGAGTAACTGTAACTGTGGTGGACTCTAAAGACTCGTCAATACTATGGCTGTGGATTTAACCACTGGCACGTCAGAGGTATAAGCCAATACGTGACGGGCCACCAGCTATTGACCAAATGGGACGTCGATGAGGAAGCTCACCCCGACACCCAACTGAGCCTGTCAGTGACAATATCCGTACAGTCCGGTCCGTTCGTCTATGAGTATCGCATGGCGGGCCTAGGGGGTTGGTGAAAGTCAGACCCCCAAAAGCGGTACAAGTCGTGTCGGAGCGTAGCCCAGAACGCCCTGAGATACTACTGGAATACCTACCAGTAAATCTCCTGCCTCGGCCGAGGGCTTTGCGTAATGGCTCTCCTAGACACAGCGCGACCTCACCCCCAATACCGGGAGAGACGAACCCCTGCAGATCCGCTCACTGCCTCTATGTGGCTCGGGACTGTACCCAACTAAAACCTGTTTGCACGACTCCTTTGAGCCGTGGTAGGGTAGTAATCAAAGCACAGTGGGAACTCACACGAGACAAATGACGATCTCAGGTCGATGAACTAACCTGTACACATGTCACCAGGGAACTGCTATCTGACATCTGGTATAAGACAAACTAGCAGGTTCCCGGCGAGTCCTGTCCGGTGTACTCATAACCCAATGAGCACCTGTATACATCTTAGGTGAACCAACTGACACCAGTGGCTTGTGAGACCGGCCACCGCCCCTCGTCGGGGTCTCGACTGTATACACTAGTCTACTAACGGAGTATCGATGCCCTGTCTCGAAACTCCTACGACTAGGGACCTTTTAAGGATGTGCTTATAGACCACCAGCTCCCACGTATATGATCGCCATCATACTGCTGGTAGTCAAGCAAGAATCCTAGGGGCTCTATCAACGTGTAATAGCGACATGTCAGGTCACCTAAAGCAGTACACGATGATAAAGATAAACCAGATAGCATACTATCATCTCGAGTAAGACTGTCCTACCGGGATAGGTCCTCCCTCAATCATTGCAATCACGTGCCTGTGATCCAATAATTGACTCTGAGGGCACTAACTCCAACAATCTCCCACTTGCACTCAAGGCTAATTATTGCGATGTCGCATACTCACAGCCCGTGTGATACCGAACACCCAACTCCTCTACTAGTCAGTCTCACAAAACCTGTTTGCGAAACTATTGCGTTCGAGGAATAGCCACAGTGAGTGGATCCGCAGTGATGTTTCTTTCTGTGTCTCTCTATATCTCATGTTCGCGGAGAAAACCATCTCCCGAAATGAGCAATACCTGTCTTAGAATATCTGGATGTCTGATGGGACCTAGCTCATAAATGAACTCCAAATCCAAACTTCTTAGACTGTATCAACAACTGAACTTAATCAGTATCCTGCGCCATGCCTCCCTCAGTATTGCCTTGGACCACCTGTCCAAAATACTGCCCCTCGTCAGAAGGAAAATCTATAACTCTGACAACCTGCTTGTCGTCCATGTCACCTTGGAAGCCCGGAGTGATAACCGTCTCCTAAAGGAGGCAGCCGTTATCATATCCCTAGAACATTCACTTATGTTCTAAAACTGCTTCCGACTGGTTTTCCAGGATTGGATTAATATCAACTTATTGCATCTAGTGCAAGAACAACATCTGGTGTGGTATTTGACATCTCATGATTGACTCAAATGCCTAAGCAAGTGATCTGCCAATCATGCACATCCTCTCCCCTTTAGTCTGTAAGACACCTTTGGAGAGGGTGACTCCATTATCTGCAGGTATACTACCATGCCAGGAGTCGTCCATTCTAAATACTCATAGAATGCTGTCAAAATACCCTGATTGGGAAACCACCCAAATCTAGATCTAAAACCATAGATCTAGTAACCAGTATGTCTGATGTAATGTCCAAGTCCCATGTGGAGAAAACACTGTGTGACGACCAAAGTATAACCGATCGTAGTATAGGAATATCACTTCCTACTACCTTCTCAACAGATCCATCCCCTATTCTGATGACGTCAAACCCATGACTGTCACATCAGAAACAGATGATCTATCTCTGCTACATCTGCTTTAGTCTATAAATAGACATAAGCCTGATGTGCACCAATGCTTCCGCTGCTCCCACTGACTACGACAACCCTCTGGTGGAGTCATATAGACGCGCACTTCTAAAGCTAGTTTAGAACGACGCTATACGCATCCTCTCACCGGGTCTCGCAGCCTGGAACAACAGCAATGGCAAGTGTGGGTAAACGAGAACTTCCCTGTCACCGTCCTTGAGGCTACCGTAGTACCTCTCGGGTGCCTGAAGTTACCCACCTTATCTGCGGAGTGGCCAATGGAATGTCAAATCAGATTGAATCTTTAGGTTCCTTATTAAATCTTCAGTAATCGTTTGCGGTTCTGGAATCACTTCCAGTTCTACCATACTCCCACTGCTGTTTTTGAAAAATCCATTTTTAATAAAACTGTGGCGAGTCTAGAACAATATTTCTATTGATCTTCCAGATGGTAGAAAGTCAACCCTCGTCATAGCCTGGGTCAACCCACAAACAGCCATTACAGAAACGTGCCTTGAGTTGTCCAGTGTCTGGTTTTAAGCATAAGCCGGACAACTCCCCGTACCTTAACATCGTTAAGATATGAACTCTTCTATATCCAATATAGAACCAGAGGCACTGATTCAATTTAACCAGATTCAAATCATGCAGCTGTCACCAGTGCATGTCAACTAAATGGAAGGAGGCCGATCAGCGTTACTCAACTTAGGAATGCTTCCAATTATGAGTAACCTGAAAGAGAAGCAATTTCTCTTTATCATTACTATCAACTGAATACCATACACAAGTATCTACATCTTCGATCACTTTGAAGAATCCCGATACTTGCTATACCTGGTTCTCTACTCTATTCTAATACCTATAACTCCTCAAAACTTAGACCCTGTGTTTCTACGAAACACATGTCTAAGAACTAGAGAAGTCATAAGTAAACCGAATATAGTACGAGGACCAACCCCTCTGTCCTGATGGACGCTGGACAACATACAATACTCTGTATAAGTCCCTTGAGTCTGATAACTCATTCACTGTGTGCCGTAGGTTGAAAACTGTACTTATGGTCAAGAAGAATTACACCGCTGTTTAATGCTCCTTACCTAACCATCCACTGATATAGGTAAATGTCGTAGACATAATATCAAAAGGTATATCTCACTCTATGAAAATAGACGTACAGATATATCAATTTGAAATTGGTGCACAACAGCGGATATTCAAAACCAAATATTTGCCGACCGGCAAACAACCCAGATGATCTCCTCAAATATCACCGATTACAACGAATCCCGATATAATGAGGATGATCACCCTATTCCCAATAACATACTCCCACTCAGCATCTGCAAAACCATACAGATGTGAGAATCATACCTGGTAAATACATACCCTGGAGTAAGTGTCTAACTGGGAAATCAGTTTTCCATTAACAGTACACGGTGAAACTGAAACATTGAAATGTTTCGTCGGGGTATCCTGGTATTCTTAGTAATGCCTCTTCCATTATCCAGATTCACAACTGTAACCGTATATCTCTTTGCCATCTTTCTCAATCCCTTCATATGTCTTTAGTCATTACCTTCTGTACACCCCTTTAGGCCAAATGGTTTTCTTCCTTCCCTACCGTTCGGCACCAGCCTATGGTTTGGAAGAAGACTATCCAAAAGGCATAAAGGGTGTACTGTCCTAATCCTAGGAACACTCGCAATGCGAGAGAAGGTGAAGATAAAAGACACCTGAATGTACTTTATTCCTATTTCTCCTGAACCAGAATCCATCCCCGAACTGGAACAAGTTCCTTTCGAGTTCGTATATAACCATACGATGGAGTATCCAATAAATTGTGGATCTTCGTAGTGATACGGAGTGTCCTGGAGAAATACAAAGGTGATTTAGGATTGGCGAAGAAATACTTGGTTTGGTCGTGAATAACAGTCGCAATTTACTTTGCCCTCCTACTAATCCCTTGCTTTGTCTTAACTTAATACCTTCTGCACACCATCGTTATGCTAATTGGTTTTCTTCATTCCCCACCGTTCGGCACCAGCCTAAGGTTTGGAAGAAGACTATCCAATTTGCGTAATAGGTGTACTACTCCTAAACCAAGGAGTACTCACAACCTGAGAGAAGGTGAAAAGAAAAGACAACTGAATAGTCCTATTCGTTTTCTCCAGAACCAGAAACCATCCTCGAAGTCCTTCGAGTTCGTATCTAACCATACGATGGTTTTGTCCAATGGAAGTGGACGTTCGTAGTAATACGGGGTGTCCTGGAGAAAAGGGTAAAAGTAGGAGTGGCAATGAGGTCTGCAACTCTGACAATCCAAAAGCCAGTGTTAAGAAGGTTCGGTCAACTTGGTCACTGAGTCATAGTCTTAGGGTCGGGTCAATGGTCGCTGCCAGAGAGAGAGAAAAGAAACACTCAGCGTGCACTCTAAACTAGATCAGAATGGTTACCACTTTGTCTAATCTGGAAACCTCCCACTGTACCTCAAATTCTCCTCCAAACCTGAAAGAAGAATTAGTCGGGATCACCCGAGGAGTAAACCAACTCATCAGTGGGAATCGGGATCCAACTATCATCGCATGATATCTTGACGGAATCGACTCAAGTCACCATACTCCAGAAGGTATGCGCATGCCTGGCAAGTTTCAGTTCTTTTGAAACTCCCGATGTGATTTTTACCCCAAGCGGTTTATGACCTTGACTAGGTCAACAAACCATAAACCGCCAGTCAAGTTCAACCCGTCATTATTCTGGATTGCATTAAACCCACCCGTACGTGCCCTTGACTAGGTCAACAAGGCCGCACGACTGTCCTAACCAATCCCACTTATGCAACAAACAAGTACCACTTAGCTACCGAACACTACGTCTTGACTAGGTCAACAAACGCAGCACGAATACCAAATAATACCTGTAGGAAATGACGGAGGGCTACGGCTGGTTTTTGGCGAAAAACCTTTAACGTAATGAACTTGATATCGTTGAAGGAACTGCATAGTTTTTATAAAAATATAGTGACGAAAACCTTTACTAAAGAGGTCACTCCCGGTGAAGGGATCTCGGCTCTTTCCCCGTAGAATGAGGTGCAGGATATTCCAACTGAATACCACGATGCAAAGCAAAAGTAATCGGCTATAGTGAAGCTATTGCCCTGACGCAAACTTCTGTCCAAGGGGTCACTCCCGGTGAAGGGATCTCGGCCCTTGCCTCGTCGACTGAGGAGCAGGATATTCCAAATGAATACCACGATGCGAAACAAAAGTGAACGTCCTTGCAATAACAGCTTTTTGAAAAGTGTTCCAACAACATCAGAATAGGTTTGTTTAAACTTGCATTGATCCGAATCAATGCATTCCCATCAAATGATCACACCACAAAGAACGAAAATATACTGACGTACGTATATGCCATCCGCATTCGCCACTGGGTCCCGTCATCACCCGTTAGGTTAGCTAACTAACGGCAGAGCGGGGACTGGACTAGCGCGGATGTAAAACATATACAACGTCTACTAATATATATACCAATATATAGTATTTCGCTCAAGGCGTGAATAAAATGCAACATCACAGAAATGTATAGCAACACAGATCAATACAGATATCTGGGATCCCCGGGTTTCACAGAGCCGCTGCTGAAACCCGACGTTCCCCTGGTCGTGTGGATAGCCTGTGCAATGAAAAACCTAGACCCCTACGGGCGCGGCAAGTCACCCGCCAAAACCTGAAGCGAGGCAGCCCCCTTCAGCTCCGTGAATGGACCACCCAGCACTCCACGGAATCCGGCAACTTGGGCACCCCTCCTGGGTCAACCTATACCCCCTACGAGTGCGGCGAATAGCCCGCCAATCCTGGACTGAAGCCCCTTCCGTCTCAATGCCCTGAGATGCGGGCCCGTTGCCCTCCAGAACCCGGCTATCCGTGCACCCCACCCCGGGGTAATCCTAGTACAGAAAGTAAAATATATATACACCGGGTACATCGACCGCAATCAGGTCGTGCCCTAAAAGAATAATACAAACAGGCAGTGACGGCAGTCCACATGTCGGACGCTCGCCCCGCAATAACAAATGTACATAATACAACAAAACTGTACTATATTGCAACCAGGCTATCCCCCACGACCGATCCGCAACATCACAGCATAAACATAGAACATCAACGTGAAAATCACGTTCGCAAATCCGTCTAACCGGGCTATAGCAGTTAGACCGGATTTACCGATCGAGTGACATTCACGGTCGCAGATATAATGTAAATACTGTGAAATAATGTGTTTAAAATTTTTCGATTGACCAAAAATTAACAAGTGGGCCCCAATCAAAACTGTAGCACTCAGAGAAAACCTGGGCCCAATTTTAATATCCCAAAACCCATATTTTAAGCCCACAAGCCCACTGAAAAAAAAATGATGAAGTGATCTACTGTTCCCGCGGCGGAAGCGCGGCAAATGAGGGGATTATGCCGCCCTTCAGCGGTCGAAAAAACTGATCACTGTATAAAATTTTTTCAGTAGTCTTATATCTCCCTGCACATCATTCTGCGACCACCTGAAAAATTTTTAGACTCCAAAAAATTTCGACAGAAACTGATGTGCTAGAAAAATACGGTTTTTGGAATTTTGGTCGATCGGAACTGAAAAACACATTAGAACAAGCTAGGTTAGGTTAATGGCGTGGCTCTGATACCATGTTGCACCACGGCAGCGCCCCGGCCTCGTACTCGAGGCCAAAATGCGGAATAAAAAATTTTCCTTACTCGGAAACCGGCGCTACTGCGGACAATTACCCGGATCGAAACCATTAACCTATACTAGCTAACTAGAGAGATAGGGTGAGAAGTATACCGAGCGATCCGTGTCCTTCGGTCTTCATCTCCACTTCGATCTCTTGCGGAATCTCCGTCACCTCCTCGCTCGTCGGAAAAGGGCACCACGTAGCCGGAATCTTTTACGGGCTCCCGCCTCTTGACCGAGGCAACTCGGGCGCGAAGTTGGCTAGCCGACGCGTCCAAGACTTGCTGTAGAATAGTGTAGTGAACTTGTCTCTTGGGGTTATGAGGTTGCCTTGATGTGGAGGAATGGAGAAGAGAAGGAGAGAAAGAAAAATGAGCTTTTAAGCTAATCTTTTGCAACTCAAGAATGAGATAGGAAAAATGCCACACCAAAAAAATACCCTCTCTCCCTCTCTCTTGAAGTGGCCGGCCCCTTCCACTCTCAAAAAATAGATTGGAGAGAGAAAAAGGAAAAAGAAAGAATAATCATTTATCAAAAAATGGTCACTCTCATATCACCTTCACAAACCATCAAAAGAAAAGAATGGAATAGACTAGACTAGAAAGGCATCTCATGATGAAACAAGTCTCATCATAATGCAAACTTGCAAGAAAACCCTCCACTAAATGTTAATTGCGAACTTGCAATTAACACCCTCCACCAAGAAAGTCCGACCGAGAAGGAATGAAGGAAAACCGGACGGAACGGAATGCAAACTGGCAACCCCAGAAAACCGATCCCATAATAAATTACAGGAAAACCCCGCAACTGCAAATACATGCCCGTATTTGTATTCCCACTGAACACAAATGCAAAGAGACAAAACTACACTATCAAATACTAGAATCCGGCTTAAGCCAAAGCCGGCTAGTAAAAACTGTCCGATCACGATCCGTGCAATACCGCACGTATCTGATCGAACCCTGCCATATCACCATACGGCCTCTACAGCGTTTCGCCCGAAAGCTTGAGTAACTGTAACTGTGGTGGACTCTAAAGACTCGTCAATACTATGGCTGTGGATTTAACCACTGGCACGTCAGAGGTATAAGCCAATACGTGACGGGCCACCAGCTATTGACCAAATAGGACGTCGATGAGGAAGCTCACCCCGACACCCAACTGAGCCTGTCAGTGACAATATCCGTACAGTCCGGTCCGTTCGTCTATGAGTATCGCATGGCGGGTCTAGGGGGTTGGTGAAAGTCAGACCCCCAAAAGCGGTACAAGTCGTGTCGGAGCGTAGCCCAGAACGCCCTGAGATACTACTGGAATACCTACCAGTAAATCTCCTGCCTCGGCCGAGGGCTTTGCGTAATGGCTCTCCTAGACACAGCGCGACCTCACCCCCAATACCGGGAGAGACGAACCCCTGCAGATCCGCTCACTGCCTCCATGTGGCTCGGGACTGTACCCAACTAAAACCTGTTTGCACGACTCCTTTGAGCCGTGGTAGGGTAGTAATCAAAGCACAGTGGGAACTCACACGAGACAAATGACGATCTCAGGTCGATGAACTAACCTGTACACATGTCACCAGGGAACTGCTATCTGACATCTGGTATAAGACCAACTAGCAGGTTCCCGGCGAGTCCTGTCCGGTGTACTCATAACCCAATGAGCACCTGTATACATCTTAGGTGAACCAACTGACACCAGTGGCTTGTGAGACCGGCCACCGCCCCTCGTCGGGGTCTCGACTGTATACACTAGTCTACTAACGGAGTATCGATGCCCTGTCTCGAAACTCCTACGACTAGGGACCTTTTAAGGATGTGCTTATAGACCACCAGCTCCCACGTATATGATCGCCATCATACTGCTGGTAGTCAAGCAAGAATCCTAGGGGCTCTATCAACGTGTAATAGCGACATGTCAGGTCACCTAAAGCAGTACACGATGATAAAGATAAACCAGATAGCATACTATCATCTCGAGTAAGACTGTCCTACCGGGATAGGTCCTCCCTCAATCATTGCAATCACGTGCCTGTGATCCAATAATTGACTCTGAGGGCACTAACTCCAACACGTACACCATCCTTGATGTGAAACACCGATGGATATGGGATCATCCATCGCCCATCATATAGGTCAAGATGCGTATACGCTAGTCTACTCTGGTGTATCGATGCCCTGTCTCGATACACCCTCGACTAGGAACAGTTATAGGATGTACTCATCGACTACCGTGGCCCCACTAGTATGATCTCATCATAGTCCCAGTAGTCGAGTACATATCCTAAGGGCTATATCAACATGTGAGAGTAAGACAGTAAACTAATATAAATCAACATGTTAAGATAAAGAGAAAGCAAATAGCATACTATCATGACGAGCAAGAAAGTCCTCTCTATATATATCCAAGCATCCATTATAATATACATCATATGTACAACAATGGCCTCTAGGGCATATATATAACTAATAGTTTAAATACGTATATAGAATATATAAGAAGAAGGTTTGTAGGGTTCATTATGATTTAGTAGTCATGGATGACTAATAAAGATGACTCCTTTTATCTATTGATAGATTTAAAACTAGATTGATAATGATGAATGAGGATTAGGGTTCTTGGAAGAAACTAGGGTTTTCCCACTATTGACCCTTGTCCTTTCATTGATCTATATTTATATCTAGCCCTTAACAAAAAAAATGTTAATCTAATCTCAAATCGCTGTCGAGACTAGCAATAAATTGATAGCACGTCCGATTAGGATGTTAATGATTCTTTTGCTAAAGTTTATAAAGTTCATAAGACTTAAAAGAAGTTAAAGTATTTTCTCATCCATTGTTCTACCTTAATCCTACGAACCCTGTCAAGCGGGGAATTACTCGTGTATGATGGAGATAGAAGAAGAAGAACGGATGGAGATCATAATGCAGAAATTGAAATTAATCTAATGATCTATCTTTATTAATCAACTTCTCAAGTACAGATCCTATTAGTTTAGATTACAAGAGGAAGAAGAAGTTGCTCTCGATCTCTGCCTCGTAGGAAGTAGATGTTCCGTCTTATCTCACGTCGCCTTATCACGTCAAATTGTGGACCTGTTATGGATCATTTATTCTTTGACGGTGATTTGCTTTGTGAAAAAGGAGACGATTTCTAAGTTTAGCCATCGGTCCTTTATATAGTCCCAAAACCAGATACTCTAGATCCCCAGTATTAGAGTTTGTTGTTGCAAATCAAGCCTAAAAATCCCAAACCCTAACTCATTAGATCGGCCGCGGATCAGCTGCTTATTGGTGGTTTTAGCCGCGCAACCGCGGCCGTTTGGTGGATTTATGGTTTCAAACATCTGGGGCTTCTTCATTGTGACACATAGAGATTTATTTGATGTCTAGAATCTTCATATCCTTTCTGAGTCTCTGCCAGTATTGATTCTTCGATTTTATTTAACTTTGTCTGCAGATTTTTGATTCCCGACATCTCGATATCCCGATCTCCTAACCTGAGCCAAATCTTGCACAATATCTCCAGGAATAATGTTAGTAATATTTGTTTTAGAGATATTATTCTAACCATTTGTATGATGTCATATCTTTTGAAGAATCTTGATTAGAATATTTGATATGATATGCATAATAAAAATATTATATAAATATTATATGCATACATGTTCCTTCATAATATTAATAAACATATGGTAAATAGTAATTTTATAGATAAACCAAAATATGTTCTATATTTATAATAAACACCTTTAGATATTTAAGAAAAATAATATATCAAGCGTGCGATATTTTCGACTGAACACCTTGTGAAACGAGATTGCTCTCCATATAAATCTTTGTTAAGGAGGAAGATGGAGACTAATTCCATCTTCTCATGCTGCATCTGGTTTACACCATCTACTGAGGCCAACACGAGACACTTGGCGTTCGCACTGTCTTTTTCCGATATGTTACGGATAGCAACATCCGCGACAGTGGAATCTGGACCTGGGACGGCGGGGGTTTCAGTAGTAAGAAGGTAGCCCAGCTTGTTATAGGTAATGGCCATCTGGACATTCCTTAGCATTTCATAGTATTTTAGCTCAGTCAATTTATTAGCTAAAAGTAACCTAAGCCCGATCATTATCGTCGCTGTAGTCAAGAGAGAGAGTGAACACTTAGCTTGATGCTCTTGCAAGTTTAGATTAGTTTTTAGTTTATCTAAACATGATGGCTCCCACTGTATCTCAAATTCTTGCTCAAACCATAAAAGAAGAATTAGTCAGAATCAATCTCACCTTACAATACTTGCTTAATCTTTCATCCAGGCTGGTGTTGGCACTTTGAGGGAGGTTTTCCATCGCTTTCACAAAGTTCCTTAATTATATAACCTCTTTTCCCTGGAGGCGTAGCCCTACTAACACCGTTCTAAACTCCTACTTGGTTTATAGCATGATTGTTTTAGTGAAAAAATCTCCCGAGGAGTAGCGAATACTCACAGTAGGATCTGGATCCTAATAACATTGAGTGATAATTCTGATGGAATCTTACCAACATTATCAGACTCCAAATGGTATGCAGAACTAGCAAGTTTCAGTTTCTTTAAAAACGCCCGATGTGGATTTTTGCCCCAAGCTCTTATGACCTTGATGAAGGCTAACATATCATAAGTCGCAAGTCAAGTTCTACCCGTCATTATCCAGGTTAATTTGAGCCCACCCGTGCATACCCTTGACGAAGGCCAAAATAGTAGTATGACTGTCCTAAACCAACGCATCTTTTTATGCTATAGAAAAATATCCAGCAGCTACCAATCACTATGCCTTAGCGAAGGTCAAAATACATAGCTTGAATACTACTAAATATTCAACTGAAATGACGGAGCGTTACGGCTAGTTTTAGCAAAACCGTGAATGTAACGAACTTGATTTAATCGAAGGAACATAATAGCTTTTAAAGGAGTGGTTTAAGCTCCGCATTTAAAAGTTTGCATTTTGAAAAAACCGAGTGGTTTTGGAACTGTTCCAACAATTCAGATTTGGTTTGTTTGCTTTGCATTAATAAATTAATGCAATCCCATCATTTACACCTACCATTGCAGAAAGAAACGAAAATACCATGTACGCTTATGCCATCCACATTCGCCACTGGGCACCGTGTAACACCGTTAGGTTACGTAACTTACACCAGAGCGGGGGCTGGACTAGCATGGATGCAAAACATAAGCAACGTCTATTATATAACATATATAATATATCCATTCGTCTCACGTAATAATAGGCATTCCAGATCACAGATGAACATAGTAGATATACTAAGAATTCCGCGTTTCGTTTAAGCCTGTAACGAAAGACAGATTCCACGGTCGTGATAAATAGCCAAACCCTACCCTAGATCCCTACGCGTGCGGCAAACTACCCGCCAAATTCCCGAAGTGAAGCAGCCTCCCTCAATAAAATGAGTAGGCCACTCGGCACTTCAAATAACCAGGTAGTTTGTGCACCCCACCTTGGGTCTATCTTAGGAGAAAAAATAGTAAAAGAAATAATACAACGCCGGATACAACCTTAACCCGGATGTACCCCGCAAAACAATATTACATCAAATTACAATTTGACATCGAATGAAAGAAACTCTCTTCTCACATCCCCCAGCTATTCATCCATGATGATCCAACATATCCATATACATAAACCAACATCACAGATATGTGCAACCCCCAACTAACCGATATATAGCAATTAGTGAAAGTTTACGAACACATATATCACAACACAGAAAACCCGATAACCAAGAACTTTAGAATTTCGATCGAAACATATTTTCCGTGACTACCCTAATTGCAAACCAGCATACAAACAATACTGGGTAGAAACCAAATAAACCAGAAAACATAACACCAATAATAAGAATCACAGAAGAAAAATGAGCCGACTCGGCCTACTCGGCCGCGAAACGACGACAAATCTCACCGATTCGCCGCGGTTCAACGGTGGTCTTGGCGAGTCAGTGACTCATTTTTTTCAGTGT